>CM056504.1:41437693-42637693 GCA_029783415.1 Anisodus acutangulus
ATATGAAATAACTCTAAACCCTAAAAACTTATAAAAACACTTACTTCAGGCACTTTACAACGCCAAAAATGACGATCCTGAGCTCCTTGATGTTATTAGCTTACAATAATAATCGCATTCACGAACATCTAGCAAAGTTTGACGTTTCGGATCTCTGAGACATGATTTTTGGGGGGATAAAGTATGGTAAAAGAGAGAAAATTAAGAAGGTGAAGAGTGACTTGAAAATGGCTAACTCTTTAGGGTTTATATTAACCCCTATTGCACAAGAAATTCCTGCGCAATAGGACTTAACGGTGACGTTACTATTAAGTCCAATTGCGCAGCAATTTCCTGGCAAAAGGTACTATTGTAATTTATTTTTGGGGAAAATGGTCATATTTGCCCTCCAACTATGATTTATAGTTTAACATTGCCCTCCGTCAAACTTTGATATCAAATATTCCCTTCCCGTTAGCAAACTTGTTAAATTTGCCCTCGGATGGACGGATTTGTGAGTTAGACGCCATGTCGGATCCACGTCGGCCACCACAACCACGCAGACTCATGATTTAATATATATTTTTAATTTATGATGAAGTCAATCAATTTGAAGAAAATTAGTATGTTTTAATTTGCTTTGATTGTTATAGTGTATTATTAATTTATATAAGCTTATTCGAGTTAATAATGCATAAAAAGTTCAACAATTCACAATTTTAAAGAAAACACAAATAAATTAGTACATAAAATGTGCCGATTACATAATACATTAAAAAAACATAGAAAATACATAATACATGAAAATGTGGAACTAGTAAAAACAAAATACATAAAAATAACAAATTAAACCGAAAATACATAAAAATAAAATACAAAGAAACAATAAACCTAATGAACAAAATACGTAGAAATAATAAACAACAACACGATAGCACAAATAATCTTCTAAAATTTCAATTTCTCTTTCAAAGCATTTTTCTCGTGTTTAGTGTCTCTAAGGTTATGCTTGAAAATCCTTTGTTTTTCTTCGGATTCTTTTAGCAAGCCCTCCAGAAGGTCAATTTTTTGTTGAGCTTCCATAAGTCTAAACTGCAAGTCAAACCTCACGGTATCTCTAGTGATACGTGAAGTCGCGGTATCTCTATCAGCATGAGGCTTTTTAAACTTCGCCGCCACAGTTTTATCCACGGAAATGTCATCTTCCCATTGAAAATGTTTGCAACCATTCATACCCTATAAACATTATAAGAAAATCAGTTTTTGAAAGTAAAATATGTAGATATGTCCGATGATTCGATCATTTTTGTATGATTTCTCTTGCACTGCCCTTTCCAATGGGTTTCGAAGATAAAAATCCTTTATTGATTATCCCATAAGCTGACCTAGGTAAATCCATGAACTCCATTGGATTATTCCTTCTGACTAAGCATATGAACCCCGAATTGTCCTAATAAGACAATTCAATCAATCCCTTGTTTTGAAAGAACTGTTCAAGGAATATGAAATAACTCTAAACCCTAAAAACTTATAAAAACACTTACTTCAGGCACTTTACAACGCCAAAAATGACGATCCTGAGCTCCTTGATGTTATTAGCTTACAATAATAATCGCATTCACGAACATCTAGCAAAGTTTGGCGTTTCGGATCTCTGAGACATGATTTTTGGGGGGATAAAGTATGGTAAAAGAGAGAAAATTAAGAAGGTGAAGAGTGACTTGAAAATGGCTAACTCTTTAGGGTTTATATTAACCCCTATTGCACAAGAAATTCCTGCGCAATAGGACTTAACGGTGACGTTACTATTAAGTCCAATTGCGCAGCAATTTCCTGGCAAAAGGTACTATTGTAATTTATTTTTGGGGAAAATGGTCATATTTGCCCTCCAACTATGATTTATAGTTTAACATTGCCCTCCGTCAAACTTTGATATCAAATATTCCCTTCCCGTTAGCAAACTTGTTAAATTTGCCCTCGGATGGACGGATTTGTGAGTTAGACGCCATGTCGGATCCACGTCGGCCACCACAACCACGCAGACTCATGATTTAATATATATTTTTAATTTATGATGAAGTCAATCAATTTGAAGAAAATTAGTATGTTTTAATTTGCTTTGATTGTTATAGTGTATTATTAATTTATATAAGCTTATTCGAGTTAATAATGCATAAAAAGTTCAACAATTCACAATTTTAAAGAAAACACAAATAAATTAGTACATAAAATGTGCCGATTACATAATACATTAAAAAAACATAGAAAATACATAATACATGAAAATGTGGAACTAGTAAAAACAAAATACATAAAAATAACAAATTAAACCGAAAATACATAAAAATAAAATACAAAGAAACAATAAACCTAATGAACAAAATACGTAGAAATAATAAACAACAACACGATAGCACAAATAATCTTCTAAAATTTCAATTTCTCTTTCAAAGCATTTTTCTCGTGTTTAGTGTCTCTAAGGTTATGCTTGAAAATCCTTTGTTTTTCTTCGGATTCTTTTAGCAAGCCCTCCAGAAGGTCAATTTTTTGTTGAGCTTCCATAAGTCTAAACTGCAAGTCAAACTTCACGGTATCTCTAGTGATACGTGAAGTCGCGGTATCTCTATCAGCATGAGGCTTTTTAAACTTCGCCGCCACAGTTTTATCCACGGAAATGTCATCTTCCCATTGACATTAGGTGTTGTGAATTCTTTGTTCTAACTTTGACATAAAAAATATTAAACTTTGAGTACGACCGTCATCCGCGGAAGATCAAAGTGCAAGTGTGATTCGTATGACTCCCGGTCGATATTCCAAGTAGGTTATGGCTTACGTTCTGGTTAGACTTCAGTTAGCGAAGCGTATGTGAAGTTAGATTTTATTGGAGAACGTATGTAAGTCTTCGGGTATGCAGTTGGGATGGATTAATTAGGTGTTGACTGATTATGACTTGTTACTTTTGTGTAGTTACTGGACTTGTATGTAATGTCATGTTGTATTTGTGATGGAGGTATATCTTACTTATCTTGGCATGTTCATGGATAGAGGAAAGGAATTATTATGATACTAATATTTTGATAAGTGTCCTTGTGTGGAACTGATATGTTACACTTGACATTGTTCATTGAATTGCATTCATCCTCATTTCCATGAGATATTGATATGACTTGTGATTGGCGTGATGGTGATAAATGGCAGGGAGACATCTATGATTCATACGACATACCATTTTACATAGCCCTCTCTATGTTGTATGTTACATAGTGGCTAGCGAGGTGTTTGGTGGAAGAGTCATTCTAGGCGGCATGATACATAATGAATGGTACAAAGATGTTGTTGGTCCCACATGGGCCATGATTGTTTGGAAAATGATATATTCCGTCTAAAGCATGTATGTATGGATTGATCATGTGGTCACTGCATTGCATTGCATATTTATTCATCATTCATTCATAAATTTAATATTGGAACTAGAGTTCATACCCAAAATTGGGGGGTTTACTTGTAAGATGAAATTATCCTAATGTTGTATTGATTTAGCAAATTTGTTATGGCACAAGCTACATGTATTCCTTCCAGAGTGTGATGATTCACAAAGTTGGGATGTGAATCTGTCGAGTATAAAACGAGAACCTTAAAATGTAAGAGTATAAGTTCTTATGGCATCTCTTAACAGGTAGTCGAATCGCTTAACATCCTTTATCATAAGTCTCAAATATGATTAGTAGTTAGTAGAAGTAAGTTACAAGTTTTCACAAGATAAAGAGCTGAGACTCCCATGATGCTTATATATGATGATGTAGACATTGCATAGATGCCTTCAAGATCAAAAAAGGAAACAATGGGGATTAGTTATTTCTCTTACGGAAACATAGCAGCAATGTTATTTTCCATTCATAGCAGCAACGTAATCTTCATTTTAGGTTGAAATGGTACATTAAATTTGAAGGAGACAAGTATAATTTCTCTAAGAACCTCACCTCTTCCACGTGTATTTTTCGATAAGCTAGAGTTGTTCTTGGCAAGTTCATGTAATGTGGTTGATAGTTCCATCAATTAAGGTAATATTTCCTCCCATATCTTTGTGCGGTGAAATCATTTAAATGACATTAGTATATTTACCAATTACGTCTTACGAGATGGTGATAGGAAGTGGTGAGCCAAGGTTTTATTAGTGTTTTGGAATTGTTTAAGGCCGGTCTTATGTGGTATGGAGATCGGTGGGATTTGATAGCTCATTTAGAGCTTGTTTGTAGTTAAAACGAGGTCGTGTGTGGAGTACACCACTGTATATAACTTCGGGAGCTCGTCGCTCTTATTATTTTACTTTTCTGTCCTTTATAATTCAGACAGTAATTTGCATATCATTTCAGACTTGTATTTTAGTTAGTAGCTCTATCCTCATGACAACTAGGTTTTGGGGGGATCTCTTTCAGATTATGTAATAAATTATAAGACTTGTTAATTTCTTCTCTTTCATTTCTTTACTTTCCACATTTAGTTTCGTATTCACTATGTTGAATGTTTGTGGTTCGCTTATGGGTTAGGGTAGGTACCCTCACGGCACAATTGGAATTTGGATTGTGACAAGTAGTAATACTAGAGTCAGCTAAGGACATTGAAGATACAAATTTAGATGACTCTAGTGTAATTGATGTTGAGGATGTTGAAGGTCTTGAAGTTCATGTATTTGAGCGTATTGGACCTCATTTCAAACACTTATCTACATTGTGTTCGAATGGTGAAATAAGAATGGATCTGTATGAACATAAAATGAAGTCAAGGGAAGAGGTAGATGAGCCTTATATTTAAAAAAAATTGAGTCCGTCTAGTCAAGGCGACACTCCTTAATTGAAAGCCAAAAAGTTTATAAGAAATTATTTGAATTTTGACTCGCAAAAATTTGTACAGTTCAAAGAGCATAATCATAAAGTAGAATCAAAACTGGGGTACAATTCATAAGTTCAAAATAAAGGCAAAAAGTAGGTTTAATCGTGCCACGACGTTAAATCAGGCGATTGTTGGAAGGCAGCCTAACTTTATTACTTTTTATTTATAATGTTGTTTTAGTGTTGTTTTTATTTTTGTAGGAGTTTAAACATGGAAACAAAGCCATTGGAATGATGCAAAAGCAAGCTATAAAGTTGGTACTAAGTGTGAGGTACCCGCACAGAGGACCATATCTTATTGGAGGAAGTCTGAGTACCTAGGACGTTGCTATTCTACTTCCTTTGGCTACCATGGAGTGTCTTTTACCATCTTCTATTTATATTGTACATTAAGAACAATGTACAATTTTAAGTGTGAGGTGGGGGATTGTTTGGTGGTTTCTTGTGTTATTTTAGTTAGGGGATTAGTCTTTAGAATGAATAAACAAGTAAGGAAAGGATGATCTCTACTATCGTAAATTATGTGACATGTTTTATGTTGGGATTTAGGGCGGAGCATGTGTATTCTATGCCTTCTTTAGATGCCTTGAGGATTTTTGTGATTTTTTTAACTCTTGAGGCTCGATTTTTGATTTTTTTTATTACCTTCCATGCTTGAATTATATTTATTGACTGTGCCCTATTTTTTTAGCTTGAGAGCCAAGGCTAAACTATATGGAGTGGATCATGTGCATTGTGTGAAGTGAGGTTTAGATGATAATCTGTGTTGTCCCTTGTTATTCAGAACTTGCCCTGCGTGTGGTCAAGGCGAAATAAATAATTCGTGGTAAATTTAAGACATGACATAGGCATTTCTTTGATTAGCCCTTTTATCCTTTTTGCGTACCAGTGTTAACAATATCCCTCATCTGCCCTTTTGATCCTATAAGTCTTTTCATTGGCACCCACATTATAAGTCTATATTCTTTTGTTCTTAATTGATTCTTTTTTAACCTTTACCTCTGAAAGCACTTAATTTGCGAGAATAAGCACTAGAAAGAAGTAAGTAGGGAACATGGATAGATTTTGAGTGGAACTAAAGAAAAGGAGGAAGAAAAGGATATTTTCATTAGCTGAACACAAAATAAAGAGAAAAAGAATATTACTATGTTATTAGCTAGTGAAATTGTTTATGTGTGATGGGCTGGAAATAAATGGAGTCTTGTGAATTGAGGCTATAAGAAGTATGCGCTTGAAAGTAAAGTGTTGTTCTGTATAAAAGTGCTTAGGAGGGTTAAGTCACTATTTTCCTAAATATATCTTATTCGTTCCTTAGCCTACATTACAACCCATGAAAGTCCTACTTGATCTTAGATTTGGCAGACTTAGATTAGTTGAGTCCTACACTACGGGCAAGCCTATAGTACGGCCTTGGGAGGCACGTGATTTTTCTTTGAGAGAGAGAGGGGGTGAATTATTTCTATATGTGAGCCCTTAAAATATATTTGGGTTTTATTTGAGTGTGTGGACTGATTTCTCTCTTGGTTCTATTGGTGAGGGCACATGATTCGCAAAAGATTTGTAAGGTACTTGTTTCTTAAGTTGACAGAGAAAGCAAGTCAAGAATTAATTAGGAGGAAAGTCAATCTTCGAGGCTAAGATGGTAGTAGAGATCATTTGAAAATTTTAAATTGTCTTGGCATGAAAAGATTAAAGAAAATGTTTATATGTATATTCTATAGTTTCAAAATGTCAATATAAACCACTATCATTAGTTGTTATGCACGAGCATGCTTGAAAGTTGTTCTTTGCCATGATTTGAATTCTTAAACTTGCCCGAGGACGAGCAAGAGTCTAAGTGTGGGGTGGTGATGTTTGGCCAAAAATGCATATATTTAGTCATTATTCTACCTCACCTTTTAGTACTTTTATCGTCGTTTGAGTACAACTTATATTACTTTGAGACTATTACGTATTTTGTATGTGTAGGAAGATTGTTGGACGAAAGCGATTGGAAAAGAGCTTATTTGATGCAAGTTTTGATAAGAAAATAAAGATCGGAGAATGGCCGAGCTTGCCTATCAGTCTCGCCTTGCGAGCAGCTTGATGAGCCAAGAAGTTCAGCCCTCGAACAAAACAACAAAGCAAAAGGAAAAGGCAAGGAAGTTGATGAGCCAGGCCAAGAATATGTCTGAGAGGTCCCATCAACATCCTCGCCTAGGCGAGCCCATAGACGAGCCAAAAAACAAGAGAAAATTTACAACTAGTTGGGCTCGCCTGTGATCCTCGCGAAACATGAGTTCAGTCGAACCAAGAAAAGTTTTTCAAATGAATTTTAAGTGGTTTACTTGATTTCCTACACATTCTAGATCATATAAATACATCCTAAGACACGTTATTTTGAGGGATTCAACCTAAGGAGAGCAAGGAGCCGTCACGGAGCAGGGAGAAAGATTCGGCAATGAGTTTTTCTTTTCTTCTTCCTATTTTCTATTGTTGGTTATGAATTTTAGTATTGTGTTTTACATACTTTTATGAGTAGCTAATTCTCTATCTAGGATTTTGATGGAAACAATTGTTGGATGAATTCTTGTTACGCTTTAATATAATTAAGCCTTTGAATTTCTCTACTTGTTCAACTATATGCTTTTTTCAGTTGATTGAATGACCATCGATTGATTGTGCCAATTTATTATGTTTTACCTATTAGAGTCTTTTTGTTAAGTAATGACAAGAGTCTACTTGCTCAATAAGTCTTGATAATGTGCTAATATGAGATGTTCACATAATTTAAAGGTAGCATGAAGCATATTAGCTATGAAGGTTCACTAAAATGCTTAAACCTATGTGAAAAGAACCTGAGATAGCCAATGGGAGTCTTGTGTATGTATGTGACTCCTGAGTATAATTGACAAGGGATATGCTGAGTAGTTTCAAAACATATTTGTTCCTATTATGATCTTGTGCTTAGTTTATCATGTCCTAGATGTATTTTTCTTTGGTATGATGGTTTATTGACTTAGAGTCTGTTTAAATGTCATGTTAACTATATCATGTCTAATTCCAAGTGTCACCATGTTTAATACAAATATGAGCATGATTAGACATTTCTAAACTGGTATATGGAGTCTTTCATATTTAATATGTTTTCATTAAAGGGTCATTTAACCATGTATGTTTTGTCTCCTATGTCTGTTTGAGCTAATTTCACACTTGTCCTTACTTGTATTAGCGTAAAACTATCACCATGCTAGTATGAAAGTCCTTTAAGTCCTATTATATCATAGTTTACTTAACTCAATAGGGTGTGTGTTTAGTCTAGCTTAAACAGTCCTAGATATGCAGAATGTTATCTTTAAATTAGTTAATCTTGTGCCTATGTCTACCAGTATGGTTACATGTCTGTCTTACTTGTTTTAATGTCATCTTTCCTAGTTGTGTAGCATGGATAGGATCATGCAAACTTAGTTTTAGCTTAATTGACCCTACACATTTGAGGACCCTGCCCAAAACTGCCTTTAATCAGCGAAATAGGGCAAATCCCTAAATTATTTCCACTTCCCCAAAAAAGGAAAACCCTAGATCCACTTCTTGCTTCCTCTATCTCTGTCTTTGCCGAAAATAGTAAAACTTCATGTAAGGACACCTCTGTGCCAGATCTTTGCCTCTTCGTTTGGGTAAGAGCATTAATGGATCTTACCCACCCCCAACAGCATGCCACCAGCGATAAATTCCCTCTTTCTCTCTCCTCTTCGACTCTGAGCTCCTCTTAATGGGTTTTGTCTCATCGAGAGCCAAAAACATGATTTTTTATTGGTCAAAATTATTTTCCTTTCAATTTTAAATCTAAATTTGTCAAATCATTCTCCTACATCGATTTCAGAGATGAAACTTTGGGGATATAAGGTTCTATATAAAGGGCCCCATATACCAATGAAAAATAAGGTTGAACAAGTTTGAAAACCCTAGATTTTGAACACAAGTATCATATTTTGAGCAAATCTAAACCCTAGAATATTTTTCTTAGGTTTTCATAGTCTAAATCTTTCATTTTGATTTCTTTGTGTGTGGTCTGAGCTGTTGTGGGATTTGGAGAAGGATTTGCACTCGGGATTCTTCACTAAGGCTGCACTTAAGAAAGGTAAGCATGAATTCCCCTCAATCTTTACTTTATTTTTTTGTGCTATGTGTGTTTGTTGCTAATTTAGTTATTCTGATTATTTTTAAGTAAGATAGTCTATTTTAATTTAGTTAGTGTAATTTAGTTTAGTTGTATTCTTGATTGAGATATGTCTTTTAGAATGGATGATATGGTTAGTGGTATACCTTATGATACTTGGATTGTCTTGGTGATTCATTTATAATCAGATATGTTGTGTTAGGATCCATATTTTATCTTGTGTGGAATGTATGCTCGTGCGAGTGAAGTCTGTGGAGTGAATGGGCAGTATGAAGTTTGCTTTTGCTTTAAAATACATATTATGTAATGCCATGTTCTGTTTACTATTTGTATTCTGAAGTTTTACCTATTAGAGTCTTTTTGTTAAGTAATGACAAGAGTCTACGTGCTCAATAAGTCTTGATAATGTGCTAATATGAGATGTTCACATAATTTAAAGGTAGCATGAAGCATATTAGCTATGAAGGTTCACTAAAATGCTTAAACCTATGTGAAAAGAACCTGAGATAGCCAATGGGAGTCTTGTGTATGTATGTGACTCCTGAGTATAATTGATAAGGGATATGCTGAGTAGTTTCAAAACATGTTTGTTCCTATTATGATCTTATGCTTAGTTTATCATGTCCTAGATGTATTTTGCTTTGGTATGATGGTTTATTGACTTAGAGTCTGTTTAAATGTCATGTTAACTATATCATGTCTAATTCCAAGTGTCACCATGTTTAATACAAATATGAGCATGATTAGACATTTCTAAACTGGTATATGGAGTCTTTCATATTTAATATGTTTTCATTAAAGGGTCATTTAACCATGTATGTTTTGTCTCCTATGTCTGTTTGAGCTAGTTTCACACTTGTCCTTACTTGTATTAGCTATAAATACCATGTTATACAAGCTGAGAGAAAAAAGATTGACATGAAGTCTCACTTAAAATAAATCTCCCTTGTGTTTCTTGATTCATCTGAGCATGTTTATATATCCACCGGGAGTTTAATGGTTAACATTAATTACCAAAAATATGCATTAAAATTGATTGCATCGAAATGCTAACGGAAAACCATATGTAAACCTAGAACAATATGCATGAAAATATAATTATAGCTAGATGCAGATTACACCTTCCAACATGGCCAACAATTAATTCATATTAGATGAATAAATGCGATATTGTCCAAACACCATCAAAAATCAAAACCATATCACAATATTAGACCTTATTAATATCACTTTCAGCTCGAACTATGCATTTATTTTCCATTTATCACCATCACGTCAATCACAAGTCATATCAATATCTCATGGAAATGAGGATGAATGCAATTCAATGAACAATGTCAAGTGTAACATATCAGTTCCACACAAGGACACTTATCAAAATATTAGTATCATAATAATTCCTTTCCTCTATCCATGAACATGCCAAGATAAGTAAGATACACCTCCATCACAAATACAACATGACATTACATACAAGTCCAGTAACTACACAAAAGTAACAAGTCATAATCAGTCAACACCTAATTAATCCATCCCAACTGCATACCCGAAGACTTACATACGTTCTCCAATAAAATCTAACTTCACATACGCTTCGCTAACTGAAGTCTAACCAGAAAGTAAGCCATAACCTACTTGGAATATCGACCGGAAGTCATACGAATCACACTTGCACTTTGATCTTCCGCGGATGACGGTCGTACTCAAAGTTTAATATTTTTATGTCAAAGTTAGAACAAAGAATTCACAACACCTATAACATCATCATACTAGTCATAGGAATCTAAACCGAATAGGAAAAAGGGGGGAAAAGGCCTATACGGGTAGAGTGTAAACATACCTTATCTCCACTTTGGTAGGTAGAGCGGCTATTTTCGGGAGACCCTTGGCTCAAGACAAAGCATAATCACAAGCAAGACAATCAAAACAAAGCAAGAGTAAAGAGTAAAGCAAGAGAAACGGTTAGACTCAGATAAGGAATTAAAGCAGTATAAAGTGCATTCGAACAAAAGGGAGCAGTAACTAACACAACTAAATAAGATAAACAAATACACTAAAGAACACATAGCAACAGAAATCAAACTACAGTGGATTATAAAGCAGTAATGTGCCTATAGGTGTGATAGGCTAATCGGGCCTACAATAATAACACTACAACTATCAATTTATAAGTATAAGTAGGACTACGCTCGAGTACCTACTACTCTTGTACACTAATATGTGTCCTCCACAACCCCTATCTAAGGCCATGTCCTCAGTAAGTTGCACCTGCGCCATATCCCATCTAATCACTTCTCCGCAATACTTCTTCGGCCTACCTCTACCCCTCCTAAACTCGTCCATAACCACCCTTTCACACCTCCGCACTGGGGCATTTGTGTTTCTCCTCTGCACATGCCCGAACCATCTCAACCTCGCTTCCCGCATCTTATCATCCACTGAGGCCACTCCCACTTTCTCCCGGATATCATCATTTCTAATCATATCTCTACTTGTATGCCCACACATCCATCTCAGCATCCTCATCTCCGCAACTTTCATCTTTTGTATGTGTGAAGTCTTGACTAGCCAACACTCCGCCCCATACACCATAGTCGGTCTAACCACCACCTTATAGAACTTGCCTTTAAGTTTTTGTGGCATCTTTTTGTCACACAAGACTCCAGATGTGAGCCTCCATTTCATCCACCCTGCCCCAATACGATGTGTGACATCGTCATCAATCTCTCCATTCTCTTGGATAATAGACCCTAGGTACTTGAAGCTTCCTTTCTTTGGAATGATCTGAGTCCCATTCCTTACCTCAACTACCAAATATATTCCTACCAAAAATACCTAATGCAATTTAAATATAATTCCAAAACCTCCATTTCACCACAAAAAAGGAGAAGGCATAATTCTAAAAACAATAACAAACATGTAAGTCAATCTTGTGAGACAAAACTTGAAAGGATGTCCTAAAAAATTAAATCTTGTAAGGAAGTAAAAGGCAGCCCGGTGCACGAATCATCCCACGTTCACACACTGGGGGAGGGGGGGTAGCGCTGCACCCCAACTGGTATAATGTAAGCAGTCAATCCTGACACAAGCATTAGTAGCTGATTCCATATCTCGAAACCATGACCTAAAGGGTCCTACGGAGACAATTTAACTATTGCTAGAGACAATATTGTCACCAAACTATCCTCAACTCTTAAACTAGCAACTCCTTAATCACATATCAAAGCACGAAAAATCAATCAGCTAGACCTCAATCCAAAACCAGTTAGATTCGATTATATGTATCTTCTATATCCGAAGTATGAACAAAAAGAGAAATTTCTCCAACCCGATTGTAACTCTACATCCCATCTCCCACCTCAAAACAAAAAAAGGAGATAAAAATAAGCATCTGATGTAAAACATGTTGGAAATTAGCCTTTAGCGGGAGTTGCGACCGACCAACTTTAACGGCTTAAACACTAGTGTTACGTATGTTGGAGAATCCGGTTCTTCACGCATGCATGATGTACTAAGTACGTAGATAATCGTAGGGCCAAGAATCATCAAATTTCATTGAGAAATGAAAGAGATATTGGTTCACGAAGTGAGGTGTTTGAAGCATGGAAAGTGTGGTGTGGTGTTGTGTTCAATTCTCCCTCATCGGTAGAGGAAGAAAGAATTGTTGTGTATATAAGACTCGAAATTGATTTGGAGTTTGGGACCCCAAAGGGTATCCCATGTGTTTAAAGGAGGGAGGACCTAGATATGCTTCAGTTCGAGGAAAGACCACATGCGCGCCGCCGCCGCCCGCTCGTCCGGTCCGGTTCCGGGTTCACGGGTCGTGGGTTGTGGGCTGTGGGCCTTCTGATATTATCTTTTTGGGCCAGAGAACTTTTTTAGAAGTACAGTTTGATCTCAGAAGTTTCAGATGTACAGTTTGGACCATAATTCTTTCAGATGTACAGTTTGGTCCCTGAAGTTTCAAGATGTACAGTTTGGTCCCTGAAGTTTCCAGAAATTCAGAATTTCGGCAGACAGGAACAGAAACGTCCAGCACTCAATTCAGCCATTTATTTTGGCTGAATTACTCCTCCTATAATGGCCAAATCCGTTGGTCTTTCACCCTTTAATTTGGTGGCTTTACTACCTCCATAATGGTCATTATTTGGCCAATAATGGCTGTTATGGAGGTAGTCAAACAGTCCCTTCATCACCTATATAAACACCCCTTACACCATTGTTGAGGCACACTTGATATACACGAAAATATACAACCAGAAAATCAGTTCTTCCTATAACTTCCAAGCATCATTTCTTATTCAATATTCTTCACGGTAGCTCTTGAGTTTTCTTTGCTCAATTGTTCCATTGTTGTTTTATCTTGGGAGACGAATTGTCCGGAACGTATAAAGGATACATATGGGGCAATATTTTCTTAAGGACAGAGTGCCACACTCGACTCAGCAAAAATCAAAGCAGTTTCCGGTCTTCTTGTTCAACAAATATTGTAATTTCAGTTTTGTTGTTATATTGTAATTTTCAGTTTTCTAGTTGAATTGTAATTTCAATTCTTACATAAGCAGTTACTTGTAATTTCCGTTTCTTGCAATCCTTGTAATCCCAACAACTTAAGACAATATCTTGCTTACGGTAACTGCAATAACATGGCTGGAAATATGACCGATGTTGTCGCTATCGCTGCCGCCTCTCGAGGCAACGTTGTTGCCTTCCCACTACCGCCATCTTGGATAAGGCGATAACCCCGCCGCTTTCATCGCTGCCGCCGCTCTCTTGTTCAAGGCGAACACCGCCGCTTTCCCGATTGTTGGAGCTCTACCCTCTTCTTCACACCACCATGATCGCCTGAAAAGTTCATGGGATCGAATTTAAAAGATGGCAAAGAAAAATGTTGTTCTACTTAACGCTTATGGGCATGGCCGGTTCCTTACGGAAGATCCTCCACAAGTCGGAGATGAAATGGACTCTTCGCCATCAAGCGGGTGAAGGGGGCCTTGGTATCCATGTCGTTAACGGCATGAAGATGGTTCGTGATGCGTGGAATCATAGAGATTTCATGTGCAAGAACTATATACTGAACTGCTTGGCAGACCCTCTCTACACGGTATATTCTACCGTTGGCACTGCCAAAGAGCTGTGGGAAAACTGCAAAAGAAGTACAACGCACAAGATGCGGGTACTAAGAAGTTCATCGTTGGGAAATTTCTAAAATTCCAAATGGTGGACAGCAAGACAGTGATGTTCCAAGTCCAGGAATTCCAAATGATTTTACATCACCTGGATTTCGAAGGACTGAAGCCAAACGAGCAGTTTTTGGTTGCATCACTGATTGAAAAGTTACCTCCTTCATGGAATGAGTTTATGAGTTACTTGAAACTCAAGACAAAGGAGATGACCTTTGAAGAGCTTGTTATCAAACTGCAAATCCAGGAAGATAATAAGAAGACCTTGCCAAAGGGTAGACAACATGCTGAGGCAAAGGCAAAGGCAAATCTGGCTGAGGCCAAAGGGAAAACAAGCAACAAGCGGAAGTTCCACAAAGACGGCAAAGCCCCCGCAGCGGAGACGTTCAGAGGTAACTATCATCACTGTGGGAAACCTAGTCATAGGATCAAGGAATGTCGCAAGCTCAAGACTGAGCAACAACAGAAAGCCAAGTCGAAAGGCAAGGCTCAAGCTAACGTCGTCAAGGACACGCTCCTGGATGACATGATTGAGGATCTCTCGGCCGTGGTGCTAGAAGCCAACTTGGTTGAGAATCCGATGCAGTGGTGGGTGGACACAGGTGCAACAAGACACATTTGTTCCAACAAAGAAGCCTTCTCCACGTACACTCCGGTCACCGACAAAAAGCTGTTCATGGGCAACAACGTTTCCTCGGACGTGCTAGGGGTTGGAAAGGTGGTCCTGAAGATGACTTCCGGCAAGGAACTCACTCTGAAGGAAGTGATACACGTCCCAGAGATTAGAAGAAATCTAGTTTCTGGACCTTTATTGGTTAATGCTGGTTTTAGGCTAGTGTTTGAATCAAATAAGTTTGTACTCACTAAAAATGGCACATTTGTCGGGAGGGGCTTCGTCTGTGAAGGCCTCTTCAAAGTGAATGTCATGTCTGTATTGCGTCAAGGAAATAAAGTTGAACTTTCTTCTTATTTGCTTGAGTCTTCTAATTTATGGCATCATAGATTAGGACACGTTAACTACAAGTCTATTCAAAGGCTGGTAAAGATGGAGTTGTTGCCGTCTATCAACGTAAACCCTCAACATAAGTGTGAGGTGTGCGTAGAGGCAAAACTTACTAAGCTTCCTTTTCGATCCGTCGAAAGGAATACCGCTCCTCTAGAACTTATTCACACATATATATGTGATTTGAAGTTTGCACAAACTAGAGGGGGGAACAAGTACTTTGTGACATTTATAGATGATAGCACAAGGTATTGTTACCTTTGCTTGTTGAAAAGTAAGGATGAAGCCTTTGAAGCGTTTCGACGTTACAAAGCAGAAGTTGAGAATCAACTTAGCCTACGGATTAAATCCATTCGTAGCGATAGAGGGAGAGAATATGTAGCGCATTTTGAGGAATATTGTGCCCAAAAAGGCATTATTCATCAAACGACGGCCCCATACTCACCTCAATCAAACGGTGTGGCGGAACGTAAGAACCGCACATTAAAGGAAATGATGAATGCCTTACTTATCAATTTCTGGTCTTCTACAAAACATGTGGGGAGAAGCCGTCCTTACCGCTAATACGATTCTTAACAGAGTCCCACATAAGGGTAAGGACAAAACTCCAAATGAATCATGGAAGGGAAAGAAACCCACCTACAAATATTTTAAGGTATGGGGTTGTCTGCCAAAGGTTGAAGTACCCAAGCCAAAGCAGGTCAAGATTTGTCCTAAGACTGTAGATTGCATATTCATCAGATATGCAAATAACAGTAGTGCTTATCGCTTCTTAGTGCATAAGTCAGATATTCGAGATATCCACCAAGGTACAATAATGGAATCAAGGAATGCTCTATTCTTTGAAAGTACATTTCCTAGAAAGGAGAAAGACATAACCTCTCGCAAACGAAGTTATGCACAAAGCTCTCAAGAATCGGGAGTCCTTGACTGCCCGGATCTGAATGGTTCAGATCTAGCGAATCTCGAGGTGGCTGAACATCCGGAATCTAGTGTTCCAGATTCTCAGAACTTGGGGACTCCAGAGATGGATCTAAGGCGAAGTAAAAGGGCCAGGAAGGATAAATCCTTTGGTCCTGACTTTGTAGCTTATATGGTTAATGATGAACCTAGGACAATTGCTCAGGCGTTGTCAACTCCAGAAGCACCGCTCTGGAAAGAAGCTATTGAGAGTGAAATAGGCTCCATTCTGCATAACCATACGTGGGAGTTGGTTGATCTTCCTCCGGGAAATAAACCGTTGGGGTGTAAGTGGATACTCAAACGGAAATACAAAGCAGATGGGTCTATAGACAAGTACAAAGCCAGGTTGGTAGTCAAGGGCTATAGGCAAACAGAAGGTTTTGACTACTTTGATACCTACTCCCCGGTATCCCGGATGACATCCATACGGGTATTCATTGCGATCGCAGCTTTGCGTGACCTTGAGATACACCAAATGGACGTCAAGACAGCCTTCCTAAACGGTGATTTGGAAGAAGAAATTTATATGGACCAACCCGAGGGGTATGTGGTTCAAGGGCAAGAGTAGAAAGTCTGTAGACTTGTCAAATCTCTGTACGGGCTGAAACAAGCCCCGAAACAATGGCACGAAAAAATTGATAGTACTCTACTATCGAAAGGGTTCGCCATTAATGAGTGTGATAAATGTGTTTACACGAAAGGTAACTCTGACTCATTTGTTATGATATGCCTGTATGTAGACGACATGTTAATCACAGGAAGCAGTCCTAGGGTAATCCTAGAGACTAAGAACATGTTGAAACAATGCTTCGACATGAAGGATATGGGTATCGCAGATGTCATCTTAGGGATTAAAATCTCTAAGACGTCTGACGGACTGGTCTTATCTCAGTCTCACTACATCGAGGATGTTTTGAGAAAGTTCGAGATGTTAGACAGTTCACCGATAAAGTCACCAATGGATACAAATCAAAAACTTGATAAAAATCTTGGTGCACCTGTATACTAGGAGCGATATCATGTGATCGGTAGTTTGATGTGTATAATAAACTGCACCCGACCTGATATTGCTTACGCAGTCAATAAGTTGGCTAGGTTCACCCGTAATCCGAGTGATAATCACTGGAAGGCGTTGAATCGGGTATTACAATACCTGAAATACACGTTAAATTACGGACTGCACTATTCGAGATATCCAAATTGCATTTAGAAGCGGTACAAAGAATGCAAATTGGATATCCGATATAGAGAACACCAAGTCCACCGGTGGGTATATATTTACAATTGGTGGTGGCCGTGTCTTGGAAATCCTCTAAGCAAACTTGCATCGCCCGATCCACAATGGAATCGGAGTTTATCGCTTTAGACAAAGCAGAGAAGAAGGTGAGTGGCTTCATGACTTTCTAGAGGATGTTCCGTGTTGGAACAAACCCGCACCTTCGGTAATGATCCACCGCGACATCCATCGGCTCTAGGAAGGGCACGAATACTATGTACAACGGCAAGTCTCGTCATATTCGACGGAGGCATAAGACCGTTAGGCAACCGATCACCACGGGTATAATATCCATTGATTACATCAAGTCAAAGGATAATATAGCGCACTCCATTGACAAAGGGCCTACTCAAGGATCGATGGCTTGTATGTTCAGGGAATGGGCTTAAAACCCAAAATATAAGGACCAATACAGTGGTAACCCAACCTTACGAACTGGAGATCCCAGTAATTTGGTTCAATGGGAAAACGAAGTTGTAAAGGTTCAGTTGACCGCTTCAGTGGAAGTATGAGCACTTAGGATAGTGATTTCTGAAAAGAAACACCAAATCCAAAGCCGTTCCCGCGATAGACGTTAAGTGCTATCTGCAGTATGGGTAAAGGTTAAGTTTTCAAAACCTGTAATGATCCTCAACAGTTGAGGTTAGGTTCTTGGGAAACTTTTAATGGTTTCTAACACTTGTGAAGTGGGGTATAGCAGGATACCTTGTAGGAGACCACCTATTTAAGTGCGAGGACGGGCCGCCTCAAAATGAACGCACTTAAGAATCCAAGAAACATTACGAAGAAGAGAGTAAGGGAATTTGTTGTGTTAGTACCATTGACTTGGCTTACACTAAACACTGACGGTTCAAGACATCACGTTCACCGCGCAGTAAGTAAGTCCGATGGTATTCAACTATGGAAGGTTCAAAGCTGATACTACCTCTCCTTATGCAACATCGGTCCGCTGAAATATTGCTGGAAATGAAAAGACACCATGTGAGTGCGCCAAAATCTCTTTCAAGAGGGGATTGTTGGAAATTAGCCTTTGGCGGGAGTTGCGACTGATCAACTTTAACGGCTTAAACACTAGTGTTACGTATGTTGGAGAATCCGGTTCTTCACACATGCATGATGTACTAAGTACGTAGATAACCGTAGGGCCAAGAATCATCAAATTTCATTGAGAAATGAAAGAGATATTGGTTCACGAAGTGAGGTGTTTGAAGCATGGAAAGTGTGGTGTTGTGTTCAATTCTCCCTCATCGGTAGAGGAAGAAAGAATTGTTGTGTATATAAGACTCGAAATTGGTTTGGGGTTTGGGACCCCAAGGGGTATCCCATGTGTTTAAAGGAGGGAGGACCTAGATGTGCTTCGGTTCGAGGAAAGACCACACGCGCGCCGCCGCCGCCCGCCCGTCCGGTCCGGTTTCGGGTTCTCGGGTTCTCGGGTTCACGGGCTGTGGGCTGTGGGCCTTCTGATATTATCTTTTTGGGCCAGAGAACTTTTCCAGAAGTACAGTTTGATCCCAGAAGTTTCAGATGTACAGTTTGGACCAAAATTCTTTCAGATGTACAGTTTGGTCCCTGAAGTTTCAAGATCCGTTGGTCTTTCACCCTTAATTTGGTGGCTTTACTACCTCCATAATGGTCATTATTTGGCCAATAATGGCTGTTATGGAGGCAGTCAAACAGTCTCTTCATCACCTATATAAACACCCCTTACACCATTGTTGAGGCACACTTGATATACACGAAAGTATACAACCAGAAAATCAATTCTTCCTATAACTTCCAAGCATCATTTCTTATTCAATATTCTTCACGGTAACTCTTGAGTTTCCTTTGCTCAATTGTTCCATTGCTGTTTTATCTTGGGAGACGAATTATCCGGGACGTATAAAGGATACATACGGGGCAATATTGTCTTAAGGACAGAGTGCCACACTCGACTCAGCAAAAATCAAAGCAGTTTCCGGTCTTCTTGTTCAACAAATATTGTAATTTCAGTTTTGTTATTATATTGTAATTTTCAATTTTCTAGTTGAATTGTAATTTCAATTTTTACATAAGCAGTTACTTGTAATTTCCGTTTCTTGCAATCCTTGTAATCCCAACAAAACATTTTTTGCATACTACAAGAAAAATTGAAATTAGCTCCGAACTTCATCGCTGATCCGTCCCTAAATTGCTCGTAGCTACAGAGTTTTATCATAATCTGTCGCTTATCCGTTGCTAATTCACCCTTAATTTGGTGGCTTTACTACCTCCATAATGGTCATTATTTGGCCAATAATGGTTGTTATGGAGGCAGTCAAACAGTCCCTTCATCACCTATATAAACACCCCTTACACCATTGTTGAGGCACACTTGATATACACGAAAATATACAACCAGAAAATCAATTCTTCCTATAACTTCCAAGCATCATTTCTTATTCAATATTCTTCACGGTAACTCTTGAGTTTCCTTTGCTCAATTGTTCCATTGCTGTTTTATCTTGGGAGACGAATTATCCGGGACGTATAAAGGATACATACGGGGCAATATTGTCTTAAGGACAGAGTGCCACACTCGACTCAGCAAAAATCAAAGCAGTTTCCGGTCTTCTTGTTCAACAAATATTGTAATTTCAGTTTTGTTGTTATATTGTAATTTTCAGTTTTCTAGTTGAATTGTAATTTCAATTCTTACATAAGCAGTTACTTGTAATTTTCGTTTCTTGCAATCCTTGTAATCCCAACAAAACATTTTTTGCATACTACAAGAAAAATTGAAATTAGCTCCGAACTTCATCGCTGATCTGTCCCTAAATTGCTCGTAGCTACAGAGTTTTATCATAATCTGTCGCTTATCCGTTGCTAAATAGGATTAGCGACGGATTTTGCTATTTAGCTGCAGAATTTATCCGTCGCTAATCCTGTTTTTTGGTAGATACTATTTCATTACCACAAGCACTTGAGAAGATAAGTGTAACATAGAAGTCAGTACACAGTCACTTACCAAAACATTATTTTTGGGAAGAGAAAAACTTTGAGCAGGTGGATCAGGAGAAAAGAAACCATAAGGATAAAAGAAAGCAAAGGCACAACCCACAACAACACCTATTACAATTGCTGCAATTCTTGATCTTTGTCCAGATTGGTCATGTGTTTCTATAAGAGCCTCCATTGTGATTTTTGTGAGGTGAAATTTAGCTGCAAAGATTAAAACATCAGACAAAAAAAAGTTTAATTTTTGTGGTGTCTGATTGATTCTTGAAATGATGGAGCAAAGGTTAAAGTAAAGTAGTGGAAAGACTATTTTATGGAGAGTAGCAAACAAGTTGTTTATGATTGAGAATGACCAATTGACTTTTCGGAGCTCTTTGTATTTAAAATAAATGTTGCAGAAGACAAATAATTTTATGTTTGACTAAGATTTTTGTGAAGATGTTTATCCACTATATCCCGGATATTTAAGAACTCTACAAAAAATATTAATAAATTGAATTTTTCTCATATCAATATGATGAAAAAATATATTTTAAAATATTAATCAAAATTTACATAATTTGAATATTGAAAAATGAAAAATGTCACGTAAAAAAGGGAGTACCAAACTTTGCACCAAAGATCACATCACATGTATTGCACCTCGTACTTGACCTATGGAGAGCGTAGTAGTAGTTACAATGTTACATAAACCTGCTGACTGTTCGTGTAATGATTTTATAAAATAATTATCGATAATACAGGATTTTTATAAAATAATTATCGATAATACAGGATTATTGAGGCTTTTGATCGTTTATTAGGCTATTAGCTTTACGTATTTTTCTTCATATATACATTATTTGAAGATTATTTTGAGCGGACATTGTGCTAAGCAGGTTGTCTCATTTAATTGGAGTGGATAAGTTATTCAGTTTTGCGCGTTGTATCAAATTAAAACACATGCTCCACAAGTCAACATGCTCCACAACTTGTGGAGAATGTGATTTAATTCGATACAACACGCAACTAGCCTCAATCCCAAAATTATAATTCTGGGATATGGCGGTTTCAAACCAAACTCCCCTAACAGATTTTCAGTTACTTTATTCAACTCTATTTGTCCCTCTGTCAATGTCTCTTATTCTCTACTTCCACATGTTTCCATGTTGGAAATTCAATATTTGATCTTTAGAGGCACGTACTTAAATTATATACAACTAATCATCAGAAAATTGGAGCAGCACAGTAATTTTAATATTAAATTTCAGTCTAGCTCAACCTCAACAAGGCAACCCGGTGCACTAAGCTCCCGCTATGCGCAGGGTCCGGCAAAGGACCGAACCACAAGGGTCTATTGTACGCATTTCTCCAAGAGGCTATAACCTCAACAAGTCCCAAACAAATAAAACAAAAAAAGATCAACGAGGAATGAAAATGCTCATTTATTTACAGCCAGTGGGAAAATCATGTCCAAGAACTATTACATCACACTGGAAAAGATGACAAAGAATTCAGTTTCCGAGAATTGAAGAAAGTTTAATGCTGCAGGTTACTGTGTTTCCTAACTAACAACTCTGTGGGAAACCAACATCTCCAGAAAGATAATTCCTAAATCAAGCACCATATATAGGAGCACCTTTCTGTCTAACACCTATTTCATATACATCATCAGCACTCATATGATCTCCTAGAGAGAGAGAGAGAGAGAGAGAGGTTCGCGATCTACTTTTTTTTTGGGAGTGGGGCATGAAGTGGAAAACAGGAGGTAAATTGCCAAGAAACTAGTGCATCAAAAGTAGAAGTGATCTTTGACACGTTCACACGATATATGCAATGTTTGACATCCCCTTTACATGGAGCTTAAGACGTGAACCCTCCAAGCCAAGCGATTCAAAGCAAGAAACAAAGCTCTCAACTACATCTGTAAGCTGTTAGATCTTTCCTGCGCACGGGAAAAAAGAAGCATCAGTTCCATTTTCTATAAAATCGTACAAGTAAGCTACAGCTTCTACTTAGTTTGAAGTACATAATAAGGAAATGGACACTAGAAAGTAGAAACAACTAAGACGAACTTCTTGATGAAGTGTAAGAATATAAACTGTGTAACCAATCAATTCGAACCAGAATACAAGATGTAGAATCAGAAGTAACTAAGAGAAAAGCATTATTAACTGCCAAACTTTATATTACTATAAAATACTGAAACCATTTAAGTTGAAAAGGTGCTTCATAACAATGCTTTGATAAGTGAGGCTATGTTGAATGATATATTAACATGGATGAGGGTTTTTGTAAAACACTGATGTGAAACAGTAAAAATTAGGAAATAAAATAATTTTTATACGTATTAAAACCCATAAAAAACTTAAGAAAAAGCTAAGAGCTTAAGTTAAGAAGTGAAGTGACGCCTGTCATGTCCATGCAAGAAAAAATGAACAAATGTAGGCAAATAAAAGAAGGGGAGGTGGCAGAAATACAAAATGCTCATACATTTCTGTCACTGCTTATGTAGGAGACAACCACAGTTATATCGTCCAGCTTCCCGCCATAGTAACGGAACCCAGCTTCTTGAGCTGCAGCAGAGAAAGGGGTCTGCCTGTTTTTATCCTGTGCTCTTTGCCTAGCCAATGCAGCTATCTTCTGAGCTGTCACCTTTGGCCCTAAGCCAGCTCTCGTTGCATGAACCACAATTGCATTAATATCATTGTTGTACAAATTGTCAAACAACCCATCAGTACCAGCTATTATAACATCTCCTGGTGCCACTGGTATTTTGAACACCTGCAGCACGGGCAAGTCATTCATCAGATCAAGAAAGAACTGTGGTACAAAATAAATGAATTGGAGAAATTTACAGAAACAGTTGAAAGAAATTTGGAGTCATGAACCATTATTTCTATTCAACCGATAAAAGCATGAGGGATGGATTTTCTCTTCTTTTTTTTCCCGGGGCGAGGGAGGATTGGTGGCAAATACCTTGTAAATAATGAAAAATATATATACTGATCACAAGACAGGATGTCATTGACATCACAAGAAGTTCTGATCAATAACTGAAAAGAAGTGACATTTGTCAAAACTAGAAACAAAAAGAGAGGACAAGAACCGTGAGGGGAATTTTAGCCAAGACTAGAAACAGATTAAATATTTCTCAAACATGGTACATTTCTCAAGATTCACATTGATGGACTAAACCATGACGAAATGCATTTGAACACAATTGAAAAGGATTTTTTCACCATATTATGTTCAACAAAAAATTATTATACGTAACTGTATGGGAACAATTTAAAAACACCACCAGAATCCAAACACTTTGCTCTCTGAATAACATACAAAAGTCATAACGAAAGGCTCGATAAAGGCAAATATCTTATATTTGAGTATGAAAAATTTTCAAGACTTTGAAAAACATAAGCTCTAAACCAAGTTTGACATAGTAATTGAGAAAATGGGGCATGATACTAACCTCTCCAGAGCTTGGTAAGTCACCAGCATTACCACTCTCTAGTTGATATGTGAAATTGAAATCATGCTGCTGCACAGGGGATCTGAAAACAGTAGATCCATCTCTAACCACTATAAATCCACTGTCTCCTAAATTAATGGCATGCAGACCCTGGGAAGAGGATGAACAATAAGTCCAAGTCCAGCATACTTGATGACATTAAGTTCTAAATTCTTTTTTTTTGTAAGTTCTAACTTACTTCTAAAGTTCCCATATTATTGTTCTTTTTTAAAACAAGGTAAAGTTGCCAAATTACATTCCCCTGTTTTAATCACAAGCCTATAAGAAACATATCCGTACCTGTAGCATATTTGGCCAAGCTTCTCCAAGGCCAAAAGTGTTTTTTTCCAAACAAAAAGGTGCTCTTTTTTTCAACGTTGAGGTGCTTGGCCAAGCTTTTAGGAGATGAAAAGTGTTTTTGAGTAGAAGCAGAAGCTGCTTTTGAGAAGCTGAAAAAAGTAGCTTCTCCCCAAGTACTTTTCTGAAAAGCGCTTTTGAGAAAATACACTTGGCACTTTTTAAAAGCTTGGTAACACTAATTCTGCTCAAAAGTACTTTTTTTGGAAAGCGCTTTTCAAAATAAGCTGCTTTTAGAAGCTTGGCCAAACAAGCTATAAATGTCAAAAAATCTGGTATATAAGGGAAACACCAAATTAAAGGAATCCTCAGCATATGAGGATACCCAAAAATAATGGTCAAGCTCAAAACAATACATACTCCAACAATGGCTGAGAATTGCACATGTACCTGATCTGTGAGGGCAATTATACAGGCAGTTGAGGAACCTTTGGCTTTTGTGCACGTATAAGCTTTATCGAGGACTCTGGCTGGGTCCACTGAACCTTTTGGTTCATCTTGAATTGCAGTCACTGAATTAGACATTAGCTCTCGTGCATACAGCCCCGCATCAACACCAAGATCAGCCCAACCACCAACACCATCAGCTACACCAATTGCTTGTTCATCACTGCAAATAAAATGAGCATCCTCGCCACCTGTTTCTTCTTTATCAGGATGAGGCAGGTAACATGATCCGGAATATAGCTTCAGGGTTCTGTTAATGTGGATATTCCTGCAAGTGGACCAAAGCAACAATACGAATGAAAAAAGAAAAGACTTTCCACTTAAATGTAAAAGTAAATGCATTATGTTGTACTGTAATATGTTTTTTTGATAAGTAGTAACCTAAAGACCCCAAGGAGACAATATGTAAAATGTTCCAGATCTACATAATAACTATGCAAAAGTATTGACACTCGATATCCAAATAAGTACCAAGTCCAAATTTAGTGGGATATGAAATAAATCCAGCTAATCTTCCACAGATATGGATGCCAGCTTATGAAAGGTTTCGAACAAGAGATAAGCTTTACCAGAGCTTTGAACTTTTGTTTTTTTCCCACAGTAGCCTTCAGAAACTTCAGGATGATTTTTAAATTTTACATAGTACTTTTTTTAACTCGAGTACCAACTTCAAAATCAGCTAGTAGCTTGCTTGTGGTGGTAGATAAATTATATTAAGCATCAAATACTTCTAATAACAACGATGCTCAATCCCAAGATAGATCTAATATTATAATACTTCTTTTAAATCATTTTTCGTTTTCTTTTTTAGTTTCCAGACTTTAATAATATTGGCATATATGGATTTGAAGCACAGGAAAATAACAGAAAGATTATCCCAACTGATGCAAGCTAACATGAAACTTCTTTCAATTCTTAATCTACTTCAGGTGCAAAGTTCGTAATGTGGCATATTTTCTCAACCTTTACAGTTATTGAATTTTCTTCTGGCATAAACTACGGATGTAGATCTACATTCCCAGGACTTCTAAAAACAGCATTCCAGTGATGGAAGAGTTGGAGGAGATATATGTAGTTGAATAAGACTAGAAAAGTTATGAAATGAAACATACTGTTCAGATGAATCTGCTGAACTTGAGAGCTGCACCCCGCATGTAGAGTTACCGAATGACACATCATGAGCAGTGCCAGTAGAAGAACAAGCAGCTGATGAAGTATGGAACCCCGTCAAACCAAAGCCTTCATATAGATTAGAATCTCCCCTTCTCTTTGCTACATTGTATGCGAAATATCCGTAAAGTAAAAAGTTGTTGGGCTGATTTTTATTTCTCAAACTCATGCTGGCTTTTCTACAATTATTAAAGCTTCTATTGCTATAAGAAGTAATAGGATTATTTACAGAAAGAACAGTGTTGATCTGCCTAGAAGTCATTTTGCTTGAGGAACAGCCGGGTGGCGAAGTTCTAGAACCACAGATTTCCATAGGTGCTTTGTGAGGCAAACCTTTAGCAGGGTCAGATATCAGGTGATCAATGTGATAGCCACAGACGTGAAATGTGGGCCCTGACACAGAAGGAATAGAAACTGCACGAGAAATAGCTCCGACTACAGAAAGATTCTTTTTCTGGTGTACTATGTGCAAATTCGCTTGTGCGGCAGCTAAGGTTCCAGGCCGCACAAGCACATTCAAGTCAGTTGAATAAAAGTACTTTGAATTGCCAAACAACAATCTACCTTGGGCAACCAAAATTTCCAGAGAGTCCTGGAGCCCACTTTCTTGTTGCCCAGAAATGGATTTTTGGAGTCCCTTCCTAGCTGCCCGGCTTAATTTAAAAAGATAATTACTCGGCATATCGGCTTATCAACCACAGCTGATTTGCTTGCACCTCTTTATAGGAAAAAACACAACCACCACCACTATACACAAAAACTAACATTACGCTCTGTACATTTAGTAATAAGCATCAACTCATTCACTGCCTCCCTTCTCCAATATAACTTTGAGAACCCAGACACCTACTGAACATGAAAGAGAATCTTATGAGAAAGAAACCATGAAAAATAAACTTGGTCAAAAATAACTGTAGTCGGAGGTAATAATATACATCAAAGCATATGTAGTTTATACTAAAAGTGTCTCATTGGTATCATACTAAGTTAAAACTAATCAAGAAGAGCCAGAAAAATACCTTGCCAACTAAATTAAACAAAAGGAGCACAAAGAAACTATTGCTTATTCATCTAAAGACATAGGGCCACTCTTAGAAAAAGAGTAAAGAACCACAATATCATCAAACAAGCCTAAATCCCAAATATGTTATTGCTTAGACGAATGCACATCCATTTAGCTTTATTCATGTCCAATTTGATTTCAATTGATATAACATAGTTAGGTTCTTTTTACTGACAGTCAACCTACCACAACTATCTGAGCTTGCGAAACTATAGAAAAAGTTGGTAAAGAACCAGGTTAAATATCAAGTGCCTAATCCATTTACAACCCCTATTCCCGCTATTAAGAAATTCAACATTCATCATTTATTAAGCATGGTCAACCCAAATATCCACATCCTTGATCAACACAAACAATATAACCTCAGACCACCAATACGCTACAACAACTACGCTCCAAACAATATACCCTCAGACAACCAATACGCTACAAAAACTCCGCTCCAAACTCAATCTAGTTGGATCGCTTATATAAACCATCTATATCCGTTTCGCTCTATTTTGGGCATGTTCCGTTCCAATACTCAATAATTTACGGACACATCTCGCCCCTAGATAAATGGGACCAGCAATGTGAAAGCTAATATAGGTAGAATTACTTTCAAATCACCAATAGCCTAATAAAAAAAAATTAAAAAAAAAGAGTGTGGGGGGGCAGATAGAATGAAGAAAGATATCATGCTATAGCATGGACGCTCAAAATCAAAGCAAACGCATACAATAAGGGATGTTTCCGCCTTTATATACCATAACAACAAGAATCACACAAACTCAAGTATTTAGCCACAAAATAAAGAAAGAAACAACAATATAAGATCAGAGTTTTAAGCAGTGACCCATTACAATCAAACAAGAAGGGATCCAATTGCACCTTTATTTACAATAAATGCACGACGCAAACCATAAACACAAGAATCACACAAACTCAAGTTTTTAGCCACAAAATAAAAAAGAAAAACTATAAGATCAGAGTTTTAAGCAGTGACCCATTACAAAATCAAACAAGAAGGGTTCAAAGGAATTCTAATTGCAGAAAACAAACACCCACAATACAAAAACCAAATAAAATCAAAAACTTATAGTTCCAAACAATAAGTCCATTAAATAAGATGTTTAAAGGGTTCAAAGATTGCACCTTTATGAATGATAATTGCAGGAACAAACACCCACAATACAAAATCCAAATAAAATCACAAAAACTTAAAAGTTCCAAACAATATGTCCATTAAATAAGATGTTTAAAGGGTTCAAAGATTGCACCTTTATGAATGATAATTGCAGGAAACAAACACCCACAATACAATATCCAGATAAAATCACAAAAACTAAGAGTTCCAAACAATGTCCTTTAAATAAGATGTTCAAAGGGTTCAAAGATTGCACCTTTATGAATGATAATTGCAGGAAACAAATACCCACAATACAAACAACAACAACAACAACAACATACCCAGTGTAATCCACACGGTGGGTCTAGAGAGGGTAGAGTGTACGCAGACATTACCCCTGACTTGAGAGGTGGAGAGGCTGTTTCCGAAAGAAACTTGGCTCAAGAAAAAACATGACAAAAAAGGTCGGATAAGATTTGAAGAAAATACAGTAACGAGATCATGGCACAACAGATAACAGACCCATAATACACAAAATCCAAATAAAATCACAAAAACTAAGAGTTCCAAACAATATGTCCATTAAATAAGATGTTGAAAGGGTTCAAAGATTGCACCTTTATGAATGATAAAGGCAGGAAACAAACACCCACAATACAATACAATTGAAATCACTAAAAACTATGAGCTCCAAGAAAATATGTTATGTCCTTTAAATGCCCCAAGAGTTTCTTGATTTGGTATCATATGAATCTTGGGGGCTTCTTTCTCTCTCCTCTCCTCTCCCCTCTCTCTCTCTCTCTCTCTCTCTCTCTCTCCTCTCTCTTGAGCTGAGTTTAAGGGGCTCAGTTAATCTCCCAAACCAACAAACCCTAATAATCACTAATGAAGTTTTGACTTTTCAATCTTATTTTGGAATGTTTTACTCGGTAATATATGGTTAGCAATTAAATACGGGAAATAAAAAGAGAACACACACATACACGAATATTTGAGTCAATGACAGGGATGCCCCTATAAATTTTTAAATTTTACTCCCCTATAACTACTAGTAATTAAGCTGATGTCACTAGATAAAGGTAATTTTTGTGCTCGAAATGAACAACTGAGATGAATCTGAGTCTAGATAACTTACATAAAGAAAAGTTTATTATTCTATAATCAATTGATTTATTTGTGCTAATAGAAAGTCTTATGCTTATGCTACTGCATGATTAATTTGATTGTGAATAATTATATATATCTTTTAAGAATGTGATAATTACATAAATTTAGTTGTCTCACACAAGTTTATGTTAACGATAATCTACAGGTTACTCTAGGACATGTCCTTTAATGACTTGAATACTTTATACTCGCATGATCTTGCTTTACTTAAATTTTTTTAGTTCAACTTCTATGTGACTTAGTTATATCATGGACCAATTTTTATAAAATAGAATTGTCATGCAAAATAAAACCTACAAAAGCTGAGAAATATTACAGATTTGTTACGTAAAGTTATAAGCACGTGATTGATTTTATCTTAGTATTATTAATTTGATGTCATTCGACAATATTCAATCACAGGTAAATAATAAATTAACTCTTCCGTAACTAGTTGATGTATTAGTTGTACAAAGATGTTATACGAAAAATCAGATATCATATTATTATTGTACTGACTTTATAGCAAAAATCACATTACAAAAATTTATTTTTAGATTATTTTTTTCGGAGGAGCAGCTAAATGAGCCCTTAGTATGTTGTTCAATTAAACATGTGGTGCATAAAAGTTAATGCATGTGTCATAAATAAAAAATAATTACGCACTGACCATAAATAATTTTATTTAATAGCACTAATTGGTAATTAAAAATAAATAATAATAATTTATTATAATAAATTAAATTATACTGATAATATAAAAGATGCGACACACTATAAATATATACTCGTATTTCTATATAACTCAAATCCTTTTAAAAAATAATGGAGGAGTCACTTGTAATTGAGGCAATCTAGATAGACTGTCCCTATAAAGAAAATTGAACAGTGACCTCACACGTACATTGATCGAAAGTACTTATATTATCCATAAATGAATATAGATGTGGCCAAATGAATGTTGCCTACTAGCTGAACTTGTTGGGAGTACGGAAGAGTACAATTAGGACCTATTAATGCAATTCTTTTTTGTTTATGCATATGATAGCTTAAAATATAAATTATTTGTTTCATATTTTCTTTTTCCAAAAGAAGTTCATGATATAGATCTTTAAGAAAATAGACTAGTAAAGAGCTAAAATGAGAGGGTGTTCAACTATTTTTGTCTTAACTTGTTCAATACGTGCAAAAAGATTGGTGCTAATATTGGAAATGTGTCTTTGGCGGGGAGATGCGTCCACCCATCTTTGATGAATTAAACACTAGTGTTCCGCATGTTTGAGACCTTGTCTCTTCGCACATGCATGATCTACGAAGTGAGTAGATGACCGTAGGGCCAAGAATCGTCAAATTTCGTTGAGAAATGAAAGAGATATTGGTCCACGAAGTAAGGTGTTTGAGGCATGAAAATGTGGTGTGGGACAAATCTACCACATCAGTGGGAATAGGAAGAATTGCTTTCTATATAAGTCTCTAATTGGTAAAGGGTTTGGGACCCCAAGGAGTATCCCATGTGTTTAAAGGAGGGAGGACCTAGATGTGCATGGGTTCAAGGCTAAGCCCACACGCGTGCCCGCCAGGTCCGTCAGGTTTGGTCATGTGGTTTGTGGGGTGGGGACTTTCGATATTATCTTTTTGGATCGTAGAACTTTGTCGATGTACAGCTTGGTCCCCGAGTTTCGAAGGTGACCAAGGCGTAAAGCCTACCGTTGGGGATCGTTTTTGAGGCATTAATCAGCCATTACTTGGCTGATTAACTCCTCCATTATCACCCTCCTTCATGTCCATAATTCAGCCCCTCTTGATGGCCATTAACATCCATTACTTGATTGTTTTAATGCCCTCCTAATGGCCATTAACAGCCACGTTTTGGGTTGTTGTTTAGCCCCTCCTCCATGCTATATATTGAGCCTCTTTTGGCTCAATTCAAGGTAAAATGTAAGACTGAAACACACGAAAAACAGACAAAGAAAAAGCCACGAAACAATGACTAAATTCAAGAAACAAAGGGTTAAAAAACAAAGGACCAAACCCTTACATATACACAAGATATACACTATAGAGACACACTATATACATAGAGACAAAACGAGAAGAGTAGATAAAAACTCTTCCTTCCTTTTCCATATCTTCAGCAAGTCGATTCATATTTGTTTTATTCGGCAGGCTCAACCTATTGGCTTTGTAGTGTTGAGATTAAAGTGTTGTTTTATCTTGGGAGACTATTGCCCGCTAACGTAAAAGCATATATACGGGGCAATCTTGTTTTAAGGACAGAGTGCAATCACTCGACTCAACACACAACGTTATAACCATCCAGATTTAGTTGTTTCTTGATTTCAGGATATCAAAATTCAAGACACAACAAGCTTGCGACAGTTCTCAACATTGGCTTTGCAAGGTTATCAAGATTCAAGACACAACAAGCTTGAGGCAGTTTTGAAGATTGACCATTTATTTATCCTTTCGAACACTTGTAATAGTTATTACTTCTCGTACTGCTTTATAAAGTACAATAGAGTACCAACAGCTAATGCATCAATCAAGGAGAAAAGACAACTAATCCTTCCTTAAAGGAAACACGAAGCAAATGTAATGAGAGTTATGTTGCTCGAACTCTCCAGAAATATTGTTGAGTACGTGTATTTGGTATGGATCCGACACATGTACGACAACATTTTTTGGATAATCCATACAAACATAGAATGAGACTGCAACAAGGGGAGAACAACTTCATGTGAATCATCATTTAATACTCAAGGCATTAAAACAACACAGAATTCTGAAGTTAGAAGGGGAAAAGATTTTGGAGTATAATGTACTGGCATATATTGACCATAAATTTTGAGTTTTCATGGAACACTAAACAGGTCACTAGTGAATACAACCACTATATGAAAACAATCATATGAAGTCAATTATAATTGTTGGCTGGAAATAGTATCATGTTTGAATAATTGCAGAAGGAAAATGAAGAATGAATCATATGTCAAAGTCCCACGAGCTCTCAGCAGTAAACTTGGGCAATTTAAGTTCCTCATCAGCCAAGCAAAGAGATGCACAAACCTGGAGGCAAGAATTACATAATGTCAAAGTCTGGCTGCAGGGAGAGGAAACAAAGAGAACATAGCAACACATTTGATAAAGGGCAGAAGCTCGAATACACTTTTTATAACTTCTTCTACTTAGTTGTTCCATATCTTTTCAAAATCTTATTTTATAACTCAAATGTTTTTTATGAAGGTAGTGTCCGAGCAATTAGCGTACACCTCAACTTCAACTCTTCCCTATTCCAAATATTTTCTCAATTTTGTAAAATCCAAGTAGTTTTGGCTCTCCCATTTCTTTTCAAATCTTCCCTTAAATATTTCCTCAATTTTATACCTTACCCTTATTTTCTCTCTTTGTTTTCAAAGCTTTCTCTAATTATTTGCTCAGTTTTACTTCTTCTTTTAAAAAACTTCCTTTAGCATTTCCTTAATGTGAATAGATATGGAAAAGCAAAAAACAAAGAGAAGCTATAAAATTTGTTTACTCTTCCTAAAAAGATTTAAGAACAAAATAACAAAAGAAACTGGCTCGAACAAGATCACCCGAGGGAATTTGGTGGCTAGCCGTTAGACAAAGTTCACCTTGGCAATTGACATGTATATCAATCTCAATAAAACATACAACCATAAATATTTATGTATAAAATGCATGGATAACAGAGTGTATTAGGTTATCTAAGTACAAATGTGAGTACCTAAATATTGAACAGATAAAAAGTCAAACTATAGACTCTTGTGGTCCGACCCTTCCCCGGCCCCGCGCATATCAGGAGCTTAGTGCACCGTGTTGTCCTTTTTTTTTATATAAATAGTCAAACTATGTTTAACTTTGGAGTATATGTAGATGGACACATGTATGAACAACAAAATATTTATGATTATTATTAGGTAATTAATAACTAGATGAGGCATTTTGTCATTCGTTATCTCTCCCAACACTAACAAACTAAAAGGTTTATGGCACATGACAGATCTAAGTCGGATCTTGGGGAAAGGTAAACAAACAACTTAACAGAATCACAGAGTTGCATCCTATTTCAATTCCCCACTTTAATCAAACGAGACAATTACCCTATCAAATGGCTACCAGGGATTAATTGCAGAATGAATATCATAATCACTTGTGCATGTAAAAAACAGAGAAGAACAAAATAACCAACAAATGAGTCTACAATATGAATAAAAGCAAATTTCCAACTACTAAGCAATAAAAGGAAACTTCCATTCTTTCATATTTTGTCAAACTTGTAGCCTTGCACAAACTAATAACTGATCCCTAAAAACTTGTGATGTCTAGCAGGCATACTGGCATAGGACTGAGGGGTAGGATTTCTATGGCAATATATTGCCTGTCGACTTGCCATGTATCGGTAGCAAAAAATGTCAAGAATGTGCTTTTACACAGGCTAGAAATGTCATAAATGAAACTAACAAAACAAAGCAGAGCAAACACCTTCAAACGATTGACAAGTGACCCATTTTAAAACAAAATACTGCAAAGAAAGTATGCACCTACTTAGCACTGTGATATATCATTAGACCAAGATAATAAAAAGGCAGTCCGGTGCACTAAGCTCCATTAGACCAAGATAATAAAAGGGCAGCCCGGTGCACTAAGCTTCCGCTATGTGCAGGGTCCGTGGAAGGGCCGGACCACAAGGGTCAATTGTACGCAATCTTACCCTGAACCAAGATAATATGGTTTCTTATTTATTTTTTTACATAGAAGTGTTATAAAAGAGGGCAGCCATGGAGAAGGCACCCCTTAGACAGAGTACGGAAAACCGCAAAAGACGTTAACTAGATTAAACAAACATTTTACCAGTGCACTGCCGCCCAATGAATGAAACCCTTAATACACTTCCTATTCCTTGAGCTTACTCGTTGTTTCCATTGCTAACAATTCTACTATTGTGAATTATCCCGTACTGCAAGCACTGCAGAGATTTCTTCAAGGATGACAACGGACTGGCAGGCATTAATTCAAATTTTTGGCATATTGAACATCCTATCAAAACTGGAGTAAATGGTTCATTTCCAATAGGACTAGTGGAAGGTAGCTTTCGATTGCTTTAAGGCATGCACTCATTCTTCAATTTTATTCTAGGAGATAGCTTTGTTGTGAATATCGATTGTGTCAAACTCATTCTTTATATTTCAGTAAAAGACAGCTGCTTGTTAGTATCGTCGTCTTTACTTTCAATGCTTATCCACTTACAAGGACTTTAACCAGCAAACACAATCAACATACCATCATATCTCATACAAATCAAAGTAATCCAAGAGAGGATTGCGGCTGACAAAATAATCTTATACATCAGACAAACAACGCCAATAGACATAAAAAAATCAAATTTAAATTGCAATACAAGATCATAGCTACTTCTATTACTCACTTAAATAAGGCAACCAAGAAGATACAGATCAATCAATCATTTATGTCGTATTAGTTATATAAATCATCTTTATTCATTCCGCTCTATCCAGGTCTATAAAAACGATATAACTCAAACAACAAAGTAATTGTACCTTAAAAGATCCATTTAGCTTAGAACTCTTCGACCATTCAAGTCCGAAATTCTTACTCATCGTCTGATATGTAGCCCTACACACATGATCCCCATAAACTTTATGCGACACTGCAAAATCCCAAGAATTCTTTGTCGTATCATAGCTCGGCTCGACAGTAGTGAGTCCTCCATGAACATAACTGTACTTCAATTTACAACCTCTTGAACCTAGCACATGATTGACCGACACCTTGTTCGCTGAATCAAACACCAATGTCCCATCCAGTATTGTTTGGTTATCTCCTCTAGAGTGAATGTAATTCAAATTCAATGGCTTCTCCAAAACCTTAATTGAGTTCATAAATTGAAACCTAAAGTCCTGAAATCACAAAAGTTCTATAGCAATTGTAAATAATAGTCAAGACAAATTTTAAACATAACGGACAATAATGTTAGCACAAACAAAAAGAGGACTCTTTAGCATTTTCTTCCTCCTGTTAAGAAAGCATTACAAATTTTCAAAATACTTCAATTGGTAAACCGATAAAATAAGCTAATTCAGCAATGTTTTGTTCAATTTCTTGTGAAGTGGCAGAGTACTCTAGTTAATCATACAGAGTCTTAGGGTTGAAACACACAATTCAAGGACCCATTTGGCCATAAAAATTATTCACTTTTTTCTGGAATAATTTTTCACTTGATTTGAAAATTAGTGTTTGACCATGAAAATTCCAAATCTAACTTGAAGTTGTATTCAAATTTGGAAAACAACTTCTAATATGTTTTCCAATTCACTTTTCACTTTTGAAGTTGTATTTCAAATTTGAAAAACACATTCAAGCATGAACATTATTCCAAATATTCTTTGCAAAGAGTATAACTAGACACAACTCCATCTTCAACTCACCATAAATTCCAAATATATCTAGAAATGAGATACGAGTCAAAAACACACCTCAAGTATTACTTTTTGTGTGTTTCCTACCGAATTATCAGCTGTGAGAGTTTTTTTACCTAAACTATCACCGACTAGTTAACAAAACGCACCTCTACTATCAGTTGTTCACTTTTTCTACCTCAACTATTATGTAGGAAAAGTAAATAGCTGATAATTGAGGTGTGTTTTTGACCCTCTTCAGAAATTGGAATCTAAGTCAAACGCCTACTAACTTTAAAATCACAAATTTAACAAAGCTGTAGTCAAGTCATATCTTGAATAATTAGCTTCGAGCAAATATATCAATATTGTAAGTAACTGGGAACTGATTTTTAGTGCGACGATCCATTGACATTCAGTTTTTTGTTGCTTGAATTCATTAATTAAAAGTATTTTGAAACACAAATTATGCGTAAATGTAACAGGCATAGCTATTTTACTGGTACGATCTACTGAAATTTAGCAAATAAATAAATAAATAATACATTAGGCAGTTTAATTCTGACTGAATTTGGACATGGAATATTCACATTTTTTGAAATAAAATTTACGTACATAGAACTACGTGAAAAGTAAGATTAAATTAGGTCTCAATGATTGAATCGGTGTTTTACTAGCAATCACAAGTTCCATGTTCGATGCAGTATTTATACGGAAAATTATGATCAAAGAGTTCTTTATCAACCATCATAATGACTGATAATTCAAAATATATATGAAAAAATTACGATAAGACTTATTTAATCACAAAATCTGAAAAATGCCACGTAAATTGAGACCAAGGGAGTAATAATTAAAACGCAAATGAAGAATATATTAACGGCACCTTTTTGGGGACGTTGTAACCGAAGATGAATGAACCGGGTTTTTCAATAGCGAGAGCTAAGCCGTTTAAGCTTGGACCGTTGACTATAGTAGAATCAGTCATAGAAGCACGTATCTTAAAGTCACCGGCGTTGAAAGCTACAGTTGCGCCTCCGGTAACGGCGGCTTTGTCAGTCTCATACCGAGCTTTCATTGATGCCTTCATCATTTTTTTCCAGAGTGAAAAAAAAAATGGTGTAAAATATTTTGATTCTTTGCTAGCGGGATAATAATAAGATGAATATATAAAGGTAACAGATAGTTCCAAACTTTTTAGCTACTGCAACTTTCACTTTTTGTTTTTTGGTTTTCTTAATTCTCACGTCAACATACCTACTTTGTAAATTTTGGAAGAAGGTACAAATAGAATCATTTTTAGTTAAAGAGCGAGTTTAAAATTTGAACTCCTATGAATTTTAAATTTGAAAATATATTTAATTTTAATAAGTTTGATAATATAAATGTAGTGTTTTGATCAAGGCTATTGATTTTAGTTGGGATCTTTATTGATAAAGTAGAACTTTTAGATATAAATATGAATTAGTCGGAATCAAAAAAACAGTGAATGGAAAAATAAGAAATTATTGTTAGTAAAATACACGAACAATATTGAATAAGAATAAACAAAAATAGTAAGATCAACTTATTGAATCACAAATGTATCGTGGCAAGTCACTATCTTGAAAGTGATTTCAGACTGATTCCGGTGCAAATCGTTTAGCCCGGTCGCTCCTCAAGGTTTTACAACACTTCCGGACACTTGCACTAGTGACTGAAAGTTTAGAATTTGCACAAAGTAATTTGCCCATAAACAGAAGGAGGAAAAAAACTTTGAAGAACAAGATATATATTTTTGTGTGTATCAACAAGTGACATCTCTACCGATCTATATAGGTAGATTGACAAGGTCTCGGTAATAAATATTAAAGTCTGAAACGTCTCCTAACGTTCAGAGAATAAAGGTTGAGATATGAAACGTCTCCCAACGTTCAGAGAAATAAAATTATCATTAAGTCAGAATATTTATGGATAATGATTGTTGCAACAATTAATTATGAACTAATGAGCTTTGACCGATTCCGAGACTATTGATTTCCAAAGAATAAGTCTTGATCGGATTGGTAACAATTAATTATGGAGGTATAAGCCTTGACCGATAACAATTGATTTCGGAGGTATGAGAGCTACGCTCGGACTTTAATCCGGTAAGCATGAACTTGGACAATTTCGGGTACGCTCAAAATTAGCAAAATAATATTTTACAAAACTGGAATTGAATTAGGCATCACGTATATCTCAAGCGTAGGGGGGCAAATCAATCTGTTTTGCCTACGAAACTCAACTCTCATATGAGCGAGGTCACTCTCTTGTTCTAGCCCATTTAATAACTCAATAATGCACATATTAATATATGGAGGAAGAGGGAACATTCCACCACCAATGTGGTACAAAATGCATTTCACAAAAGTCAAGAAAAAGAGAATGAAAAGGGGACAATCATAGATTCTTTGGCTTTGCATTATTTGGCATAAGATAACAATGAAAATGGGTAAATAACTCCAACAATCCTCCAGTAATACAAAGATAAAGAATATGAATGATTTTTTGGCACAAGGAACGAACATGTACTTAAGTGTTAATATCTTTCGATTTGAATTAACACATAGTGAAATTAGGCAATAATTAATATTCAAAAAGTGAAGTATTCTTGAACTGATTGGACATAAGTTGAGACCCCCACAACACGTACTATATCCTTTAATTTATGCAAACTCCGTGATACTAACAAAGTGTGTTTATGGTCATGCACACGCACCTTGGGTCTAATGAGCGCTCTAGAAAGACGACCTAATTCTTTCATAAAAGGTGACAACACCTTTACACTCACGTAGGTGATCCCATCAAGTCTCTCAACATAGACCACCTTAAGGCTATGGAATCATTAAGAGAAAATAAGCTCAATCTTATAAGCACTATCACACGCCATAGGGATAGAAAATGTAGTCTATATTGATGGCCTATATGGCTTCGTTTGACCACAAACGGGTATCCACCCTATTGCCTCAATTTCTAGGCTTTAGCCCCATTCCCTTGACATTTCAAGGATCATCTTTCTTGCTAAACCCTTGGTTAAAGGATTTGCTAAAAAAAATTCGAATCTTACATATTCCAAGAAAATAACACCATGCTTCAACAATTGTTTAACCACACCATGTCTGATGCGAATATGTCTCATTTTTCCATTGTACACAATGTTCTTTGCACTTTCAATTGATGCATGTTAATCACATTGTAAGGAGACTGATGAAGCTTGTCTTCTCCATAATGGCACATCTACTATACAAATCTGTTTGGATTTCAAAGTTGCAAAGACTCCAATTGATATAAATCTTGCACTTGCAAAGAATAAAGATCAAATCATATCTTAATTGGATTATGCTAATGTATTGGGATATTTAATGTATATAATAAATTGTACACGGCCTGACATAGTAAGCAAATTGAGTCGGTACACGAGCAATCCAGGCCAATCACATTGAATGACAATGAAACAAGTTTTGGGATATTTAAAACACACTTAAGACTTTGCTTTGTACTACGCTAAGTATAAGGCAGTTATTGAGGAATATTATGATGCAAACTGGATCACCGGTTCAACTGATTCTAAATCCATAAGTGGATACGTATTCACAATTGGTGGTGGAGCGGTGTGTTGGAAATCTTCTAAACAAACTTGCATTGCCTGCTCTACAATGGAGGCTGAATTCATAGCCTTAGATAAATTGGTGAAGAAGTTGAATGGCTTCAGAATTTCATGAAAGATATTTCATTTTGGCCCAAACCATTAGCACTAATATGCATACATTGTAATAGTCAAGCGACAATTGGAAGGACTGGGACCGTTATGTATAATGGTAAATTTTGTCATATATGACGGAGACATAAAACAGTTAGACAACTACTCTCTAGGGAAATTATCACAACTGACTACGTGAAGTCAAGTGATAATGTATCAGGTCCACTTACAAAAGGTCTAACTAGTGAGGTAGTTGAGAAATCATTGAGGGGAATGTGACTATAGCCGAGGACAAGTCATCATGAAGGTAACTCTACCTAGAAGACTGGAGATCCCAAGATGTAGTTTTCAACAAAGTTATGAATGACAGTTCAACATTGTCAAGACAACTTTTTGGTCCATTCTCGTAATGAGATAATGTTCAGTACCAAGGATAAGACATTGAAGTCTTTTAATGATTTTTAAGTTTGATACGGGGTATATCAAATAGTGTATCTATGGGATAACACGTTTAGGAATCACCTGTATAAGTGTGAAGTGTTAGCCGCTTCAAGGAAAATTCTGTAAGGCCAATTCTCTACGCACTTATGAAACCATGCGGTGTTCATGGCAGAAACGAACACAAAAATGAGAACCAAAAACGGTTAAGAATTAATTGTGTGACGTATGATGTCTAGATATACACTAAACCTCGACGATTTCAAGGATGTCGAATCTACCGATTGACCGGGTATATCTGATATGCTTTTACTACGGAAAGTTTCAAAGGAAAATCTACTTATCCAAATGCGATTAATCCTTACTTGCGAATCATACAATTTTTCATGAATGTTTCATCATATAGTCATTCCCATTCATGTAGGAAATTGTTGGGGTTTTATGAATTGGTGTGAATGGAAAATGAACTATTGCACCTTTTCATGAAAAAAGTTTCATACTTTTTCCACCTTGTAGGCTATAAATATTGTATTCTTCGGGGTTTTTCCTTACGAAAAAATTCTACAATCTCTCATCTTCTTGCATCATATTTTCTGCACAAACAAAAAACTTCTAAGTATGATTCGATTGTTTCTTTGCGTTCGCAGTACAACGGCGTTTGACGTACTGCTACATCGAAAAATTAAGTTCCTTAAGAAAACACTGTGAATTCAGTGGGCTCGGATTTATTCATCGTTTTCTAGCTTCTTCTTCATTTCTATTTTACTTTGGTTGATTACTTTTCTGAAATATAATTTCTAATACATAGTAACAACAATGATATAGATTAATTCTAATACATTAGCCCTCATGCAAGATAGTTCTATTCATTTTTACTTTATAAATTGTCTATTTTATTTATGTTGATCAATTTCATATGAGATTCCAAAGTATAGTCCACTGGCCAAACGGATGAAATTTCAAGTGAGCTGCTAGGATAGTTAATAGAAAGAAAAAGAATCATCCAAACTTTTCTAATACATCCAAACTGACTTTTGAAGTTCAACATTTAAACAACTATAATGCCGGATTCAAATTATAAATTTGGTAAAACATGACAAATAAAATTTTCCAATGAACTTGAGAGCAATGGAAGGAAGTTAGTACAATCAAATTATCACACATTTAGCGGGTTTTGATTTGGTCTTCTTTCATGATTAATTCGGTTTTCTTTAGGGTGTTCTTCACTAAAAAAAAAAGACAAATATGAGTGACAGCGAAAATTTATCGCAAAACAAAAAAAAATAGTCGCTAATTCTATTATTAACAGTGATGGATTATATATATATATAAAAACAAAACAAAAAACTAGCATCTACGAATTAGTAAAAGATTCATTATTGATTCCTTTTATTGAAAGAAATAATCCCCTTGATTATTTTTATTAATTGAAATGTATATATATAAGTTACAAAATAGGAGAATCCTATTCGTATTCCTAAAACCTTATTCTACCATAATTCTAACTATACAATTATGGTAAGTGTATAATCCTAATTTAGGTAACAAATACACTACAATATACATCAAATATATATACCATATATACAAGATTACAATCTTGTAAAGATCCCGTGATGGGCTCCTTTGATGGGCTTCCGTTACTGGCTGGGAGATGGGCTACTGTGATTGGCTAGGCCACTACTTTGGGTATTCCCGTGATACACACCTCTGTATATCAAGTGTATATCACGGGTATATCTACCTTGTTTAACACTCCCCCGTAGTCATAGCGGGCGGTCTTCGAACGCAAAGATTGTCCCTAAAATCTTCAAAAAGTACCGCGGGTAGACCCTTTGTAAAGATGTCTACAACTTGATATCGAGACGGGACATGACATACGCGAACGTGACCCCGAGCAACCTTTTCACGGACAAAGTGAATGTCCATTTCTATATGCTTAGTGCGTTGGTGCTGAACCGGGTTACCTGAAAGGTAAATGACACTAATGTTATCGCAATATACCAAGGTTGCCTTCTGAATGAGACAATGAAGCTCTAAAAGTAAATTACGTAGCCATCATGATTCTGAGACCACATTAGCTACATACTTTCTTTGAGACAAAAATAAACCATCAGAATGACGCTTGACGGCAATCCCCAAAAAATAACTCAAGGGCCCTAAGTCTTTCATAGCAAACTCAGAGCTGAGCATGGCTATGATAGACTGGCGTAAGGCATCGGAAGAGGCAGTCAAAATGATATCATCCACATACAATAAAATGTAGGCCAAGGACGAACCACGATGGTAGATGAACAAGGAATTATCTGACCTACTGTGAGTGAACCCAATAGTAGAAACAAAGTCAGCAAACCTCGTATATCATGCCCGTGGAGACTGGTTAAGCCCATATAAGGACTTCTTCAATAAACAGACATGATGAGGACGTTTGGGATCCCTGAATCCCAACGGCTGATGCATATAGATTGTTTCCTTGAGATCACTATGTAGGAAAGCATTCTTGACATCCAACTGATTAATAAGCCATGCCTTTGAAAGAGCCAAGCTAAGCACAGTGCGAATGGTAGTCGGTTTGACCGCCGGACTAAACGTCTCACCACAATCAATCCCAACCTGCTGAGTCTTACTATCACCCACAAGCCGCGTCTTATGTCGAGCAAATGACCCATCTGAATTCTCCTTATGAGCAAAAATTCACATAGACCTGATAACATTAATACCAGATGGACGGGGCACCAACTCCCACGTCTTATTATCAATAAGAGCATTATATTCATCAGTCATAGCAATTTTCCAATTCGGGTCGTTTAAGGCGGACACAGGATTACGAGGCAAGGGGGGATTTAGAGACATTAGAATGTAAATTAAAATATCTTTTAGGTGTAAAAATACCCCACTGACTACGAGTGACCGGTCTATGACTCGAGGAAGAATTGAGTGAATTTTGGGAATTTGCTGAGCTCGGGACGGATCGCCAAGAGTGGGCGTCTTGCCCAAATCGCAACTGGAGCGGCCATTGGACGATTCAGCCTGCACCGGATCGCCCAATTGCCGGAACCGATCTAATCGGAAAATGGGATGGTACAGTTGGGTCAGCGGGCAGTGGGCCCGCTGGAGAATTTTGGGTGCGGGATATGTCCGAAAAATGGTGAGTAATATACGGGGATATACCATCATCCAAAACATTATACGAACTAGGCTCGGGAGTATGAACTCTAGTAAATGGAAATTGGGTTTCATAAAAAATTACATGGCGATTAATTATAATTTTCTTGGAGAATAAATCAAAGGATTTGTAACCACGATGATTAGACGGATAACCCAAAAATACACACGGAGTAGACCGGACCTGAAGTTTGTTAATTGTAGTGGATGAGAATAACGGATAACACAAGCACCCAAAAATCCGAAGATGAGAATAAGAAGGATTCTTATTATATAAGATTTGGAGGAGGGAAGATTATGACAGGGTTACCATTTCCGACAATTATACCACGAGGGTTGCTCAAATTGAAATAAGACGAGAGAGTACCTTGATCGGAGGTCATGTGTGTCGTTGCGCCGGTGTCCATGTACCAATTTAGATGCGGTTGCGTCAACCCAAGTGTGTGTGTGCATTGCGGCCTCAATGTCGGTAGGAGTGGGCTCGCCGCATGGGCGGGTTTATGGAGGTCGGGCTCAAGAATCCCGTAATCGGGATGTGGGCCGAATCGCTGGAATTGCCGGGCCGATGGCGCGGCCGTGGATCGCCGTTGTTGGGCCTGGCGATCGCCACCACCGTTCTTCGGACGCTGGAAAATAGGGGTTGTTGGCCCACAGCACATTGCCCCATCCCCACTGCCATGGGCCCCACTGCTGGGACCAATAGGGTGGAGGGCCACTGCTCACTGGAATGGCCCCACTGCCGGCCTGCTGACCACCAAAACCGCCGCGTTTGCGCCCGCGGTTTTTATTATTATTCTTACGATTATTTTTGCCGCCACCATGAGTACGGTTTTTGCCCGAATTATCAACAGAACCTGAAGAATTTGTGGAGGACGCCATCATGACTACGGGGCTTGCTCCGGTAGCCGCCTTTTTAGCCAAACCGACTTCTTCCAAAGTAAGCATGGAACGGGTTTGATAAAAGGCGGGAAGAGGGTTGTTTTGACGAAGGAGAGTTCCAACGCCATTATAGGCCTCCGAAAGGCCGTCAACTAATTGTAGAACCAGACGATTATTTATTACATGTGCGCCAACATTACGGAGTTGATCCGCTAATTCCTTGAGTTTCTTGCAATATGCAGATACGTTTGGAAATTCTTCCATGCGAACTAGACATAATTCCCGCTCGAGTGTGACGGCACGTGAATGTTGGCTGTCTTGGAATATGTCACGCAATCTATTCCAGGTAGCCATAGCTGTCGTATCCGGCTCAATAATCGTCTGTAAAAGGTCAATCGAAATAGTGGAATAGATCCACTGGAGAACGGTAGCATCAAGAGTAATCCATAACTGAGGATCCTCCGCGGGAAGATGTGTAGCGGGAGGAATTATGTGATGGATAACTTGATGGGAGATAGCGTGAATTTTAAACAATTCTGCCCACGTCGTATATTAGATGTTTTCCATCTCAAGCACAATAGGGATACTGTTCTTGACGTTAGAAACCATGCGGGCATGATGATAATTGTTCTTAGACATATTGAAAGAACAAAGACGGAGGGGAAATTTGGGAATAGTAAGAGAGATTTGGAGAGCGGAAGACAAATTTTGGAAGAGAAAACCCGAGGGGGGGGGTCGGCCGAAGTGTGCAAAATTTTGGGAGAGAAAATTTTGTTAGACTTAGTCTCTTGATACCATGAAAGAAATAATCACCTTGATTATTTTCATTAATTGAAAGGTATATATACAAGTTACAAAATAGGAGAATCCTATTCCTATTCTATTCCTAAAATCTTATTCTAACATAATTCTAACTATACAATTATGGGAAGTGTATAATCCTAATTTAGGTAATAAATACACTACAATATACATCAAATATATATACCATATATACAAGATTACAATCTTGTAAAGATCCCGTGATGGGCTTCCGTGACTGGCTGGGAGATGGGCTACCGTGATTGACTGGGCCACTGCTTTGGGTATTCCCGTGATATACACCTATGTATATCAAGTGTATATCACGTGTATATATACCTTTTTTTACATTTATAGAGAGGACCAAAACAACAGTAAAATGAGGTGTTATTATAACTAAAAACCCTCTAAACTTGTTTCAGTTTATTAGTTGTACATCTAAAATTATACCTTGTCTTAATTGCCCCATCAAAATGTGGCAGGAACGCAACTACAAGTCTAGAACCTCATTTAGGCTTTTGAGATTAGAAAAAGGGAAAAAGAACGCACTGCTACAATCTCTTTTTGAGCCGATACGACAAGTATTTTTTTTGTAGCTCACTAATTAACTAAAACTAAACTCTATTTTTTTCTTTAAACTTCTTTTTTCCGTTAAGTGAATTTGTAAATAGTGGAAAGAAGAAATCATATTTTGTGTTGTTGGTCAAGTTTAGGATGAATTGAGAATTATTGTATCATAACTTGCTTAAAAAAAGTTATAGGAACGTGGGGGGAAACCAGGTAAGAATTGCAATAGACATAGGCAAGAGAAATTACAATTTTGAAAAAAATCAAATTCTCCGCCGTCTGTGGGGATCGAACCCACGACCACGTGGTTAAAAGCCACGCGCTCTACCACTGAGCTAAGACGGCTGGTTGCGTAACATTCTGCATATTTAATAAACATATTCTTATTGCTCCTCTTTTATTTTTTAATTAGTCATTTTGAGGAATGTGTTTCTTTTTTTGTACATGAAAAAAATTAAAGAAATTTCTTGATATTGTTTATAAGCAACATAACTTAAGTCGGTTAGGAGAACAAACTTCATAATATCCTCAAGCATATCTTTCAAGATTAGCAAATCTTTTGCATGTTTGTGGTCTTCCATTCACCAGGAAATTCACATATTTGTTTGCCTCCCTCCAGATGCATGTGATAGTGATGCCGTTCAATTCGAGCAAAATATCATCAATCTTCACTAATAACCTTAAGAGGATGAGATTATATATCATCCTTTTTAATAAGTTTGACAACTAGTAAGTCGTCTGTCTCCACTTCTAATTTTTGGTAGCCTTTTCCCCCCCAAATTTGAGACCTTGTTTGATGCCTCCATAATTCTACAAAAGGACTTGATGTAGGCGTTCACTAATCAAAATATCCAGTACTACGGGAATCGCTTTTGCTTTCTTTTCCTCTGGCTATTAAGATCTGTCGTCTCCACGACTTTCCCTTTTTCGGGCTGCTTCGAGTGTAAAGAATGTTCATTTTTCTTGATCATCCTTAAAGATTCCCCCAAAATCAATATGCATCTCTAGTTTAATTATTGATATTACTATCGGTATTAAATTTCATTTTTCCTATACAAGGAGGCAATCACACATAGTTTAGTCTGTTTAGATAAATGAGTTTGTGAAGGAAATACGTCGTCAAATTCCTTAGGATAATACCTAATTTGCTTGCATGTAAGTTCAGAATCCACATAGTTGAAAATAGAAGTGTAACATTGCAAAGGCTTACTGAAAGTTATTTATGATATCATCAAACCATTCAATCATTGATTTCTCGGTGAAAATATCAAGTCCATGGTATAAAACGAATATGTTCTATATTTGCTTAGATAGTGAACAACCCCTAACACTATGTGCAAAGTCCTTTAAATGTCCATCATAATCGTCTATACGTTGGAGTTTCAATTATTTTATCATTGATTCTAAACTCATTTATTATAAGCCGGTTATGTTTTACAAATTATATAAATTATTTTAATATTTTAGAAAGACTGTTTTGATATGTGGACGCCTGCTATCGCTTGGACTAGTGCTAGGGATGGCAACGGATCGGATCTGGACTGGATCCTACTAGATCCAGATCCAGATCCATTTTTCATACCTGGATTCAGATCCATCGGGTCCATAAAAATTAGATCCAAATCTGGTTTCATCGGATCCACCGAGTCCACGGATCGGATCTACATGTAAATTTTTTTGGCTTGAATAATATTTTCACATGTTGAAACTTTTATGACAAAATGAAATGCAATCTGATTGAAAAAAAATGATTTGAGTTCATTCAATCAACCTACACAAACATGACATCATTCTTCCAAAATACTGAACAAAGTTTTAGCATCACAAATAAAATAAAGATGATTGACTTCATTAGTGATGATGAACAGGTTGCAACTTTGAGCTAATTTTTGGAGGCTTGAGTGATGCTCCACTTGTAGTTCTACTGGTTGACTTCATTAAACAACATAAAACAATGTCAGTCATATATCAAAAGTCTTAGTTTTTTTTTTTGCTGATCAAACAAATGAGAGAAATATACTTAAAGCTTACGGCTAGCAGATTCAAGAAAGGGAAATTTAAAGAAGAGTGATAGTTTTTTCTTTTTATAGAAATGAAAATATGGAAAACTGCAGAGAGCATATAGGTAAAAGAAATGAAACTTCAAAGACAAATTACATGGTTGTGTGACTTGTGCCTTATCCTGGTTAAACCCTTTACCCAATACATAAATTATGAAAAAAAATTAAAAAATACTTATAAAATTACATTCTAGGTTATGGATATATTTAATAAAAATGGATCCACGGATCAGATCTGGACCGGATACGAATCTCAAATACAAGATCCAGATCCGATCCGTCAGAAACGAATCCGGGTCCGATCCGGGTCCGTCGGGTCCAAATTTTGAAAATCCATACCCTATAAAACAGATATGGATCCACCGGATCCGGACCGGGTCCAAGATCCATTGCCATCTCTAACTAGTGCCAATGTAGATTTAGTGCTATTTTTTCATTAATTGTTCCACTTCAAGAGAATCTATTGCTAAAACATCATTATTAGACATGAAATAAGTATAATTTATTTCAAGAGGGACAAGCAAAAAAGCAATATACGTGATACCCATACTCCATTAAGCCACACGTTAGATACTACAATTGTTGTTTCAACGTTGCTAATATCTACATTGACTCTGTTTATGAGTGGTCTATCACCACATCACAATTGTGATACTACAATTGTTTTTTCATTAATTGTTCCACTTCTAGAAAATTATGCTAAATAAATTTATTTGTGTTGCGCAGACAACCTCCCAATTACACCAAGAAGGAATTGTACCCTAAACAAGTAAGATTAAATTTCATATCTATTAATATTTTATTTTGAATTTTTATAATAGTATAAATTATAAATAATTTGTTTAGATATAAAGATAAATAATTAAATCTAACCTTTTAAAAAAAAAAAGATAAGCGTGAAGCATGTTGCAACACATTTGCAAAGATTAACCTATTACACAAAGTTCTATAACTTATACTAATACGAGAAAAAGGAAAGTTCGTGCTCTGCACGGGCCCAATATATGTCAATAATTTTGACCAATACTTTGGATATTTTTTTTATCATATTTATATGAGAAGGAATGTAATTTATAATATTTTTTGTATAGTATTTTAATATTTAAATTATTAGATTAAAAAATTGAGTTGATCTAATTGTAACTTTAAAAAATAATCAATTGACTCCTGATGAGTAAAATGTCACATGAGTTGGGATGGAGGAAATCATACCGTTCGAAGTGTTTGCCGTTTTATCGGCTGACGAAATCAAATGACAAATTGATTCTTTAACTAAGCGATTAGGGCCGGAAGGGAACTCTAACTTCCAGCAATGGGTTTCCCAATTACTACAGAAAGCGTTAGGATGGTGAGTGAGTAAACTTGGTGGTAAGAAGCATAAATACAGCTAGAGTGCAAATAAATGCGATAAAGGTAGAATGAAAGTAAGTAAGAATAATTTTTTTGATTGATTGGTGTGTGTATATATGTACAAATGATTCCTATATTTATAATACAAGAGAAATAAATGTGACCCCCTGTGTTAGCTATCGAACTACCCACCAAATCTACTAGCCAACTATGAGGAGGTGGTGCCGAGTTTCTCGCATGAACCTCTAGCACGATTGATGACATGCCCTTATGGTTGTTGTTGGTTGCTACCTTTTCTAGAAGGCCCTTTGACTTGGTCTTCGAGGAGTCCGAGTATGTGTGGGTCTCAGTCATTCCTCGAAATTATGGCTCGATCAGACTGTCGTAATAGTCGATGTTGCTTTTCTAGCCGAGGGTAGGGACTAACGGATTCGACTGTGATTCCGCTCAATTACCGACTTGGAATCCTTTTCCACATTCGCTTGTCACTTAATTCGGCTAAACACTTTTGAGTGTTAACAATTGCCCCCTACATTAACTTGAGTGTGACTGTTGAGTTGATATATCCGAAAGTAACCGTCGTTTCAGTATGACAGTCGCGCATGTCACTTCAATCATCTCGTCTCTAGTGCATGAAATGATGATTACTTCTGAATTGGGTTTCCCCTTCAACCGAGGTGTCTTTGTTACCACGAATCGGTTCAAATATTTTCCAACCGTGCATTCGAAGAGGTAGCCCTAATTTCTGTCGCTCATCGAAATCTATTTAGGAAGAAACATCTTTCTGAGAATTTTTCACTTTATCTTACAGTCATCTCCGATTTCTTCCATTCTTCATAAAAAAAACTAATCTCGACTCTTTTCTTACTTGGATGCCATGTCTTCTTCTTCTTCTTCTTCTCATAAGATATATGGGACAACTCTAGCCGATAAGGACCTAACTGATGCCTTGATCCTTATTGATGAGCAGTTGGTTCTAGCTCTATATGGTAGGCCGGAACAAGGTGACATTATTTTATCTCAACATCTTAGCACGATGACTTATGACCTTCCTCTCACCTGTGACTGGTTCACTGCCGATCGCTGTCCGGCTATCCTACGCACCTGGTCGACCAAGGTCGCTAACTATTCTGCTTGGGTGAACCGGGTTAGGTCAGCCAAAGAAACTGAGTGGAGGCGTATGGGTCTTTACGATGTCATTGCATTATCGGGGTCTGATATCTCCTGCAATATCGACCTCATATACGCATTTCTTGGTTATTGGTTGACTACCACAAATGTTTTTGTTTTTCCCTATGGGATGATGACTCCAGCCCTTCTCGATGTAACATCGATACTAGGCCTTCCGATATTGGAGCCGAAGCACCTACCCTGAGTGAAATCAAAGTTCCCGACTTGGGGATTCTTAATTCGAAAAATTCTTCCAGCTATGGTTCTTTTATGATCGCTAACCGTTGAAGTTTGCCTCTTCCGGTCGATGATGCTGAGTATCATGCTTTTCTGCTCTATTGGTTTAGCCGTTACTTCGTATGTACGGGCTTTTGTGCAATTGTAAAGGAGATGAAGATTTATGTGGCTTTGGCCGTTTCAGGGGAAGATGTCAGTTGGGCATCCCTCTTCCTGGCTTACTTGTACATGGCTTTGGGCGATGCCCAAGTTAGGTTAAGGGACTCTCGAAATCTGTATACTTTGGTCGGTCCTCTGTGGTTCCTTCAATTGTGGATCACTTTGTATTTCCCAGAGTTCATCCCTGACGATTTTGATGGCAGTCGTTCACCGTTAGAGCCGCCGGTATTAGCCAACATTCTTCGGGGAGCACCTTTTGTGCCCCAGGATGTTTTTCATGCAGTCTCCACTCTGCATGGTTTATCTCGAGACCATTACGCATATTGTCAACCGATCCTTGAAAATGGGCCACTCCTGATTGGGTTAATCGAATAGCCAATGACAACCTTTCATTCACTCAGCGGCAGGTCATGATTCGAGTATGGGGGTGAATCCTTACGGCTAGGGATCTTTTGGGAGGCTTAAAGCACAACTCTAGGCATAACAAGTTGACCACAGAGCCCTATCGATCCAACGTTGTGCACGATAATTTGGCATGACTCAACACATACCATGACCTCACTGTAGTGTTGCTCATTCGATCTACCGTTGCTCTCTAAATGCCAAGCAGACAGAGGAGGTAACCGCCCATAATCTTGATAACCTTACCTTTTTTGTCTGGCAGCCATTCTCCTCAAGGGCCAACACCACTGTTATTTTTGTTGACTGGTGGAAGACAGCTAAAGAGAGATTCTTCCAATCCTCTCTGGAAGTATATTGCGATCGGCTGATCCATGCAAAACAGAGTGATCGGCTGATCTAACAGAAGAAGAAAAATTCAGCAGATGCTAGGCCAAGGACAAAAGAGGTCTCTTCAAAGTAGGTTTCTATCAATTCGGCTAGACCTACTGTCTCTTGGTCTTCCGTCAGGTTACGGCAACCGAAGAGAAGAGGTGAAGGGGTTGTTATTGGTGAGCGTAGGGAAGAAAGATTTCGCGGAGCCAAAGTCTCTGTTTCTGAAGAGGATGATGATGAGGTATATCCCTTATCTGCTTCGACTACCTTTGTATCGGCTATCTTTCATTATTCATGTTTCTTGGTTTTGTCTTTCAGGAGCCACTATTAATAAGGCGTATTAGGCGGCGAAAAGTATCCCGTTGTAGACATCGTCACCAGATAGCCGAGCAGGGTCATAGCCAGGGGCCATCGACTGCCAATTCGCCTGTCGGGTAGTTTGATGCTTTTGAAGTTCGACCTTGGGGTGATGATCTTCTAAGAGATTCCCTGGATAAAGTTAAGTTGATTCAGGACCGGCTTCTTACAACCCAGAGTAAACAGAAGAGTTATGTGGACCGGAGAGTTTGTCCTTTGGACTTTATGGTTGGTGAACGGGTATTACTGAAGGTTTCACCCACGAAGGGTGTGATGCGGTTTGGGAAGAAAGGCAATCTTAGCTCGAGGTTTATTGGCCCTTTTGAGATTTTGGACAGAGTTGGTGAGTTGGCGAGTTGGCTTTACCTTTTGGTTTATCTAGTGTGCATATGGTGTTCCATGTGTCGATGATGAGGAAGTATACTATATTCCAGATGATCCTCATATGATTAGATGTGACTCAGTGATATTGGATTACGACCTATCTTATGTGGAGAGGCCTGTAGCTATTTTAGACATGCATGACAGAAAGTTGAGGTCTAAAGAGATAACTTCTGTGAAAGTGCAATCGAGAAATCGCCCAGCAGAGGAGGCTATATGGGAGACCGAGTCTGATATGAAGTCTAGCTACCCCAAGATTTTTGAGAGTCCATGTATTTTCCTTTTTATTCACCGTTCGAGGATGAACGTTTGTTTTAGTGGTACCCGATATAACGACTCGAAAAATCATTTTGTTTGTTTTATCTTGAAATTCCCAAATTATCCTCTCCAAGCTATTATTTGCTGGTTTGTGACTTGCGGGGATGAGTAACATGTTTTTTGAGATAGCCCGGTGAGTTTTGAGGGTTTGGTTGTGAAATTGAGAAATTAGAGTTTAAGAGTTGACCTTAGTCAAATCCGAGCCTTAGAGATCTTTTCTGGAAATTTCGAGTGCATGTGTTTTTTCATAGGAATGCATGTTTGGCTGGTGTTATTGGGCTTCCAAACGATTTACGAGGGTTGATTCGAAGTTGGAGAGAAAACAACAAAATATAATTTAGATCTGTCTAGTTTGGCTGGTGTTATTTATGCGCTAGGAACCATTTATTCCCATTTCCATATTTTCCAAGTCCTTAGAATAAATATGTTAGATACAAATACAATTTATTTTAAATGGAAAATGTTTGAAACGATAAAGCATGAAGCATTATGTAACGCGTTAAAAATATTTGGTTGTCCTAGTAAAAAACCCATCGATACCTTCCTCTATCTAGATATTTCCGTAACCTACTCATCGGCTATCGCCAGCCTTTACCCCTACTCCACAGTTAATGCATCTCCACCGTTAATCATCTACCAGCTCATTCAATCCAAGCCGTCCAATCATCCTAACCCCGTTATAAAATGACGCATCATTTCTTCATCAACTTGCATTCCATCTTCAACTTCTTCCTTCTATTTTCTTCAGATCTGCTCATTATCATTTCTCTGCTTATGAAAAGGTATTCAGATCTGTGTAGATCGTTCGCCGATCTACAGTTTGAATATGGTATTGATCGGCTTGCTTTTGAACGTGTATTTTGGCTGTTGTTTAGCTTATACACGTTCATAAGCAAATAAGACAATTGCTAATTTTTCTGAGACGTCCTTCCAATCATGTTGTGTTGTCCTAGTTCTTGCGTTTGAACGTGTATTCTTGCTGTTGTTTAGTTATATGTGTTGTTTTTGTCCCATTGACACTCCTGTGAAAATTTTTATAAATCTGAAGCTTTTGGTACATAAATGATTCTGAATTCAGATTTGATTTGATCCTTGCTGATTTGGTACGAGATTGAGAGCTAAAACAAGGTTTTGACCTTCATTTCGTTCGTTGCTAGTTTTGTTGGTGAGCTAATATTATATATATATATATATATATGTATGTCTGTCTATCATTTTGGACCAAATTCTATTTATTGACATCTCTTGTGGTATTTCTGAATGCTGCAGATAATCATCGTGATCTTACCGTATCTCTGTGGAGCTTGCTGTTGATTGGATGTCACTGGTGTTCAAATTATGCTAGATCCTTGGGGATGGTAATCTGAAAGCTTGAGGTTGTGAGACAAGGTTATGTATATGTATATGTGACCATAGAAAAAAGAGAGTACATGTGAGGTTCTTTGTTGTTGTTTACCCGACCTTTGCCATGACGGGTGCGCTCGCATGGCAGGTCACAATACCTAATAAAGTTTCGATTTTTGTGTTTGGAGGGGAGATGGTACGGGGGTTTTGCCCGGCTCTCCTCTCTCTGTCTTGTCTTTGGCTTCCTTCCCAATTCCCCAGAATTGTCTGCCCTGCGATAACATCACATCAAATTCGTGTTTACGTGTCCTCCAATGATGCTTTGTTTATCTACAACGGCGCTCCACCTATTCAAGGGAAATTTATGTCTTGCATCTCTCAAATACAACAATGGACAGGCGCACACTAGGATTATTCTGCTCCAGCACTCCAACCAAAGGTACAAAAATGAATTCCTGTCACTAACATTTATGGTTAACTTGCATATAACTTTAGATCTTTCCATGAGCAAGTCTTGCAAATGGTAGACTATCAATTTTTTAATGTTCAACATAGATGGCACACTACGTTAGTAATAGTAGTCCAATTTTTTTTACATTCTCTTAAACAAAAATGGCAAAATAAGTTAGTCTTGAAATAGCAGTCTATAATTTTTTTATACTCTTAAACAAAGATGGCAATGTTAATGCACTTGTCTAAATCATTATTCCAAATCATTAAGATGATCTAATCATTTTTTCATCTTAATTTCATTAAAAATGTGTTGTGCAAAATAATGGACTTTATTTTCTGGTCAGTGAAGCAATCCTTCGCAAAAGCAACATGTTTTTCTACATTTGCTAACAGTCAGCTTGCATAGGAGAAAGTTTTTTTATGTTTTTGAATGAGTAACTATTATTGCAAGCATTGGATTTTGAAAATGTTGATGTTCCTTGGATTGCCGCTATTTTGCTAATTGGACATTCTTAAAAGATCATAGATTTCTAACCTCATGAACCATCCATTTTAATGCGACAGTACTTCCTAGTTGGTATTTCTTTTATGATTATAGATGCTAACCCAATGAATCATCCATTTCAATACTACAAACTACCCAGTTCATTCTCATTAGATTATAGATTGTTAACCTCACGAATTATCAAATGAGTGTTGAGTGTATGATCACCATCAATACGATTTACATTGCAAGTCACTTGATACTTGAATAAATGATTCGCCATCTTAATATTTATATCATTGTGAGAATTTCAGTCCTCAGTTATTGATTGGTGAAAGGTTGTTGGACAATCGTTGCATTTTCCTCTTGTTGTAATATAATGGTGGATTACAACGGAAAAATTGTATTTTGTAATCCCTAGATGGGTGAATGTGTACTTGGAGATTTTACCTTTTACAGTTTAGGATTGTTTGAGATTATTCTTCATTCTCCATTGGTTGGGGGACTGTGCTCTCTACACACCAAAGAATGAGCTTTTGTGCCAGCTGAAATTATTAACTAACTTTGGGATGCTGCTGTGTTATACTGTGAATGGAGTTCGACTGCTGAATTGACCGAGGTTACTCTTTACATGCCGAAGAATATGAGCTTTTGTGTCTTCTGAGATTATCAACTAACTTTGGATGTTGCTGTGTTGTACTTTGAATGGAGTTATTCTACTGCTGAAATCACCAGAGATTATATAGTATTCGTGAGTTCGCTCCGGTCATTGTCATTCATCCTTTTGAGTTTCGTGTTTGCTGTCATTCTTCATTTGGAATATATACGGAGAGCTGTAAACCTAATTTTTAGCTGTTTTGCTCTGTTTGGATGACAGTTGGTAGTATCTGTATTTTTATAACCAGTTAGTGTTACTGGCTGAGTTGCAGAAGTTGGTCCAGATTGTTTGCTGCAGTAACTGAAGTAATATTACTGTTTACTTCAAGAGTTGTATTATATTTGTGATTGTGGAAAGCTGAGTACCATGTCATTCACAGTTGCTGGGCTTAGAAGAAATCAACATCAAGTCTCCCATGAGTCTCCCATGCCATGCCTGCATGGGGTCTGTCACATTTTTTTTATCATCGTTGATTTATTTATCGTCTTGGTATGGATTTGAGATTTTATAATTTTGTATCCTGTATAATGAGATAATCTGCTAATTCACTAGGTTGTGGAGTGTTTTCTCTTGATTGAGGGTTTACTTCCAGGAAATTTGTCATCTCTGATACATGGGTAACTAGATCTTCTATCGAGGTAATGTGTCATTCTTTCATGTTGTGTTGCTATTTATTACTCCTTATTAGTCGGATGATGTCACTATGTTTTTTGTTGTACTTCTTACATAGTTGTCGAATCTTAACTTACCACCGAGTTATTGTCAAGTTTCATTTCTATAGCAAGATGGGAATCTCATATTTCTAGATATTTGTTTGTAGGGGAAGTTATTTGTTTAATTCTTCATGGTTTTGAAGGGCCGAAATGTTTTACTTATTATTCACGGCAGCAAATTTTTTACTTTAGTATATTTTATCTAATGAGGTAATCTGATTTTACCCCCCCCCTCCCCCGTATTGTAGTTTAGATCTTATCTCCTAAGACGCCCAAATAGGAGTTTTTAGTACCAAAAATAATATATTTTCATGGTATTATTCATATTATTATGGGTAATATTTATGAAAGCGAACACCAAAACCAAAAAATGAAATAATCTATATATTGTAAAATTTATAATAAGGTTTTTTGTGTTAATGTTTTTTCTTATAATAAATAAATAAAATTTTGTTATACATTTCATATATAGATTATTTTATTTTCTTGTTTTGGTGTTTTCTTTCACAAGAAATTAACATCCACCAACAAAATAGGCCAAGAAGATGCCCAAATGGGAGTTTTTAGTATAAAAAATAATATATGTTCATGGTATTATTTATATTATTATGGGTAATATCTATGAAAGCTTACATGGACATCAAAATTAAAAAATGAAATAATATATATATGTAAAATTTATGATAAGATTTTATTTATTTTATTATAGAAAACATAAACACAAAAAAATTTATTATAAATTTTACATATTTAACTTTTGGTTTTGGAAAAAATATACAACAAATTAGGCCAAAAAATGTCCAAATTGGAGTAGTACAAAAAAAGTATATTTTCATTGTATATTATTATTATGGGTATCTATAAAAACAAACACCAAAACCCAAAAATGAAATAATATATATATGTGAAATTTATAAAAAGTTGTGTTATGTTTTTTCTTATAATAAAAATAAATAAAATTTAATTATAAGTTATATGTATATATAGAGATTATTTTATTTTTTGGTTTTGGTATTCGTGTTCGCTTTCATAAATATTATCCATAATAATATGAATAATACAATGGAAATATACTATTTTTGGTACTAAAAACTTACATTTGGTGGTCTTTTTGGCCTATTTTGTTATATGTTAATTTTTTAAATTCATGTTTTCCATATATTTTGAGAACTAATCAGAAGACCATTGGAAAACTTGGTCTTTCTATTTCATTTATACTAGAATTTTTGCGGCGTTTTTAGTAATAATTCTTTTTGGCACATACTAGAAGTTGTTGCAGGTTTTTTGGCACAATACTAATTTAAACTGAAATGTTGTCAGATTTAAATTATATTTGTGACTGTAGGAACCTAGGATTAAATGCAAAATAGAAGGTTAATGTTCAGAGATTTGTTAGATGTACGGATTCTTAATATTGAAATACATTAACAAGTATTTAGAATCTTTTCACAAAAAAATTATCTAATTTATTGTTGATATTTCGGAAAACAATATAATAATAATCACGTAATAGTAGACCTCACGAGTTCACCCATTGTCGCGTGTTTGATGGATCCAAGAGCTCGGCCTTTGGGAGAGCGCTCAATGCTTATGCATTTGAGAGGACGGACGGTGGTTCGAATCCACCTGGATCCCATAAGTTTAGTCCGACCTTTTTTAGATTATACACAAATGTATGTTTTATGTATTAGACAACTTATGCACCCAATACGAGGATAAGTGAGAAAGGTGAGAGAAGGAATTTTTCCATCATACTACCATACACCTTTAATTTAAAGATTTATTTAGCTGGTGGGTATTTTATTTTTTGCTGATGTAAAAAAGTTTAAATGGATTCTAAACGGTCGTAGTAGTAGAGAATTGTAGACAGTGTAGTTTATAACGCAAGTATGCAGCATCTTAGCTTTTTTCTATTACCCACTGTGCTGGTTACTTTCTTGTCTTTAACGTAAGGTAAGATTTTATGACCTTTATTCATAGTCCAGAGTGGAACGATGAGACATCTTGCAAGACTGAAGGCGAAGATGAAGCTGTACTCATTTCATGATTCAATTCACTCTTACGAGTTACTACTACTTTGTTGTCTATTTTCTAGTTATAGCAGTAATATAATTAATGTACTCATTCTGTTCTGTTCTATTTAATACGATACTTTCCTTTTTAATTTGTTTAAAAAGAACTATTAACTTTAAATATTTCAATACAAGTTTTTAAAATACTCTTTATTTAGTACTTTTTGGTCGAATTGATTTGAAAGTGTTTTTAATTTTGAAGAAAAACTCAGTTACGTACTTAAAAATTAAGTTTTTATATGTGTTTTTTAAAGTTGTTTCCAAATAAACTAATGATTAGATTGTTTAGAAATCAAAACTTGTTTTAGTTATGATAGATTTAAATCCCAAAAAAAATATTCAAAATATTTTATGTACTATTATATTGACACAAATCATCACCTAAAAGTTAAAGATTTATGTATATCTAATTTTCATCCTTTGACAAGTGAAAATAATTTACGTTAAAAATTGTAACCGTTAACCTAGAGCTGTAATTTTGGCCCCTTGCGTGAAAATAATTTACGTCATAACTTTACTTTTAGAAATCAAACTACTCTTCCAATTTTGAACAATAATCATTCTTTTCCTCATATCTCAATTGACAAGTAAGAGAAGACTCGCACGTAAGCAAGAAGGATAAATTTGCAACTGTTAGATTGGAGCTCCACTTTTCGTCTTTTCCCCCTTTTTTCTTTGGGTAAAATAAATTTAAATTCCTAAATTTGCTTTAAAAATCAAATTACTGCTTCAACTTTGAAAAAAGTCAATAATATAGAGAAAATTTCATGGGAAATATATGAATTTGCATAAGTTGTACGAGTTATGAACCTCAAGTCATGAGTATAACATTTGAAGGATTCAAGTACATCATCCATCCACCAACTTGTTGGTATTTTTTGGTAATTTTCCAAGTATATGAGTCTGAAATTGTATTAATCGTTTTTTTTTTTGCATATTCAACAATTATGGGAACCAGATAAACAAAAAAACAATTATGAAAAGTAGAATATGAGCAATAGTGGTGAGGAAGTCGATAGAACTCGGAATTGTTTATTGTACTTTGAATATGACAATTTGACTGCTAGGTTAGTCATCCCAAGTGAGATGAAATTCTATTAACTTTTTATTAATCTTTGAAGTTGTCTTTCCAAATAAACAAAGATTGATTGCATAGTGTTACTCTATATTTGAGAGTAATATACTTTTAGCGTTTGGACTTTCACAAAATATTATCGCATCCGTATTAAATTCTTAAAAAATTCACTTACTTTTGAAGGATCTGATATGCAACTAACGACATTTTTCAAGAATTCGAGCAACATAAATATAAATATAATATAATTTTCACATGAAAAAAATCACAAACATGCATTTTAATTAATTAAAATTTAAATATGTTAAGTCATATATTATAACGATCAAAATTAAAATTTATCAATAACTTTTAAAATATTCTAAAATAGAAACATTAATAAATTGTGATAAAAGGAGTACAACAAAAATATACCAAAAGGTGGAAGCTTCCTTTAAAACTCTCATATTATAGATCTAAACGCCACGTGGAGGCTGTGACTTACACCATGTTACATCCCACTATCCCAGGATCCGAAAGAGTAACACAACCATATGTTCATACTAGGACTTCTTTTTAATGTTAATTGTAACATCTGATCGTCTTTTTTCTGTTATTGCTCTACACTTGTCCTAGAATATTTACACACACACATATCATATCATATCATATATAAAAACACATAACATATACAGTCTTAACTCTGTTCTTTGTATCAGTATCTGAATTTACTGATATATTTGTACTTTTAGAAGAAGTTGCATGTCATATTCTTGATTAGAGGACTGAAATTTCGAAGCCAAGGTACGATCATGGATTAATTAATATTTACTGCATTTGATTTGACCTCTATATATAGTTAAGCACATCTTAAAAATTTATATATATTGTGATTGTAACAGTTGGCTCGGTATTCACTGACTTAAAATCTTGAATCTGTCTCTGATTATTGCAATTGATGGATCTATCTATTTTTTTCTTTTTTGCTATTTGTCTTTGAATCTAAAGATTTATACGCGAGTGATCTTGATTTTGGGATGTACAATAACTGTTATAATCTGGAGCCTGTTAGTTTTGTTGTGCCAAAGTTTAAATCTTTGAATTCAGCCAAAAGGATGGGCTGTGTGTGTTCTCTTTCACAAATTAACCACCCTGTTGTAGGTGGATCATAAAGTTGAACGACGTTAAAAAGGTGGTGGATGCAGCTTTGTAGAACCTAGGTTCATCTTTGCCTAGTACTTTCGATGGGTAGCATAGATTTACAACAACAATAACATATCAAGTGTAATCCCACAAGTGGGGTCTGGGAAGAGCAGTGTACGCAGACCTTACCCCTACCTTGTAAGGTAGAGTGACTGTTTGATGTATAAAAGGAGGGGATTGTATGGTTAGGTTGTTCGGAGTTGTTTTGGGGCTGGACGGACACAAATATGGGAGTCAAATGGAGGTTGGTGGAATAAGACGGTTTTCGGACAGTTTAGGTTTGTGGGAGGTGTACGGGTGCCCTTACGTAGTTTGAGGCTAAGACATTTGGAGATGATGAACCAGACACGTTGTAAGTTATGTTGGTGGTTGGATGGTGGTAAGGTGACAGAAACTGATCGGGACAGTAAGGTACGAAGGTTGAACCCGGTGGGGACGGTGGAGTAGTTGGTTGGGTTTTCGGGTGTTTTTGGGAGGAGTTGGTTAACGAACTTTTTCGTGTAGGTTTTGGGGAAGTGTTGTAGTGTATTGGGATGAACGAGATTAGGCAGTTTCGACAATGATTGGGCACGAAATTGATAGACAAGTTCGGGTGCGGGTAAGGTGATGTAGGTCGAAATGACCTTCTAATGTGTTTGTGACAAAGTAATCAGATAAAACCTTGACTTGGGTATAGTTAGATCACAAAAGTTCTAATTAGACTTACATCTGTGGTTTGGACCACAAAAGGACCAGGGGTTGGACCACAAAAGGACCAGGGGTTGGACCACAAAAGGACCAACTAAGATAACAACACAAAAGTTGAATAACTTAGCAAAGTTTGAGAAAACTCAAATATATTTCATAAAATTTCAATGTTTCCTTTCATCAACTACACCCCCTATTTATACTAGTTCTAAACCTTCTAGAAGAGGTAACAAGATAGACATAAAAATGCATCTAGGCCAAATGGAAAAAGGGGGAGAGGTTCAACCGATTTGGGAGAAGGGAAAATACCCAACTCTTCATGTTCTCTAGGCCACCCTTTTGTTTCATCCATGTAGATAAGTGCATGAACTAGCTAGTTCATGAATTACCTCATTGGGGAACGTTGGAAGCTTCTCCTTCTAGATGGTTCTCGGCTTGGTCATCTTATCTTATTACATGACATAGTAATTAAGCTACAAGGAGATCTAGTAATTAAGCTAGGAATTAAAACAAGCTAAAAGGTGGTCTCGGCCAAGACCTACATAAAAGCCGAAAAAAATGTTTCCTTGGATCTTCAAGTCTCATCTTCAACTCCACTCCACATTAAGCATCTCACCATAGGATGGTTGGCAATCTTTGGCACTCCTAGCAAATCACCTCGCAGCTCATCTTGGAAACTTAAGTTCACGGTCTTCTTTTCATCATACTCCCCCTCTTTAACAGAATTTGCCCTCAAATTCTCATTATATATGTATGGTGATAAGTCTCCAACATTAAATGTTGAACTAATACCTCCATATTCGTCCGGAAGTTCTACCTTGTAGGCGCTTTCCCCGAACCTAGCTTGTTCTTTCTCATGTTGGGAAATATTTCCTTCCTTAGGTGTAGCCAAATCAAATGATCCGAATACAAGACAAAAGGTTTTGGCCTCAAATAATGTTCCCATTGGACCAAGGATCTCACAATATAAAATTCATTGTCATAAGTTGAATAATTGAGTCGGGCACCACCCAATTTTTCACTAAAGAAAGCAATGGGTCTGTCTTGAATCAAAACGGTACCAACACCAATTCCATTGGCATCACATTCAATTTCAAATAGTTTCTCAAGGTTTGGAATAGCTAGAGCCGGTGCTTCACATAACCTTCCCTTCAAGGTTTCCAAAGCTCTTTGTGCTCCTTGGGACCATTTTAAACTCACCCTTTTTCATTGGTTCAGTGATAGGGGCAGCAAGGGTACAAAAATCTCGAATGAAACAATGATAAAAAGAAGCCAAACCATGGAAACTTCTTACCTCACTTACATTCGTATGCTCGGGCCAACTCCAGATAGCTTCCACCTTGGATGGATCCACATGAATGCCCTCGGATGATACTATGTATCCTAAGAATGGGATACTAGTAATCATAAAAGCACACTTCTCTAACTTGCCATACAACTTTAAATCCCTTAGCTTCTCAAATAAAGCTTCTAAATGCGACAAGTGAGATTCCATATCTTGACTATAAATTAAGATATCATCCAAGTATACCACAACAAATTTACCCATGAATGGTCGTAGTACCTCGTGCATGAGCCTCATGAAATAGCTTGGAGCATTACACAATCCAAATGACATCACAAGCCATTCGTACAAACCATACTTGGTCTTGAAAGCCTTCTTCCATTCATCTCCCTCTCGTATCCTCATTTGATGGTAGCCACTCCTCAAATCTATCTTGGAGAACAACTTGGCCCCACTCAATTCATCCAAAAGATCATCCAATTTCGGCATAGGAAACATGTACTTCACGGTGATGTTATTGACCGCTCGACTATCAATACACATGCTCCAAGTCCCATCTTTCTTTGGCACTAACAAGGTGGGTACCGCACAGGGACTAAGGCTCTCTCGGACAAAGCCTTTGTCTAGTAATTCTTGCACTTGTCTTTGCAACTCCTTAGCCTCTTCCGGATTGCATCTATAGGCTGGACGATTAGGTAATGAACTTCCTGGAATAAAATCAATAGCATGTTCAATACCTCTGATTGGTGGTAATCCGGGTGCAAGATCATCTGGAAATACATCTTCAAATTTCTTTAAGAGTTCCTTCAAGTCGGCATCTTCAACCGTATCTCCCACAAGACTCTTCTTATCCTTGCACACCAATGCATATATATGACTCCCCTTCTTCAACTCCTCTTCTATCTCCGATGCATTAAGCAAGTGGGCCTTGGACTTTTCCTTGCGGTTCTTGGCATTTGGTGGTAAGATGGCAGAAACTGGTCGGGATAGTAAGGTACGAAGGTTGAACCCGGTGGGGACGGTGGAGTAGTTGGTTGGGTTTTTGGGAGGAGTTGGTTAACGACCTTTTTGGTGTAGGTTGGGGAAGTGTTGTAGTGTATTGGGGTGAAAGAGATTAGGCAGTTTGGACAATGATTGGGCACGAAATCGAGAGACAAGTTCGGGTGCGGGTAAGGTGATGTAGGCCGAGATGACCTTCTAATGTGTTTGTGACAAAGTAACCAGATAGAACCTTGGCTTGGGTATAGTTAGATCACAAAAGTTCTAACTAGACTTACATCTAGGGTTTGGACCACAAAAGGACCAGGGGTTGGACCACAAAAGGATCAAGGTTTGGACCACAAAAGGATCAAGGTTTGGACCACAAAAGGACCAACTAAGATAACAACACAAAAGTTGAATAACTTAGCAAAGTTTGAGAAAACTCAAATATATTTGATAAAATTTCAATGTCTCCTTTCATCAACTACACCCCCTATTTATACTAGTTTTAAACCTTCTAGAAGAGGTAACAAGATAGACATAAAAATGCATCTAGGCCGAATGGGAAAGGGGGAGAGGTTCGGCCGATTTGGGAGAAGGGAAAAGATCCGACTCTTCATGTTCTCTAGGCCACCCTTTTGTGTCATCCATGTAGATAAGTTCATGAACTAGCTAGTTCATGAATTACCTCCTTGGGGAATGTTGGAAGCTTCTCCTTCTAGATGGTTTTCGGCTTGGTCATCTTATCTTATTACATGGCATAGTAATTAAGATATAAGGAGATTTAGTAATTAAGCTATAAGGAGATCTAGTAATTAAGCTAGGAACTAAAACAAGCTAAAAGGTGGTCTCGGCCAAGACCTACATAAAAGCCGAAAAAAAATGTTTCTTCAAGTCTTGTCTTCAACTCCACTCCACATTAAGCATGTCACCATAGGATGGTTGGCAATCTTTGGCACTCCTAGCAAATCACCTCGCGGCTCATGTTGGAAACTTAAGTTCACGGCCTTCTTTTCATCAGTGTTTCCGATAGACTCTCGGCTCAAAGAAATAGCAGAAGTAAAGAAGTAGTGGCAAAATAAAGCAGTCTGAAAAAAAAAGACAGTATCATAACTACAATGGGTAGCATAGATTTATGTGGAAAAAAACCGCCATAACTACAACAAATAGTATATCTGCACCCATAATTTTAAAAATACAGGTTTAGCACGTAGTGCTAAGAACCTTAAAGATTGAATCGATAGAGTTAAATCCTAGATAAATGTTTCTTTACTTTCAAGAAAAAGTTGTTCCCTTTTGTCAATTTCTCTGGAGTTCTATATATGAAAATGTTCTTGTTGATACATGGGAACTTCTATCTTAATATTGGTCGATTGGTGAACGGCCTCACTTTGTTTATATGGGTTTTCGCATACAGTTAAATCTCAAGTATTAGACACCAGTATCAGTAGCATTTATCATGTTTCGTCGCAAGACCCATTCCCATTGTGATCAGGAGGCCGGTGAGGATCAACCGCACAAGGTAATCAATCGTCGAAAAGTTTAAATTTGTTTGTCGAATTTTCTGTTTCTAAGTGTGTTGAAGATGTAACCAACTTAAGCTTTTAGATGAGATGGAACCGTACCTTCACAGTAAACGCTTTCTTTCAGAGTTCAATTGAGTCATAGTTTGGTTCTCTGAGCCTATTGCAACTTATAAATAGTTGTTGATGTCATAAAGATGCATAACTCTTGCTTATTAATGCTTATCATGGAAAAATTTCAGAGGATAATGTTGTATATCTTCTTTATACTTCTGAGGGACGTATTCTAGCAATCGAATAATCACGTGTTTTTTAACTTGTTCTAATCAGTTCATATCTATGAGTGAGAGGCTGTTACTTTTATTGTAGGTTAAGGAGCTTAGGACTTCCTTGGGGCCACTATCAGGGCGCAACTTACAATACTGCAGTGATGCATGTTTAAGGAGGTATTTGGAAGCGCGAAACTGGAACGTTGATAAATCAAAGAAGATGTTGGAAGAGTCACTAAAATGGAGGTCAACTTTTAAACCTGTAGAGATTCGCTGGGTAAGAAAATACAGAGAATTTGTATGCTGTGGTTATCTTCTTGCTGACAAGTAACATGTTATGGTCATAAGCGTTAGCTTGCGATTACTTATTTCTGATGCGAATTGCTAAATCACGCAAATATGTTTACTTTAGGTCCATTATTTCCTTGGAATCTTTAACGCTTGTCACAAATTTATATACTAGTAGAAATGTAGAGAATTTCTAGTGTTAGAGATGGGATTATATAGAGCGACATGGACAGTGATGATTTACTCCTTGGGATTGAGGCATAGTTGTTATGGATTGAGAAAAAAGTAATGTAAGATAAACCGTTTGTTGTTATTTTGCATACATGGAAGTTTTGACATTTTTGTGATTGTTGTCTTCGTTTTTATTTACCAACGATTCGTTTGTCATAAATAATCTTGTTGGTACTAGACGGTTTTTTCTGAATATGTATCTTTGAGTGCTCTGCCTTTGCATATGCAGACCTCTGTAGATTTCTATGTCCTTAAAAAGTACTTTTCATATCTACTGAACATATAATTTGCAATTTGTCAGCATGAAGTTGCAGTTGAAGGTGAGACGGGGAAGGCATTTAGAGCAAATTTCCGTGACCGCGATGGAAGGACCGTTCTTATCTTGAGACCGGGAATGCAAGTGATAGTCTTCAAAATTTGTCTAATGGTAATTGGTAAAAAATTCTTGAATCAGTTTTCATAGTTCTCGCTTATATTTTGCAGAATACGACAGCACTAGATAAACAGATGAGGCATTTAGTGTATCTGATAGAGAATGCGATTCTTAATCTTCCACAAGACCTAGAGCAAATGTCATGGTTGATAGACTTCACAGGATGGTCTTTAACCAATAATGTTCCCATCAAATCTGCTTGTGAGACAGTCAATATTTTGCAGAATCACTACCCTGAAAGACTTTCTATAGCGTTTCTGTACAACCCTCCGCGAATTTTCAAAGCATTTTGGAAGGTTTGATCCGAATTGTATCTTTTTCTTTCACCTCTTACCTGTTACTTGATCAAACAAAATTAACATTGCAAAATTTCAAATCTTTTCTTCTAATCAGTTATTTCAATTGTTATAACCTTGCTGATTGTATTGTGTTTGCTATTTTAAAGGCCAATTCTTACATTGTAGATACCAGTATATACATTTACATGAAATGATTCCCTTAGGGTGGAGATTAACCTAATAGCCTGCTTGTCAAACTTCCAAAATCTGTTTATTTTGAAAAAGTGTTTTTCAAAAAAGTATTTTTGTAGGGAAACAATTGCGGCTAATCAATTTGAAAAACACGTTTGCTAATATTGAACTACAATTTATGCTTGGTCAAAGTTACAAAAAGTGTTTCTGGGAAAAAATCTTTATTTGACTTTTGAAAAACAGTTTCTGCTACTACTCAAAAGTATCATCAGCCATGTCACTAGTTACTTCATCTATTTTTATTATTAAAAAAGGTAGCCCGGTGCACGAAACATCCTGCGTTCATGCAGGGTCCGGGAAAGGACTTCACAAAGGGTGTGAATGTAGACAGCCGACCTTGACGAAATCAATCATCTTCCCTTTTTAATAATGCTGATTTTATCCCTTCTTGTTCGAGATAGTCAAATATTTTTTGGATCCCAAGACAATGCAGAAGGTCAAATTTGTTTATCCAAAGAACAAGGACAGTGTGGAACTGATGAAGTCATACTTTGACATGGATAATTTACCAACAGAGTTTGGAGGAAAAGCAAATTTAAAGTATGATCATGAGGAGTTCTCAAGGCAAATGGCTCAAGATGATGTGAAAGCTGCAAAGTTTTGGAGTTTTGACAAGCACCACACTGAAACTAATGGCTATTCTGCTGCTGAGGTTGCTCCAAAGACTGAATGTCTTGCTCCACCTGTCATAGTTTAAATGTTTTGATAGAGTACCACCTTATTCTTCTATGTATGAGTTGAAATAAATGTGCATTCAAAGATTAGGCAATAAACGCTAGGTGATTCCTTCTCTTTGTTTAAGCCTTGTTTGACAGAGTTATTAGTTGAAGTGTGCGCAATCTGGGGGACAACCATAATGATAGGTGATTTCTTTCCATTTATTTAAGCCTTGATTGATAGAGTTACATGATAATTGCATTGGTAGAATGTAGCAATTAACCAGTGGGGCGGATTAGTCGAGGTGTGCACAATCCAGACACATTTGTAATAAGAAAAGGAAAAGAATGTCCACTTCAAGACTTACTTCTTGTTAGCTCCTCCATCTTAAATGGTTCAACCACGTCCAGTGTGATGAAATGATTAAAAACTATGATGCGATCGAAATGAATTTTATTCTTTTCAATCAATAAATATTGCATGGCCTAATAATTGGGGTGCAATCAATAAATATTGCATGGCCTAATAATTGGGGAAGGACAGACTGCCATGAGTTTTTTTTAGGTAGGTGACTTATTGAGCGGTCGGAGCGGGTCATTTTTTTTTACGGAAGAATCGTTATTTTCTATCAGAAACGCTAATTCAATAGCTGTTGGGAGCTTTTCAACCAACTTGGTTATATTTTCCTTTTGATAGTAAAACCAACTTGTTGCTTAGAAGATAAAATAAAACTGCTGCTAGCTTTATTGCCTAAGATTTTCTCTTCTTCTTCTTTCATAAATTTTACTTATTTTATTCATTATCAGTGGTAACCATGAATAAGAAAAGAGTTGTCTAAAAGACCAGTTAACCTGCCAATTGTAGAAGTAGGATGCTTGATAAGCAATAAACATTTAAAATAATAAAGTGACATGCTATACTATTAACGGTCCTGAATTGCACATTAACTTTAAATTATTAATTAAGTTGAGCTCAACATACAATTGAAACTTTTGGGCTATGAAATCTCTCTATAGAGGTTTCTAACCCATATATTCACTCTTCCATGTTGCAAGAAAAACCTGAGGTTGAATTGAGATCACTTTTGAGTTATGTAAGGCAAAATTTGCTATGATAACTTGTGAACTAACTGTGAAAGTTTGGAAATCTCTTTTACACAAAATGTTTCAGCAACTTAGTCTAATACACATCACTTTTGCTCAAATGGCCAGTGCATGTTTTACCAACAAAATGAACGTGTGAAGAGGAGTGTATCAGACATATTTGACTACAAGTTAACTAGGTATGGATTAAGCTTGGTGATTCCAACACCAAGTATTTTTCAGCAGTGGTGAAAGAGAAAAAGCAGCAAAAACAGATAGTGGAGCTCATTGACAGGACAGAAGTTAACTGATACAGAACCAATCAAGGGTCCATTGGATGGTCGGTGCAAGGCCAGAAATAGGAACACATTGATTCCGTTGCCAATAAATATTCATCCATCGATTTACTAGGTCAAAAAGAAAAGGGAATATTATACTAGTTGTCAAATGTAAAACATGAAACAATATAATTACGGTTTCCCAGGCACTTGCACCAATCCCTCACTTTCAGATGGAAGAGTTTACCAAAAAAAGAAAAAAATTAGATTGAACTACAATCCCAAAAAGCTCAACACATTTACTTTACCAAATGATCATACTATAGTTTTTGCAGCCTTGGACACACCTCAGCAACAAAATGGAACATCAACAACAGTAAAAAGTTGCAACACCTAAATCCAAAACAATTAAGGGGAGACAAAGAGACTTAACACGGAAAACTCGCACAAAAATGTATGATGGTTAGAATTCACTCTCAAGACAAGCATACATCAGTTGTTAGCCGTTTGGTTTTATGCTAAAAGGAAATTCAGCAATACATAATCATATAAACCGCCTTCTGAAGTTTCCGGTAGTAGTCTGATAAGTGCGGACTAACAGACCAACTCCTATTCCAACTCCAACGCAAATGCCAAGGCCGATCCCTACACCAACGCGGACCCCGGCATTGAACCAGGATAGTTCCCCATCTTCACCATCCATATATTCCGTTTGTCTCCAGTACATGCTGTTGTAGTCTTCTTCGCTTTCTGGTTCATATTTTGTGTACTCTGTAACCTGTGAACACTCTATGAAGTTCAGAAACAGTGCAAATTTTTGAACTAGTTATGATTGAACGATCCACTTCTACCAAATATTGAAATAAAGAAATGCAAAAAGCCGGGAACACTCTGTGAAAATCTTAAGAAGAATTGATACAGGTAACTTAAAAGAATCTGAAAGTGAGGTGAAATATGCAAACATCCCTTACTTTTTCAACTTCAAAACTATAGTAGCACAATGGGCAATACAGTTTAACAGAAACATTATTATACTTGTAACTTTTGACTCAAGGAAGGAGCGTATAATGGACATTACAATAGAAAACAAATCTCTATAAGGTTGTTATAGCAAGTGGAAAGCTAAGGATTTATTAATTTCTTTTAAGAAGATTCATGGCAAAAGCCACAAAAAGTAACACATGTGACAATGACATTAGGAGCCAACTGATTTTCATCAGAAAACAGTAGCCATTATAGCATTTTAAAATGCTCGCCAGTATTTACGGATAGCACATGAATAATATTTCCATGATTTAGGGTTCAAACTTTCTAATGCAAACCACCACCACATTTGTTTTTGATCCGTAAAATGGAGGATCCTAAAGGATCGGGGGAAGGCTTCTGTTTCCTTTTCAAGCTCATCACATGGGGTAAATGCTAATATTGGGAACATATAGACATGGGATAATAGACAAACATATCTAAGGCCTTGGACTTTTGCAGTTTGACACTTACATACTACTAACGTGGGAATTATCTTCTTTACTTTGTTTTAAATTTTGTTTCAGAGGTCATTCACAAGTTAGAGCACATCTAGAGCAAGTACTCAATTAGCAAAGAATTCAACAGTTACGTATGATAAGCCACAAGTAATACCAAAAATCCATTTTAATTAGCTCAGTATAAATAGCATAAAGGCACGGTGCTCTTGAAGAGCCACCAAAAAATGCCAGAACAGGAAAATGGGCGGACCAAGCTATATTTATGGTGATAATGCCCGTATGATAAGCCACAAGTAATACCAAAAATCCATTTTAATTAGCTCAGTATAAACAGCATAAAGGCACGGTGCTCTTGAAGAGCCACCAAAAAATGCCAGAACAGGAAAATGGGCGGACCAAGCTATATTTATGGTGATAATGCCCCTGCATTAGGAGATTGAGATTGAGGGTACAGCCAGGGAGGATTTACTGCCCATTTTATGGTGCACGTGAACCCATGATCTTTCCACAAAACTACGTAATTTATGTACATAGAATTGATCTAATATTATTAGCCGGCCCCATGCTCTAGAAAGGCTAAATGGTGCACCTGATTGAATACTTAGTTATTTACCCAAAGGAATACGGATCGATTCCACTTAATACTTCCTTTTTCCTCCTTTCTTTAGTTGTGTACTCATGTTCTAGAAATCCTAAATCCACCTCTGGGTACATCAACAATGAAAACATGTTTCATCATATGAAGCATGAACAACTTTATCCAGTAAACCAAAACAAAATAAAATATATGAAGGAGGATTAAAGCCAGACACAATTGTCGGGTAAGAATAGGAAGTTCTAATGGTCATGCTATCACTCCTTAGTCCCGACTCTGTCAAAATATAGCATGAAAGCTGACAACATGAAGGGAAAATGGATGAGCATGAATAGTTTGTTCAAAGAATATCAAGGATGGTAGAAGCTACTTTCAAGGTGCATGTGCATCATTATAGAAGGGAAAGGACCTTGAAATGTCAGTGTAGCACACATTTTACTTCTAGAAAAAGTGAAAACCAGACCCCAAAAGAAAAGAGTGAAACGGTTAAAAAACCCCTAAACTATTATTGTTTTGCAAATTTCATACCTAAACTATTAGGCGTTCACAGAACCCCCTGAACTATCATGAACTCATATCAAAATACCCCTTGGTGAAATATGGCATGCTACGTGAACATGATGCTCCAAAAGCACCTCCAAAGAATTCCAAGTACACGTGGATTTTCTTTTTGAGTGAATAGGTTTAAACTATTTTGGACTATTTTAAGTATAGGGTTGGACTATTTTGGTCCTTGATAGTTTATATATACCCCTTAACAGAAATAATCTTTAATGTATGCAAGAAGTGATCTTTTTGTCCTAAACCCTAAAACCAATGCTTATCTTCATAAAATCTGTTAAAATTAACGGTCCTTAATGTATGCTAGAAGTATATATGCACACATTTTTAAGTTTGTTAATTGATTCAGTCTGTACATTATAAAGGTAGCAGTGATAGTTCAACTAAGTTAAGAATTTGACTGTTTGGATGTGCCTTATCAGCGATATTTTGCATTTTGATATGCATTATAGAATTTGAAAACACCAAATCACTATACCAAATAAACCTTAGCGGAAAAAAAAGGGTGCTGAACTACCAATTATACCTGCTGATCAAGTCCAGACGAGACATCCTTCTGCTGTTCATCTGTTTCATGCTCCGGGATTGAGTATAACATACCCTTCCTATTGTGCTTCTTCCTGTGATTGAGCTGCAAACTCTTCGTTAATATAATAGGTGTCCCGGAGAAGCAACCAGTAACGAAAACTTCAATTGTCGGCGACAATGATTCCGAACCTATAATTTGTTTACCCTTAAGGAAACCGGTCCCCGCATTCATCACTGATTCACAATTCATGTTCCATTTCCTGCCACTATTACTATTCGACATCTCTAAAACCCCCGAGAGGACGAGATCGTCTTTATTAACAACCTCGAATTTCACGCTTCCCGTAAGCCTTATACTATCCGTGCTCACGAACGTAGCTTCTTCAGATTTTTTATCAATCCGATCCCTTCGAAGGAGGCAAGACACTCCTTCCGAATACATGGAACACCTCGTTCCATTGACCTCGAGAAGCGTGTCGGGACTTAGAGGGATGTGGTTGAGAGTAAGATATTCCGGGGCGGAATCATCGACCATAAAATTGCTGACTCTAATATAGAAAACTCTTATATCTAACCACGATAACGATAGTTTACCACCACACGATTGGTAATACGAGGGGTGCCTAATAATTTGGAGATTTCGATTGCTGAGTGATTCATGATGACCATTCTCCATGTTTATTAATCCTAAACAGAATCCTTCACCAGACACCGATATATGAACATAATCGAACCATGAATCGGGACCCACGTAGGCCAAAGAACCCTGTTCCATTATCCATTATCAGATATCTCTGATCAGAGAATCATACATTAATCTTTTTTCCAGGCAAAACACGGAGAGAACAACAAGGGAAATGCAAAAAGGGAGATTATTCCACAAACTACACAGAATATAAAGGTAATAAAGAGGCCAGGATTTTAGAACAGAAAATTGAAGACAAAATATTGGGCATATGGAATTAAATTATCTAAAAAAAGGAATCCAAAGGTAATTACTACATGCTTTCTTATAGGATCAAATATATTTTTAACCAAGCAAATTTATGACAAGGAGGCTAGTAAACCAAACATAGTGGAGATAATTATGCCTAGATGGCTAGAAAAAAGACCAAGAAAATAGAAAAGGTCAATGACAAAAACAAGATGGTCATACAAGTTATAGCTAAACTAAAAAATGGCTTAAAAAACAACACTTTCCACAAATTGAATAAAAATAAAATCTTGCAAAGAAGGCTATGAATTAGCATCACCTCTACTTAAGTAGATAGAGCGGCGGTTTCCGAGAGACGGTTTCCGAGAGACTTCAAGAAACCAATCCAAAGTTGAAATATTTTCTAACTTTTCATCTCCACTCTCAAAATCAACAACTTACCCAAATCACACACGTGGGGTCTGAGGAGGTACCAATTAGGTAGGAGGTTGTTTAATAAAGCAATAACAATAAAATAGTTTAACAATAATAATAAATCAAGAATTGAATTGGGTCAGCAATAGAAATATCAGAGCAAATACACCAAAACCAGAAAGTTACCAACAAATTACTAGCAATCAACAAATAAGTATCCCCCCCCCCCAAAAAAAAAACCCCACCTAAATCCCAAGAAATAAAAGATAAAATTACAGATAATAACCAAATATTTCTCTACTTGATATGTACTTACCAAGAAAGTCGCATCAACAGCCTTTATGAGTCTTGTGTATATCCTATATAAGTAGCAAAGAGATCTTTCAAATCACTTTCTAAGTTCCAAAAAAAGGTGTGTTTTTTTCATCAACTTTTAACCAAACTTTTGGTGGCTAAAAATCAAATAAGTGATGCTAATTGCTAGTCTTGTGAAACCTTCTCTCTAGTCTCTCTACTAGTATTATTTTTTTCTCTATACATACACTATGTAGATATTATCATATTACTGTAGTAATATTTACACGTGGCTCTATCAATCAACAAATAAAAAAAGAAGAAGAATTAATGTTTAAGTATTGGAGGATAAAGAAAATATAAAAAGTTTATTTATGCAGTACAGTATATCCATATGTCCTATAGTGGGGGTCTTTGTTATATTATTCAAAAGATATTATCCATAACCATTCATATTAAGGTTATTGTCCAAGATATATAGCAAACAATAGTTTAATTTCAGAATGAATAGTCAGGATGGACTAAAAATATTTTATTTTCATTTTGTTTCATTCAATGCTTAACAATATATTCTTAATAAAGAATAAAAAGTCTAGGTCACATTTATTTTAGCATTAATGTATTATTCTCTACCCAAAAGTCAGACTTGTGTTAAGTACAACAACAATAGTTAGTACTCCCTCCCAATCAAAAATAGTGTTCACTTAACTTTTATTATTTTGAGTTAAAAATAGTGTTCACTTACAAATCAAGAAATAATTAATCTTATTTTTTCAGATTTACCTTTATTAATCACAATATCTATTTAATTAGAAGTATTTTAGTTAAATTGCATATTTTTACCTAGAAATTAGTATTTTCTTAAAGAGTCTGCAAATGACTAAGTGAAACTCTTTTTGATCCAGAGGGATTATATCTTAATTCTAATTGATTGGTGCTGCATATATAGTTATACTCTCTTTATTACAACAATTTACTCGGTATAATGCCACCAATGAGGTATGGAGAGAGTAAAATATACAGATTTTATCTGTACCTCACCAAGGTAGAAACTCTTTTTGAAAGACCCTCGACTCTTATAGTCTCTTTATTACTATCAAAATATATAACAACAATAATAATTATTAAATTTCAATCTCAAATAAGTTAAGATTGATATGTATCATCTTATTATATCGTTTCATTTTAACTTATTCAGTCATTTTACCAAAAAATACGTATAAAAGAAAGGTGTAGAACACAGTAATTAATACCCTTCGTTGAAAATTACATTATGTAAATAACTATTTTTTGATATATAAAAATTATTTATAAGAATTTATGGACAACACGAAATATTGATGGTGATGGGGCCAACAAAGAGATGGGTCTTGGATAACATTGTGAACCTTATCTACAAGAGAAAATTTCAGTATTACGAGGTCGGTGGTATCTTCAATTGAATGAAAGTGATGTTTAGAAATTTAGAGCTTTTTTGTAGATTTTAAGAAATAGTGTGGTATCCAACGTTAAACATGACCACATGAAGTTTCCTAATTACGTGTTTATCATTATTCATTAATTAAGTATGCATCAGCCCACTGAATTTTCAAGGTAACTAGCTTTTGATTATGCACTTTGCGTGTATAACTCATATCAATAGTTATATAATTTTTTAAAACATATATTAATATTATTAAACAATATATTTGAGTTCGAAATGAAAAATTAAAGAAAAAAGTGTAAGTTTTTGGGAATGGAGAATGTTGATTTCGTTTAAAGGTAGTATAAATCATGCTTCACACAAGTCCTCAAATGTCTTATTGCGATTTTTGAATTTCTTTTGTAGAAATTAAAATTATTATTATATATGTGACATAATTCTATAAACAAATAAGTGATACAAAAATACTTTTATTGTGGTTTCTTTAAAAATTTGTCGAATAATACAAATTGAAAAATTAAATATTTTGAGCTTTTAGTCAAAGACACTGAAGAGGTTGTCTATTACTCCTTTTTTTTTTTTTTGATAAATGACAAAGTAAAATCTAAAATAACTAATATGGGTAAACACATTATTCACCCAAAGATTTGGAGGCATACATATTTTATCTATAGTAAGAGTTGCGATACCAAATCCTACGTATCTGAATAAACCTCAAGAGACATAAGCCAACTTTAAAAATTTACCTTATTTATCCCATTTTAATATAAAAGATCAAACGCTTGATTAAATAATAATAAAATCTTCACATTACTAATCCCAGTATTAGTGATCCTTGTGTTATAATTCCTATATGTATAACTCCTAACCAAACGACGTGTAAGTTTTTCTCCCTAGGCATTTCAATCGCTAATTCATGAAATTTTATGAGCATCTAATAAAAATCTTTTTTGAAATTACACTGAATACATTGTTGTTGTTTGTCTAATGAGATCCTTTCCCCTTCACTATTTCTATCTTCATGAGGACCTATTTATTTGAGACAAATGCTAGAGAGACATTTACTACTAGAATTTTTTTTTTAAAAAAAAAATGCTCGACTTAATTCAACAAATATAATTACTTTCTTCATAAGTTTTAAGCAAGTTTGACATATTATTTTAACAAGTATAATTTTATTAAAATTTCACTATCCAGGATTAATATACAAACCAATCCTTCAACATACTTTAAAATAATCTTATTACTCAAAGAGAAAAAAGAAAAACTTAGTATAGCAACGTCAACGAGTTCAAAGAACTGAAAATGTCAGAAACAAAGACCGCATAAAAAGAAATCTGTAGGTGAATGCAAGTTAGCCCGGACACACAGTTATTAAAAAAAATCTGTAGATGAGACCTCTCGACCAACTCAAATGGCAGATAAGTACGTGATATGCTACTTTTGGCTATTTACAAGGAGATGACAACATTTGTAGGTGTGTCAATGCCAAGATTTCCAATTCATTTATGCTGTGTATATATGCCAGTTTCTTCAATAATAATACGTACATGAACTAGGTCGAGAAAACCAGAACGAATCGAATAAAATCAAAACTATCAAAAAACAAATGAAACTAGGTCAAGAAAACTAGAACGAAAAGAACAATAAACAAAACTATCAGAAAACAAATCGTCATCATTTGTCTCTTGACGCTCGCCTTCTTCATTACCATGGCAACTTTTTTCTGCAACAAATTGTGGTTTCCACGTTATCAGAATACTATAACAGCGATAAACGTTCATTGGAGATGCGGCTGACTTAGAAATTTGAAAACTAGAGAAAGCACTAGCAATTACCTGAACAAAATCAAGATGATTAGATGTACTGCCCATCTCCGTGTCCAATTCACTTAAGATCTTGTCCTGCAACGAACATATACTGATTTTAACTTGCACTTGGCTTCAGAGGAGTTTAATAGAAGCTTGAGAAAAATTAGTTAAAGCTGCAGCATTTGTTAAGTGACGAGAAGTTTAAGCAACCGATTAAGCAGGTGGTAAATTTCCAAGACTCACATGTGCAAGAAGTTCATCATGTATGGTGAGCCCAACATCTCCAATTCTAACTATGCTGGAAGTAAGCTCGTCTAGCTCTTCATCCTGTTGCCTGCACAAGGAATCAAACCTGTTGTCAGAAGTGAAACATCCAGAAAATAGCTCCAGTCTAAGCTCTCGCTATGCGCGGGGTCCGGGGAAGGGCCGTACCACAAGGGTCTATTGTACGCAGCCTTACCTCACATTTCTGCAAGAGACTGTTTCCACGTCTTGAATCCATGACCTCCTGGTCCCATGGCAGCAACTTTACCAGTTAGTCTACTCCAAGACTAAAATAAAGAAAACAGGCTTCTGAAAGTTACATGCAAAACCCATAAAAGCGCCATAGTATCATATTAAATAGATTCGATATTTAGCTACATTCTCTAAATTCTATGTTAATTAAAGTCTCTCTTGAATCTTGACATAATTTTAGGTACTAAAGGGTAATGAATCCAGCAAACTATTCCATGATAAATGAAGTTGAGTAGACAAAATCAGAAAGCTAAATACATGGCAGAATGGTTATGAGTATGACATAAAGATCTTGGGGAGGTTGATGATACATATCCTCCCCTCCCCACATAAATAATATCAAAGGCTAGGATTCCACAGCAAAGATGAGAAACCATTAAGAAGATTTCTTACAATTATAAATGGATTAAGTGTGTGTGTGCAAGATTTTCCATGAGATTGGAACAAAAATGAGTCAGTAATAAAAACATGACAAACAAGAACAGATGCAAAGAAATGGAGGGAAAATTACCTCATAAGAAGCAATTGCCTATCTGATTCTGATGATATGAAGTCATCATTATTTCGGGCAGTGTATGCATTGGTTCTCTCTTTCTGATCAGAATCTGGCAATCTCAATAGTTCTCGCCGCATCCCACTAAGATTAGACGTACTTGTCCCATTTGACTGCTTTCCAGCTACTACAGCTTTCTTCATGCTTCCCGCCTGTGGTTAAAGGCAATCAAATTAGCTCTTAAAATTTAAGGAACGAAAGAATATAAATGTGGCATCAACAGAATCAGCTATACTTGAGCACGGGCATTGCTGGTCCATCTTCTTCTCTTATCAAGCTCAATATCATTAATACCATACCAAGAAGGATCTCTTGCTGCAACATCAATTGTTTTGTCTAATTCATCCACCTTCTCATCAAGAAAACAGGAATTCAGCATTGATAAAAGGATATGAAGTAAGTCAACGTTGCAGTAGATCAATATCAAATCACACATTGAGAGAAGAACATTTTTCCCCAAGTGCTAAAGTCGATAGATTGGTCAGTACAAATTCATAGCTTGAAACTTAAGACAGGTGCAACACATCAAACATGCAATTGTATCTGGCTATCCGGAAACAAACAGCGATAATTATCAATTTATTCATGTTTCAAGGAGCCACGTTTTCGTAAATACCTGCCACTCAATGCTCTCACATGAAGCAAGAAGTTCTTTGGTAAGTTGTACTTGCTCACTACTTTCTCTAGGAGTTTGCTCCCATTGATGAAACGTGGACAAGAGCTTGTCAATCTAGCCAAACATGTGTTTCAAGAGTTAGATTCTGTAGTCAACAAACTTGAGCACAGATGAAAACAAACAGATTCTAACAGCAAGGAAATTCTTAGTTCATCTTTTTCTCTTGACAGTAACCTCAAGAAAATCACAAATGTAGCTTGCTTACTTTTTCTTCTTTTTCCTCTATCATTTCTCCCTCTTTTCAGCATGAGATGGCTTATGAAAGAATCACGACGACTATATTTTGGTAGTGAACAAAGCTAAGCAGGTATTTAGACATTTTGTGTCAATTACTGATTTACTATGTAAATAATATATAAGCGTGGAAGTGCGTAAAGAATTATCTGCGAAGAGAAATAAAATTAACTTCGCCGAACTCCAATATAATTTTCTCAAATCAAACCAGATGCAGATCAATGACACTTGAGGGCCTTACTGCTCACAGAACACACCTCAAAAGCTTTACCAAACAGAAATTACCTTGCGTTTTTTTTTTTGTTGTTGTTGGATAAGTACATTCTTTGCATTCTTCTGTCAACAAACACCAAAAATAGATAGACTCCAATAGATAGAGTAACAGTCTTCCTAAAAGACATGTTTTACATTTTAATTTCTAATATTCATCTCACATCCAAATTGATTCTTACATTTAATTCCGACTATAAATGTATGCACTTGTCAAATATTTTTGTAGGATTTGCAACACGTGGAGTATTTTTCAGCCATGCCAAAATTTTCATTCTATATACATATCAGTGAAGGATAAACATAAAGAATATTTGTCAACATGAGATGTCTGAGAGCCATGCTAAGTTGCTCGGACTCGGGTGCAGATATCCGACACGGATGCAGATCTGAGGGTCGGATTCGGCAAAATCTTAATTTTAAGATTCGGGGGTACGGATCCAAATATGGACATGGGTGCTGGGATTCGACTAAAAAAATTCAAAATTGTAAAAATAGATCTATAAAGATATTATGTGGAAAACTTACATGTATTTCGTAAAATTCAATCTTTCATTCTCCAAGATGGGCTTAAAAAACATAAATTAATTGTCAAAAAATCAACATGCGAATAATTAATTTAGAAAGGGAAAAGGGTAAAAATACCCTTCAACTATGAGAAATAGAGCAAAATTTCCCTTATTTTAACTTTGGTCTCAAATTTGCCCTTCAACTTGGGAAATAGAACAAATTTGCCCTCCGTTTGACTTTGATCCCATATATACCCTTATTGTGAGTTGATTAGCTCGTATTTGCCCCTCAAAATTGACAGATTTTTTCTTTTAAATCAACCCTTTTATTTTAGAGTCAAATTTATTTGACTTCTATTTCTAAATCAATGAGAGTAAGAACAAATTAATTTTTTCGTGAAAAAATGACCTCCAGAGGTAGCTTTTTGAGATAATCTTTTTAAAATTTTAAAAAAAATTGACCGAGCTCGGTCGGTTGCAGTTTCCCGGGTTTTGACGATAAAAAAAATTGACCTCCGCTTAAAAATATTTAGTCTTATTCGGTCTTTTTTTGGAGGTTGATTTTTACGTCGCTTTTTGCTCTCTTTTCAGTAGTGCAGGTTTTATTGTTTTTCTAACTGCTATATAAGCAAATTTCAGCTTTTTTCTTTTTATTTGAGAAGCATCTAAAATTACCGACATCATATAACAAAATTGCATCAAAATCATAAAGTGTATCAAGTGCTTCAATCACATTAAACTGATCAGAAACAAATGAGATTGGAAAGAACGCCAAAAAAAACATGGAAGGAGGTTTGGAGAGAGACGAGTCAGACGTAAGATTTGGAGAGAAACAATGCATATAGTGATTTTTCTTTTTAATTTTTAGAAAAAGGAAAAAAAAGATATAAAGAATTGGTAACCTGCTATAGAAGGTAAATTTACTTGATAGTGCAAAAATATTTATATACGGTGCAGAAATTTAAATTTAATTGGTTAAGAATAAGAAGTCAGAAGTATGATAGTTTTGAGGAGAAATATGAGCTAGTCCACTCATGATAAGGGTATATTTGGACCAAAGTCAAAGCGAGGGCAAATTTGTTCTATTTCCTATAGTTGAAGGGCAAATTTGTACCAATCCACTAATGATAAGGGCATATTTGGGATCAAAGTTAAAATAAGGGAAAATTTGCTCTATTTCTCATAGTTGAGGGGCACTTTTCACCCTTTTCCCATTTAGAAATTATCCCCCTTTTCTATGAGAAAGAAAACATTTATATATAGCAAATATTGACCAAGAGGAAAAGCTAAAAAGGATTGAAGGTATGCCATAATAAATGTCTTAAAAAAAAATCAAAATCACAATGCCCCAACCCCCCCCCCCCCCCAAAAAAAAATTTGTCCATGGACTCTGGTCAAGTATCCAATGTGGATTGGCCGACTCTGCGTCGACACGGGCTCCGCAATAAAAATGAAGAGTCCACGCAACTTAGGAGCCATGCACTTACAAAATCATGCTTTTTTCAGTGACAATGGTGTCCATTCCGACTTGGGCGAAGCTCGACTATTCCACCGGATACCTGCTACCTCTCACTAGCACAAGTATTGATTACCCCTGTTTGCCAAGGATTAGGCAGATGAGAAGAGTTTACCTAGTATTTTTTTGTCTCAAGAATTTGAACCTGAGGCCTCATGCTCCTCCTCCCACTCCATTAACTGCCCGACCACACCTTTGGGTGCTACAAAATCAAGTTATTTGACACTCATTTGTTGGTGAACTAGACAGCCTGAAAATCCTCTATGTGCTTCTGTTAATAATATTGCATTACTTGATTAAGAAAATCCTCTACGCATTTGTTTTGACCAAGTAAAAGATTTCGTTCATAATAAACAAGGCCATAATGGTCGTATACAAGAGTTATACCAAAAAGAGAGAAACCTACAAAATACGATTCTTTCCAAAAGACACCCGATTACAGGAACTACGTTGGTGCACCAAAAGAAAATAAGGGATCAAAGACTAATCCTTAATTGAGCAAAACTCATCTCCACCCCTTCAAAAGCACTTCTATTTATTTCTTTCCAAATGACCCACAAAAAGCAAGAGGAGTAACATTCCAAGCCATGTGACTTTTTCTCTCTTCTAACTGAACATCAACTCCTTCACGGATTTTGGCATAACCCAAGAAACACCAAACCATTTAAAAATATCCCACCATAACCTCTTGGCAAGTTTGCAATGTAACAAAATATGATCCACGTCCCCCCGTCTCCTTACATAGAAAATACCAACTTATACACACGACATTTCTTTTCCTAAGATTCTCAGCCGTTAATATCACCCCTCTAGTCACCAACCACGTGAAGAAACACACCTTCCTCGGCACCTTAGGTATCCAGACCGAATCAAAAGGGAAACTATCATCCTCCCTAACTAAAAGATTCTCATAAAAGGACTTGACAGAGAACAATTTGTTACTTCCCAACTACCAACTCAAAGCATCAGGTCTGTCAACATGCTCGCATTGCTTGTGAAGTAAAGCTAGCAATCTCTGAAGCTCGATCACCTCCCAATCCTGGAAATTCCTCCTGAACCTCAAATCCCAAAAAGTCCCATCTCTTTGTGTTCCCCTAACTTGTTGAACATACAAATCCTTTTGGCAAGAGTTCCTATACAATGCCGGGAAGTCATCCGTTAGAACCACACCTCCGCACCATTTTTGCCCCCAAAAACTAACTCTATTCCCAACCCCAACCTTAAAAGTAATGTTATCATTGAACGCATCCCACCCCTTCATTATGTTCCTCCACACACTACATCCGATCGACATAGAAATCCCATTGGTTCTCTATCCCCCTTCCATAACTCCATATTTATCCATTATCACCCCTCTCCATAACACTTCTCCCTCTGCCCTGAATCTCCACAACCATTTACCCAAAAGTGCCTTGTTAAAAACCTTCAAGTCTTTAACCCCCAACCCTCCCCACCGTTTGGAGTTGTCACGGTCTTCCAACAAACTAAGTGAAACTTATTTGACCCATCCGCCGCATCCCAAAGAAAATTTCTTTGCAACCTTTCTAACTTTCCTATAACAGCAGGTGCATTGAAAAAGGACATACAATAAGTAGGAATACTCGATAAAGTGCTCTTAATAAGCACTTCCTTCCCTCATTTAGACAAATATCTCTTCTGTCACCCTGCTAGCCTCTTCTCTACCCTCTTAATGACAGGATTCCAAACTCCGAGATCCTTGTTCGCCGCACCTAGAGGTAATCCCAAATAGGTAGTAGGGAGGACACCTACCCTGCAATGCAAAACCTAAGCGAGCATGTCAATGTTATCAACTGCACCAACGGGGAAGATCTCGCATTTTCTAAGCCTTGAGACCACTTGGAACCAAGTTAAGACTTGTCCAAGGTAGTCCAATTGGGTCCCATCTGCATCAGAGAACACCAAAATATCATCCGCAAACAAAAGATGGGTAACCGACAAGGTACCATCACCACCAACTTCAGCCTTGAACCCCTTGATATGCCCACCTAAAATAGCTATGTCCATCATCCTGCTCAAAGAAATATCCTCTACGCATATCCTATTCTCCCAAAGTTACTCTCAGTCTCTCACCTAAGATGATAGTAAACTTCCTATAAATTTACTTTTAGAATAATAGCTTTCTATATCTTCTTTCATGTATTCTCTACTTGAATGTCAGAGTATAAGCACAAAACTAAATTCAAATGGTAAATATATTCATATGCTGTTTGATTTTCTTTGCTCATGGTAGTAATATGCTTAATTTCTTCTGCAACTGACTCATTTCTTATGATCTTTAAGTCGATGAATCAGATCATGAGGCCAAGACTCAGGGGCAGGGGCATAATTCGTGTAGAGGCTAAATTCTGATCATTATTCCAACTAGTGTTCCTGCAACTAAGATTGTCCCCTGTCATACTTTTTAGCTCCTGAACGGATGAACTTCAGAACTAAGATTACTTCTTTTTTCCCCGATATGCAATTACCTTCTTTTTAAAACTAGTTGCTCTCTTATTCCTTTCATATTTTGAAAGGAGATTAAAATCAAGCACTTCATGAAGTACTAAACAACATGGAATGAATACTTTCATATTTTGAAAGGAGATTAAAATCAAGCACTTCATGAACTACTAAACAACATGGAATGAATACACCCCCCACTTTTTGTATCCGTCCGGTCGTTTTTAGCTAAAGACCCTTATTTAACTAAATTTCCCTTCCCATAGACTCTATGTGGGGTTTGTGATGCAGGCGGGGTAGCACGGATCCCGATGTACCTTTATATGATTTTCGGAAGAAAACCCCAAAATGGAGATTTTAGAAATGATAAGTTTGACCCAAAGTTGACTTTCGAGTATATGGGTTCGTTTCCAAGTTCCGTCGCTTTCGGTAGTTTCGGAGGGTCATTTGTGACTTAGTCGAGTCATAGGTTCCCTTCCCGAGGCATTCAGATGTACTTTATGGCTTTATTTGTAAAATTGTGAAATTTGAATATTTTGGGTGATTTCGTAGAAAAGTATGTCTTAGCTCGATCGTATGAAAAATCTGAGTACACGAGCGAGTTTGTAGCACCGTTTACCTTGGGGTAACATGTTTGGTTTGTATTCGAGGAGTCCCGGGAGCGTTTCAGGTGTTTGGTAGAGAATGACTAAGTTTCTAGTTGCTGGTTTCTGGTGTGCCGCACCGGCGATCTTCTGGCCGCCTCTGCGGAGGTTAGCTCGCAGATGCGGGCCTAGTGTAAATCTGAGGTTTCCGCTTTTGCGGACATTTTTCTCACAGAGGGATCGCCTCTGCGAAGTTGTTCCCGCTCCAACGCCCATCCGGAATTTTAAGTTGTTCCGCCTCGACGGCCTATTTTTTCGCTGAAACGTCTCCGCCTTGGTGACGTTGATTCCGCCGAAGCGAATTCGCTGTTTCAGATCAGAATTTAATGCCCTAAAATGATTTCATTTTCCCAAAACACTTTTCTTGGAATTGGAGCTCAATGGTGAGGGGTTTCTTGGGTCTTCAATCATTGTTCTTCTTAGAGGTAAAGATTTCACCCCTTTTCATTTATTGATTATCTTTTGGGTCTTCTAATCCTAGTATAATTTCTATTTGGGGAAGAATATAGCATAAGTTTCCATGCTAGAATAAGAGACCATGAATCATGATTTGGGGATGGATTAAGGCTTATATTGTTGTGATTTTGTAATATAGTGTTGGGTAATGATAGAAGATGATATTGTAATGATTAATTTGATAATGGAAACCCTTTTGAAATTGGGGAAAACCTAGGGTTTTGAATTGGGGCTTTTTGCATAATCATGGAATTGAGGGTCCAAACGTGATTAGTTTTCAAATTAACTTAAGGATATGATTATTTAGTATGTCATCATGCTTTTTAAGTAATAAAGTTTGAATTTTGCTACTGTTGGCCCGGGGTTGATTTTGGGGTAAATCTTTGGATTGTGTAAGGACAAAGTCCTTGTGTTCGTATTAGATTACTTATTAACGTAGAATCTAAATGTTAGACTACAAGTACTTAAGGCAATGGTTGAGGGTTGAGGGTTGAGGTTTGTGGCTCCTGCTCGGCTCTAAGATAGGCTACGGTTTATCTTTTGTAGACTCCGATAGAAGTACGTATTAGTTATAAATATTGAGCAGTAATGGGCATGTCGAGGGTCCCACCTTAGCGGTTGTGACGAACGCTTGGGTGGGTACCGGTGTTGAACTGTAATGATGAGTGATTTGGGGAATCAGCCTAACTGCTGTTATTTGGGCTTGTCGCTATTGTTGATAATTGTTGTGTTTATTCATCACATTGATTTCGATATGATAGACTGATTTATGTGGAACTACATGTCATTGAGTTTCTGAAAGTATGTGATATTCATCTCTTCTACTTGATTGTATCTCATACATTCTGAATACTTGGCTTGTTATTGTATTGCATTCATACACTCATGGTTCTATGATATTGGAAGTGGAGTGGTATGGAAATGTTGTGGGGTCCAATGAGATCGGAAAGGTAAGGATATATTATGAAATGGTTGGAAACACTGAGATTATGAAAATGATTGATGACTCCAAAGGGGTCTTGGGCTCTAGTCAGATACGTGTGTTGAATTTCGGCTGGCTAAGAGCGGTTTATGAATGGTGCGGGTCCCCTATGGGTCACAATTCATAGAATTTGAACGTGTATACCGATTGTGAAAAGGTACCTAATATTTGCATTCATATCATACATTCATTAATACATTGATTACTTGTTGTTTCGTGACGTGATTTGAAGTGGTTATTAGAACTTGGGTGACTTCATGGTAAATGGATCTTGTTCATTACTCCATAATACATGCATTGTTGGTTATTGAATTCTTATGTGAACAAGGTGACTTGTATGATTCTTTGAACTGCTTAATATAGGATTTCTTAAGTTAACTTGATGTTTATGTTTATTACGTATCTTCCGTCGTTGTCGGCCTATGATGCCTACAGGGGTACGGTGTGTACTCATACTACACTTGCTGCATTCTTTTTGGATGCAAATATAGCGCCATCTTCTAGCTTCAGACCACGTGGCTGAGTCCAGCTTGGAGATCCAGCGTTCGGGGTGATCCTGCATCCTTCCAGCATGCCTTGGACACTTTCCTCTACTTCTGCTCTTATATTTGTTCATTAGACAGTTTTAGACTTTCAAACTATGTTACTCGTGTATTAGTGCTCTTGTATTCACATACTAGATCTTTTGGGGGTTGTAATAACTTATTATCAGACTTGCTTTCCGTATTTATGTTATGATGAGACAATCTTTATAATTCTTCTATTATTTCCGCCTTTCTTTCTTATATTATGTTGTTAGTTGGGAAGTGGTTCGCCTACCGGTGGGAAAAGTGTAGGTGCCATCACGATGCCTGAAAAGGGGTCGTGACACTTTTTGACATGGAGATTGTAATTTCTCTTCTTGGCCTATTTCAATAGGATAACCGCTTTCCTCATGTAGAGTATTCTATCAGGTATTGTCTAGTTTTTATTATTATTATTATTTTTAATAATGGTGGTGTTTGGTCCAACTAGTGCACCTCGAGCATTTCACCAGGTAGCTGCTAGTCTACTACCTTCCACCAGAAGCACGGATCGATAGTAACTCCGCCTACCGAGGCTTAGACAAATAGGAAGAAAACACCTAATATTCTGTCTCTGCTAGGATTCGAACCTTGATCTCCCATGGTTTCCATCCCACTTAATTAACCACTAAACCATACCCTTGGATGCTCAAGTCTTTCTAGTTCTTTTCCAATATTATACAATACTCTGACACCTATCTAATTCACCTTGTACACCTATCAAAGCCACTCTTTTACTTTTAAAAAAAAGGCAACAGAAATACAGAGCCATGGTTAGTTGTATATGGAATATGCAACAACAGTCTTAACATAATCTCTGGATGTGCAAGTCTATACAATAGAAAGACACAATAATGGATAGTCAGTGTCTAAAAGTGATCCTTGTGATCTATATAAAGAAATTCTTAGCCAATAAAAGGTGGCATAATGATATTATCAAATTAGTAAGGAATAGCCAATGCCATAAAACTTACCTGTAATCGGAGTACTTTATTTTAATCCTTAGTCTAGAATTCTACATTGTCCCATACACACATTGCCCACCCCCTCCCCAAAATGTTGAGAGAGAAAGAGAGATGACAGAAAACACCATCAACCCCTTCTGCATCTATCTCTCATACAAGAAGAACAACAACATACTAATAAAAAAAGCAAATCCTAGACGAATGACATTTACTTCAAGATTATTAGAACATAACTAGATAGAAGTAGATGAACTTACAGATTCTTGAATTTCCTCCTTGACAATATAAAAGGGATCTTGAGCTGAAGACATCTGCACCAACTGTAGAACATTTAACTGGATACATCGGATAATTAAAAACAAATATAATACATATGAAAAGCATCAGGAGAAAGATGATGGAGAACTATATCTTGTGCCCTGACATTGCAAAGTAGTATATCTGAAAATGCTTAAAGTGTATTATGACGCAGAGAGAAACAAGTAGGCCTTTTCCGAGAAAATATGAAAATTATCAGAAGGATGAATTCCAAAAAAGATACACTTTTACACGACCGGAATGATATGTTTGTTAAAGGTGAACACGTTTGGTGCAGGTTAAACCTGAAATCCTAAAACTAATGGAAATGTGCATATGCTAACAGTGCTACGGTAAGATAAGGTAAACAACCCGCTTTCTCCAGCTAACTCGTCTGAGAAGTGAGAAACGTAAGAACCCTAACTGAATCAACTTTAACAATCCATGTTACCCTTCAGGCTTTGTAATGGTAGTCGTTATTGATATAAAAATTCCAGATTGTCATTCCAAAGATCTCAAATATGAATTGTTGGATTTTGGGCAAAATCGGTATTTCAAGAACTCAAAAAATTCTACTCAAATTAGAAAATTGTATCCATGATATCGGAGAATTAAAAACTTAAATCTTTGGAACGAAAAAGGGTCTTCTGGCAATCCTCAAATACAAAATGAGAATTGTCAAAATATTCTAAAAGAAGTAAGTTTATCCAACGAAGCTTCATATCAATAATCCATTTGAACTCTCTAAATTCAAACTAAACTGATCCTCTTTTGATAAATGCCGATTATATATAGGATTTGAGTTTTTAATTTCACGAGACAAAGAAAAGGAATATGAATAAGAGAGAGAGGAACCTGGTACTTGATTTCATCAGAGTCGCCGGAGAAGGTGAGAGTAGTTTGAAATACGCCACGAACCTGGGGTGATATCCAGTAAAGCACGATGTGCGTACATATTTGATCTTTTATATAGCCCAAATACAACAAATCAGTGAGCCCCTTGATGCATTCCACTCTAAATTTGTTTTTTAAGAAACTCTTGGATTCAAATCATTCGTATATGGGTAGTATCCAAGAGATCATGGTTCATAAAACTTTTGATTGACATTACTGAAGTGCTTAGCCTTCGGGACACATTCGATACAATTGTGCAAGGATTTTAGTTTAAGAGTAGGTGATATTAAATTGCTTACCTGCAAAAAGAAATGTTAATCAAAACTATTAAACTAGAATCCTTGCACAATTGTATCGAATGTGTCTCAAAGGCTAAGCACTTTAGTAATGCCAATAGAAAAAAAAAGAACCATTCTCTCTCGGAAACTACCCGTGTACGATTATGAATTCCAAAGTTGCTGAGTAAATGAAAAAATTCAGAAGTTGAATGCATCAAGGATCCCACTGGGTTATCGTATTTGGGCTATATAAAAGCCCAAAGATGTACTGCACATCGGCGTTTAATGGATATCAGGCTATAAGCATAGGTTCGTGTCCGAAGTACACCGGTACAGCTCTGACTATAGCTCAGCCACATGCTTCCACAAGGGGTACTCAAGCACTAGCTAGCGAACTCCTCATGTTGCTAGTGGTAACAGTCATCAGGGTGTATGGGGCACCTAGGGTGCAGGGGAACCAACTCGTATTTATGCTATGGCCAGGCATATGCTGAGGCATCGAATGCCGTGGTGACAACTGACAGGTATTCTTACAGTTTGTTCTCATGGGTCATTTGCACTTAAAGATCTTGGACCTACTAATTCTTAGACGAGCCATTTCTTGTCTTGACTCCAGTATGGGGGAGTTTATTGTTGTGGATCAGGTCTGCCGAGATTGTGAGGTCTCAGTACAGGGCAGAGACATCATGGTTGACTTGATCGTATAGCCTACTTCGATGTCATTATGGACATAGATTGGTTGGCGTCATGTCATACAACATTTGATAGCCACACCACGGTATTGAGGTTTGTTATTTCAGGGGAACCAAATGTATAATGGAAGGGTATGGTTGTCATAACACAGGGCAAGATCATATCTTTCATGAAGGTACAGAGGAGATTAGTCAGGGTTGCTTGGACTTTATTGCTACAGTTCATGACACCCAAGAGGATGGTTTAATGCTCGACAATGTTCCACTAGTAGGTAGTATCTGGAAGTGTTCCAGATGATCTACCGAACTTAACTGTGGGGAAGATTGAGTTCTACACTGATACTTTACCAGGGACAGCTGGTGTTACAACAGAATTGAGACAGCTGAACAAATATAAGATTTGCTTGATAAGAGCTTCATTAGGCCTAGTGTATTGATGGTTCTATGCGCATGTGCATCGACTATGAGCAGCTGAACAAGGTGAAGATCAAGCATAAGTATTTGTTGCCACGTATAGATGATTTGTTTGATCAGACAAAAACACTAGACGATTTCTTCACATACGTTGTGAATAGAGTTATGCAGTAAGGTGGTAGGTATCTAGTGGAATTAGTCGAGCTGGTCCGGATATCATGGTTATCAACAACAAAAATAGATGATTTATTTTATCAGTTGCAAGGTGAAAAGCAACAAATCAGCCACATTTCCCAATAGATTAAGCAAATTTCGAGCAAAATTAGAACCGAAACAGCAAAGATGAAACAAAATTTCGTAGTAAATCGCAAATCTTAGAAATCCTAAAGACCTAAAATTTCCAAGCAAAATCGCAACAGCTCAGAACTTAAAGGCGCAAATTGAACCAAAGACAGACATGCAGTGAGAAAGGGAGAGGATCGAATCAAAATCAAACGAAAACTAGAGGGTGCAAAGTGTAATTTCTTAACTTACCTCAAAATCTCGAACCAAAACTAGCAAAATCGAGCTGATACAGAGAACTCAGAAGTGAACCAAAAGGAAACGAACTTTCTTTTTCTTTTTCTTTTGTTATTGGAAATAAAATAATTTTGTTCTTAATTTTGATTTGTAGCATAAAAATGCCTTTGATGTTAGTTTAGTGACTCAAAAATACCCTCGTTGCTAAATGCTACTGTAGTAATGATTTTCGCCATAGGATGGAAGAGGATTAAACTTAGTTTGAATTTGAACGGAGTATTTGTAATGAAATAATTTTATCCTCCATTTTCTATAGATTAAGGACAAAATTAAATTTGATCATTTTTTCATTTAATATAAATGGCAAAATTTAAGATATTCTCTCCGTTTCAAATTATTTGTCATGATTATTAAAAATAGTTATCTCAAATTATTTGTAGTTTTAGAAGTTTAAGACTTCTTCCGTATTTTACTTTTGTCATTAGAGATGATATATAAATATAGTAATCATTTAATGAAGAAAGTTAGAATTTAGACATAAATAAAGATAGAAATAGTCAAATATCACTCTTAATTAATATTTCTTAAAAAGCGTGTAAAAAATAATAAATAATCTGAGGCGGAGGGAGTAAATTGACATTCGTATGGCAAATTTTGTAAGCTAGAAAATAATAGCGAGATATTCAGGGTCGATAGTTTTTTTCCCCACAAACATCTTCATTTATTCATCTATTAAGGATATTGTATGTCCGAAAGAGCTTACACCATCATTTACAATCTAGCTTGAAAAAATTATTTCACAAAAATATTCGTACAACAATGAAATTGAAAACTTAGCTAAGTTATGAGCTACAACATTAACAATTTTAGGATTTTTTACTAACACAACATGATCTAGATAGGAAGACATATTCCAAATATCTTCACAAGCTACTTCCACTTCTCAGGTAGTCGACACATTTTTCTTCAATATATCTATGACACCTTTAGCATCTGAGAAGATATCCATCCACTTTGTATCGCTTTTCCACAGCTCGCAAACGCTTCAGCAATCATAGACTTCCCAATAAACTAAATCGGGATCCATGTGCATGAAGCAAAACACCCTTGCTATCTATAGCAACCAAATCAATACTTGCCTTCTTCGATTTAACTTGCAGCCCTGCATCAACAAATAAACAAATTCCATCTTCGGGCTCTATTAGTTGATATTCATGAGTCTCTTGTAAATTACCTTTAGAAGAATCAACCATTATTTTTCTAAGAAATTCATTATACTCAAATAAAGCTTTTGCCACAATGTTAGGAGGATTAGTTAATTCATTATTAAAACACCAAGCATTTCTAGACTTTTATATATGCCACATTATCATTACCATTAAATCCAAAATCTTAGCCGAATCAGAACATTTTGTTTGTCATATTAATTTTATCATTTCACCACAAGGAGAAGTCAGTAATATTATCAAGGTCATACCAGTTAATAAGCTAATTTTCCAAATTATTTGAGAATCATGACACTTAAAAAGCATGTGTTCCACAATCTCACTTTCTAACCCACATCTTTTACACATACTATACACATGATTAAGCGAAACAGGAACATAAGACAGTATAACGTCAAGGTCTATCAACCTAGAAGATCTAAACAAACAGCCATATAAATCTTCTACTATCCTTATTTTTGTGAGGGGGAAAGTCCGAAGGCGAACCCACATGTACCAGAGGCCCCTTGGCCAGGTGAGATGTAAATCGAGGGATATGCGCGAGTGACAACCCTGCAAGGGAGAGAATCAATGGGACACGAACCCAGCAACAACCCTTGCAATATTTCAGCAAAGACTGTCACCACACGGATTCAAACCCGCGACGTTGGAGTGATTGTACCCCAATCATTTTGCCACTTACCAACTCGCCTGTGCCCACAGGGGCTTCTACTATCCTTATTATTCTTACCAATCTGACACCCATTTTCCATCATCCGTTTGAAATCCTTTAATAGTATTTCTCTTTCTCCTATGGATAGTAGTCATATGAAAAAATAAAGAATTCTTATCACCTTCTTTTAATCATAAAGCTCTAGACTTCTTTTTCCAAAGTATCTCCTTATCTTTATATGCCTGACTTAAATCTCTACGAAGCATTCTAAGTTTATTAAGATCTAGACCATTTGGACACCTCCTAACCTCCTCAATTTTCTTCTTAGTCTCTAAAATTTCTTTCCTAGAATTACCATTGCCTCCCCTTAACCACGCAACTAAGGAATGTTTACATTTTCTTAATTTAAAGTAGAAACGAGATTTCTCAAAATCATTATAATTATTATTCCAAGCTCTGTGAATAATTTCGTTATTTCCTCTTTTCTCACACCATCTCTTATCAAAATAAAATTGTTGCAACAGCTTACTCAACTATTGGAAAAAATCATCAGAATTGCAAGCCCTTTTTTGAAATTCTAAGGAGAACAAGAACAAAAACAGCACCAAAAATCATAATTTCACAACCGCATACACTATTTACAAACACACCAATCCCAACAAGTGAAACGAATACTCTAAATAAGGGTTTTTTAACAAATGAACAACAAAATAATCAACATTGAAGACAAACTCATGTTCTCTTCTTCTTCTTTAACCAAAATTATCATTTGTAGTTCACAATTTCAAAATCCTAACTTTTACCCTTGAACTGATGTGAAAGAGAAAGGAGAAAATTGTTACATTTCAAGTTGCAGATGTGACGAGGAAAGGAAAGAGAGAAGGATGATCGAACTTGGAGAAGATGAGCAACAACAACAACAACAATGGAGTAACAACAATGGAGTAAGAAGAGAGCAAATCACAGATTTGGAGGAGAAGAGGTGAGAACGATTGGTTTTTTTTTTTGAAATAAGTGGAATATAATTGTGGGGGTTGAGTGTTAAAAAAGTGAGTTATTTTGTATTTTATAAAAGTTTAAAAAGTTTTAAAAATTATAATTCAAATCTCATTTAACTTAATTAGGTTATAAGTGATCTTTAACTGTCATCTTTTCTAATTAGTAGACTTAAACGTCCCCTTAGTTCATTTTTCTCAACTATTGTAGCCTGAATAATTAGATAAAGTGCTTTTTACTTAAAAAATTCTCTCGTCCGCACCGACTGAGCTCCCTCTCTCCGTTGTGAGAGTTTTCGTTCCCCTTTGTGTGGCTCAAATCCATAGATTCCAATAAACCAAATCTGGGAATTATCACCCTTAAATTTTCCTATTAAACCCTAAATCAAACCTAGAATTAAGAGACATGGAGATTTCAGCCAATTCAACTTCACTTTGAAGGTGCGAGCCATAAAAGTGGAAAGATGACAGGAGATTATTGAATGACTACATAAATCTATCCTCACCGAGGAAGAAAAGGAAACTGTAGCAATCGAAATTCTAGATATTCTGTCAAGCATGAAGGATTGCGAAGTAAGTCTTTTTGGTAAGGTGATTTCAGATAAAAAAGTAAATTTTCAAGGCGTAAAAAATGCTATGCCTTTGGCTTGGGGAAAATCTCTAGGATTACAACAACAACAACAATATACCCAGTAAAATCTCACAACGTGGGGTCTGGGGAGGTAGAGTATACACAACCTTAACTCTACCTGGTAGGTAGAGCGACCTGATAGGTAGAGCGACCTGATAGGTAGAGCGGTTGTTTCCGGAAGATAAAGTAAATACGTTGTAACTTTTTCTGATTTTTTTTAGAGATAAAGAAAGTATGGATAAAATTTCCATGCCTTGATTGTATGACAATTTCCTCTTAAATATTCAACCTTGGGAACCAGGATTAAAGAGCAACTCTCCAAGTGTTAATGTATGTAATTTGTGGATTCAAGTGTGGAACATCCCTCTACATTGGATGTCAAAGGATGTTGGGCAAAAAATAGAGGATGCCTTGGGAGGAACTGTCGATATTGTAATCCCGGATAATAGAAGTAAAGAGGGACATTATATGAGGCTTAAAGTCAGGATAAATATTAGCAAGCCACTGCCTAGAGGCAAATTTATCAAGTTAGGTTTGGAAACGACATGGGTTGAATTAAGATATCAAAATTTGCCTTATGTTTGCTATTACTGTGGTTTACTAGGACATAATGATAAAACTTGTGAACAAAGAGCCAAGGATGTACAATTAGGCACTATAAAAAAGGATCAATTTGGAACTTGGTTAAAAACAGAGAATCATATCCCTTTCTTGGATAATTAGAGGCATCAAAGGATTAACACTGTTGATGGGCATCCTATGCAGAGAAATTATTACTCTACAATGATCGAGGGGAAAATAAATACAGAAACTTCACACGATCTGCTACATCTAGAAAAGAAAGTTGATACGATTAGTATTGCAGGATCAGAATGAATTGACAGGTAAGAGAATTTTTGGGTTGAATGGGAAGACAATGATATGCCAAACATAGAGCACTCAAACCAAGTGCAACCTATGGAGAAAATAAATTCTGAATCATGAGAGAAGGAAATTACTGGTGTTAGGAATAACGCTTATGATGGAATTTCTGCTGGGGGAAAAGAGAATACTACTCAACTTTACACAAAGGAGATGCAAGAAAACATACTTTGAGATACTAAAATTGTTGATAAGATGGAATTCCACAACAAAATCGTTGTCAAACAAAGAGAAAGGGAACATGTAGGTACTACGCCTCTTGGCCCAATGGGAAGGGAGGATACTGCTCAGATTACCACGGAGGAGATGCAAGAAAATATATACCAGGCTACCACATTAGAGAATCTGAGGGAGGACAGTAACGGAACCACTAATTTACAAGACAAAAAGACCAGGTATGTACTACAACTCTCGAATCTTACCTTGATGCCTCGTCTCATTCTTTAGAAATAGAAACTTTGAATGAAAATGTCAAACTATTTCCACCAATGATTGCTAATAATAATGAATGCAAAAATAAGAAAAAGTGGAAAAGAATGGCTAGAGTAGTTGGTACTTCTGACGGTTTAAATCAGGACATAAATTTAAATGCTTGTACTAAAAATCTTAGTGAATATATTATAGAAGAAGGTATACAACATATTGGAACTAAACGAAAGAATGCGACTGTTTTGATTATGTACATGGAAAAGAAAAAGAATAAAATCGTGGTGGAGCGGGAGGCCATCCCTAAATGGCTTCCCTCCTCACAATGAATATTATAGTGTGGAATTGTTGAGGCCGGGGGAGGAGGGTCCTTCATAGTTCCCTTTATTAAGGAGACAATGTGACTCCACTCCCACGTTTGATGTTTTAATGTGAAACAAAGAATAAAAGTATCAGAATTCAGAGATTACAACGGTAAATTGGAATACCCAATACACGGGTTGTTGATCCTGTTGGATTATCTAGTGGCTTGTGTATTCTATGGTCGGATGATATTTAGGTTTGTCATTTTTCTTCTTCCAACTATTTTAATGAAATTTTAATTTATGATCAGCATAATGATTATGCTTTTTGGTGAATCTTTGTATACTTAAGTACTGATCGAGTTATTAGGAGAAGACAATTTGATGAACTTTTTAAAAACTCGACAAAATGGGGCCAATCCTGAATTATTGCTGGGATTATAATGATATAATTAATAACTCTTAAGAAATTTGGGGGAAGAATTAGAGAGCCTTGGTCTTTTACTGATTTCAAAGATTTTGCTTGGAACTTAAAAGCTATTGATTTAGGATATAAAGAAAAATCTTGGACTTGGAGGTGTTATAGGAAAAATGATGGTGTAATCCAAGAGCGTCTTGATAGGACTATAATGTCCCCTTATTGGAGAACTAACTTTAATAACGCTAATGTGTTACATGTTAATACTGAGGCTTCTGACCATGCATCTCTTATTATCTCTACTGAAGCTAGTCCCGGAATAAAACATTTGTTGAGGTTGCATGCTTAAAAATCACTATTTTGTGTATTTTGTTTAACTTGTGATGGTTGGTTGTGTGTTTGTAGTGAAATATATATTTTTGTTGTTGGTGGTGTTGTTGTCCTAGTATGGTATGGTTTAGGAAAGGTTTGGATTTTATCCAACAATTGATGAACTTGGGGGCAACATATTTCTTAGTTGTTGGAAAAATCAAAACAACTGCTGAGGTTTTTGCAACAATTGAAGAAGTTGTTGCAATAAATTCACAATCTATTGTAAAGAGTTAAAACAATTGCTAAGGTTGATGCTGAGGTGTTGCTACTGTTTATTCTTTCCAATAGCTAAAGCATCTGCTGCAACAACTTCCTCAGTTGTTGCAACAACTTACTAAGTTTTTGCAACAGATTTATCAATTGTTGCAACAAATTCTGCAGTTGTTGGAAAATCTGGTTACTTGTTGTATTTTGTTTAATCAAGTGATGCAGTTTTCCCCATGTTTATTGTGAATGATGCACAAATTAATTAAAATTATTTTTGTTTATCTCTTGTGTGCAGCTAAAATGGCAAAAATCAATAGAAAATGAGTTATATCAATTGAGAAATCTAGATAGAGTAAACGACCCAAGGGTCAAACACCATGAGAAGAGCTTGTTGAACAAGATATTTCAGAATCAACAAATGTGCAATCAACCAATAATCAAAATGAACCACAATATTCTAATAGATAGGAGGGCATAGAGTCTAAGGAAACCTCCGAAGTAGAAGTGTCTGGAGATGGTATAATGAACATCCTGAAGATGGCCAAGAACCAGGAGATAAAACTGATGGAAATGAAGTAGATAAGAAAGATGAAGAAGATAAAGAAAGATGAAGAAGATAAGGTAGATGAAGAAGATACGGAAGATGAAGAGAACGATGAAGAAGATAATGTAGATAAAAAATGATGAAGAAGAGCAAGAAGGTGTAGAAACAGAAAAGAGTAATGAAGAAGTTGAAGAGGAAGAATAAAATATAGATGAAAGGTCTATGACTCTACGTGAAATAAGATAAAAAAATCGACATAATGTAGATGCCAATGTTGTTGAGTATTCTAGTGTTGGTGTAGATCCTAAAAAGCATTCAAGTGAAGATGTAGTAAAAAGTTTTAATATTGTCAAGTCTGGCGTGAGGACGTCGTTGGATGACCATAATGATTTGACCGGTGATATTGTGTTCAAATCATGCATGGGAAAGAGTTTTGATATCATTAGGGACACTTTAAGACGAGCTGTTTTGGGTATTTCTTAGAGCTGCCAGAAGGAATCATTGCACGGTTTCTGATGAAAATGGTGTATGAGCTTATGAAATGTAAGATTATTTATACCTCAAAGAATGGGGATTGGATAAATTTTTGTGACATGCCGGTTTATTTTGGCATGAAAGAGTTTGCTATAGTTACAGGCTTGAGATGTTATCCTTATCCTGAGCCTCTTCTCACTGTTACATTAAAGAAGTCATATCGGACAACCAAGCCGGAACCAACCAAGAAAGGAAAGGGTGCAAAAGGTAAGAAGATGTTGATTTGTTGGATTTAATAGGAAAGAACTGTAAAGAAAAACATTTGCTTGAACATTTGAAGTCCAGAAATGTGTCCAAAGGAGAAAATTTGCTTAATTTGGTTTGTCCAAAATGTTCTTTGGACAAAAGACGCAAATTTTAATATACCACTTGGTTTGTTTAAACTTACAGAGGACCGGGAGGCATTCAACAACTATCCATGGGGTTTTGAAAGCTATAGGTTGACAATTGAATATTTGTTGAAAGAATTGAAGCCAACTGTGAAGACGGTCAACCTATATGGCTTTCCTTGGGCTTTCATGGAAAACTTCTTCAATGTTTTATCTTTTATCCTTTTTGCATTTTAATCATTATTCTAATTTTTGTTGGCATATTTTTTCTAGGCGCATTTGATGTCATCCCTTACCTCCGACATCAAGTGAAGGACTACTCCAAAGAACTTTCTTGTCCAAGAATTCTTAGATAGCTGGCTGCCAAGAGCAATACTAAGTTGAGAGTTGACCTTTTTAACCCTCATATGGATGAGGTACGCCTCAATAACACATTGATATAGAATAAACTTCTATAGTCATGGATATTTTACAACAAGTAACTAGTTGCAACAACTTGTATAATCTGCTGCAACAACCTCTGAATCTATTGCAACAACTTCTGCATCTGTTGGACAAATATCCAACAAGTATGACATCTGTTGCAACATATTGTAGTATTTGTTACTCTATTAGATTTTGAATGCTTCACATCTACATGTAACTAATTTTTACAACAAATAACAAATCTGTTGTAACAACCTCTCAATCTATTAGACAATGTCTAACAAGTATGACGCCTGCTGCAACAGATCTTATAACTTCTTTTAAATAGGTGTTGCTTTTCATAATTTGGCACCATTTTGATATATATGCTTTCTTGTTGTAGGTTATGCACATGTGGCTTGTCCCAACAGTTGAAGAGTTATTGATGCCATTCTTTACTTTTTTATGCCTTTAGAATCTGAGCCTGACATATTAATTGATCAGTTCAAAGTAGAATTGGCTGGAGTGACAACTATTAGAAGGGAATCAAGTGGTGCTGATGGTGCCGCTGGTGATTGTGCTAGTGTTGGTGTTGTTGTTATTGATGGTGGTGTTGGTGATAGTGGTGGTGTTGGTGATGGTGTTTGTGAGGTTGAGATGTTGTGGCAGGTACTACCGGTGGATATACTCCACTTAGTGGTGGATATGGTATTGGAGTTGGTGGTTATACTCCGCTTAGTGGTAGATTTTCTTCTGTTGGGGCATGTACCTCTAAGGTACCTTCATGTGTTTGTCAATGCGAAACTTATAAGAACAAAATGAATGAGTTGATTAAGAAGGTTGAGGAGTTAATCAAGGTTCAAACCGACAATAATGCTCTCATCCAGAGTTTGATATCTAAGAAGGGTGTCAATTCGTCTAAGCAACTTTAGATCCATATACTCCTATTGAGAATAAGAAGCGGAGAGCAATTACAAAGGCACTTGCCAATATTAGCTAAAAAAAACTACCCAAAAGAATACTCTTCAACCTCCACTTGCTAATGATGAGCCAATTGCCTTAAAATACCTAGATATTTACAAGACCGTGAATGTCCAAATGAAGAAAAAAGTTACTGCCAAAATTAATTAAAAAAAGGCGCCTCAGCAGTACTCAATGCATTTATTTGGATCTAGTGACTTCAAGAAGATGACAACCATAGATGAGTATAGTTGATAAGGTGTTGGAGCTTTGAGTTTGGGCTGTTGAATAATTATTTAAGATTTGTGATTTTTGGATTGTTGAACAATTTCTTTTAAGTTTTTATTTTTTATGTTATTGGTGAATTATGTGATGTTGATGAATTGTGTAATTTTGTTATATATTTATAAATGTATGTTTGGTGTTCAGTACCAGTACAACCTCTGAATCAGTATGTTATTAAGTTGTTTCAGTAGTTTCAAACGAGTTACTAATCTGTTGCAATATATTACTAATCAGTTGATAAAAATCAAACAACTGTTGGACTTATTGCAACAGTTGAGGAAAGTTGTTGCAACATATTCTTTATCTGTTGCAACAATATCTGCAACTGTTGCAACATATGTGTAAAGTTGTTACAATATATTTTCTATCTGCTGCATTATATTAAGTAACAACTTAGAAACTTGTTGGAACAACTGACTATTTTATTGCAACAGATGTAGCAGTTGTTGCAACAATCAAACTTATGCTGCACGTATTTCAACAAGTAGGAAATTTGTTACAACAAATACTGTAGTAGTTGTAACAAGTGTCTCTGTTGTTGCAACAAGTGTCTCTGTTGTTGCAACATGTGACTAAGTTGTTGTGATAATGTACTTAGTTGATGCAACAATGTACTTAGTTGTAACATTTTCATTCTATTGATCACTAAATATCATTGATTTCAATTGTTTATCACTAAATATGAGTGAATCAAGTATTTTACATCAAATCACTCTTATTATCGCTCATTTTAGTGCATAGTCATGTAGTTGATCATCCGCCCAGACTCAAAATACCATCATATTGATTAAGTATCATTAATTTCAATTGTTTATCACTAAATATCATTGATTTCAATTATTTATCACTAAATATCATTGATTTCAATTATTTATCACTAAATATCATTGATTTTAATTATTTATCACTAAATGTCGGTGAATCAAATATTTCACATCAAATCACTCGTATGATCACTCGTTTCAATGCATAGTCATATAGTTGATCATCCGTCCTGACGCAAAATACCATCATATTGATTAAGTATCATTGATTTTAATTATTTATCGCTAAATATCATTGATTTCAATTGTATATCATTAAATATGGGTGAATCAAGTATTTCACATCAAATTACTCTTATGATCACTCGTATTAGTGCATAGTCATGTAGTTGATCATCCGTCCTGACTCAAAATACCATCATATTGATTAAGTATTATTGATTTAAATTGTTTATCACTAAATATCATCGATTTCAATTATTTATCACTAAATATGTCTGAATCAAATATTTCACATCAAATCACTCTTATGATCACTCGTTTTTGTGCATCGTCATGTAGTTGATCATCCGTCTTGACTCAAAATACCATCATATTGATTAAGTATCACTGATTTCAATTGTTTATCACTAAATACGATTGATTTCTATTGTTTATCATTAAATATGGGTGATTCCATTTGTTGATCATTAAAAATGGGTGAATCAAGTAGAATCCGATGCAACAATTAACAAGTTACTTATCTTTTGAACAAGTCATATCACTTGTTGGATAAAATACAACAACTTACCAAGTTGCTGCAACAAGTCTCTCCACTTGTTGAAGAAACTCAAACAACCAACCCAATTGATGTAACAAGTCGTGTCACTTGTTGGATAAACCCCAACAAATAACTTAGTTGCTGCAATAAATTTGGTATATCTTAAAAACTCCCATTTGTTGTAATATGTTCAAAAACTTACTAGTTGCTGCAACAAGGCATGTCACTTGTTGGAATAATACCAACAAGTAATAAAGTTGTTGCAACGGATTTCTTACTTGTTGAAAATTGTTCAGCAATTCATTAACAATAGAAATATCAACAGAACATACATTTGTGATTTAAATAAGATCAACATCTATTATAAATCAGGTTCATAAGCACCAACAACAAAGTTTATCATTACAAGAAAGAACAAAATTAAAATATCTTAAAATCCAAGTTCACAAACACCAACAAGAGTCATTACTATTACAAGATAGTGCAAGATTAACAACTATGGAGAAAATCGAGATGGGCATGTAGTTTTTTTGTGGCCAACTGTTTTGCATATGGAGCATTTGTTTTTCCTTGTTTGGAAATGATTCTCCAATTCTACGCCTTCTATTTGTCCGCCTTCTTTCCTATTTGTTCGGGTCAACATATGAATGAGGTATTTCTCTCTCTAAAATTTCCAAAAGAACATCCCAATATTCTTCAGAAGGCACAGGATGAATTTCCTCACAATATGCAATTATATATTTCTCCACCGTATAATATGGAGATGAGTACTCATAAATCCTCTTTCCAAGGTCTTCACCATACTGAACTCTGAGCGCTACCATAACATATGGACACGATATTTTATCCAAGTAAAAAATTCTACAAGTACAAGATCTCATTTTAAGATTCACCGTTGCAACTTCACCATAATCGGTGACGCTGAACCTATAATTGGTAATTAGATGGGCCAATAACTTATTCCCCATGTTGACATATTTTGATATTTTTTTCTATTGAAGAAACAAAGATTGTTGGTGAGTCGATGAATTCCATACGCCTCTCATAAAATTTTTCTGCAAACCTCCTGTTGATGGAATCAAATAGAGCAGTAATGAAAAATTCTCTTTCAATATTGAACATTGCGTTCACCGACTGAGCAACGTTAGTCGTCATAATATTATACTTATTAAAATCATCAATCAGTTATTCTAAAAAATTGAAACTTAATTAATATACAAATTAAAAAGCACAACAGTAAGGTGTAAATATACATGTTTCCTGAACAGAATGCCCTGCTCCATCTGTGAAATCCAGCACACTCAAGATGTTCGACAGCCCTAGGTACCATATCTCTGATTTGATTGAAATGGTCATTGAACACATCTATCTTGTGTGCTTTTGCTGCTTTATAAAAATGAGATATGACCTTATCATTGTGAAATGTGGTTCAGATATTTTCCCCAAGGTGTCTCATACAACAACCATAATGAGCTGTAGGAAACGAAACTGCCTTTTAGATACTTGGATGCCTATAAGAAATTATGTATAACTCGGGGGTATCATCTACATAACTTCTTATTTGTTCAAATAAATATTTGTACGAGACATCACACTCCTTGTCCACTACACAAAATGCCGCAGGAAAAATATGATTCTCTGCATCCTATGCCACAGTCGACAACAACACTCCTTCATACTTACTCATAAAAAATGTCCCATCGACAGCTATAACTTTTTTCATTTGTGCAAAACCAAGCATCCAAGCAGCATAGGCTACAAAAAGTACTTGAACTTTCCATTTTCATCAACCTTCAATGCCGTTATACTTCTTGGATTTACGGGCCAAAGCATATAACGGTACGCATCAAGAACTGCATACTCGTGCTCATGTGTCCCCTAGTCAGAGCCTTTACAATCTCCATGCCCTTCCAAACTTTTCAATAACTAACCTTACAATCCAATTATGTACGCCTTGAATGACTCATATCTTTTGTAGAAGGGCCTTTACCGTCTAAAAACCTATCTTTGAAGTATTCACCGATCACTTTCGCTGTGGCGTGTGTATTATAGCTTGTAATATTCTCAGAACCACACGTGATACTTTACGTAGGTTCTGATACAAAATCTGTCAATTCATAAGCTTCACAACCCTCAGCCACCATTTGTACTCAGGATGTACACATAAAAAATAATACACAGTACGCGAATTAATCACCTTCTTGAGTCTAAAATCCTTCTTCACAAAAGAAAGTTTCAATGACGTTGCTAGTACATCATTGTTCTTGAATGACATTCCTTTATAAAAACCTATTTCATCTTCTTGAACATGGATGGACTGTGTTGATTGTGTAGTGCCCGGTGTATTACTTGCAACTTCAGGTATAGGAATCTGGTTACCCCCACTTCCATAATCTGGAATATCCATATCCACCCCATCCAATTCATCATTTAACATATCTTGTTGGTCCTGATTTAAATTGTGATTCAGTACCGAGCTTCCAACCACGTATACCCTTAAAATGGGCTAGCTTTATCATTCAAATAAGCACGCAAACGAACCTGATTAGTTATCTTAAATGGAGCTACCCTATGCTTTTCAAAAGAGCTGTGCATGTAACTGATGACAAGATCTTTCGATTCACAATAGGCGGTGATTATGTTTACAAAATCATCATACACAACATATCTCTTTGGACAGTCATCGCTATCGTACTATAGATGTGCAACACCCTTCCAACGCCAAATAAATTGATTGTTGTTCTCGATCCATTCACCAAGACAATCAACCCCTATTGTTATTGAGTCCCCCCATCAATGATGTTCAAGACACCTGAAGATAGTTTGTTTAAAAAAATTGATCATGATAGTGCATACCAAACTATAACAGAATAAAATAGTTATAGAGGCTGCATCCAACATATTAGTGAGTTGTTGCAATAATTGGTAATCTGTTGTACTACTTGTTGCAACAACTTAGTAATCTATTGGAGTTCATCCAAATATTGCAGAAGACGTCCATCATATTAGTGAGTTATTGCAACAACTAAGCTATTTGTTACAACAGATTATCAATTATTGCAACAACTCACTAATCTGTTGGACATCTTCTGCAATATTTGGATGAATCAGAACAAAAAAAATTGAAGCTGCCTCCAACAAATTACTGAGTTGTTGCAACAACTAAGCTACTTGTTACAAGATTAATAATTGTTGCAACAACTCACTTATCTGTTGGATGCAACTTCAGTTTTTAGGGTTTTATTTCATCCAAAGCCTGTAGAAAATGTCCAACATATTATGTAGTTGTTGCGACAACTGCATAATCTGTTGTACTTATTATAGAAACTACAACAGTTGTTGCAACAACTGATACAGTTGTTGCAGCAACTAGAGCAACTATTGCAATAAATTCAGAAACACTTATACAACAGCTTTAGCACTTATTGCAACAACTAAAATTGCTGTTGTAAATTGTTTAAAAATCAGTTGTTATACCCAGAAGAATTATTGAAATAAAAAAGCATTGTTTTACTTATCAAATAAGCGAAAATCACCAATGAAGTAATGCCCAGTGCTCCACGAACCAAATTCAATCCAAAAATTACGTAAATCAAGTGGATTCTATTTTTTTCTAAATGAAGAACAATGCTTTAGGGCAGGAAAAAGACAACAATGGCAGCAACATCAATAGCAGCAGACGAAGAAGAAGAAAGAAGTAGGAGAAGTAGTAACAATGGATGAAGAAGCAAGAGAAAGATAGAAGAAGGCAGAGGAGTGCCGCCGATGGAAAATGCTCTTCGTGCGTTTTTGTTTTACATATTTTAGGTAATTTAGGGCTTTATATTGGTTGAGCCAAAGTGTAAAACTTAAAACTTGGGTGCAAGTTCGAAAATGAATCAAAACTCATTAATCACTAATCTAATGTTTGTCATCTCCACTCAATAAAAAAAACTGGAGTTACTCCCACACAATTTTAAAACTTTTTGGTCACTTATAATTATTTTTCCAGTTGGACAAAGGATAATAATATATATAAAGGTAGTTTTAGTCCATCTCATTTACTATTTGAGCCTTACGGCTTCACATAAATCGAATAGAGAAAAAGGTCAAATATGAAAATGCAATCTTTTATCATTACTAGTGTACTTGATCGCGCTTCGCATGGTTATTAAAATATTTCCGTCCAAGCAAATTTTTTGATGAAATATAATGATTATATTATAGAAGATATATTTGTCAGATTCACTTCAAATGAAAAGTACTTTTCACTTTTTATATATGTGGTTGCTTATACAGATACATCTTTATGTATTAACATATAATATTTTACTTTTACATTTTTTTTATTCAGTTATTAGTACGTTTGCAACTTTTTTCTTATTTAAAAAAATTAAATAAAGCATGAAGTAGAAAAATAAAAAGGATAAATAAAGTAATTGAAAGCTCCTTTTTTAGTCAACTCTATATGTGGAACAAGTTAAGTCCATGTAATCGATGTCTCGTGACTTGAAGAATGAAGGAAGAGCTAACATGTTGGTTCATTAACTTCATTCATCCTTGCATCTGACCTATTTTTGCTAATGCATATTGCACAAGGTTTGGATTTGGTATGTGAAAGGTGAGATGGTGAATGCATATGGTTCTATTTATATAGAGGTGTTTCGAATTTAGTGGTGAAAAATCCTTTCTAATTCTGCAATTATTATAAATGATGCATATATAAAGTTGTAACTGAAACGTTATGTAAGGGATTTAAAGAAGAGGTAATTAAATAGGAGGAATAAAAGAGAAAAGGAATGGTAAAAATCTGATGCCACATCATTTTGTTTATGACTAACTTTATATTATATATAGATATAGATTAGATTGTGGTATTTCGTTTAGTTAATACTAGGAAGGAATGACCCATGCCAGCACGGGCCTAACATAATGTCATTGTTACATACAATTATTGAAAGAAGGATTAAGCTATCCAGCTAACAATATGGCTTCAACATATAATCATTATTATATATAATAAAGTTAGGAATAGAAAAAGTGATGTGAAATTTTTTTATTTGTATTTATTTTTTTGTTAATTTTTTTGACTTTTTCCTCTTATATTTCTTTCAAAACATTTTGCTGAAAATAATTAAAATCACTCCATCAATAAATCTATAATTATCCACATTTATTGCTCAATTAAAATGAAAAGGTATTTAAGAATATCAATGATGGTGCCTTTTCATCTTCTTTTGTATTCTACGGGTTTTTCTCATTTTTACCGTTCATGTGTCAATCGTAAACGTGTAAATATAGCAAACAATATATTCCCTACCCATAATTAGAATATTTTTATATATTGTGTAAATATAATTATGGTAAGACTAGGATTCCTCTTTTGTATAGGCTTAGGATTCCTATTGTATAAGGGATGAATATTGTACTCTATATATACCTTGATATTAATGAAAGACTCCCCAAGGGAGATTAATATCATCTAACATGGTATCAAGAGCCAAATAAACAAAATCCTAAAAATCTTTCTCTTCCACAGCCGCTGGCTGGCTCTCCTATGCCGCTGCCCTCCCGAATTTTCTTCTTGTTTTTCGGGTTTTGTTCTTCCTTTCTTCTCTTCTCTAAATGGCTATTCCTGATTCTTTCACACTTTCTGACGCCTCTACCTCCACAAATCCCACCACAAATTCATCACCCCCGTTTCACCCCGCCCTTACTGTTTCCAACATCAAGAACCATATTCCCATTATTCTTGATCAAGAAAACAACCAGTATTCTCCCTGGGTTGAACTTTTTTGCAATCATGCATGTCTCTATAACGTGCTTGACCATATTGATGACACTATTCCGTGCCCTACGGAGGTTGACGATTCTATCTGGCATCGTCTCGACGCCGGCGTCAAACAATGGATATATGGTAGTATCTCTCAGGATTTGCTCCTTACTATCATGAAATCTGACTCCACAGCCCTTGACTTGTGGAATAGTTTGGAGGAAATTTTTCAGGACAACAAGAACACTCGTGCCGTGTATTTGGAAGAACAGTTCAACAAAACACGTCTTGAAAACTTCTCCAATGTCTCTGAGCATCGCAAGCGCCTTAAACTTCTAGCGGATCAACTCTCCAACATCGCAAGACGCATGTCACTAACGATAAAATAGTGCTACAAATGATTTCCGCCTTACTAAGGGCGAATATGATACTTTGGCCACCATTATTCAACAGTGATCCGCTTATCGAAGTTTTAACAAAGCTCGCTTCACAATTGTTGCTCAAGAAACCCGTTGTGCTAAGCGGGATGAGCACGCCCAGGTGTTAGTCAGTCGACACGCAACCCCAAGATCGACGCCACCGGACAATCTCCCAACAATGCGCAGGCCGCGGCGGCAAGGGTGGAAAAGGCCGCGTAGAGAGGAGGCCGTCGTGGCAAGTGGTCGCGGTCAATGTAACCAACAACAAAGAATAACAACAGAGATCGCAGAACAACTGGGCCGCGACTCCTCGCAGTTCGTCTGACGTCGCGGCGCCAAGACAGAGCCGCGGTGCCGGCTCAGTAGCCGGCGCCAAGTCCATTCCAGTACTAGCAGCCATACAATCCATATTCTTACCCAGGTTTGTTAGGCCCCGCTCCAGCCCTACAGTAGGCCCACTTCATGCAAGGTCAAATCTCGCAGCCCTCCTCCGGCATGACACCCACTGAATTGGGTCAGGCGTTCAACACCCTCTCTATGCAACCGCCTGACAATACTTGGTACATGGACTCAGGCGCCACATCTCACGTCACCCAGTCTGCAGGTACTATTCCTAAACTGTTTAGTTTAAAGCATCCTCAATATGTTACAGTTGGTAGTGGACAACGCATTCCAGTTAAGGGTTATGGTACCTCATACACTCAACCTCCTCATCCACCATTCTCCCTCAAAAACACCCTATATGCCCCCCACATGATTAAGAACCTCATATCTGTCCGCCAATTTACTCGTAATAATTCCGTCTCTGTGGATTTTGACCCTTTTGGTTTTACTGTGAAGGATCTTCATACGGGGACACCTCTTACGAGATGCAATATCATGGGGGATCTCTATCCATTCACTTCCACCTCCGCTGCCAGATCTTGCTCTCCCGTCACTCTAGCGGCTGTTTCTTCTTCAACTTGGCATAATAGGCTTGGTCATCCAGGAGTCCCAGTTTTTAATTTTATTAGAGGCAACAATTTCATTGCTTGTAATGGGAAACTTGCCCAAAATTGTGTTTCTTGCTCTTTAGGCAAACATATTCGTCTTCCGTTTAAATCATCTACTAGTGTTACATTTGCTCCTTTTGATATCATACATGCCGATTTATGGACATCTCCTATCTCTAGTTCTCTCGGTCATAAATACTATCTTGTGTTGCTTGCTGAATTTTCACACTACGTTTGGTTATACCCTCTTAAATTTAAATCGGAAGTGTTTGTCAAATTTCTTGAGTTTCACAAGTTTATTCAAACACAATTTGGAAAAGGCATAAAATCATTTCAGTGCGATAATGGTCGTGAATTCAACAACTCTATGTTTCACCGCTTTTGTACCACTAATGGCATGGTCTTTCGCTTCTCCTGCCCTCACACCTCACCACAAAACGATAAAGCTGAAAGAATCATCCGCATCATTAATAATATGATTCGCACCCTATTGATTCATGCCTCCCTCCCTCCACCCTTCTGGGTCTATGCTGCTAAAATGTCAGAATACACTCTAAATATTCTCCCTACTAGCACTCTTCACAATATGACCCCTACCGAAATCCTCTACCATAGAATCCCCTCTTATGATCATCTACATATTTTTGGTTGTCTGTGCTATCCCAACCTTAGCTCCACCGCCCCTCACAAGCTCGCTCCTAAGTCCACTCCATGTGTCTTTCTAGGAATCCCGCCGAACCACAGGGGCTATCTATGCTATGACTTGTCGACTCGTCAGATCCACATATCTCGTCACGTCACATTCGACGAGACCACATTCCCGTTTTCGAATCTTCCAAAATTCCAAAAACAGGACTACTCATTTCTTGACGAGTCTGCCATCTCCCCCCTCATAATCGAACAACTCACATCCTCTGTTCCGTCGTTAGAGCCGCGACGCCCAAACTTTAGAGAAGCCTGTCAACCTTCTAGCGCCGCGACTCTCGATCCAGGAGCCGCGGCGCCTCTGACTGCTTCGCCCCCACCTTCTCCTTATCCGACTTTACCCCCGTCTCAGACACCACTCCGCCATCCACTGTCCCTACCCATCCAATGGAAACTCATTCAAAGCATGGAATCTTCAAACCCAAAGTCCATTTCAACTTGTCTGCCCAAACCATCTCTCCATTTCCAAAGAACCCAAAATTGGCCAAACAAGACCCTAATTGGAATGCGGCTATGTATGAGAAATTCAATCCTTTAACTAAACATCACACGTGGGATCTAGTACCTAGACCTGAGGGGGTGAATGTCATTCGTTGTATGTGGCTATTTCGTCACAAGTTCAGAGACAATGGGGATCTTGAGAGGTATAAGGCCCGTCTTGTGGCTAATGGCACAAATCAGCAGGAGGGCATTGATTGTGGTGAGACCTTCAGCCCGATTGTCAAACCGGCTACCATCCGCACAGTTTTGAGCATTGCCATGGGCAAACACTGGCCGATCCATCAGCTTGATGTGAAGAATGCATTCTTACATGGGGATCTGAGAGAGACATTCTACATGCATCAGCCACTAGGGTTCACCCATCCAGCAGTTCCTCACTATGTGTGTTGTCTCTGTAAATCACTATATGGCCTAAAGCAGGCCCCCCGTGCGTGGTATGATCACTTTGCCAGGTATATCTTGCAGATTGGGTTTGTATGCAGCAAGAGTGATACATCACTTTTCATTTTTCATCGAGGTAGTAGCACTGCTTACTTATTACTTTACGTGGATGATATTGTTCTTACTGCCTCCTCCGACGGATTGAAAAATGAGATTATTGTCTTGCTCAAGTCCGAATTTGCAATGACCGATTGGGGAAGCTGGAGTTACTTTTTGGGGATATCGGTGACCATGTCCGCCAATCATATGTTCTTGTGTCAGCGTAAGTATGCAGAAGAGATTGTGTACAGGGCTAAGATGGCGAACTGCAAAGAGGTGCCTACTCCAGTTGATTCCAAATCTAAGCTCAGTGCTATGGATGATGCTCCAGTCTCTGATCCTACTCTGTATAGGAGCCTTGCAGGTACACTTCAGTATCTCACATTCACCAGGCCAGACATAGCTTATGCTGTTCAACAGGTGTGCTTATTCATGCATGTCCCCAGGGAGTCTCATTTCACTGCTCTTAAGCGTATCATTCGATACATTAAGAGCACTTTTGATTATGGTTTGCACCTATACCCCTCTGTACCAGACAAGTTGCTTTCATATACAGATGCATATTGGGCAGGATGTCCGGACACGCGATGCTCCACCTCCGGCTTTTGTGTTTTCTTAGGGGATAATCTGATTTCTTGGTCTGCCAAGCGACATGCTACCCTATCTCGCTCCAGTGACGAGGCTGAGTACAGAGGCGTTGCAAATGTAGTAGCTGAGATTTGTTGGCTCAGAAATTTACTGTTAGAACTTCAGTGTCCTTTGCGTCAGACATCTATTGTGTATTGTGATAACATATCTGCTATCTATCTTTCTCATAATCCGGTTCAACATCAGCGAACCAAGCATATTGAGATAGACCTACATTTCGTTCGTGAGAAAGTTGTGTTAGGCCATGTCAGAGTGTTACATGTTCCATCATCCTATCAGTATGCAGACATATTTACCAAAGGACTTCCTGCATGCTTATTTCTTGACTCTCAGATCCAGCCTCTGTCCGGCCTCCTCCCGCTCCGACTGAGGGGGTGTGTAAACGTGTAAATATAGGAAACAATATATTCCCTACCCATAATTAGAATATTTTCATATATTGTGTAAATATAATTATGGTAAGACTATGATTCCTTTTTTGTATAGGCTTAGGATTCCTATTGTATAAGGGATGAATATTGTACTCTATATATACCTTGATATTAATGAAAGACTCCTCAAGGGAGATTAATATCATCTAACATCAATAACCATTAAAATCTCCAATTAAATTGAAAAATTAATACACATTAATTTCCATGTCTTTTTATCTTCTAGCAATTCACTACTTAAGCTTAAGCAGTTACCGGACATGAATTTCTTTATGTATAAAACAAAATTTGATCATATGATCTTTTACTCAACGCTAAGAAAATGGGAATAGCAGCATATCCATTGCTTCATTTTACTTTTTTTTTTTTTTTGGTGTTGTAGAGTTGAGTACATATCGGTTCAAACCCAAAAAACCGACTAAATTGAACCATTTTTAATTTGGGTTTTGGTTTTTCATTTTATTTGGTTCGATTTTAATTTATAAAATTTTGATAAATCGGTTTAGTTTTGGTGTATGAGAAATTTAATTCGATTAAACCAAAAAATCAAATTTTAACCACCTTATTCCTTGAATATATAATTATATACATAGTAATTGGGTTCTGACTTCTGCCCATAATAATAAACTATACAGACCCAAAGTCCAAACTCCAATTTCAAAATAAAATACCCATCCCAAATCCTATCAAGTATCAAACTATCTAGTCCCCGGACATAGCTGGATGATAAATGAGGGAAACTTAAAATCCAGCTAGAGGCGTGTAGCGTGGGTTCGAATCCTGGTGGAAGCAATTTGCTCGTAGGACCTTATAGGTTATATCAGTTGCTCTGTTCTCAAATCCTTGTCATGAGGAGGAGTGGGCAGGGTTGTTCAACGGCGACTGAGCAGTGAGCTCTCTTCAAAATTCAAACCAGCTAGGGTTCAACAACGACGACGCATGAGCTCTATGCAATCTCATCTTCCATCTTCGATTGTCAACGGTGGCTAATATTTTTTAAACAACCAATGGAAACTTGACAAATTATCCTTTCCACTTCCTGCTATCATCACTAGGATCCGGTGATCGATGCCACTGAATCCACTTATCATTGGAGTTATTGGGTTCAAAATCTAATATTTGTACATGTTTAGTAGATTTCCTAACTACCTAGGATCTTAGCCAAAACTGTAAGGTTCATTGACTCTCTTTATAAGGTTTTGGAAAATTAAAGATGGATTCAAGACTTGAACTTTATTGGATCGAGATGCCATTGAACTCACTGATCATATGAGTTATTGGGTTCGAGATTTAATATTTGTGTATATTTATAGGGTCCGAGCTAAAATTATTGAATTAGGGGAACTGCTTCCAAATAAATCAGTCAACCCGAAGCCCCTTCCTCCAGTCCCCTCACCTGATCCTGAGCCAGAGGCTCCCGAATGAGCCATCATGTTACGCGATGATGAAATGCTGAATCTCAGAGACCATGCAATCGCCAGAGCCAGGGCTCCGGAGCAGCCATGTCGAAGATACGGGTTCGATTCCCGTAAGGGATAGGTACTCATTCCCGTCCGCTTTCAGTTAGTGTTAATTGATGAGTGATCGCTCGCTATCTAGATTTTCGTAACCATTGGCTAGCGCTCATCTCCAGCTCTGTTTCCAACCTTTCATTTCATATATCATTCCCGTATGCAATACCTCTTATTTAATCTTGCTATATGTCCAAGCCTTCTCCCATCGATAGTTGGAAGTAGAACTGAAACTGGATATAACTGAAGGTTCGATGAACCTGTTATTTAATGGTACATCCGCTCCTATGGACAGTTCTCACCTCATCAATTAGTTTTCGGAAATGAATTAGGCTTAAGGTTCATTAATTTAATAAACTGAATCTTGGGTATGCATTACCCCTAATAGTGTCACTTTCATTCCAATGTGGTAAACTAGGTCACTTTCATTAATAACTTGTCATGACTTCAATTATAAGTTACTCATTCTATTACAAAATAAACAGATCAAATGATTCTGCAAAGACTCATACTTGCAGGTACACATAGAAACTAAATATATATTTACAAGATGCAATTTTCCAGCTTACTTGGAACTCCGCGCATAGCAGAAGTATGGATACGAGGGCATACCACTCGCGTTGTTTGAAAGAATGTGACATTTTTGAGGTTGGTTTCCCAGAGGTCTTGCAGATGAAAACTACTGTTCTTAAAGAAGCAACAAGAGAGGCAACAAATGAACAAAAACACCCAATGATGACAGAAAAATCATTGAAGAGGGTAGCAGCTGATTTAAGAGAAAAAAACTGGCTTGAAAAGCTTCAAGTATCAGGTTTAGACCTAAAGAGAAAAACAGTTTGGGTATTAGAAGGAATCCTCTACTATCTATCACATTCACATGGAAGTACTCAATGTTATTGCTAATAACACTGCCTCTGCTCATACAGTACTTTTAGCAGATTTCATGAACAAGCAATCAACAAAAATGTGCAGCTCAATTTTTCATTTCTATAGTGATTGGCCTGATCAGTTATTGCAATCACTAGGATTTTCTCAAGTTAAACTTTCCCAAATCGGTGATCCTGACGCCCATTTCGGGCTATTGCACGATCCGTTAAACTTGTTTAACAAGTTGCGGAGCGTGCCACGGTCGCTACAAACTCATCCGGACGATGGAACGCCATGTTGTAGGTTGTATTTGCTTCAGGCTTCTGGAGCACCACCTATTCAAACTTGTCCTTAAATCATGTTAGTAAAAGATTAGAAGTAGCCAAGTAGGCCTCATTATTTGTTGGTGCCTTCATGGCACTAGAGATACAATTTGAATTAGTGATTGTCACTAAAGCTATGTTTTGTACTGTACTCTATTTTTTTCTTCATATCCCTAGCAGTCGCGGAATCAGGAATTTATACAAGGGTATTCAATAATGTCACATCTGGAATTTGAATCTATGACAAACAAAATTTTAACCCCCTTTGCCACTATGAGAACTTACCCTCATGTCAAGGAGATTCAACAACTTATATAAATCGAGGAAAACTAGTTTTTACCCTATTTGCACAGTATAATTTTCAATGAAGGGGATTTAATTGCTTTCCTTCTAGATAGCTCCGCCCCTGATCTATATTCAAATGAATTAACCAACACTTACCGGTCATATGCTAGCACGTCACATATTTGCTATATGATCAATCAATTAACCAATCAACTATGCTTCGATCACAAATTAGTTGGGGATTCATTACAGTAGAAAAAAGTATTCTCTCACACTGATGAAGCAACTAAGAATAGAAGTACCTCATATAGATCATGATTTAGTTTGAAAATGCAATGGAACATGCTGACAAGAACTCTTCATAATCCTTACCCTTCTGCATTCAAATAGCCTCAGGGAAGAGGAGGAGGCTGAATATGAAGAACCATGATACATATTTGGACATTTGGTGAGTGGTGACCTATTATACAACAACAACAACATACCCAATATATTCCCACAAGTGGGGTCTGGTAAGTGGTGACCTATTATAAAAGGGTAGCCCGGTGCACTAAGCTCCCAATATGCGCAGGGTCCGGGAAGGGCCGGATCATAAGGATCTATTGTACGCAGTCTTACCTCACATTTCTGCATTCTGCAAGTGGTGACCTATTATATTGTTGGAAAATCAATTGCCTTTGGAGGTTCTCCATGTGTTTGCAATTTACTAAGCATGAAAGTTACTCCAATATTTTGATGGTTATTACCACGCCGTTCCTCGTTAGTCAGTTGATAACAACAGTATCCGGTGTTTCTCCAACTGATCATACTCATCTCGAGGATTACATGACCAATGTTCTGTTGTGGCTCGGCCATTAGCTCTAAGTCTCTCATGAGCATCTACTTCAACTTTTTAGAGGCCTATTGATCAATGCATTTGAAACAGAATTGTTAAGCAAGGTATATATCCGTGATATACACTTGGTATACATTGTGTATATCACGGGTATTTTCGGATAAAGCCTAACACGGTAGAAGGCAGAAATCCCATTTCGGGTTGGCCCATCACGGGTAGTATATTGGTTGTGTATATTGCTGTAATATTGTAGTGTAAATGTTACCTTAATTAGTCTTGTACACTTACCATAATTGTATATTTAGAATCCAAGTAGAATAAGGTTTTACGAGTAGAATAGGAATAAGATTCTCATATTATGAAAATATGTAACTTGTATATATAGCCTTTCAATTAATGAAAATAATCAACGAATTATTTCTTTCATGGTATCAGAAGTCTAGGTCTTAAAATCCTCTCTCTAAACTCCTATTTTTCCGTCGACTCCCTTGCACTTCCGAGACCTTTGCTCTCGGTTTTTGTGCCGACGGGAACCCTCTTCTTCCCAAAATTTTCTCCCAAATCCCTAAATCACATATTATTCTATCAATATGTCTACATCCCGGAACACGTTTCATCCTGCCCTTACAGTTTCTAACATCAAGAATAACATCCCTCTCGTTCTTGAAATAGAAAACGTCCAATATGCAACGTGGGCCGAACTGTTCAAAATTCACGCACGATCGCATCAAGTCATCCATCACATAATCCCCGCGGCTCCTGAGGATACGGAGGTACCAAAACGCGAGGATGATCCTAAGTTGTGGACGACTCTTGATGCCATTGTCCTCTAGTGGATATATTCCACAATTTCTAGCGTCCTTTTGCAAACAATTATTGAACCTGACGCTATGGCACATGCAACTTGGGATAGAATGTGTGATATATTCCAATATAATGAAAATTCTAGAGCCGTTACCCTTGACCAGAATTTCTCCCACGTCAATATGGAAGATTTCCCTAATGTTTCGGCTTATTGTAAAAGATTAAAGAAATTGGCGGACCAACTTCGCAACGTTGGCGCGCCAGTTTCGAACGATCGTTTGGTCCTCCAAATGGTTTCTGGCCTCTCCGAGGCCTATAATGGTGTTGGAACGCTTCTTCGGCAAAGCAATCCGCTTCCGTAATTTTATCAAGCTCGTTCTATGCTTACACTCGAAGAAGTAGGTATGGCAAAAAAGGCGGCTACCGGTGCTAGTCCCGTAGTCATGATGACCGAGTCCACGGTTTATCCTACCGGTTCCACCAACTCGGGCCAAAACCGCAACAACGGTGGCGGCAAAAAGGGTGAAAATAAGAAAAATAATGGCAAGAACCGCGGCTGCAACAACGGCGGCAGCCGACAGAATGGTGGTGGCGGGTGTGGCCCCGCAGTGGTCAGCAACAACAACAGCAGTTCTAGGCCCCATAGTGGGCCCCATAGCCATAGTTTGGGCTAGGCCAGTTTTTGCCCCACTAGCAGTGGGCCGCCCAGCAACATTCCAGGCCCACATCGCCCTGGCCCACTTATAGCAGCAGCAGCAGTTCTGGGTCGAGGCAGCAAACATGGGTACTTGGGCCTCGGCCCCCGCAGGCCCATCACGCATCGGCACCCACGTCTACCGACATCGAAGCCGCAATGCACACGCTTGATTTAAATCCTCCGGACCCAAATTGGTATATGGACACCGGTGCCACTACCTACATGACATCCGATTCAGGTACGCTCTCGTCTTATTCCAATTTGAGCAACCCTCGCGGTATAATTGTTGGTAATGGTAATTCTATTCCAATTCGTGGTTATGGTCATAAAACTTTATCTCCCCCTCATCCACCTCTTATCTTGAAAAACACCCTACACGCCCCCAAATTGATTAAAAACTTAGTCTCTGTCCGTAAATTCACTACTGACAATTCCGTTTCTATTGAATTTGATCCATTTGGTTTCTCTGTGAAGGATTTCAAGACGGGGAGTCCTCCCATGAGGTGTGATAGTATGGAAGATCTTTATCCTAACACACCCAGCTCCGGTCCATCGAGTCAAGCCCTGCCATCCGCCTTTGCAGCCATTTCTCCTTTCTTGTGGCATACCCGTCTTGGTCATTCAGGATCATCTATTTTATCGTCTTTAGATAAAAATAGTTTTATTTCATGTAAGGGTACGAGTAGTACTCCAAATTGTTAGTCTTGTTCGTTATGAAAAATTGTTAAGTTGTCATTTGTAGACTCAAATTCTCATACTTTAATGCCATTTGATATTATTCATAGCGACTTATGAACATCTCATGTTCTTAGTTCTGTGGGTCATCGGTATTATGTTATCTTTTTGGATGATTATTCTAAGTTTTTATGGACGTTTTCGATAGCGAAAAAATCTCAAGTTTTTTTCATCTTCTTAAAATTTCGAGCATTCATCAGAACCCAATTCGACCGAGACATAAAAAATATCCAGTTTGATAATGGCAAAGAATATGAAAATGAGGTGTTTCGGGAATTCTGTGCTACTAATGGGATCAATTTTCGGTTTTCTTGTCCTCATACGTCTTCACAAAATGGGAAAGATGAACGCAAAATTCGTTCCATAATTAACATTGTCCTAACTTTATTAATTCATGCTTCCGTACCCCCGTCCTTTTGGCATCATGCTCTACAAATGGCTACCTATCTCCTTAACATTATTCTTTCCAAAGGTTTGACATATTCTTCCCCCCTTCAATATAATAAAATTCCTTCATATTCTCATTTTCGAGTTTTTGGGTATATGTTAAGCAATGTATATACCCGTGATATATACTTGGTATACATGGTGTAAAAATACCCCGTTGACTACGAGTGACCGGTCTATGACTCGAGGAAGAATTGGGTGGATTTTGGGAATTTGCTGGGCTCGGGACGGGTCAAGCGGCAAGAGGCTGTTGGCCCAATTTGGGAAAGCGAGCGAGGCTGGACCCAGTTCGAGTGGAATGGCCCAATCAGCCGAATCGCCCATGGCGGTACCAGCGATGGGGAAGGCGATGGGCGCATTGGAGAATTTTGGGTGCGGGAGACGTCCGAAAAATGCTGAATAATATATGGGGATATACTATCATCCAAAAAATTATACGAACTAGGCACAAGAGTATTAACTATATGCATCAGCCTTTGGGATTCAGGGATCCCAAACATCCTCATCATGTCTGTTTGTTGATGAAGTCCTTATATGTGCTTAAGGAGTCTCCCCGGGCCTGGTATACGAGGTTTGCAGATTATGTTTCGACTATTGGGTTCACTCACAGCAGGTCGGATAATTCCTTGTTCATCTACCATCGTGGTTCGTCCCTGGCCTACATTTTGCTATATGTGAATGATATTATATTGACTGCCTCTTCCGATGCCTTACGCCAGTCTATCATGACCATGCTCAGCTCTGAGTTTGCTATGAAAGACTTGGGGCCCTTGAGTTACTTTTTGGGGATTGCTGTCACTCGCCATTCAGATGGGTTGCTCTTATCTCAACGGAAGTATGCAGTTGAGATCATCGAGAGGGCTGGGATTTCATCCTGTAAGTCCACTTTCACTCCAGTTGATACTAAGCCCAAGCTTAGTGCCGTGGCCGGCGTACCCTATGAGGATCCGACCCACTATCGCAGCCTTGCAGGGCCCTTCAGTATCTTACCTTTACGAGACAAGATATTACATATGCTGTCTAGCAAGTGTGTTTGTTCATGCATGATCTCAGAATTGAGCACATGACTACACTCAAACGCATCATTCAGTATACTCAGGGTACACTTGACTTTGGTTTGCATTTATATCCTTCCTCGACGTCCACACTTGTCTTGTATACGTATGCTGATTGGGGTGACTGTCCAGACACCAGACAGTCTACGTCTGACTATTGTATGTTTCTTGAGAATAACCTGGTCTCATGGTCAGCAAAACATCAGTCGACATTGTCCCGATCCAATGCCGATGCCGAATATCAAGGGGTAGCTAATGTGGTCTCGGAATCATGTTGGTTACATAATTTGCTTTTGGAGCTTCATTGTCCAATTCAGAAAGCAACCTTAGTTTATTGCGATAATATTAGTGCCATCTACCTTTCTGGTAATCCGGTTCAGCACCAACGCACTAAGCATATCGAGATTGACATTCACTTTGTCCGCGAAAAGGTTGCTCGTGGTCAGGTACGCGTCTGTCATGTCCCGTCAAGATACCAAATTGCAGACATCTTTACAAAGGATCTTCCCTCGGTCCTTTTTGAAGATTTTAGGGACAGTCTCAGCGTTCGAAGGCCGCCCGTTATGACTGCGGGGGTGTGTTAAGCAAGGTATATACCCGCGATATACACTTGGTATACATGGTGTATATCACAGGTACTTTCGGATAAAGCCCAACACAGTAGAAGGCAGAAAGCCCATCTCGGGTTGGCCCATCACGGGCAGTATATTGGTTGTGTATATTGTTGTAATATTGTAGTGTAAAGGTTATCTTAATTAGTCTTGTACACTTACCATAATTGTATATTTAGAATTCAAGTAGAATACGGTTTTAGGAGTAGAATAAGAATAAGAATAAGATTCTCCTATTATGGAAATATGTAACTTGTATATATAACCTTTCAATTAATGAAAATAATCAAGGGATTATTTCTTTCAAGAATTAAGATAGTGATGTTGTTTATAATTACCCAGTTTTATTAGTTAGAGAGTTGTCTTTGCTGAATTTGAGTTAAGGTACTTTAGCGGTCCCTGGAGTTTCCTTGTATCCCTTGCTGTCAAAATAAAAACTAAAGGTATGGAGATGCGGGGGATCTAACCCCGTGCCTCTCGCATGAAAAGCAAGCGCTCTACCATTTGAGCTACATCCCCTGACGTTTTGAAGTCCTTCAATATAAGTAATTACTGCAAAAGAGAAGTTGGTCTATGGACACTCTTATGATCGGGTAATAAACTTATGTTCGATATCTAAAGTGATCATAACAATGTGATTATGAAATTTCAAATAATCCTGTGTTTGGAATTTTTGGTTCAGAAACTTTTTAATGAAATATGTTCATTTTTATTTGCTTTTGTCTTGAACTGTGATGGATCTAATGAGCTGTTATATGCTTCACATCTGAAGGTGTTAACAAGGAGAAAATATAGCTTGGTATAGGAAATTGTTGGATTAATAAATGATAACTAGACCTTTTAACTATTGTTTGTTAGTTGCATCAATAAATGCACTTGAACATCTCTCTTTTCATTTGTATTTCTGTTAGCGTAGATTTAGTTGAACCTAAGCATGTATTCGCCCTGATAAATACTATAGGCTTGATGAAGATTATACGTTACATGATCCTTTGTCAGTACTAGACTGATAGATCTAGAATTTAGACGTTGTGGGTTCTAAGTCCAAATCTCTCTTTTATACTTGTTTTTTCACACATATATATAGAGCTTGAAGCCGAAACACTGACATCTGTCGAATCCATAAACCCGTTGTTGGATCTGCCACTGTTTGTGAAATGAAGTCAGCGAGTTGCCACAGCCAGTGCATTTTATAGAAGACTTTGCTCATTGTAACTTTTAGGAGCATCTACATGTGCTGAGTTTCTTGGATTTATATTAGGCCACCAAGGGATTTATTGGACCACTAGCAGTGTGTAGGGGTGGATCCAGCATGTTGTGTGCGGGTTCATGGGAATCCAGTAGCTTCTGCTAAAACCTTATACATGTAATAAAATATTCACTAAATATCTATAAATATTTGACTGTGAACCAAATTATTATCGTATACTAACTTGAACACGTTGAAGAGAACCCATAGACGTCAACTCTTGGATCCGCCTCCGCGGCAGTGTGGATGTGTTATTGTTCGATTGTATCATATTTCTTCTCTCTCATGCAATCTCAAAATATGAGATCATGAAATTGTGAATCTGGATTATATAGTGCAGATTCTTGACACAGTTATAAGCTAGTTATCTATCACATCTGTATTTTGCACACAATCAAGGAACAGACTAAACTTTCAAAATTTACAAAGACATGAGCATCTGTAATACACAAAAAATAAAACAGGAGAGCAGAATACATGTACATGATGTAACAGCATATCCAAAAATACTGATCCGATTTGATAGGCTGCTTGCAGAAGGAAAGAGACCACATAACTTGTGTGTAGCGTGTGGGCCCCATGTCTCCGAATGATCGTTTTACGAACGATCGTAGTACGACCGCTCATCTAATAAAAAATCAAATCCCCTGATACTTACAAAACCATTGCCTGTAGAAATGCATTTGGCATAGGACGGCTAGTTCGTGTCTTGTCTCTCTATATCTATTGTTTCCTGAGGTTCGGGGAAAATCTCACTCGAAGATCTCTTACACGATGATGAATGTTCAATATTCCCACTGCTAAGAGAATGAGATCTTACTCTTCCTGCTTGTTTAAGGTTCATGCTGATCTCTTTGCTTGTTTGGCCACCACTAGCATTAGTAGTATCCTGTGAACTATAATGCCAACTACCAAGAAAAGCAACACTCCAGGATCGCCTAGATGAAGTTGTTCGTAGCCTTCTAGAGTTGAAACTTCCTTCCCTAACTACCTTAAAAGGGTTCTCGAGAGCTTTTAACACGCGTCTCATTTCAGGACGTCTAGAATCCCTCGGATGAAGACATGCTTTGGCTACTATTGCTACAGCCCACATCTCTTCAAGTAAGTCGTCGTCTACAATTAGAGATGGATCGACTATCTTGGCCACTAGTTCTTTATTGCGTATAGTGATGAATGGAAGAAATTTGTCCAACCACTCCTTGGTTGAGGCATCATCTAAGTGGCTTATGCCAACGTTACCCGTTACAAGCTCAAGTAAGACCTTCCCGAAACAGTATACATCATAAGTGCAACTTGTAAATGAAGATCCTGTTCATGTATAAGGCCAGCATAAGAAATCGGAATAATAACTCTAAATTCAAACTATGTGGTTTTACAAAAAGAATACTACATACCAGCAGGGTCACCATCAGGATTCCTGTTTATTGTCAAGAAGAAAAACTTAGAACATTGAACAAAAAACAATATGCAGAAGAAGTATTCAGAATCTGTAGAATGTAAATACATAAAATTAACTAAATGTCAAATGCATTACGTAAAATTTAAGGCTATTACATTTCTGACTAATCTGGAATTAGAAGATACTAAATCATGATTATTAGGATCAACTTGTTACCCTAATAAAACTTACTTTGCCGTGCGGAAAAACTTTGTGATCAAATTGTGACTATCACCTTCTTGGGCGCACACATCGCTCAAACTTCCTAGCCTTACTTCAAATTTATCGTCGAGAAGGAGACTGCTAGCTTGAATATCTCTTCAAAAACAGAAAATACAGAATATAATTAGCTCAATGTAGAACTTTACAATAACTCAACTTAATAATATAGTCATTCATCATCTTAGGGGAAGAGTGAGAATGCAAAAAAGTGAAAGAAACAAATACCTATGAACAAGGGGAGGATTACACTCATGGTGCAAGTAAACTAAACCTTCTGCAGCTCCTGTTGCAATTTTTAATCTTGTTATCCAATCCAAAGACTGTTGATTTTTGTCTGCCAAATCCGTATCCCTCGACAACAAATTGAACAAATCTCCATTTGGCATATATTTATAGACCAAGAACTTCTCATTCTCATGCTCTAAGCAATGGCCCAAAAAAGGAACCAACCTATGATGTGTTGTCCAGTTTAACAAATCCAATTCCAACTTGTATGATTCTTTTTCCACATTAACTTTCTTGATAACTACGGTGACACCGCCTTCCAATATTCCTCGAAAAATGTCTCCTGTGTGACCATTCTTGATAAGGTTTGTTTCATTGAAGTTGCTTGTAGCCTGTAGTATCTGATCATAAGTAAAAGATTCGATTGAACCAGATATATCACTAGAGAACTTTTCTTGTGCCGCCCGATTATTGTCTCCTTCCACGACAGGGCTAACATTCGATGTGCCTCTTTCGTTCGAATTCCCTCTATAACATATCTTCAAAAACAATAAAATGACTAATGCCATAAGCATAAGTACCCCAACTCCACCAAAAACTCCAACCATTATAAGTAAACGTGTATGCCCGTGCCTCGAGGCTCTTTGTACTGGAGTTTCACTTGTGCCATTGACAAAAACTAGACCCCTATCAGCATAAAATTTACCACAATCTTCTGAACTTTTCTGATTCAAAGACCCCGTAAAGCAATTACTCACAACTCGGATACCAAATTTATCGGGTGCCAATCCTTGAAAATAGTTGTTGGACATATCAATTGATTGAAAATTCCGAATATCATACGTCACATTTCCGAAAAACAGATTATTTGAAAGGTTATATGAAGCATTATTGGCACTAAAATAAGTAAAGTTCAAAACCACACCAGTGAAATTGTTCCCTGAAATATCAAGAATCCTCAAATGAGACAATGACAATAAAACATTAGGAATTTCGCCTTCGAATCGATTCCAACTGAGATTTATATACTCCAATTGAGACACATTTGAAAACAAAGTACTAGGCAATGCACCCTCTAGCTCATTATTTCCAATTAACAATTTACTCAAATTTCTCAATCTTGATAAATCCTCAGGCAATGACCCTGACAAGTAATTATAGCCAAGATCAAGTACTACCAACTGAGAAAGATTTGAAATTTCAGCAGGAATTAAAGAACTCAAACTGTTATTTGACAAGTTGAGGAACTCAAGTCCAAGAAATGAACCAAACTCAACAGGAATTGGACCAGACAAGAAATTTGAAGACAAATCGAGAACACTAAGATTCTTAATATCTGCAAAAGTACTAGGAATTGAACCTGTAAGTGAATTCCAAGAAAGATTAAGAACCCTTAAAGAACTCAACTTTCCAAGTTCAATAGGAACAGTACCTGTAATTGAATTATTAAACAAAGATAGAAAATCAAGATTACTCAAACTTCCAAGTGATGTTGGAAGTGAACCAAGAATTGAACTTGAACTAAGATCAAGTACTTCGAGATTATTTAATTTTTGGCCAAAAAATTCAGGAATTGGCCCTGGTAGAAAGAAACCTGATGAGTTGAATGATGTCAAGTGAGTAAAACTGGCTAAAGAATCAACAGCAAACTGTGGGGATAAATTCCCTTGGTGACTTCTTTGTAGACCTGTTAACTTTAGAGCCACAACTTTGCCATTGTTGCACTGAATTCCGGTCCAATTGGTGCAAGGGTCTGATTTTCTTGGCCAATATTTAGCTTTGATACCCAAAGATGATCTGAGATCCAGTAAAGCTTTGTGTTCCAAAGTGGAGTTCAGTTGGATTTGCTTAGCTAAAACTGAGTAAAAGAAGAAGAACAAAAGAACAACTTTGAACTGAGTTGCCATGAAATATTGTAACATCTTTTGATATGTTGTGAAATTATGTCTGGATTTTTATGTTTCTAACAGTTGTTTCAGTTCAAGGTTCATTAAATATACAGCTGTGAAACAATATACATCCTTTTCAGTTGCATGCAAGTACAAATACCCACTTTCCTTGTTCTTTCTTATTCCAAAAGGTGGAATCTCCCACCTCAGGAGACCCCACATCCCGGTCCGACAGATCTGTGAAGGAGGTAAATCATGGTGACTTAATTGATTTCAAAGGTTAGACCAGTACCACGCTGCGCACAAGGGGCCCTCCTTTATTTAAAGAAAAAACCTCCACACTGCCGCTGACGGGATTTGATCCTTGGTCCTTGTTCTTTCTTCTCGCTTTAATGTTCTGTCCTTGAAATGATGAACCTAGGTGGCGTTATTTGATTAGATACGGAATTTAATATATAAATTAATAGTAGCTTATTTATAAGACTAGTGATGGTAAAAGAATATACTGATTTCATTCCTTTTTATATATTTTAATTTGACTGTATATTAAATTTAACAAAGATTTTTTTTTAAATCTTATGATTTTAAAGTAAGATATGTGTTACATATCAAAATTGCTTTTTTGAAATTTATAGTGTTAAACATGTCACGTTGGATGTCGAATTTGAAGAGTTACGAAATATAGAAACGATATTTTTTTAAGAATAGACGAAAAACAATTACAACACATAAATTGGCACAGAGTGAATATTAGATGTCACAGTGATGATGGATAGCATATCACACAAGTTTTAAAATTAGAATTCCTTAAAATTGTGAACTTTTAAAATTAGAAAAATTAAATGAATTTGAATGCTTTAAATTGTGAAATCCGTACAAAAATGAAACAATATCAAGCATTTTGAGACATTCAAAAATGTAGAGCGCCTCACATTTATTGTATTTTCAGCTCAAACTATAAATATAGATAGAGAGAGTTAAAAGAATTTCAAGATATAAATATGTTCACACTAAATAAGTGCCAACTTTAAATATTTCAAATACAATTTAGAAGAATAGTAAAAATTTATTCCCACACAATGTTTACACTATATCAATAGTATTACTTAATCATGAGTAATAGTATATATTTTCAACTTATTAATTTACTTAACCATGATAAATTGATGTCAGGAGTTGTTTACACCATAAGTTATGGGTTCGACATATAATTTGATAACTTTGATTCAAATTTTGTATTTGTATAAAAAATTCAACTAATATATATAAATTATGTATCTCGAACTAGTCATGATCCTATCCTCCAATTCAAAGTTATTAAACTCAAAATTCTGAATTTACCTCTCATCAATATAATTTGATGTAAATATCCACTTGGATAAGCATCTGCCTTAAAAGGATAATCTAACTTAAAATCTTGAAACCATATTGACACGTCTCATGATACAGGCAAAAATGTTGTATGGCGTACTTGTGTGTTTGAGCATATATTTTTTTCAGTCTGCTACTCTGCTTGCACTATAGGTAACTCTATTTAAAAGTAATAGAAGCTACAAGAAAAGGCATTAATTGTGAAAATAGTATCCTCAACTGCCACAACTGCTAAATAATTGCATCCAGCATCAGTATTAAATATAAAAAATTTAAAAAATATCTTCCAGCATTAAACAAGAGTACCATTAATGAAAATTTTAGTTGACTACCTGTGTTTTTGCAGCTGGTCTAGTCTCCTAGGAGACAGATTTACTGTAATTTTTTTGTCATTGTCCGGTTTGTTTTCTCATTTAATTGTTGCTCTGAAAAGCACTCGGTGAGAAATTTAGATTTTTTTTTCAGGAACGATATAAAAATAGAAAAAACTTTCATAAATAATTATAGTTTATAGTGTAATGATGAGATATAGCTATATTATGCATATTTACGAACAAACTACAATTATTGTATGAAGCAAAAGAATTATATCAGACTGTTATTCGTAAAAGAGTTGTATCAGACGTCGAGTATCAGTTGTATCAGACGGGTATTAATTGAAATCGTACGAAAAAGATGTATTAGCTTGTAATGTAAGCTTATATAATTACGCATGCAAGGGTAGCTAGGGCCCGCCGAGGGTGTTACCCTCAATAATAAATTATACCGTATATATAAGTTGCACCGTGTGTGAGAGAGGTAGGGGGCTAACCTCTTCATCTCATCTTCTCCTTTTCTATGTAGTATTACTTAGGTTTCACGTAGATCCATACTCTTATTTATGTATTCATATGTGTTGCTTCATTTATTTTATATCGTGATATTTTGCTTTTTTTTTTCTGAATTTATGCATTGACTATGTTTTTTTTAGCTGAGGGTCTATCGGGAACAACATCTCTACCATACAACGATAGAGGTAAGGTCTGCGTACATCCTAATCTTCTCAGACCTCACTTGTGGGAATACGCTGAGTATGTTGTTGTTTGTTATATAAGGTATTTTTAAAATTTTATGACATATATAGATTTTGAATACCTTGAACACAAGAGAAGAGGTTGGTTCAGTGGTTTAGGGGGTTCAAAATTCAACTTGAGGTTCCAAGTTCAAATTTTAGACTCTACATTTTTATTTTTCGGACCCCCTAAGTGAAAATTATCAATCCGCCACTATATGCGTATCTATTGTGTACTTGCTATAGAACCCACAATGTAGCTATATTTCGTAATTTTTAAAACTATAACTATGTATTATAAATAAAGTCTAAATGTTTGCCGCGTCACATAATTTTTCCTAAAAATATCAGGATTAGATAAAAACTTCTTTATATGGAGAAAATATTTCTAATCAATCAAGAAAGCCTATACCCGGCAGCTAAGACACTCGGTTAATTAAGGATAATTTCCTGAAAATAAAATGCAAAGGATAACCTAACTCTGTTCAAGGCAAATTAAATTACAGTGATGAATTTGACAACTTCAACCATTACTTACAACAATATCGGTCCTCACGTTTGATGTTTACACTAAATTAATAAATATCAGATCAACAACATCGATCCTCACGTTTGGGGTTTACACTAAATTAATAAATATCAGATTAAATGGCTGATACAAAATTTCATTGCTAAATTCAACCAATTATATCTAAATTCGGGATAATGGATAATTGATTTAGTTGACTCCATTACAATAGTGAAATATTTAATGCAATTAAAATGCTTTCTGAAGAAAATCTTATTCTTTTAGTCAAAGTTTCTGTAATGAGCATCATCACTAAAATATAAATAGTCACCTATATAATTTGGTAGTCTTACCTAAATATATGCTAATCATTCCGCTTGAGAGTTTAGTATGTTCAATATTCTCAAAAAATATGAGATTTATAATCCTGAAAATAAATATTGGTTACCTATTATTCCAACATGTAAAGATGTCTTGATTGTGTAATTTTTCACACTAAAATGTAATATAAACTCTTTAATGAATATCTGTTACTCATAAGATAATTCATTTTAATTAAGACTTGATAATCTTTGCTAAAACGAAATACATGTTCCACCCAATATATATATTTACCTCGACATTTCAAGCTCAATAAGTTGGAAACAATAATAGTACTCTACTAATAACAACATGCACCTATCAATATTCAAAAAGAGAAATCTCGGTTGGAAATTTGCTTTTGGTGGGGAGGTGCGTCCACCCATATTTAATGACTTAAATGTAAGATAGAATAATTTTTCTTAGAGATTCCTTTCATTATTCACAATATATATAGTTGTACAAATGTTGATTCCTAATACAGTATGAATCCTAACTTACTTTAAATGGTTGATTCCTAATACAATAAGAATCCTAAGTTACCTTAAATATACATCTATCATAATTACAAAATATACGGTGAATATTCGGAGAATATTCGCAAATACTCCCCCTCAGACGGAGCGGGAGGAGGCCAAACGCTAAGTCTGGATCGGAAGTCGGTGAAGAGCTGCGCGGTAGTCCCTTTGTAAAAATGTCTGCATACTGATAAGAATAAGACACGTGTAATATTTTGACCTGACCACGGACAACCTTCTCTCGCACAAAGTGGATATCCATCTCAATATGCTTAGTCCGCTGATGTTGGACTGGATTATGAGACATATAGATGACAGATATGTTGTCACAATAGACTATAGACGCCTTTCGTAGTGGACACTGGAGCTCCAAAAGAAGATTTCGGAGCCAACAGATTTCAGCAACGACATTAGCAACTCCGCGATATTCTGCTTCAGCACTCGAATGGGATAGCGTGGCCTGCCGCTTGGCCGACCATGAGATAAGATTATCCCCAAGAAATACACAGTACCCTAAGGTGGAGTGACGTGTGTCGGGGCATCCTGCCCAATCTGCATCTGTGTATGTGAGTAACTTTGTTGGGGTAGAGGGGTATAGATATAATCCAAAGTCTAGTGTGCCCTTAACGTATCTGATAATACGTTTGAGGGCGGCAAAATGGGACTTTCTGGGGTCGTGCATAAACAGACACACCTGCTGAACGACATATGCAATATCAGGCCTAGTGAATGTAAGATAGAATATTTTTTCTTAGGGATTCCTGATTTATTTGAGAGAGAGGAGAGTAGGGTTTAGGCTCTTGATACCATGTAAGATAGAATAATTTTCCTTAGGGATTCCTTTCATTATTCACAATATATATAGTTGTACAAAGGTTGATTCCTAATACAATACGAATCCTAACTTACCTTAAATGGTTGATTCCTAATACAATAAGAATCCTAAGTTACCTTAAATATACATCTATCATAATTACAAAATATACGGTGAATATTTGGAGAATATTCGCTAATATTAAACACTAGGGTTCCGCATGTTGGAGGCTTTATCTCTTCACACGTGCATAATCTACTAAGTGAGTAGATGACCGTAGGGCCAATGATCGTCAAATTTCGTTGAAAAATGAAAGAGATATTGGTCCACGAAGTAAGGTGTTTGAGGCATGGAAATATGGCGTGGGACAAATCTACCACATCGGTGGGAAAAGAAGGAATTACTCTCTTTATAAGTCTCAAAATTGGCTAAGGGTTTGGGACCCCAAGGGGTAACCCATGTGTTTGGGGTCACGGGTCGTGGGTCGTGGGCTTCTTCTGATAGACTCCCAAATTGTTTAATATTTACAGTTTGGTCCCTGGAGTTTCTGAAATGTGAAATTGGGAACGACGGAAGGCATAAAATTTCTGCCTACCTTTTGGGTTGGTTTTTGGAACGTTAAACCATTAATCTGCACTTAATCACCTCCCTAAAGGCTCCTTCAAGATGCACATTAAATCAGTCATTACTTGGCTGATTAATTCCCTCACTAATGGCCATTACTTGGCAGTTGAGGAGTCCCTTCCCTTATGCTATATATTGGAGCCTTTTGGCTCAATTGCAGTGACACACACAGACAGAAAAACGAGACACAATATACATACACAGAGACAAACAGAAGAGTAAAACTTCAGTTCAAAACGTGAGCAGAAACGTTGGGACACAAACATAAAACTCTTCCTTCCTTTTCTATTCTTCAGCAAGTCATTTCGTGTTTGTTTTCTTTGTCAGAATCAACCTATTTGCTTTGTAGTGTTGATTAGGTTCTGTTTTATCTTGGGAGACTATTGTCCGTTAACGTAAAAGCATATATACGGGACAATATTGTCTTAAAGACAGAGAGCCATCTCTCGACTCAGCCACAATTGTAACAGTCCAGATTTAGTGTTTCTTGATTTCAGGTTATCAAGATTCAAGACTCAATAAACTTGCGGCAGTTCTGAACATTGACTTGTTTGTTTATCATTTTGAACACTTATAATATTTATTTACTTCCCGTACTGTTTTATATATTCAGCAATTTCTTCATGTGACAACTGATTAAGAAAGGGCTTGCTAAGATGCATTGTATTAACACAACACGCAATTTCTTATCACAACAATTTTTAAAATTATATTTTTAGTGACAGGTTTAAAATTTAGGGACATATTTGTTCTTTTTGCACTATGAGTGATAATAAATGATTTGATTCGCAAATTCATTATAAAATCTGTGTTGATATATGTGTCTCAAATACATTTGATGTTTAAGAATATTATATGTTTGTTTTTACATGTGTATACGTGTCTGGAATGTGTCTATTTAATATTTATACATGTGTGTGTCTATATCACTATATGTGTGTGGGGTGGGGTGTGGGTGGGGTGCTAATGTAGTAGGTTAAAACTATGTCGAATTTTCTTCTTCTTGATTAAATGCCCTCACTACTTCTGTAGTTTTCAGACATAAAGACAAGAATTTGTGGGGATGTTTTTGACTTGGTCAGAGAGAAAAATCCAAACATATTTCACAATCATCCTTGTTGCCATTATTCATCAATTTTGTCAAAGTTTCATTATCAACACGCACTCACCAATTCCCATTCCCCTCTTTTCTTCTTGGATTATGTATATTGAGCCTTAGATTAATCGGTAAAATTGCTGTCATGTGATCAAAATGTTATTAGTTAAAGTCGTAGAAACAATCTTTTGCATAAATATGTGATAAAATTGCGTACAATAGATCCTTGTGGTCAGACTCCTTACCCATAGCGGAAACTTAATGGACTGGGTACCCTTTATTATTTTTAGTCTGAAAGCAGCTTCTTTAGCTCAATTATTCAATGTTCATATCCCAATCCAGTTGCTTTCCACATCATCAATTAATCATTCAATTATATCTAGTCTTTAGTTCCCTTTAACTAAATTAACAAGTTTTTGATTGATTTGGGCGGCTAACCCCCTTTCCGAGCTCCCCGATTAATAGATTTGACTGAGGAGCCGTGATCTTCTTCATTTTTGTTGGAGAACTTCTCGGAATATTATTCCTTTAGTAAGATATATAGACCAAGTCTTATTTAATTTGTTATTGTAATAGGAATCCAAAAGCGAAGATCAACCGACCTATCTAAGGAAAGTATCTGTTATATAAATTCTATGTTTTTTTGTATATTCAAGTCTATTTCTTTCTAATAATGTTTAAAGGATTCATCATGCATGACTAAATCTTTTCCCCGCCGCTAGAGTCATCAACTTATCATGTGTACAAGAAAAAATCTTATAATATACGTGGCAGATGATGCTGAGTCAGGTCCATATCATCTTATTGCGTTGCCGGTAAGGCAAGAGCAACACCAGAGATGATGTACACATGCTACCGGTAATTCGGCAGTTCAGGTGATCGTTTGAAGTACAACAAATGGCCGTTACTGTTGGAAATTTGTCTTTGGTGGGGAGGTGCGTCCATCCATATTTAATGAATTAAACACTAGTGTTTCCCATGTTGGAGGCTTTATCTATTCACATGTGCATAATCTACTAAGTGAGTAGATGACCGTAGGGCCAAAAATCGTCAAATTTTATTGAGAAATGAAAGAGATATTGGTCCACGAAGTAAGGTGTTTGAGGCATGGAAATATGGCGTGGGACAAATCTACCACATCGATGGGAAAAGGAAGAATTGCTCTCTTTATAAGTCTCATAATTGGCTAAGGGTTTAGGACCCCAAGGGGTAACCCATGTGTTTAAAGGAGGGAGGACCTAGATGTGCTTGAGTTCAAGGCTAAGCCCACACGCGCGCCGCCTGTCCCGTCCGGGCTCGGGTCACAGGTCACGGGTCACGGGTCACGGGACTTTATGATATTATCTCTTTGGATTCCCAAATTGTTTAATATTTACAGTTTGGTCCCTAGAGTTTCTGAAAAGTTGAATTTGAGAATGACGGAAGGCAGAAAGTTTCTGCCTACCGTTGGAGTTATTTTTTGGGGCGTTAGTGTGCATTAACCAGCCATTACTTGGCTGATTATCTCATCCATAAACAACCCTCCTTCAATAACCATAAACAACCTCCTTAATGGCCATAAACCTACCATTAACAGCCCTCACTAATGGCCATTAACAATCATATTGGCAGTTGAAGAGTCTCTCCCTCATGCTATATATTGATGCCTTTTGGCTCAATTGTGTAACAACATGAAAAACACACAAACAGAACACAGACACGGATATATACAGCAGAAAAATGAGACACACTATATACACAGAGACAAAAACAGAAGAGAAACAACACAGATTCTGTCCGCAGAAACAATGTCAAAACAGAAACTCTTCCTTCCTTTTCCATTTCTTCAGCAAGTCGTTTCGCATTTGTTTTCTTCGTCAGATTCAACCTATTTGCTTTGTAGTGTTGATTAAGGTGCTGTTTTATCTTGGGAGACTATTGTCCGTTAACGTAAAAACATATATACTGGGCAATCTTGTCTTAAAGACAAAGTGCCATCACTCGACTCAGCACACAGTTGTAACAATCCAGATTTTGTGTTTCTTGATTTCAGGTTATCAAGATTCAAGACTCAACAAGCTTGCGACAGTTCTGAACATTGGCCTATTTGTTTATCCTTTCGAACACTTGTAATATTTATTTATTTTTCGTACTGCTTTACAATATACAACAGTTATTGGACCGATCATACATCTTCCAATGGAGCATTAATGACATTTAAAGAGATACTAATTGTCCAATTATTACATCATTCATTCTATTGTATTTACTCTTTTACTTTGTCTTAATTCTATTTACTAGCATTGCTTTTTATCTAAAATTATTGTCAGGTCAGTCACTTGAGATCTACGTGTCCTTGGCCACGTATCAAATTCAACTGTAGCATTTTACGAGTAAACAACCTGTTTAGTCATGCTTCCAAAATTTACTTATTCTAAAATTTATTTTTTTGTCAAAAGTATTTTCTAAAAAAGTACTTTTGAAGAATATCAGTTTGTGTTTAGGTGATTAATTTGAAAATCACTTTTGTCAATATTGGAGTAGCAATTTGTGCTTAAGTGATTCTGGAAAAAACTACTTCTTTCAGCTTCTAATTAAAATAAAAAACTTTCTACTATTACTCAAAAACACTTATTTTCCCTTAAATTTTGGCCAAAAAATACCTAACGGTCTAAAATAAGTATTTTTTTGAGCTAGAAAAAAACACTTTTAGCTTCCTAAAAAATTGGTGAAACAGACTATTATAACAATTGTGCTTCGTATATCTTTTATTAACAAAATTCTTGATGAAAAAGTAAAGTTCTTCGTGTCGGTAGACATCAAAACTATTAGGTTTAGACACGGGATTTCATTTTAGTGGAGAGTTGCATGTAAACAATTATGTAATGTAGAAAATTGACATTTTGTATTAGCTGCCACACAAAAAGGGGAAAAAAAAAAAAGACAACGACATTAGAAAAGTCACCACATTATAAGGTGCAAAAATTCCCAAATGAGTAGGGTAATAAGAAGACTATACTGAATAGTCCAATAATATCTTTTTTTTTTTGGTAAATAAGATTAGTGATATTATAGATTAAAGTAGTACATCAGGGTGCTCGAGGGCAGTACAACAAAGGGAAGTATCCCTTGCAAAACTAGGTAAAAAGTTACAGCAAGAGGAGGAACTAGCTATATTCATATGTCTGGCAGCATCTGTTACATTTGTTACAACAAAAGGAGAAAATAGACTAGATTCTAGATATCCTTCCCTATCCTTACGAATGAGATGAAGCACAAAGGGATGAGGGTCTTCCAAAACTGTGATATTACTGCCGGATATTTGCGCACCAAAACAAGCTAAACTATCTGCGACGTTGTATTTCCTGCGTGAGTGAGTGATAGGCTGGTCAGGCAGCTGGTGGAGTAGTGACCTGCAATCAGTAATAATGTGTAAGTGGTGCATGCTGTTGATAGTGATAGAACTAATAAATTATTTAGTCATAATTGTAATTGGTACATAGTATATGTTGTATATGGTAGGTGTATATTTAGTCATTTAAGACCTTAATTCTAATCTAGGATGATGCTTGTATTATGGGTATATTTACTACCTCTTTGAAATGAATTAATCAAGAAAGATATTTCTTACATGGTATCAGATTCTAGGGACATTGAGTTACTTCTTGGGGATAGTTGTAACACGTCATGCATGTGGTTTATTTCTGTCTCAAAAGAAGTATGCAGAAGATATCGTTGCACGAGCTGACATGTCTGCGTGTAAGCCATCCTCCACTCCAGTTGATACTAAACCAAAGCTGAGTGCTACTTCCAGCACGCCATATGCGGATTCATCACATTACCGCACCCTTGCAGGAGCCCTTCAATATCTTACTTTCATGAGGCCCGATATATCTTATGTTGTGCAACATGTATGTCTATTCATGCATAACCCGATGGAGGATCACATGCATGCTCTCAAGAGCATTGTGCGCTATATTCAGGGCACTCTCGATCATGGCTTACATCTATATCCATCTTCGACCACCACTCTCATTTCTTACACATATGCAGATTGGGGTGGATGTCCGGATACCAGACACTTCACGTCTGATTATTGTGTCTTTCTCGGTGACAATTTGATATCTTGGTCCTCCAAATGAAAAACTACCTTGTCTAGGTCCAGTGTCGAAGCAGAATACCGGAAAGTTGCCAATGTGGTGTCTGAATCTTGTTGGCTACGTAACCTTCTTTTGGAGCTCCACTGCCCGGTTTTGAAAGCGACATTGGTTTATTGTGATAATGTTAGTGCGATTTATCTCTCAGAAAATCTGGTTCAACATTAACGCACTAAACATATTGAGTTGGATATTCACTTTGTTCACGAAAAGGTTGCTCGAGGACAAGTATGTGTCTTACATGTCCCGTCACGCTATTAGATCGTTGATATTTTTACAAAAGATCTTTCGCTGATTCTATTTGAAGACTTTCGGGATAGTCTCAACATACACCGACCTCCCGCTTCGACTGCGGGTGTGTGTTAGAATTAATAAATTATTTAGTCATAATTGTAATTGGTACATAGTATATGTTGTATATGGATGAGTGTATATTTAGTCATTTAAGACCTTAATTCTAGCCTAAGATGATGCTGGCATTATGGGTATATTTACTACCTCTTCGGAATGAAATAATCAAGAAAGATATTTCTTACAGATAGAATATTATGGACTTCAACATCATCTACAACAATCCGAAGATGTTTAAGCTTGTGGCATTGAGCAATTTGTAGTCATCGTAATAGTGCCATGAATTCTTGCATGGTTGTGTTTGTTTCCGTAGTTGTGCTAGCATAACTCATGATCCAAGAGCCACTAAAAGTGCGAAAAATACCCCAATGCCTGCTTGAGACGTAGAGGTTGGGACTGCGGCATTTGTGTGGAGAAAAATGAATTTGGGAGAAGTTGGGGTCGGAGATAGGGATATTGTGGATCGAGGCTTATTAGGTTTTTTTTTGTGGTGTGGTTAGATAGTAAAACTCATAACTGCTCCTAAAAACTGTAATAAATGTTGAGTGGATGATGGGTGTGTTCAAAAGTGTTTTTATTTCGCACATTCCATACATGACAAAGTAAATAAGGAAAGAAGGTGGTGGCGGGGATGCCACGCAAAGTAGACAGTAAAGTCCACTGGAGTAGAGGCTGTAGCCAAGTGAATGGAGGTGAAGGGTGAGAGATTAAACAATGAATTTTGTAAGGAGGTTTGAGGTGGTCCTAACATGGTTTAACATGCGCACAGTTGAAAAATAAATGGTGTGCAGTTTCTTCCGCTGAATGACAAAGGGAACGTATTGGTGAATCAAGGAAGCCTATGCGATGGAGGTATGCATTATTTGGAACACGGTCATGGTGAAAGAGTTGTTGAGTTGTGGAGCCTAATTCATCACCGACACTATGAAGACCCTACGTAGAGTGTAAAACGTTGATCGACCTGAGAGATCAGGTCGACGTGGGGTGGTAAAACTCCCTAGTTTTCGATATATATATTGTAGGGCGCCGTTTTCTTTCGAGGTCGAGCAACAGAGAAAGAGAGAATTTTAAAATCAAACTCTCTATTTGATTATAGTAAAATCTGCAGCGGTGAAGTGGACGTAACTCTCACATTGAGGGTGAACCACCATAAATCTGTGTGTGTTATTTGTTCTTCGCTTATTTACTATTTTTTTATTAGGTAGGATTTGGGACTCAAATCCTAACAACTGGTAGCAAGAGCGACATGTTGTGTTGCGATTCAGAAAATGACGGGAGGCGAAGATGGTTCGGCGCACGGCATCGGGAAATTTGATGGTATGGATTTTGCATTTTGGAGAATGCAGATTGAAGATTATTTGTACGGTAGAAAGCTTTATGAACCGCTGAGTCTGAAGCTAGATGAGATGAATGATGCATAGTGGAATTTCCTTGACAGACAGGTTCTGGGAGTCATTCGATTGACGCTATCGAAGAACGTTGCTCACAACGTAGCGAAGAAGAAGACCACCGTTGTCATGATGCAGGTTCTGTCCGACATGTATGAGAAACCTTCGGCAAATAATAAGGTATTTCTCATGAAGAAACTATTTCATCTAAAGATGGAGGAATGTGCTTCTATTGCAACGCACGTGAATGAATTCAACATGATTGTCAATCAATTGTCATCTGTTGCAATCTAGTTTGACGATGAAGTGCAAGCCTTAATTTTACTGGCGTCTCTACAGAATAGCAGGGAGCCGATGAGAGCAGCGGTTAGTATTTCTATTGGCAGTGATAAATTGAAATTCAACGATGTTAGAGATTGTATCCTTTCTGAGGAGGTTCGCATGATAGATTCTGGTGAGGCATTGACGAGTTCTGCTTTGAATGTTGAGAACAGAGGCATAAATTATGACATAAACTACAATCGAAATAAGGGCAAATCAAAGTCAAGGAATGTCAGGGGTTAATCCAGATCCGGGGGAATACTTGAGTGTTGGAACGATGGGAAACTGGGTCACATCAAGAAGAATTGCAGGGCACTGAAGAAGGAGGACAACAAGGGGGTGGAATCTATGCTGTCACTGAAGACATTGGTGACGCGCTGTTGTTGTCTGTTGACAGGCCGATCGACTCTTGGGTGCTTAACTCAGGAATGTCTTTCCACACCTCCCCACATCATGATATAATGATAAATTATGTTGCTGGGAATCGCGGGAAAGTCTATTTGGCAGATGGTAAGCCTTTAGACGTGTTGGTATTAGAGATATTAATTTGAAGATGTCAAATGGAAACTTGTAGAAGATCACAAATGTCAGACATGTGCCGAAGCTGGTGCGTAATATGATCTCAGTGAGTCAGCTTGATGATGAAGGGCATGATCTTAATTTTGTTAATGGGTCCTAGAAGGTGACGAAGGGTTCTATGGTGGTTGGTCGAGGTAAGAAAAGTGGTACTCTTTATATGACGACGAGTTGTCGTGATACAATTGCTGTTGTTGACAACACCAATGAGACACAGCTGTGGCATTGCAGGCTGGGGCATATGAGCGAGAAAGGGATGAAGCTTCTGGTGACTAATGGCATGATTTCGGAGCTGAAGTCGGTGGATTATCATATGCGTGAGAGCTGCATTCTAAAAAATAAAAGCAAGTAAGTTTTTCAAATGCAGGTAGAGAATTTAAAGCTGAGAAACTTGAATTGGTGAACATTGACGTATGGGGACTTGCTACTGTCCCCTCACTCGGAGGATCACATTAGTACGTGACCTTCATTGACGATTCAACCAGGAAGGTATGAGTCTATTTTATGAAAAATAAATCCGACGTATTCACTGTATTCAAAAGGTAGAAAGTCATGGTCGAGAATGAGACAAACCTCAAGTTGAGGAGCCTGAGGTCCGACTGTTGACACCCAATTTTGTCCCATATTTTATGATTTTATTCGTAATTTTTAATATTTTGACACTTTTAAAATAATTTTAAAATATAGGCATATATGTGTATATCCTCTTATTATTATTATTATTCGCATTTTTTATCATTTGCATTTTTTTAATAATCATAAGTTTTATCCGAAATTCTATGTTATTTTTATTCTCGCAAAATTGCATCGCATTTTCCTTTTATTAAGCATTAAACATTTCGCAAATATTATATTTTATTATTATCACGTCGTTATGTTATTTTAAATAATTCACATCTTTTACAAAACAAAAATAATATTTTAATATTAAACCCCTTTTATATTTTTAAACCCATAACCCATTTTTTTTTTATTTTTTATTTTTCCTAACCCAAAAACGAATTTCTAACCCATTTCATTTTCCCAACCCAATACAAATTCTACCTAAACAAAATTCACCAAGCCCAAATGCATTCCCCTCTATTTCCCTTATCTCCCAAGCCCAACCGGTCGCCCTCTACCAAGCCCAAATTCCCTAAACAATAACCCAACCAAACAGCCTACCCGCGAGCCCAATCGAACCGGCCCAAACCCAAATTAAAACCCCCCATCGTCCAAACACAAACCCAAAATCCAGTTCGCCCAAACACAAACCAAAACCAGCGACGCCAAAAACCAGACGACCCTCCCGAAAATCCAGCGGTCCTTCGCCGGCTCCACCTCCAAACCGCCGGATAAACACCAACACCACTGCCACCATCAAGCCCTCACATCGCCAGTCCCATTTTCCCCTTTTTCTGCAAACCCCAGAGCCTTGAATAGCTCGTCCATGGTCGAATCGACATGCGAACCATGCATGCTGCGGTCGATCCCCAGAACACCTTCAAGGTTTCGACGGGTAATAGCACAAACCCGTACCCCTTTTATTATCATCTCAGTTTTCAAAATCTGTCAAAAAGAAAACCGTCACTTTGCTACTCTTTTCTTTGGATTCGAAATTCGAATTCTAGCTGTTGAAACCCCTCAAGTTTTGACTATAAATATAGCCCTTTGGGTTGTGTTTGAGGAGGCTTTTTTTTTCGGACGAAAACTCTCGGTTCTTCAGAAAATCGAACTAAAAATTCACCATTTTTCTTAGGCTTGCTCAGACGCAAATATAGGCAGAAAAACTCCTCTCTCGAATAGCTTTCGATTCTCAAAAATCTTTTTTTTACTCTCAGTTCTTGCTCGACACAACCGCAAAATATTCATGCCCATTTTCTGTTCAATCGCATAAACAAACTCCTCCGAGCGGGTCGACGATTCGAAACACGCCTCGGTTCACGCCGGAGAAGGTCAGTAAATTCGAATTCCTCTCTTTTATTTTTATTTGCTGTGTTTAGTTGAAGATTTTGATTTTTAGTATGATTGGTTATGGTGTGTCGTTGTGTGTTTAATACGTATGATTAAATCCTGTCAGATTGGATGTTGTTCAGTTGATCATGACTAAGTTAAGCTATTTAGGTATTAAGGCCATGTATATCTGATTCCATGTATTAAAATGAGATTATAACTTACTAAGGTTATATGACTTTGATTTAGACTATATTTGAGCCTATGGGTAAGATTGTACTTAAATAAGTATCTGATATTTGCACTGATTAAGTGAAAATCCTGATTTGGCTTGAATTCTAGATTTGTTTGTCTTCTAGGAGGATTATAATAGGGATAGTTAGAATGCATTGTGACAGTTTATGGCTGTTTAGTAGTTTATGTATTATCAATGTGTTATTATTAAGACTCAACTTCAATCTTATATGATGTATGTGTTTGTTTAAGTTTGTTTCATAACATGAATGGTCAGCAGATCATGTCTAGCCTAGACCAGTCCTGAATATGCATATGTGCTTTGAGTTTGACTTGGCTAAACCTCATGTTGAATAATAACAAGAGCCCAGCTTGGGTACATGTTGGTATTTGGTCTGTTCATGTGATTTGGGAGTAGTAGTATGAAGCATTTTAGATTTGAAGGTTCACCAGCATGCCTAAAACCTATATAAAATGAACCTGAGATAGTTAATAATGAGTCTTATGTGTGTTTGCTTGTTTCTGAATGAGTGGATTACACATGGACTAAGGCAATGGAATCATGCCCATCTCTGTTAAGTCTATGTTCCATTTTAGCATGTCCTAGATGTGTTTTTTTGTGATATTTGGTTTGTTAATTTAGGGTCTATTTGATAACCATGTTAGGTTTAATTTAAAGTGTCACCATGCCTAACACATTCTGAACATGATTGTATATGTCTAAAATTTACCTCAATAGCCCTGCGTATTTAAAATGGTATATTTGGGGGATTTGCTTGGTCATTTCTCTATGTAGTATATCCATTGGATCGATTGCATTTGCCATGTTTGTCTGAATGTTGAAGCATGTCTGCAATAGACCTGTTAACCTGGACTGTTTGTCCATGTTTTAGGACTGAATATATTAAGTCATATTCTGATTCGTTGCCATCCCTGAAGCTTGGTAATAGGATGTGTATATTTGTTCTTCCCTAGCTGAATCTAAGCATGTTCACTGTATACTTCAGCCTGATGTTGTCCATCTGAAATCATGAGGGATATCCTTATATTTTACTTGCCTTCGTTAATGCGTAAAATTGCTCCTGTTGGTCTTTTTTTTTTTGATTTTCTTTGAGCTGCAAGTATATTCCAAAGGTATACAGGATATATGGGCTTCAATATACACAAGATGTATATTAAAGTTGTATATCTGCAAGTATATTCTATCTACCCCAAATATCATATGTATATCAGCTCTTATGTATGTCTAAATGTATATATGCACGTATGTGTTAAATTGGGCCCTATTATGCATTTGGGGCTGGTTTATTCTTTTAAGTTTGATAATTATCATTCTTTTTGGGTTTGTTACGTATATTGGACTGGTCCATTTTGTATGCAGCTTTTGTTAGTGAGAAAAAAATCCAAAGTATACAGTAAGCCTGTTTTATACTTCACAAGGCCCACCACTTAATTTTTTGTTTTGTTTGTTGTGCCTCAACCTCCTTTCATGTAATACGGGCTTAGCTTTGTGCTCTTAGTATGGGGTCTCTGTTGTTATTCCCATTAGTAGGTCCCGAATAAATCCCAACAACATATTACTTATGAATTATTTGTTTACAGTTTTATGTATATATTTTCATGTCCCGTCTACTAATCCTTTTCTTTTCTTTTATTTACATGAAACGCATCGGGAGCAACGAAGAGTCTCGTTATGAGACTCATCATCACCATTGCCGAACGAAGACCCGCATTCATACTCCTTGCATTCTCCAATCTCGGGATTTCAAAACCAATAGGGCTAGATGACATCGTTATCCGCCTTAATTCCCTTTCATTTTATTCTTTAATTCCGTTATTTCTATTTTTTGGCATGTAATAATTATTTAATGTTTGTGTGATTGTTAGGATATTTAGAATAAATTAGGCCATGAATGAATAATTAATAGGGTAGTTTAAAAATCATCGCTAGTTTATTCATTTGTAGGCTCGGTTAATTCAAACTTTGAAATCCTCCGCTAGTTTATTTATTTTTAGGCTCGTCATGCACATTTAAAATTTCCAAAACAAACTTTGATCATCCTCTGTTCACTTTATTAATTTTGCAACTCAAATGATTTCCAAAAGATTTACTTCTTAGGCATTATAAATAATTTGTTTTTACTATCAATTGTTAAAAATGCATACTTTTCAACTTTACATGTGTTTCTCTTTAAATACCATACAAATGCATACTTGTACAAAAATGCATCTCTTTCATTAATTATTTGCAAACCTCTTTTTAACTTATATACTTTAAACATGCATTTTCCTTAGTATAATATTAACCTGAGTTTGACCGGATAACCGCAAGTTAGCGGATCTTAAAGGATGCCTAACCCCTTCCCTTTAGGATAATAAAGAACCCTTACCTAGAATCTCGCTAGTTTCGCAGACCTTAAAATCGGAGTTTACATTGCAGCATTTAGTTTAATATTTAGGTGTCCTAATTCACCGTAAAAATAATTAGGTGGCGACTCCTTAATCATTTACCCAGGAATCACCGGATACGTCTGTGCTCCGCTTTGACCCGAGCAGGTCGAAAATAGGGCGCGACAGCATGTCGACTCCACTGGGGACCTTTCAGGTTCTTAACCATAGCAAAATTCAGGTTAATTATAATTGTGTTTTACTTTCACTCTTTGTTTGATGTAATGCTTTGATTTGTTTCCTTTGTGAAATTTTTTGCATGCATAACTGCTTTAATTTCCATATTTTTTACTGCTTATCTTAAATTGGCATTTCGCTCATATTTCTTCCACTCTGAAAAATTGACACTATCACACACTACACGCGAGGTGTGTTTTGCGCACCCGCAAATTTCTTTCAATCTACCAAATTTTAGGAGAGTTGGCGTATGCGCGGAGTGACCGGACCATCCGGTGGCCACGTAGCCTTCTCACTCGAGTAGTCCGCTCGGGAACCTTGTGTCTAGTCAGCCAAATCTTAGAAAATTTAAGATAGAGCTATACCACCCTTTATTTTAAGTCATGCATGCATACACCTTTGGTGGGTCGATCCTTGGTATCGACTCCACAATTAAGAAATCCGCCAAAGATGTCTACGGGTCTCACAACCCAACGACCAATCATCATATTATGTGTAGCGTGATAAGGATAGACTAATCCAAGACTAAACATGACATGCTGAAATTGAAAAATGTACATTCATTTTGTCTCATTTCCGACAAAGCATTGCAGTTTAGCAGCTTGGATCAAATCGGTCGTAATCCGGCATATCTGGCGTTTAGGCCCACCTCCGGCATAAGGGAGGCCCCATGCATATTAGGATGCGCATTTAATTGCCTTACAATCATTTTGTTGTTTTCTCTTGCGTTTTCACTATGTGCATATTATTTAAAGCAATAATTACTCGCCTTATACTAACTTGGTTTTCTTCATTTTTTTAGAAGTTTATTTTGTCTAGATTATTTTCCCAAAGGTTGATTTGCGTTGACCAAAACTGGCGGATCATCCCTACTTCACGAGGTCAAAGGCACAATCCTTCAGCAAAATGACTGATTCAGATGCATCCGAACAGACTGGCCTGGAACTTACCACTCTTTCCAGAGATGAACCAGAGACTTCTGAAAATAGAGATACTACCGTCCAAGAAAAATACATCGCCTAATCACATAAATGTATGACAGCCATGCAGACTGAGATAGAGCGGCTCCAAAATCTCACCAACCTGTCCATTAGTGCCAATACCCCACTCCCTGAACAAGGGACGAATGCAACTGCACCACAAATTTTCTCATCTCCTGAACCGCCATTTCCCCAAAACCTCCCCGATAATTCGCCACTATGCAAAACCAATCCACAACACACTAACCCGCAAGCAAGTCCACAACAAAGCCCGCTACAAAATGATCCGGCCTCATTCACAACTCCACATACCCAAATTACCACACTCATCCAAAACACCCCTTCCACGCAAAATCACCCGGCAGACCAACACATATTGATGGCACACATCGCTGATCACAGCAAGCAGTATGTGCCGCCAATATATGTAATGGAAGCCCAACCTTTTACTACCGCAACACCAAACATGACTCTTCAGGAAATTGGCCAGTGTGAAGAGATGGACAGGCGAGTAAGAATCAGAACCGATGAAAGTGTGGCGAGAGATTCTGACCTAAAGAGGCATTCAAGAATATCCAAACCAGCAAGGGACATGAAGGACTTGAGTACGAAGATCTGTGTATGCATCCCGACATTGAATTGCCTGTAGGATATAAGGTGCCAAAATTTGGTTTGTTTGATGGGAAAGGAAATCCTCACGCTCATTTAAGGTCATACTGTGACAAACTGATTGGGGTAGGTAAAGACCAGACCATCATAATGAAGTTGTTCGTAAGGAGTTTGATAGGAGAAGCACTCGACTGGTACACAAGTCAAGACCCGCGAAAATGGCATGACTAGGGCACGATGGCACAAGATTTCGTAGACAGATTTAAATTCAACACTGACACAGTCTTGGACAGATTTTATCTGATGAAGTTGGAAAAGAAGTCCACAGAGACCTTCAGAGAATATGCCATGAAGTGGAGGGCAGAAGCAGCGAAAGTTCAACCCCCGATAGAAGAAAGTGAGATGACCACTCTCTTTGTACAATCTTTGAAAGATGCAACATACTATGAGAGAATGATAAGCGTCATAGGACGAAGTTTCTCTGAAGTTATAAGGATGAGAGATTTCATAGAAGAGGGAATCAGAACAGGAAGAATTACAAACTTTGTAGCATTGCAAGCAACAAGTGAGACAATCTAGTCGGACTCATTTGAGGGAGCAGTAAAGAGGAAGAGAGATGGAGTGTCCTCTGTGGTGACGGTTCAGAAACATAGGCCAAATCAAATGTCAACCTACCAAATGCCATCACCCCAGCCTCCCTACTACAATCAAAACAACCAAAGTCCTCAGCCTTTCTATTATTACCCATACACCCAAAGCCCTCAACCTTACTATCAATACCCACCTGGTTCCTACCCTGTCTACCATACCCATCCAATATAAAGCCTGCCTCGAGCGCCTGTCTATCCGAATCCCCCACAATATCAGCCCGCATACTTGCCTCATCCACAAGTCCATACACCAAATGCACCTAGACCTCACAAGAAAATATGAAAAAGCCACCAAAACCTATACACCTTTAGCCGAACCTCGAGCCCAATTATATGAAAGACTGAAAACCGCAGGAATACTCCAGCCCATCCCAGGAAATGTCCCCAATCCTGTTCCAAAATGGCACGATGAGACTAAGCATTGTGCGTACCACTCGGGGATTCCTGGGCACGACACTGAGAATTGCTATGCCCTCAGAAACAAAATTGAGACATTGATCAAAGAAGGAGTTATCCAACTGAAAGGACCTTCCTTTAATGTAAATAATAACCCTTTGCCAAATCATGACGATGCCAACGTGAAATATGATTACCGCTGATGAAGACCACAATTTGGAAGCGGACTATTGTGCGATCCAGAGAAAGGAAAGCTTGAATCATCGACCTTTATTACCCCTATGATTACAGACCAAGTGAAGGCACCGCTCGAAGTAGAAGCACTTCCTCCAAAGTCGCGGGTCATGGCATCATCTTTTCTTGGAAAAGTCTTATCAACCAATCTCCGAAGGAAGGAAGATGCTTCTTTACCAAAGCCTGTTCCGCCTCTGAGTCAGTCATTCGTCAAAGCATGCGCCACTCAGGAATCAAAGGAGGACAATGCAGCCAACCTCGTGAAGGGATTCAAAAGATTTTTCATTGTCTTTGAAAAGAAGCAAAAAGCAATATGATTCTCGGTGATTACGCTGGAGACTCAACCAGTTGGGATGCAGAGCAAGGAGATGTTTTGGGAAAATTGGACATGTGCCCTGGCCTTGTTTCTCCCAGAAACTAGTTAACTTCATTAATATTTAATGAAACAATGCGATTCAGATTGAGGCCTGAATCACATATATGCATTTAATGTGTTTTGTCTCTACCTTTTGAAAGCTTAAAATGACAAATCTGCATTGCTTTTGCTATTATAAAATATGTTTTGTTCAATAATTCTCTTTTCTTTTTTCATCATGTAAAATAATTTGTCGGCAGTATGTGACATATAATGAAACAAGCAAACAAGGTCCCAAACAAGCAAGGCTTCGAAGAATATAAGGAAGACTCACAAGCGGAAGAATTGAGGCATTTTTGAAATAAGTCAAAGTCAGATTTGGATGAAACATCAAGATGGTTGATAGTTACAAGCATTGACTCGGACGTTTGCCATTTGTACTCTTGGGCTACCACACTACGATCAGGACTTCTACTGGGCAATGTTATTTCTTTCGCAGCCAAATGGATACAGAGTCATTTACTAAGAGACTGGTTGATGAAAAGCAGATGGACGCAGTTGTCCGGGGCAACCTTATCAGAATAGAATGGCCAAAAACCATCAATGCAGATGCAGTGAAGAGATACCATATCTAAGATTAGTTATTCTCTATGTAATACTTTTTCTATGTTGTAAAAGTTGCGCTCCCTCGTCGGGATACGCATAGAACCCACGTAGGGTTCCGTTTCTTAGATCACAAATTTCCCCAAGTTCCTTTTTACTTGTAACATGAACTACGTTATGACCTGATTCCCTCGGCGGGATACGTAGGCGGCAACATCGGCTTCGGTCCCATCTTTAGAAAAACCCTTACAAATCCCCTTTTGCTTGTAATGAACTACGTCATGACCTGATTCCCTCATGAGGATACGTAGGCGGCCTAAATCGGCTTCGGTCCCACCATTAGGAAATATTTTCTCCTTTATATCACATATGACTAAATGCACCCATCTGATCACCCTGATAGGACAGGCAAGCAACCCACACAAGACTCGGCCTGGTCCAGTTGAAAGTTCAGCATCCTCACATATAAAAAACTGGGGCATTTTTTAAGAGATCACCGCAAGAAGACGCCGATAAACATGGAAAAGCATCGGCAAACTAAGTCTTCAGCCAGAAGAATTTTGGATAAGACGTTTGCTTTGTTTCACGACATGTCACTGCTCGACAGAACTTTTACATAGAGGCATACTTTCTTATAAGCAATTTATTTTCAACAAATACTTTCATTAGAGTTTGACAAGATTTTTATTACTAATATGCATATTTTCTTATACACAATTTATTTTCACCAAATATTTTCATTAGAGTTCGACAAGAACTTTTTAATGATAATCATACTTTTTTATAAACAAATTATTTTCAACAAATGTTTTCATTAACGGTTAGCCAAGACTGGGAACCAGACAGGGGCTACAGGTCCGAATCAGCAGGACATGCAGCTATCAAGAGCCAAAGCTACCAAGTCAACGCGAATCAACCGCCCCTCCCCAAACTCACAAATTTTCTTTGAGTACAGGTTCTTCAGGTTGAAAAAGCAGGGAAGCCACATCAGTTATGATCAATTCCCCAAAGAATTTCGGCACCACAACTCACTACAAGGATCACGCTCCTATTTTTGCGTCTATACAAAGACATCGTCTTGACCTACAACCATTGTGTCTGCACAATGATGTTATTTCAAATCACAGGGAGCCTAAACACAACAAACTGAAGTGGAACCATCTATTACAGCAAACTGACGGCAAGAACGTCATTTACATCAAACGACGACAAGGATGTCGCATCATATTTTTGTCTGGATGACATTTCAATTCACGGTCCACAAGAGTTTGAATCAACAGAAGATTCAACACAACGTGGAACCATATTACAGCATCTTTTACGGCAACTCATCAACTATCTTTTACCGCATCTCAACGACGTCAGCAACATTACAATGACGTCTTCAGCACAACAGCTATCTTTTACGGCAATGCAGCAACTATATTTTACCGCATCTCAACGACGTCAACAATATTACAATGACGTCTTCAGCGCATCAGCTATCTTTTACGACAACGCAACAACTATCTTTTACCGCATCTCAACGACGTCAACAGCATTACAATGACGTCTTCAACGCAGCAGCTATCTTTTACGGCATTACAACAACGTCATTGACGTTACTGCAGCACAACAAATATCTTTTACCGCATCTCAACGACGTCAACAGCATTACAATGACGTCTTCAACGCAGCAGCTATCTTTTACGGCAACGCAGCACGACAATTATCTTTTACCGCATCTCGACGACGTCAACAGCATTACAATGACGTCTTCAAACGCAGCAACTATCTTTTATGGCAACGCAGCAACTATCTTTTACCGCATCTCAACGACGTCAACAGCATTACAATGACGTCTTCAGCGCAACAACTATCTTTTACAACAACACAACAAATATCTTTTACAACATTACAACGACGTCAACAGCATTACAATGACTTCTTCAACGCAGCAATTGCCTTTTACAAAGATTACAACAACGCTATTGACGTTCATCGCAAAGACATCAACTATCTTCAACAACATTACAACAACGCCCACGGCGTTACGGCAAAGACGACAACTATTTTTACAACAACAACGACATCAAAGAACGCCTATACAACGACGACATCATCAACGTCTATACAACGACGACATCAAGAAAGTCTATACAACAATGACGTCAACAACATTACAACGACGTCTTGACACAACACGCCGATCCAACGACGTCATTTCAGCGCCCACCTTATAATGAGGGTATTTTAATTTCACCATGCGCCCACCTTATAATGAGGGTATTTTAATTTCATCAGCGCCCACCTCCTAATGCGGGTATTTCTAAGTTATTTTCTCTACAATTTTTCTCGTGATTATACACTAATTATATCTTAAGCTTTAGTTTGCGGGAGTTTTTAATTTGCGTGAATTTCATCACAGCGTGGAACTATCTCTTCTACGAACCGAGGCAAATTGGTCAACGACCTACTTGAACGTCGATCCGCTTTTTCCCATTAGTTTCTTATCTGCGACCGGTGTCATCCTAAGTCGACACCGGGCATTGTTTCTTGAATGTGCACTATCTTTTTGCAACTTCTATACCCCTCGGGATTCTATTTCTTACCATGCGATCCAGATGATCGTGACAAAATTGGCTACTCGGTCAACTTCTTTGGCCGAAAACTCTTTCATCGTCTCCGTCCAAAGAGGGGCATCTGTTGACACCCAATTTTGTCCCATCTTTTATGATTTTATTCGTAATTTTTAATATTTTGACACTTTTAAAATAATTTTAAAATATAGGCATATATGTGTATATCCTCTTATTATTATTATTATTCGCATTTTTTATCATTTGCATTTTTTTAATAATCATAAGTTTTATCCGAAATTCTATGTTATTTTTATTCTCGCAAAATTGCATTGCATTTTCCTTTTATTAAGCATTAAACATTTCGCAAATATTATATTTTATTATTATCACGTCGTTATGTTATTTTAAATAATTCACATCTTTTACAAAACAAAAATAATATTTTAATATTAAACCCCTTTTATATTTTTAAACCCATAACCCATTTTTTTTTCCTAACCCAAAAAGAATTTCTAACCCATTTTATTTTCCCAACCCAATACAAATTCTACCCAAACAAAATTCACCAAGCCCAAATGCATTCCCCTCTATTTCCCTTATCTCCCAAGCCCAACCGGTCGCCCTCTACCAAGCCCAAATTCCCTAAACAATAACCCAACCAAACAGCCTACCCGCGAGCCCAACTCCCCCAACCGAACCGGCCCAAACCCAAATTAAAACCCCCCATCGTCCAAACACAAACCCAAAATCCAGTTCGCCCAAACACAAACCAAAACCAGCGACGCCAAAAACCAGACGACCCTCCCGAAAATCCGGCGGTCCTTCGCCGGCTCCACCTCCAAACCGTCGGATAAACACGAACACCACTGCCACCATCAAGCCCTCACATCGCCAGTCCTCTTTTCCCCTTTTTCTGCAAACCCCAGAGCCTTGAATAGCTCGTCCAAGGTCGAATCGACAGGCGAACCATGCATGCTGCGGTCGATCCCCAGAACACCTTCAAGGTTTCGACGGGTAATAGCACAAACCCGTACCCCTTTTATTATCATCTCAGTTTTCAAAATCTGTCAAAAAGAAAACCGTCACTTTGCTACTCTTTTCTTTGGATTCGAAATTTGAATTCTAGCTGTTGAAACCCCTCAAGTTTTGACTATAAATATAGCCCTTTGGGTTGTGTTTGAGGAGGCTTTTTTTTTTCGGACGAAAACTCTCGGTTCTTCAGAAAATCGAACTAAAAATTCACCATTTTTCTTAGGCTTGCTCAGACGCAAATATAGGCAGAAAAACCCCTCTCTCGAATAGCTTTCGATTCTCAAAAATCTTTTTTTTTACTCTCAGTTCTTGCTCGACACAACCGCAAAATATTCATGCCCATTTTTTGTTCAATCGCATAAACAAACTCCTCCGAGCGGGTCGACGATTCGAAACACGCCTCGGTTCACTGCCCGAAGAAAGTCAGTAAATTCGAATTCCTCTCTTTTATTTTTATTTGCTGTGTTTAGTTGAAGATTTTGATTTTTAGTATGATTGGTTATGGTGTGTCGTTGTGTGTTTAATACGTATGATTAAATCCTGTCAGATTGGATGTTGTTCAGTTGATCATGACTAAGTTAAGCTATTTAGGTATTAAGGCCATGTATATCTGATTCCATGTATTAAAATGAGATTATAACTTACTAAGGTTATATGACTTTGATTTAGACTATATTTGAGCCTATGGGTAAGATTGTACTTAAATAAGTATCTGATATTTGCACTGATTAAGTGAAAATCCTGATTTGGCTTGAATTCTAGATTTGTTTGTCTTCTAGGAGGATTATAATAGGGATAGTTAGAATGCATTGTGACAGTGTATGTCTGTTTAGTAGTTTATGTATTATCAATGTGTTATTATTAAAACTCAACTTCAATCTTATATGATGTATGTGTTTGTTTAAGTTTGTTTCATAACATGAATGGTCAGCTGATCATGTCTAGCCTAGACCAGTCCTGAATATGCATATGTGCTTTGAGTTTGACTTGGCTAAACCTCATGTTGAATAATAACAAGAGCCCAGCTTGGGTACATGTTGGTATTTGGTCTGTTCATGTGATTTGGGAGTAGTAGTATGAAGCATTTTAGATTTGAAGGTTCACCAGCATGCCTAAAACCTATATAAAATGAACCTGAGATAGTTAATAATGAGTCTTATGTGTGTTTGCTTGTTTCTGAATGAGTGGATTACACATGGACTAAGGCAATGGAATCATGCCCATCTCTGTTAAGTCTATGTTCCATTTTAGCATGTCCTAGATGTGTTTTTTTGTGATATTTGGTTTGTTAATTTAGGGTCTATTTGATAACCATGTTAGGTTTAATTTAAAGTGTCACCATGCCTAACACATTCTGAACATGATTGTATATGTCTAAAATTTACCTCAATAGCCCTGCGTATTTAAAATGGTATATTTGGGGGATTTGCTTGGTCATTCCTCTATGTAGTATATCCACTGGATCGATTGCATTTGCCCTGTTTGTCTGAATGTTAAAGCATGTCTGCAATAGACCTGTTAACCTGGACTGTTTGTCCATGTTTTAGGACTGAATATATTAAGTCATATTCTGATTCGTTGCCATCCCTGAAGCTTGGTAATAGGATGTGTATATTTGTTCTTCCCTAGCTGAATCTAAGCATGTTCACTGTATACTTCAGCCTGATGTTGTCCATCTGAAATCATGAGGGATATCCTTATATTTTACTTGCCTTCGTTAATGCGTAAAATTGCTCCTGTTGGTCTTTTTTTTTTTTTTTGATTTTGCTGAGCCTGCGGGGGTATATTCCAAAGGTATACAGGATATATGGGCTTCAATATACACAAGATGTATATTAAAGTTGTATATCTGCAAGTATATCCTATCTACCCCAAATATCATATGTATATCAGCTCTTATGTATGTCTAAATGTATATATGCACGTATGTGTTAAATTGGGCCCTATTATGCATTTGAGGCTGGTTTATTCTTTTAAGTTTGATAATTATCATTCTTTTTGGGTTTGTTACGTATATTGGACTGGTCCATTTTGTATGCAGCTTTTGTTAGTGAGAAAAAAATCCAAAGTATACAGTAAGCCTGTTTTATACTTCACAAGGCCCACCACTTAATTTTTTGTTTTGTTTGTTGTGCCTCAACCTCCTTTCATGTAATACGGGCTTAGCTTTGTGCTCTTAGTATGGGGTCTCTGTTGTTATTCCCATTAGTAGGTCCCGAATAAATCCCAACAACATATTACTTATGAATTATTTGTTTACAGTTTTATGTATATATTTTCATGTCCCGTCTACTAATCCTTTTCTTTTCTTTTATTTACATGAAACGCATCGGGAGCAACAAAGAGTCTCGTTATGAGACTCATCATCACCATTGCCGAACGAAGACCCGCATTCATACTCCTTGCATTCTCCAATCTCGGGATTTCAAAACCAATAGGGCTAGCTGACATCGTTATCCGCCTTAATTCCCTTTCATTTTATTCTTTAATTCCGTTATTTCTATTTTTTGGCATGTAATAATTATTTAATGTTTGTGTGATTGTTAGGATATTTAGAATAAATTAGGCCATGAATGAATAATTAATAGGGTAGTTTAAAAATCGTCGCTAGTTTATTCATTTGTAGGCTCGGTTAATTCAAACTTAGAAATCCTCCGCTAGTTTATTTATTTTTAGGCTCGTCATGCACATTTAAAATTTCCAAAACAAACTTTGATCATCCTCTGTTCACTTTATTAATTTTGCAACTCAAATGATTTCCAAAAGATTTACTTCTTAGGCATTATAAATAATTTGTTTTTACTATCAATTGTTAAAAATGCATACTTTTCAACTTTACATGTGTTTCTCTTTAAATACCATACAAATGCATACTTGTACAAAAATGCATCTCTTTCATTAATTATTTGCAAACCTCTTTTTAACTTATATACTTTAAACATGCATTTTCCTTAGTATAATATTAACCTGAGTTTGACCGGATAACCGCAAGTTAGCGGATCTTAAAGGATGCCTAACCCCTTCCCTTTAGGATAATAAAGAACCCTTACCTAGAATCTCGCTAGTTTCGCAGACCTTAAAATCGGAGTTTACATTGCAGCATTTAGTTTAATATTTAGGTGTCCTAATTCACCGTAAAAATAATTAGGTGGCGACTCCTTAATCATTTACCCAGGAATCACCGGATACGTCTGTGCTCCGCTTTGACCCGAGCAGGTCAAAAATAGGGCACGACACCGACAATGGTGGAGAATACATTGACGGTAACTTCAAACAATATTGTGCTGATAATTGGATCAAGAAGGTGAAGACTATTCCTGGAATGCCCCAACAAAATGAAATAGCAGAAAGGATGAACCGAACATTGAACGAGCGTGCACGGAGCATGAGAATACATGCTGGACTGCCCAAGTCATTCTGGGCAAATGCAATAAATATCGCAACCTTCTTGATTAACAGAAGACTATCTGTTCCTTTGGGTTTCAGAATTTCAGAAAAGGCTTGGAGTGGAAAAAAGGTAAATCTTTATTTTCTAAAAGTGTTTGGTTGCTTATCCTATGTTCATATTGATGCTACTGCTAGAAGTAAACTTGATCCAAAATCTAAGAAGTGTTATTTTATTGGCTATAGTGACACAAAGTTTGGTTATCGATTTTGGGATGACTAAAATTGAAAGATCATCCGAAGCAGGGACGTCGTCTTCAATGAACAGGTGCTGTACAAAGACAAGTTGCGGGAGAGTTCATAATCTAAGAACAAGTAATCAGAAATAATTAATTTGAGAGACTTTTCGGCACCCAAGCTACAACAAGGTACTACTGCGGCAGAGGAACAAGCAACACTAGAAGAAGGCTAACAGGCCAGTGATGGCGAGGTTGATGAAAATGCTGATTCTGAAACAAATCAGTGGACACCGATACTGCTCCTTTATGTTGACATCATGCTGATCAAAGGAGCAGACCTACATGAGATTGATAGGCTGAAGAAGAAGCTGTCAGAAGAATTTGCAATAAAGTAAGGAGGGCCTCAAGCTCTCACAAGAAGAATACGTGAAGAAGGTTCTCAAGAGGTTCAACATGAATGATGCCAAGCCAGTTAGTACTCCCTTGGCCGGACACTTTCGTTTGTCAAAGTATCAGTCGCCTGTGACTGAGGACGAGAAGGAGCATATGTACAAGGTACCTTATGCCTCTGCTATTGACAGTCTTATGTACGCGATAGTATGTACGAGGCAAGACATTGCAGATGCATTGGGAGTTGTTAGCAGGTTTATGAGTAATCCAGGAAAGTAACAATGGAAGGTTGTGAAGTGGATTTTCAGGTATCTGAAGGGAAACTCAAGTTCAACGTTGTGTTTTTGAAAGTCAAAGACAGGATTGCATGGATATGTTGATGCTGACAATGGTGGTGATGTTGATAGCAGAAAGAGCACATCCGGGTATGTTTCCACATTCAGAGGTACTGTGATTTGCTGGGTTTCAAAGTTGCAGAAGATAGTAACTCTCTCTAGCTGTGAGACTGAGTACGTTGTCGTGATGGAGGCCACAAAGGAGATGATGTGGCTACAATTTTTTTTGCGTTGATTGGATCAGGACCATGAGGGGAGTGTACTATACTGTGATAGCTAGAGTGCCGTTCATTTGGCAAAGACCCCGGTCTACCATGCTCGCACGAAGCACATACAACTCCGGTACCATTTTATCATATTAGCTTTGGAAGATGGAGTATTAGTGCTTGAGAAAATGGAGTAATAGTGTTTGAGAAGATTCCATGTGAGTGTACTATACTGTGATAGCCAGAGTGCTTGAGAAGTTAGACTTCTTGGATGAGGATCGAAGTCGGTAGTCTCCAAGTGGGAGATTGTTGAGTTGTGGAGCCTAATTCATCGTCGACACTATGAAAATCCTACGCAGAGTGTGGAACGCTGATCGACCTACGCAGAGTGTGGAGCCTAATTCTAGGGCTCCATTTTCTTTTGAGGTCAAGCAAGAGAGAAAGAGAGAATTGTAAACTCAGACTCCCTATTTGATTATAGTAAAATCTGCATTGGCGAAGTGGACGTAGCCCTCACATTGATGGTGATTACTTGTTCTTTTCTTATTTATTGTTTTCTGATTAGATAGGATTTGAGACTCAAATCCTAACAGGAGCTATAGGAATGTTTTGAGTTTGGGAGGTATTTTGAGCTTCCAACTCCATGAAAAAGGGTGAGTGTGAGGGGTATCATGGGTGATGTCCATATAACAAGAGTTCACTGTGAAATAACCCACAAGGCCAAGGCCCCACACAATGCGATCATAACTAGAAGGATTTGACGGGAGCTAATGATCTTCACGTAAATCTTGGATAAAATGAGGTAACTCAAATGAGATTGAAGAGCGAAGGTTGAAGGTCGGATGCAGGTAGGATGCCACAGTCGTAGTGAGATCTTGTTTGGTAAGGGTCCCTGTGATAAGTGTTGGATTACAAAGGATTGCAGGAACGGAAATTACAAATAACTGCTAATGTAAGAATTGAAATTACAATTCAACTAGAAAACTGAAAATTACAAAGATGAACTAGAAAAACTGAAAAAACTGTTTTTGTTGAGTCGAGTGTGGCACTTTGTCCTTAAGACAATATTGCCCCGTATGTATCCTTTATACGTCCTAGATAATTTGTCTCCCAAGATAAAACAGCAATGGAACACTTGAGCAAAGGAAACTTAAGAGCTACCTTGAAGAATATTGAGCAAGAAATGATGCAAGGAAGGTGTAGGAAGAAACTGTTTTGCTTGTGTATTTTCGTGTATATTGCAAGTATATTTTTCTGTGCCTCAACAATGGTGTAAGGGGTGTTTATATAGGTGAGGGAGGGCTGTTTAATCGCCCCATAATGACCATTATTGGCCAAATAATGGCCATTATGGAGGTAGTAAAGCCACCAAAATAAATGGTGAAAGACCAATGGATTTGGCCATTATAGGAGGAGTAATTCAGCCAAAATAAATGGTTGAATTGAGTGCTTGGGCGTTTTTGCTTTGACCGTCGAAATTCTGACTTTCTGAAAACTTCAGGGACCAAACTGTACATCTTGAAACTTCAGGGACCAAACTGTACATCTGAAAGAATTCTGGTCCAAACTGTACATCTGAAACTTCTGGGATCAAACTGTACTTCTGGCAAAGTTCTCTAGCCCAAAAAGATAATATCAGAAGGCCCACGGCCCACGGCCCACGACCCACGACCCGTGACCCGTGACCCGGAACCCGAGAACCCGGAACCGGACCGGACGGGCGGGCGGCGACGGCGCGCGTGTGGTCTTTCCTTGAACCGAAGCACATCTAGGTCCTCCTCCTTTAAACACATGGGATACCCCTTGGGGTCCCAAACCCCAAACCAATTTCGAATCTTATATACACAACAATTCTTTCTTCCTCTACCGATGAGGGAGAATTGAACACAACACCACACTTTCCATGCTTCAAACACCTCACTTCGTGGACCAATATTTCTTTCATTTCTCAATGAAATTTGATGATTCTTGGCCCTACGGTTATCTACGTACTTAGTAGATCATGCATGTGTGAAGAACCGAATTCTCCAACATACGTAACACTAATGTTTAAGCCATTAAAGTTGGTCGGTCGCAACTCCCGCCAAAGGCAAATTTCCAACAATCCCCTCTTGAAAGAGATTTTGGCTCACTCACATGGTGCCTTTTTCATTTCCAGTAATATTTCAGCGGACCGATGTTGCATAAGGAGAGGTAGCTTCATCTTTGAACCTTCCATAGTTGAATACCATCGGACTTACTTACTGCGCGATGAACGTAATGTCTTGAACCGTCAGTGTTTAGTGTAAGCCAAGTCAATGGTACCAACACAACAAATTCCCTTACTCTCTTCTTCGTAATGTTTTATCCGTTTTGGCCATGGACAACGTCTTGGATTCTTAAGTGCGTTCATTTTGAGGCGGCCCGTCCTCACACTTAAATAGGTGGTCTCTTACAAGGCATCCTGCTATACCCCACTTCACAAGTGTTAGGAACCATTAAAAGTTTCCCAAAACCTAACCTCAACTGTTGAGGAGCATTACAGGTTTTGAAAACTTAACCTTTACCCATACTGCAGATAGCACTTAAAGTCTATCGCGGGAACGGCTTTGGAGTCGGTGTTTCTGTTCAGAAATCACTATCCGAAGTGCTCATACTTCCACCGAAGCGATCAACTGAACCTTTACAACTTAGTTTTCCCATTGAACTAAATTACTGGGATCTCCAGTTAGTAAGGTTGGGTTACCGCTGTATTGGTCCTTATATTTTGGGTTTTAAGCCCATTCCCCTAGACAGGCAAGCCATCTGATCTTTGGGTAAGCCCTTTGTCAATGAGTCTGCTATATTATCCTTTGACTTAATGTAATCAATGGATATTATACCCGTGGTGATCAGTTGCCTAACGGTCTTATGCCTCCGTCGAATATGACGAGACTTGCCGTTGTACATAGCATTCCGTGCCCTTCCTAGAGCCGACTGACTGTCGCAGTGGATCATTACCGAAGGTACGGGTTTGTTCCAACACGGAACATCCTCTAAGAAGTCATGAAGCCACTCAGCTTCTTCTCCTGCTTTGTCTAAAGCGATAAACTCCGATTCCATTGTGGATCGGGCGATGCAAGTTTGCTTAGAGGATTTACAAGACACAACCCCACCACCAATTGTAAATACATACCCACTGGTGGACTTGGTGTTCTCTATATCAGATATCCAGTTTGCATCACTGTACCCCTCTAGTACAGCTGGATATCTCGAATAGTGTAACCCATAATTTAACGTGTATTTCAGGTATTGTAATACCCGATTCAACGCCTTCTAGTGATTATCACTCGAATTACGGGTGAACCTAGCCAACTTATTGACTGCATAAGCAATATCAGGTCGGGTGCAGTTTGTTATATACATCAAACTGCCGATCACCTATGCATATCGCTCCTGGTATACAGGTGCACCAAGATTTTTATCAAGCTTTTGATTTGTATCCATTGGTGACTTTATCGGTGAACTGTCTAACATCTCAAACTTTCTCAAAACATCCTCGATGTAGTGAGACTGAGATAAGACCAGTCCGTCAGACGTCTTAGAGATTTTAATCCCTAAGATGACATCTGCGATACCCATATCCTTCATGTCGAAGCATTGTTTCAACATGTTCTTAGTCTCTAGGATTACCCTAGATCGCTTCTGTGATTAACATGTCGTCTACATACATGCATATCATAACAAGCAGTCGAGTTACCTTTCGTGTAAACACATTTATCACACTCATTAATGGCGAACCCGCCCGATAGTAGAGTACTATCAAATTTTTGTGCCATTGCTTGGGCTTGTTTCAGCCGTGCAGATTTGATAAGTCGACAGACTTTCTTCTCTTGCCCTTGAACCACGTACCCCTCGGGTTGGTCCATATAAATGTCTTCTTCCAAATCACCATTTAGGAAGGCTGTCTTAACATCCATCTGGTGTATCTCAAGGTCACGCAAAGTTGCGATCGCAATGAATACCCGTATGGATGTCATCCGATCTTGGAGAGTATGTGTCAAAGTAGTCAAAGCCTTCTGTCTGTCGATAGCCCTTGACTACCAACATGGCCTTGTACTTATCTATAGACCCATCTGCCTTGTATTTCCGTTTGAGTATCCACTTACACCCTAACAGTTTATTTCCCGGAGGAAGATCAACCAACTCCCAAGTATGGTTATGCGGAATGAAGCTTATTTCACTCTCAATAGCTTCTTTCCAGAGCGGTGCTTCTGGAGTTAACAACGCCTTAGCAATTGTCCTTGGTTCATCATTAACCATATAAGCTACAAAGTCAGGACCGAAGGATTTATCCTTCCTGGCCCTTTTACTTCGCCTTAGATCCATCTCTGGAGTCTCCAAGTTCTGAGAATCTGGAACACTAGATTCCGGATGTTCAGTCACCTCGAGATTCGCTAGATCTGAACCATCTAGATCCGGGCAGTCAAGGACTCCCGGTTCTTGAGAGCTTTGTGCATAACTTCATTTGCGAGAGGTTATGTCTTTTTCCTTTCTAGGAAAGGTATCTTCAAAGAATAAAGCATTCCTTGATTCCATAATTGTACCCTGGTGGATATATGGAATATATGACTTATGCAGTAAGAAGCGATAAGCACTACTGTTATTTGCATATCCGATGAATATGCAATCTACAGTCTTAGGCCCAATCTTGACCTGTTTTGGCTTCGGTACTTCAACCTTTGCCAAACAACCCCACACCTTAAAATATTTGTAGGTGGGTTTCTTTCCTTTCCATGATTCATATGGAGTTTTGTCCTTACCCTTATGTGGGACTCAGTTAAGAATCGTATTAGCGGTAAGGACGACTTCTCCCCACATGTTTTGGGAAAGTCCGGAATTGATAAGCAAGGCATTCATCATTTTCTTTAATGTGCGGTTCTTACGTTCTGCCACACCGTTTGATTGAGGTGAGTATGGAGCCGTCGTTTGATGAATAATTCCTTCTTGGGCACAATATTCCTCAAAAGGCGCTACATATTCTCCCCCTCTATCGCTACGAATGGATTTAATCCGTAGGCTAAGTTGGTTCTCAACTTCTGCTTTGTAACGTCGGAACGCTTCAAAGGCTTCATCCTTACTTCTTAACAAGTAAAGGTAACAATACCTTGTGCTATCGTCAATGAAAGTCACAAAGTACTTATTCCCCCCTCTAGTTTGTGCAAACTTCAAATTACAGATATCTATGTGAATAAGTTCTAGAGGAGCGGTATTCCTTTCGACGGATCGAAAAGAAAGCTTCGTGAGTTTTGCCTCTACGCACACCTCACACTTATGTTGAGGGTTTACGTCGATAGACGGCAACAACTCCATCTTTACCAGCCTTTGAATAGACTTGTAGTTAACGTGTCCTAATCTATGATGCCATAAATTAGAAGACTCAAGCAAATAAGAAGAAGGTTCAACTTTATTTCCTTGACGCAATACAGACATGGCATTCACTTTGAAGAGGCCTTCACAGACGAAGCCGCTCCCTACAAATGTGCCATTTTTAGTGAGTACAAACTTATTGGATTCAAACACTAGCCTAAAACCAGCATTAACCAATAAAGGTCCAAAAACTAAATTTCTTCTAATTTCTGGGACGTGCATCACTTCCTTCAGAGTGAGTTCCTTGCCGGAAGTCATCTTCAGGACCACCTTTCCAACCCCTAGCACGTCCGAGGAAGCGTTGTTGCCCATGAATAGCTTCTTGTCGGTGACCGGAGTGTACGTGGAGAAGGCATCTTTGTTGGAACAAATGTGTCTTGTTGCACCTGTGTCCACCCACCACTGCATCGGATTCTCAACCAAGTTGGCTTCTAGCACCACGGCCGATAAATCCTCAATCAAGTCATCCAGGAGCGTGTCCTTGATGACATTAGCTTGAGCCTTGCCTTTCGACTTGGCTTTCTGTTGTTGCTCAGTCTTGAGCTTGCGGCATTCCTTGATCCTATGACCAGGTTTCCTACAGTGATGACAATTACCTTTGAACATCTCCGCTGCGGGGGTTTTGCCGTCTTTCTGGAACTTCCGCTTCTTGCTTGAGTTCCCTTTGGCCTCAGCCAGATTCGCCTTTGCCTCAGCATGTTGTCTACCCTTTGGCAAGGTCTTCTTATTATCTTCCTGGATTTGCAGTTTGATAACAAGCTCTTCAAAGGTCATCTCCTTTGTCTTGAGTTTCAAGTAACTCATAAACTCATTCCATGAAGGAGGTAACTTTTCAATCAGCGATGCAACCAAAAACTGCTCGTTTGTCTTCAGTCTTTCCAAACCCAGGTGATATAAAATCATTTGGAATTCCTGGACTTGGGACATCACTGTCTTGCTGTCCACCATTTGGAATTTTAGAAATTTTCCAACGATGAACTTCTTAGTACCCGCATCTTCTGCGTTGTACTTCTTTTGCAGTTTTTTCCACAGCTCTTTGGCAGTGCCAACGGTAGAATATACCGTGTAGAGAGGGTCTGCCAAGCAGTTCAGTATATAGTTCTTGCACATGAAATCGCTATGATTCCACGCATCACGAACCATCTTCATGCCGTTAACGACATGGATACCAAGGCCCCCTTCACCCGTTTCAGCAGGCGAAGAGTCCATTTCATCTCCAGCTTGTGGAGGATCTTCCGTAAGGAACCGGGCCATGCCCATAACTGTTAAGTAGAACAGCATCTTTTGCTGTCATCTCTTAAATTCTGATCCCATGAACTTTTCAGGGCGATCATGGTGGTGTGAAGAAGAGGGTGGAGCTCCAACAGTCGGGAAGGCAGCAGTGTTATTGCCTTGAGCGATGGCAGCAACAGCGGCGGCTGAAGAAGCGGGATTCTTGCCTTGGCGATGCGGCGATGGCGGGAAAGCGACAACGTTGCCTCGAAAAGCGGCGGCGATGGCGACAACATCAATCATATTTCCAGCCATGTTATTGCAGTTATCGTAAGCAAATATTGCCTTAAGTTGTTGGATTACAAAAAGTTGCGAGAACGGAAATTACAAATAAGCGCTAATGTAAGAATTGAAATTACAATTCAACTAGAAAGCGAAAATTACAAAGATGAACTAGAAAAAGCTGAAAAAGCTGTTTTTCTTTGAGTCGAGTGTGACACTCTGTCCTTAAGACAATATTGCCCCGTATGTATCCTTTATACGTCCTGGACAATTTGTCTCCCAAGATAAAACAGCAATGGAACACTTGAGCAAAGGAAACTCAAGAGCTACCTTGAAGAATATTGAGCAAGAAATGATGCAAGGAAGGTGTAGGAAGAAACTGTTTTGCTTGTATATTTTCGTGTATATTGCAAGTATATTTTTCTGTGCCTCAACAATGGTGTAAGGGGTGTTTATATAGGTGAGGGAGGGCTATTTAACTGCCCCCATAACAGCCATTATTGGCCAAATAATGGCCATTATGGAGGTAGTAAAGACACCAAAATAAATGGTGAAAGACCAACGGATTTGGCCATTATAGGAGGAGTAATTCAGCCAAAATAAATGGCTGAATTGAGTGTTTGGGCGTTTCTGCTTTGACCGTCGAAATTCTGACTTTCTGAAAACTTCAGGGACCAAACTGTACTTCTGGCAAAGTTCTCTGGCCCAAAAAGATAATATCCCACGACCCGGACGGGCGGGCGGCGGCGGCGCGCGTGTGGTCTTTCCTTGAACCGAAGCACATCTAGGTCCTCCCTCCTTTAAACACATGGGATACCCCTTGGGGTCCCAAACCCCAAACCAATTTCGAGTCTTATATACACAACAATTCTTTCTTCCTCTACCGATGAGGGAGAATTGAATACAACACCACACTTTCCATGCTTCAAACACCTCACTTCGTGGACCAATATCTCTTTCATTTCTCAATGAAATTTGACGATTCTTGGCCCTACGGTTATCTACGTACTTAGTAGATCATGCATGTGTGAAGAACCGAATTCTCCAACATACGTAACACTAGTGTTTAAGCCGTTAAAGTTGGTCGGTCGCAACTCCCGCCAAAGGCAAATTTCCAACAATAAGGTGTCGCAAGGTTGGATTTAGGCCGGGCCAAAGGTCAGTCCAAAACTTAATGTGTGATCCCGAGTGGATTTGCCATACAATTCCTTTTTGGCATATGTCCTAACATTGGAGTACCGCTTTCCAAAGTCTAGAGGGAGGGCTTGGAGTGAAGTGCTGAGGTGGCATGTATTTAGAGAGGAGGAGAGAGGCCTAGAGAGCATTTTGGTTTTGAAATAGTCTCCAGGCCGTGCTTGCAATGCAAGGAGAGTTTGATTCTTAGGCAGGAGTCGCTGAATGCCTAGGCCACCATTCGATTTTGTTTTGGTGACAGTGTTCCATGCAAGTAAATGAAGCTTTTTATGTTGTGCATTGGAGACCCAAAGGAAATTACATTCATGGCGTTCTAGTTGGTGGATAACGTGCACGGGTATGGAAATAGATTGCATGACGTGGTTAGGTATATCATTAAGAGTTGTTTTGATGAGAGTGAGATGTCCTGCAAGTGAAAGACTTGTAATTTGGAAAGAAGAGAGAACAAGGTTCTTGTCTTGTTTGGAACAGTAGCGGGATTAGTAAATCCCAGACTTGTGGTAATTAATGCTTTGACCTGAGTAATTAGAGAAATGATTGAGATGGTCAAGAATTATGGTACATGTCGTAGTGTTGATTTTAGAAGCTAGAATAATGTCAGGTGAGAGATTGGAGGAGAACAGGGTGCCAAAGGTGATGGTCAACTACTATATTGATACTTCTGGAAAGCATTTCCACGCATAGGATGAACAGATAAGGTGATAATGGATCACCCGTATGAGAGCCGTTAATAAGAATGGAAATACGGGACTTGGATACACAAGACATTATTAAGCTTATGAGCTTGATGGGAAATTGGAAATAGTGAAGAGTAGAATGGATGAAATTCCATTCAAGTTTATCAAACGTCTTTTCCAGATTAATTTTTAAAAGCAGTTGAGCATTTGGACTTGGATTTTTTGAAATGATGCAAAAGTTCTTGGACTATAATAGTGTTATCCGAAGCTCTACTATTGGATTAGAAAGACGATTGTGTTTGAAAAATAAGGGTATTAATGAGAGGCTTTATCCTATTAACAATACACTTAGTTAATAATTTATAGACCGTATTACATAGACTAATCGGCCTATAGTGAGCCGTGGATGATGGGCTTTGGGATTTTGGAAAAAGGCATAGGAAAGTATCATTGAACGTAGGAAGAGTTTGGTATTGCCATCTCGAGTGAGGCATCTGGTATGGGTGCATGGAAAGGAGGCCGTATGACTTGTGGTATATAAATTATGGTACAGTCTTGACCACTACTTGGCACTGCAGCAGTGAGTATTCCAGCTATCCAACCAGATATCATGCAAGAGGGTTCCCTATTGAATAGATATCAACAGTTGAAACTCATTCCACCTGTGACGAATGAAGAGGTGGTTCAGACTCTAAGGGGAATAGATGATAGTAAAGCTCCTGGCCATAATGGTTTCAACTCACTATTTTTCAACAAGGCATGGCCAATACTTGGGAGTGAGGTTACTGCTGTAGTAAAAGAGTTCTTCACCACTCAGAAGTTGTACAAGCCTGTGAATTGTGCTTGTGTCACACTCATTCCCAAAGTAAAAAATCCTACTAGTATAAGAGAATTTCGGCCTATCTCCTGCTGCACTGTAATTTATAAAATCATCTCTAGGATAATTACAGCCAGACTTATACTAGTAGCCAAGCTGTTTTTGTGCCTGGCAGATTAATACAAGACAATATTATACTCAGCCATGAGTTAATTAAAGGATATGGAAGGAAAATTTGTCCCCAAGATGCATGCTCAAGGTGGAAATGCAAAAAGCGTACAATTCGGTAGAGTGGGAATTCATGAGGCAGGTTTTACAAGCACTTAACTTTCCTGACATATTTATAGGTTGGATTATGGAATGCTTAACAACTGTTTCATATTCTATTGCTATAAATGGTGAATTGAAGAAAGCTTTTCCAGCCAAGAAAGGGTTGCGACAAGGGGATCCACTATCCCCCTATCTCTTTATTTTGGCTATGGAATATTTCAGCAAGATGCTTAAGAAACTAGGCAAAGACCCCGAATTCCACTTTCATCCAAAGTGTGACAAGCTAAATTTGATACAATTGGGATTCACTGATGATTTATTAATATTTTGTAGGGGTGATATCAAATCTGTACTTAAACTCTTTGACTGCTTTCAACTGTTCTCCAAGGCTTTAGGTTTGGTTGCTAATGTAAGCAAAAGTTCAATTTATTTTGGAGGGGTCCTGGATGACATCCAATAGAGTATTTTACAAGCATTGGGCTTCTCTAAGGGCACACTGCCCTTTAGATATCTAGGAGTACCCTTGAGCTCAAAAACAATATCTATCATTCAATGTCAGCCCCTACTGGATAAAATAGCTAGTAGATTTACATCTTGGACCACAAAATTCTTATCCTATGCAGGTAGATTAAAACTCATTAAGGCTGTACTCTACTTTATCCAAATATATTAGTCTCAGGTCTTTCTCCTACCTAAGAAGATCATAGAGCAAATTGAAGGCTTATGTAGAAGATTTCTTTGGACTGGAGCTCAGGATGGCTAAAAAAAAGTAATGGTTGCCTGGGATACATTATGTTTATCAAAAGCAGCAGGAGGGCTGAATCTCATAAAATTGGAGACCTGGAATAGGGCAGCAGTGTGCAAGCTGCTATGGAACCTTTGTAACAAAAAGGACAAATTGTGGGTCAGATGTGTTCATATCTATTACATCAAGGAGCAGCATCCCTGGAACAGTCAACCCAAACAAGCTTCATGGCTTCTGCAGAAGATTCTTAAGGCAAATAGGACACTGAAGGATGCTGGACTAGACTACATCAAGGAGCAGCATCCCTGGAACAGTCAACCCAAACAAGCTTCATGGCTTCTGCAGAAGATTCTTAAGGCAAATAGGACACTGAAGGATGCTGGACTAGACTACATCAAGGAGCAGCATTAGCATCCCTGGAACAGTCAACCCAAGAAGAAATATTTTTAGTGAAAAAAGGAATGAGATAGAATAATTTCCCTTGGGAATTTCTTTCATTATTCACAATATATATAGCTGTACAAGGTTGATTCCTAATATGGTACGAATCCTAACTTACCTTACAAAGGTTGATTCCTAATACAATTAGAATCCTAAGTTACCTTAAATATACATTTATCATAATTACAAAATATACGACGAATATTCTGAGAATATTCGCTAATACTCCCCTCAGGCGGGCGGGAGGAGGCCGAATGCTAAATTTGGATCGGAAGTCGGTGAAGAGGCTGTCGCGGTAGTCCCTTTGTGAAAATATCTGCATCTTGATACTGAGGAAGGCACATGTAAAATTTTGACTGACCACGAGCAACCTTCTCTCGCACAAAGTGGATATCCATCTCAATATGCTTAGTTATTTGATGTTGGGTGGATTATGAGACATATAGATAGCGTATATGTTGTCACAATAAACTATAGGCGCTTTGCGTAATGGACACTGGAGCTCCAAAAGAAGATTTGGAGCCAACGGATCTCGGCCGACGACATTAGCAACTCCGCGATATTCGCCCTTGACTTTCGAGCGGGACATCGTGGCTGCGCTTGGCGGACCATGAGATAAGATTATCCCCAAGAAATACACACGGTACCCAGAGGTGGAGCGGCGTGTGTCGGGGCATCCCGCCTAATCTGCATCCGTGTAGGCTAGCAATTTGGTTGGGGCGGAGGGGTATAGATGTAATCCAAAGTCAAGTGTGCCCTTAACATATCGATAATACGTTTGAGGCGGCAAAATGGGACTCCGGGGTCGTGCATGAACAGAGACACTGCCGAGCGGCATATGCAATATCAGGCCTAGTGAATGTAAGATCTTGAAGAGCACCTGCTGAACTCAGATATAGAGTGGGATCGTAAATCGGCGCACCGTCATTGGCACTAAGCTTGGATTTTGAGTCTCTGGAGTTGGCATAATTTTACAATTTGCCATCTTGGCCTCAGACACTATCTCTTCTGCATACTTTGACGACAGGAACATATTGGCGGCAGATCTAGTCACCGATATACCCAAAAATAACTTAGCTTCCCAAGTCGGTCATAGCAAATTCAGTTTTGAGTAGAGCAATGATTTCATTCTTCAACCGTCGGATGAGGCGAGAAGAACAATATCGTCGACATATAATAACAAATATGCAGTGTTGATACCTCGGTGAAAAGTGAAGAGAGAGGTATCACACCGCTACATACAAAACCAATTTGCGTAAGATACCGCGAACCGATCATACCAAGCGGGGGCTGTTTCAATCCATACAATGACTTCACGAGACGACACACAAACCGTGGAGTCAGCCGGATGAACAAAACCAGGAGGCGATGCATGTACACGCCTCTTTCAAATCCCCATGAAGAAACGCATTCTTGACATCAAGATGATGAATCGGCCAATGCAAGCCCATAGCAATCACGAGAACGATCCGAATCGGCGGTTTAACAACCGGATCAATGTCTCACCACAATCAATACCCTCCTGGCGATTAGTGCCATTTGCAACTAGTCTTGCCTTATACCTCTCTAAGTCACCACCGTCTCTGAACTTGTGTGAAATAGCCACATACACCGGATAACATTCACATCACCGGTCTAGGTACCAAATCCCAAGTGTTCTGCTTGGTTAAAGCGTTAAACTCTTCGCACATGGCAGCATTCCAATTTGGGGCCAGTTTAGCTAGTTTTGGATTCTTTGGAATGGGTGATAAGGTTTGTGTGGAGAGATTAAAGTGAACCTTGGGTTTGAAGATCCCGTGTTGTGCCACGAGTCTCCATGGGGTGAGGGGGCTGTAGTGGGAGGTCGGGGAGTTCTTTGGGTGGTAGCGGTGAGGCTGCGGGGCCCGGTTAGCGGCGGTGTTCTTTGCGAAGCAAGAGACTTCGACAAGTTCTTTGGATTTCTTTGGGTGGAGCGATGTGAGTGGTGCATTAGACTCTGCAGGTGCGGCATGGGTGGTGTGGGAGCTGGGTGGGTGGTAGCATTCTTTGGGAGGGTCGAGATGACCTTCTTTGGAAGCGGCGATGGCGTCGGAACAGCCGCTTCTTTGGTACAGATTTTGGATGACCAGGAGACAAACTCGGTTCATCGAGAAAGATGTAATCGGTGGTCTGAAATTTCGGAGATTTGAAAAAGGAAAGGTTGTCTCGTTAAAGGTAACGTGGCGGGAGACGATGATTTTGCGAGTAGCAATGTCATAGCACAAGTAGCCAGATGATTAGGAGATAGACCAAGAAAGACACATGGAAGAGTGCGAGGGCAAGTTTGTGGGGTGCAGTGGAGGCTATGTTGGGGTAGCATAAGCATCCAAAAATACGTAGGTGATCATATGATGACTGCCTACGGTATAAGATTTCTGTAGGGGTTTTGTTTTGGAGTGTGCTAGTTGGGAAAATATTTAGAAGGGATTCTACCATTTTGACAAAGATAGACCCAAAAAGCGGTGGTAAGCGGGCATGAAGCAGTGTGCGGACCATGTTATTGATGGTATGTATAATTCTTTCAGCCTTTCCGTTTTGGGAAGAAGTATAAGGACAAGAAAAACGGAAAACCATGCCTTGTTTAGAACAGAAATTGTGAAATGCCGAGTTATTAAATTCACGTCCATTATCACATTGGAATGATTTAATAGGTTTTTAAATTGTGTCTTAATGAATTTTTGAAATTCGAGGAATTTTGCAAAACTTGATTTGAATTTCATGGGTAAATCCAGACAAAATGTGAAAAATCATCCAAGAATACTAGATAGAATTTATGACCCAAAGAGCTAGCAATCGGAGATGTCCATAAATCAGCATGAACAATATCAAAAGGAGAAAAAGTAACATTGTTTGATGACATAAAGGGAAGACGAGTATGTTTGCCTAGCGGACAAGAAAAACAGTGTTGGGCAATTTTCCCATTTTTACATTGAATACTCTTAGAAGGCCTAAGAAAAGTAAAAGCGGGTCTCCTGGTGTCCGAGTCGGTTGTGCCAAGTTGAGGGAGAGATCGCCGCAAGGGATAGAGGTGCTTGCGGTCTGACAGCGGAATATTGAGTGAATGGGTAGAGGTCTCCCACACTATTGCAGCGTGTAAGAATTTTCCCCGTATTGAGTTCCTTCACAGAAAAACAAAAAGGGTCAAATTCGACAGACACAGAATTATTGCTAGTGAATTTTCTAACAGAAATTAAGTTTTTAATTATGTTAGGTGTGTATAGGACGTGGTTTAGGGAGAAAGGTGGATGTGGATGTTTGGTGTGTATGTTACCGTAACCTTCAATTGGAATGCGATTACCATTACCGATAGTAATAAATTGAGGACACTTTAGCCGACGTAGTTGAGATAGGTTACCTGACGACCGGGTGAGGTGAGATGTGGCTCCGGTGTCCATGTACCAATTGTCGTCGGGCTGTTGAAGGTTCACGGTGGTGTATGCAGCCCCAAATCGGTCGGGGCAGTGTTGCTTCTTTGGGCTATGATAGGCTGCTGCGATTATTCTTCTTCTTCTTTGGGTATGTCAGTGGGCTCGCTTCTTTGGCTGGTGGGCTCGCCCTAGTGGTGAGGCGGGGCCCAACAGGCGATCGACCAAGGCTGCTGGGCCCAGGCCCTGCGGTCAGATGCAGGAATGCGGCGAGGCCCAGTTCTTCTAGTTGGGCCACTTCTTTCTTTGGTTAGACCATCTTCTTCTTTGTCCGATGGTATTGTTGTCGATCCATCGTTGCGTTGGCCCTTTCCGCGGCCCTTGCCTTTATTGTTGCGACCTCTGCCGCCACGACCTCCGCCGCTCTGTTGCTGCTGCTGCTGCTGTTGGAACTGTTGGTTGATGCTGGCCGCAGGTGTCGCCATCCCTTCAACGGCTAACGCCTTTTGATTATGTTCCTCTTGTTTAGCACGTCTAGTTTCTTCCAACAATAGTTGTGAACATGCCTTGTTGAAACTTGGGAGAGGGTCGGCTTGTTGAATCATTGTTGCGAGTGTGTCATATTCACCTTTCGGTAAACCCGCAACAAGTTGAAGCACCATCTTGGTTTCTGAAATAGAAGTCCCGACGTTGGATAGTTGATCGGTTATGAGTTTCAGTTGCTTACAATATTCGGACATGTTGTTAAAATTCTCGAGGCGGGTATTGTTGAATTGCTCTTCCAAATACACAGCCCGAGTATTTTTATTGTCCTGAAAGATTTCTTCTAGCCGGACCCAAAGCTCACGTGCCGTAGCACCTATTTTCATGATAGTGCATAACATATCTTTGGAGATGGTGCCGTAGATCCATTGTTTGATGATGGCGTCAAGACGACGCCATATTGAGTCTGTAACATCGGTGGGACGAGGAACATATTCGTCAATGTGATCGAGCACGTTGTATGCACATGCATGAATGTAGAATAGTTCCATCCACATGGAATATTGACAGTCTTCTTGGTCAAGAATTATAGGGATAAAATTCTTGATGTTGTTAACGGCGAATGCTGGATGAAAAGAAGTTACTGAACGTTGAGAGGGGTTTTCAAGTGTGCGATGGTTGAAAGCGGAATTTGTGGGGAAGACATGGTTGCCGCTTTGTCGAGGAAGGGAATTTTCTGGTTTGGCGAAATATGGAGGAAGAAACAAGAATTTTTTTCTGTGAAAGCGTAAAAATCGGATTTCAATGGGAATGAGGATTTAGGTTTTAGGCTCTTGATACCATGAAAGATAGAATAATTTCCCTTGAGAATTTCTTTCATTATTCACAATAGATATAGCTGTACAAGGTTGATTCCTAATATGGTACGAATCCTAACTTACCTTACAAAGGTTGATTCCTAATACAATTAGAATCCTAAGTTACCTTAAATATACATTTATCATAATTACAAAATATACGATGAATATTCTGAGAATATTCGCTAATAGTTTCACTTAACGGTCCTATATCATTCCAAAATTGCTGGACAATGGAAGGGAAAGGAGGGTCGGAGAGCCAGATGGTTTCAAATCTAAATATATCATTTCTTGGAAGGCGAAAATCATCTAAACGCAACATCAAAGGGCAGTGGTCGGAATGGGTACATGGAAGATGTTGTACATGAGCCTTAGAAAATAAATTAAACCATTCATAATTAGCAAATAATCGGTCTAGTCATTCAAGAATCATGGCTCCCTTACGTCTTTTATTAGTCCAGGTATAACGGCTGCCCCGATAACATAAATCTACAAGATTGTAAGCATTTAGACAGTTAAGCATATTATTGGCCCTATTGTTATTTAGAGGTCCGTCTCCAAATTTTTCGTGTGCATGAGTTACGTCATTAAAATCTCCCCAATTAGCCAAGGCCCATGATAAGTAGTGGCTATATGCTTTAGATTTTCCCATAATACATGACGACCATACATAGAATTATATTAGCATAAATTGCAAAGAACATAAAGGCTAGATATTGAGGTCGTACTTGTACTTCACAGTGGACGTCTTGATTGGTAACAATAATTTTAGTGATAGTGACTCGTAAATTATCCCAAAGAACAACTATTCCACCAGAAATTCCCTCAGTTGGAGCTTCAATAAAGTTAATAAAACCATAGTCCGCACATAATTAAGCATATTGCGAAAATTCCTAGTAAAGTCAGGCGAGGTAGCACCCCTACAATTCCAGATAACAAAATTTATAGACTTAGTATTTGGGGAAGAGGGGGTTCAGAAGTGCCTGGAGTCTCCCGCGCCAGTCCTTTCGAGGGTGGAGGTGGTGCATGCAACATAGGAATGACCATCACCACGAACTTTCCCGCCTCGAGGTTGGATGTGGAATGGAGATCGATGGTGCAATGCCCCATTTATGGAGGTACATTTAGAAGAAGTTTTTTTTTCAAATTGCTCCTTGAGGACGGAGATGTGACAACTTCCCAGCCAAATCGGATTGGTGCGACTTTCCCTCATTTGAGCCATCACCGCCGCAATTTCTTGGGGTGTGAGGAGCTCTTGGTCTTCGGGATTTGGAGGGTTGTTTGTCATGGAACTGGACGATGGAGAATGTTGGTTGAGTGGAGTCACTGGAGAGGTTGGTGGAGTGTGTGGAGGAGTCTGCATATTGGTCATAGGGTACAGAGGGAGGGGGAGGGAGGCTACATGAATGTTCCAGTCTTGGTGAATCCAAGGGATTGGGGAGTGGTAAGGTAAGTAGAAGGGAAGGTCTACAAAATTGTTGGATTAAGAGTTAGTGGGGTAAGCAGTCGGGTTGACCCAATGAGGGGGGTAAGAGATTGTGTAGGGAATGTGATTCCAATGGGACGCCGGAGACATTGCCATTTAGAACTGAGCATGGAGGTCCATTGCTATGCGTATCCTTTTCGTTACTATTTGAGCTAGGTCTAGAGGGTTTTGGACTCGAATAATTACTTCGTGGCCATGGAGTGTAATGCTGAAGGAGAGAACATGGTTTTGGAGACTCAACACCAACCATGACTGAGACATGGTGAGGTTGGTCGGAGATTGTGTCGTGAAGACGACGGGGACTCAGTTGGGGGGGGGAGGAGGGTCAGTTTACATATTGAGTGGGTAGAGGTGACGGAGGAATAACGGACGGGTTGGCAGTGATGGGGGTGGCAGTGAGTGATATTGTAGGTGGGAGGGTGAAGATGGGGAAATGTTCTTGTTGCATAAGTGGAGTGGTCTGACGATGAGTTAGTTGGAACTTGAAAGTGAGGAAGTGTTAGTAGATTCAGGTAATGATGGGTGGGTTATAGAAAATGGTTGTATATAGGATGTGGGGGTTGGTGAGGGAGGATGTGACTTGGGATTGGGCTAGGCATGTGGGCTCAAGCTTGTTATGTGAGAAGAAAGGTTGGAGATTGGCAAAATAGATTGTATTGGTTTCATGGGCTTTGTATTAGACATAGGGTGATCATTATGTCTATGATCCAATATTAATATACAAGAAATCTTAGAAGTAGGGTGATGTGGCTTAGAAGTAGTATAATTTTTAATATATATAATATTTCGACAAAGAATGCCCAATGTGGCTTCATCCCGTATGAAAAGTGAGAATTTAGCTAAGAGTGTTATTAGAATAAGTTAGGTCTATTTAGGATAATATATGATTTGATAATTATGATAATATATGATTTGTAGTCCTATTATAATAGGGTTATCATTTACCTTATTAGACAAGGAAAAAGAGGATCTTACTTCTATATAAGAAGGTCATTATGATGAATGAAAAGTAGAAAGAATTCTCCCATTATTCTTGTCTCTCTAAATTATATCCCTTGTCTCAATTTTAACATGGTATCAGAGCCATGTTAGAAAGAATACCAAAATCCTAGAATAATGACATGTGATGTTAAAGAAACAGGCGATAAAGGAAAAGGAATCACCGGTGAAGAAAATAAAATCCAAAGAAAAATAATCTCTCCCTACGACATTACGTCGAATGATAACCCTGGAATTGTGGTGACACAAGTCCAATTGAAGGGCAAGAATTATGAAGAATGAGCTAGATCCATGAGAACAACCCTAAGAGCAAGAAAGAAGTTCAGCTTCGTCGACGGTATAATAAAAAAATCGGACGAATAGTCTCCAGACTTGGAAGATTGGTGGACTATAAACTCACTATTAGTGTCGTGGATTAGCAACACCATAGAACCGACACTTCACTCAATTATTACACATAAAGAGAAAGTGGAAGAATTATGGACCAGCATCCGAAAGTGGTTTGCCGTTATTAACAGCCATCGGATGCAACAACTAAAGATGAACTAGCAGAGTGCAAGCAAAAGGGAAGGACCATAGTGGATTACTATGGAAAACTCACTAAGTTGTGGGAGGAATTGGCGAATTACAAACATATCTCAACTTGTACATGCAAAAAGTGCACATGCAATCTAGGAACGGTCCTAGAAGCCAAAAGATAAGAAGAAAAAATGCATCTTTTCCTCATGGGATTGGATGAGGGAATGTATGAAATAGTGAAATCGAACATATTGGCCCAGAAATCGTTGTCATCATTGAACAAGGTCTACTCGAAGTTGGTGCAAGAAGAGCATGTGAGAGGAATCACACGAAAAATAGAGGACCTGAGTGAAACCATAGCTTTTGCCGTAAAAGGAGAAATCCTTACCGTGACCGAGGTGAAGGGAAAAATAATGATGCATTCTGCACACATTGCAAGAGATTTGGACACGTTGTGGACGGATTTTTTTGAGTCATTGGTTATCCGGATTGGTAGCCGGAAAATAAAAAAAGAGACGATAAAATCAGAGGAAGATGACAAGGAGAACAACAACAGAGGAGTGGACCAGGATCCGGCCGTGATAGAGGCAACACAGGCGGCACAAGACTTAACAATTTGAGAGATGAGATCCAGAAGACTGTGATTCACATAATGAATTCCCGGAGAATAAACCCAAATGGAAATATGGATAATAAGACCGAATATTCATTCTGGATCATAGACTCCGAAGCTACCAACCATGTGACAGGTAATATGGAAAAACTGAGCAATACGCGAGATATTCCTAAGTGTCTGGTTGGTCTTCCGGACGGAAGTAGCTCGGTGGCAACAAAAGAAGGAACAATTAGGTTGAATGACAAGATATGATTAAAGAATGTCCTTTATGTTTCAGATTTGACATGCAATTTGATTTTTGTATCACAACTAGTTAATTATTTAGATTGTGATGTGACATTTAATAAAATCATGTGTGCTATACTGGACTCTACCAGCACGAGGAAGCTGATTGAAAAGGGTGAGCGTCAAGGTGAACTTTACTATTTTCAAAATATGCCGCTGATACGGGCTATGAAGGCAGAGACAATTGATTAGTTCGATCGTTGGCTCAAATGGTTGGGTCATCCTTCAGCACAAGTAACAAAGTCTATTATGACATTAGGCTTAAAGGAGAGTGGTGATAGATCAGATACAGAATGTGATGTATGCCAACGGGCAAAGAAAATGAGAGGTTTCTTTAAGTGATAATATTGCTTCGGATACATTTGAGATGATTCATTGCGATTTATGGGGATCATATAGAACCCCTTCCTCTTGTGGTGATTCATACTTTTTTACTATTGTGGATAATCATTCACGAGCTGTGTGTATCTTTCTCTTAGTTGATAAAAGAAGTGTCTCAAACCTTGAAGAATTTTTTTGTCTTAGTGGATAGACAGTTTGGTAAGAAAGTGAAGATTGTTAGAAGTGATAATGGAATTGAGTTCACATGTATAAATACTTACTTCTTCGAACATGAAATTCTTTTTCAAACATGTTGCAGAGGGACACCATAGCAAAATGGAAGAGTCAAAAGAAAACACCGTCACATTCTTAATATGGCACGAGCATTGAGATTTCAGGGTCATCTTCAGATCAAATTTTGAAAAAAATATGTTGTGACTGCGGGGTATTTGATCAATAGAATATCATCTTTGGTGTTGAATGAGAAAATCCTTATGAAATTTTATACGGGGAAACACCTTAGTATAATCATTTAAGGGTGATAGGGTCACTATACTATGCACACAAAAAGGAAAGAACGAGGGATAAATTTGAGAGTCGGAGTCGTAGGTGTGTCTTCTTGGAATACCCCTACGGATAGAAAGGTTGGAGATTGTATGACTTAGAGAATGATGAATATTTAATCTCAAGAGATGTGGACTTCTACAAGACTAAGTTCCCTTTGTCGTAGGATCATGTAACTTGGTCGACATCTTAGAAGTGATCCCGAATGAAATGGAGGAAGAAATGAACCATCACGATTTCGGAGAATACCAGGCTGATAATTTAAGTGCGAACGAAACTCAAATGGTAGAAGTACGAACATTGGATACCGAATCTACGAATCGGCCAGAATTAGACCAGACAGATTCTAGTCCGAATAAAGAAAATATGGGGAAAGTACAGATGGAAGGTATACAGGCCAAAGAAATACCACCGGAGGAACAATTGGGCCTGGGTAAATGTCAGAAACATGACTCGATTCGGCTACGCCACTACGTCACTGAACCTTTGCGGAAACAAAGTCCATCAACTTATCCGCTCGATCCTCAGTAATCCTCCGGTGCACCTTATCATTTAGCTAACTATATATCTTGTGATAATTTTTTCCTCAATATCAAATGTTCCTTGCATCAACTACCATTGGAACTGAACCAAAAACCTTTTCGAAGGCAATGAAAAAGAAAAAATAGAAAATAGTCATGCGACAAGAGATCCAAGCGTTGAAGGATAATGGAACATGGACACTAGAAACTTTGCCACTAGATAAGAAAGCACTCGGATGTAGATGGGTGTACAAAATCAAGTACAACTCTGATGACACAATCGAGCAATATAAAGCTCGTTTGGTCATCTTCGAAAATAAATAAGAGAAAAGAATTGACTATAATGAAACTTTTGGTCCGGTTGCTAAGGTAGTAATTGTTCGGACCTTCCTGCCTATTTTGGCTGCACATAATTGGGAGTTGCATCAGATGGATGTGTAAAATGCTTTCTTACACGGAGAGATTACAGAGGAAATTTATATAAAATTGACATCGGAATTTCGTGTTCCTAATTCGGGGCAAGTATTTCGACTCCGAAAATCTTTATATTGTTTGAAGCAAGCTCCAAGGTGTTGGTTTCAAGTGCATTGATGAAATATGTGTTCCAACAGTCGTACTCTGGTTATTGTCTATTCATTATGCACCGGGGAGGTATGCAACTTAACGTCTTAGTTTGTGTGGATAATTTGATTATCTCCGAAAATAACCATAATGCCATTGAAAATTCAAAGGCTATCTCTGCACCTGTTTTCACATGAAAGATTTGAGCCCTCTAAAGTATTTTCCGGGAGCAGAAGTTGCACGTGGACCAACTGAGTTGTTTGTCAACTAAAATATGCCTTGGATATAATCTTTGAGTCTGGTTTACTGGGAGCTAAACCAATCAATACTCCTATGGAACAAAATCAAGGTTTGACGTTGGCCAAATGAGCTACTTTAGGAGATCTGAAACCATATCGGTGTCTGGTCGATAGACTAATATACCTTAGTTTCACGAGACTTGAGTTGTAGTATTGTGTGCATGTTCTGTCCCAATTCATGTAGCAACCAAAGGAAGCACACTGGAACGTGACTCTCCGTGTGGTGTGGTACTTGAATAAGAACCCAGGACAAGGCAGTATGATGAGAAAAGATTGTGATCTCCAGTTGTACGAGTGGTGTGATTTGAACTGGATCGGATGTCCGTTGACTCGAAATCACTTACCGGTTGGTTTATATCCCTCGGGAATTCACCCATTTCATAAAAAACCAAGAAGCAACACATTAACTCTTGCTCGTCAGCAGAGGCGGAATATCGATTAATGGCAATGACAGTCTGTGAGTTGAAATAAGTAAAGGAAATTTTGCATAGTTTGGGTGTTGAACATAAATCTCCGGTGAAAATGTATTGTGATAGTCAAACATCAATGTCTATTGCACGAAATCCATGTTTCATGAATGGACTACCCACATTGAAGTCGACTATCACTATGTTCGGGACGCGCTCCAATTCGGAATAATACTTCCCAGTCATGTGTTAACCGGTGAGCAATTGACCGATGTGTTTACAAAGGCTTTGGACAAATCGCAACATGAATATTTACTTGACAAGTTAGTCATTCGAGACCCTCATGCTCCAACTTAAGGGGGGATATTAGAATAAGTTAGGATTTGGTAATTATGGTAATATATGATTTGTAGTCCTATTAGAATAGAGTTATATAAGGAGGTCATTATAATGAATGAGAAGTAGAAAAAATTCTCCCATTATTCTTGTCTCTCTAAATTTTCGTCCTTGTCTCGATTTTAACAAGTATTTAAGATATAATATATATATGTATAAAAAATAACTTTTTACCTATATAAATAGTATAGTTTTCTATTGCCTCATTACAATATTTTGACAAAGAGCTCAACTAATCACCTTTCGATATATGTGGCTTCATTCAGTGTGAAAACTTAGAATTTCGCTAAGAGTGTTCAAGATATTGGCTCCGCCCAAATGTACATTAAATTAAAATCTTTTCCTTCTGTAACAAGAATTTCATTTTTATTTGGACACTAGAGCCCAAGGTTGCTTGGTCGAAAAGAATGACAATATTAAAAACCTTGAAGAAAAAAAAGTTCATCAAAGATTTTATGACATGTTTGAGACTATGAATTTTAGAAGTTTTATTTTATTTATTAAATTTTATATCGATTCAAACTATGTCATATAAATTAAAATATATGAAATTCACTATAAGAAGGGAAACAACAAATGTAACACCCCGTGCTTTCGGGTAACGGTTTGAACACAACGTAGGCTAGTAAACCCGGACCCCGGAAAATTTATGTTGTACTTACATATACTAATAAGGAAATTAGTAAATAGACGGATGTGATCCCGAAATAATATTTGGATCTAACAAGTGCAACGACGGGGAGTAATAATAATAATTGTATATCCCCAAAGGGGTTATGGACTAGTGTCATATTACAAGAATTATGACATCGAATATAAGAGAATTTTTATAAGTCGTCAGGATTTAAGTGATTTTAGATCGAGAATTTAATTGTGTGTACATTTAATTAAACATGGGATTAATTAATTATAAAAATGAGACAACACTTAGTGGGTTATGACGTGTAGCACTATAACTTACCACCGCACTGACTAAGCTTAAGTAAACGATCGGTGGCAACACTAGGAGCTTTACAGGTCTCCAGACCTTCAGCTTTCTCTACTACTAAAGAGCTTCATCTCCTTAAGTTTTGTAGAAATCTCTTCTTAGAGAAAGAATTGCCACACTTCGAGCAGAGGAAGTAAATTCTCAATTGGTAACCTTCTGAAATTCCCGACCAAATTGGGGGAATTTTCGTAAGCTTTCGCACAACCAAAAAGGGGGAAATTCATGGCGTTTTGGACCTTGATTCCAGCAAAAAATCGAGTCCTTAAACAAGCCTGCACACTCCGAAGTCAAGCGAGAGACCCAGAGTTTTTGAAGGAGTTCTGAAAGTCAATTTTTGGGTTATGTTCTGCTTGTCGGAGCTGGGCTTGGATGAAAGGTCGTACAACAATTCTCGTCGCATCTTCTAACAGAGATGGTGTAGATAATCATTCGTAGAGCTTACAAGGATCCGCGAAACTTAGATAATTTCGACAAGAAGGTATGCAAGGCTCTTTCTTTCTTTTGGCATAATTCTATATGCGAAACATAACCATCGTGTTGCTACATAAATTACTCTACTCTTAGTAGTTAGGAATGATCAAGTCATTGACTCCTATGTTGAAAGAATGTCCAAGTATGTTTCTAAGACCTTAATAAGGCACACCGAAAAAGATGTTGATGTTCCCAATGTTAACCAAAGGTGTAAAAGATATTATGTCACTCCGGATGTTTTATTATTATTCATGCATTTCATTTGCATTGCATTCATATGTTACCCTGGACCACTTGTGCTATGCACATTACTATATGGTAAATATTATATATAGATGTATGGGAATTGGGGAAAGGAAAAAGGGCGTTATATACGCACACCACCTGCAGCTGGTACAAACTAACACAAAAGAGCCTGAAGAGGCCAATATGATGTGATGATGTGATGCCCTTGTGTGGCGATATAACCTGATGCCTACATAGGAAATTATGGGAGAATTCCTTAGTATACCGCATTTGCATTGTGCATACATTCATTAATCATTATATGGTATGATGCCCACAGAGGTTGTTATGGTAAGGAAGATGTCCGAAGAGGCTGATGTATATGTATATTGCATTGCGCATAATATTTAGGCATGTGAATTAGGGCCCTCAGAGGCATTTACTGATGTTCAGTTGTTTTTGTTTCAGATTATGATATATCTCTGCTATGTTTTATTTCTTATGCCTGACATACTCCTCAGTACATCAGTCGTACTAACGTCCATTTTGTCGGGGGACGCTGCGTTTTATGCCCGCAGGTTCATATTGAGAGAGTGACGGTTCGCATTAGTAGGTTGCTAGCTCAACTGGTATTTGGAGCACTCTATTTTGTTTCAGAGTTGCGGTCTGGTCGTGGTGTGTTTTACTCTTTAGAAGCTTGTAGATAAGTGTCTTGTGGTTAGTTGTCATGTAAGGCCTTGGTATATAAATGGATGAGTTGGGGCTTTTGTGTAGGTTATTTGTGCATTGACGGACTGAACTAGTGGGGATGAGAATCCGTGGGCCAACAGGTAGTGGGCCTGCTGGCGGATTTTGGTCATGGGATAATTCGGATAAATGGTGGATAATATATGGTGAAGCTCCGTCATCCAAAAAATTATACGAACTAGGAACAGAACTACACACTTTAGCAAACGGAAAATGAGTTTCATCAAAAATAACATGACGACTAATTATAATTTTATTAGAGGATAAATCAAAACACTTGTAATCACGATGATTAGATGGATAACCCAAAAACACACAAGTGGTAGAACGAGTTTAAGGTTTCTTAATTGTAGTGGATGGAAAAAGAGGATAGCATAAACACTCAACCACCTAAGATGAGAATACGAAGGATTTTTATTGTAAAGAAGTTTAAGTGGGGAATGATATGCTAGGTTTTTGTTAGGGAGGATGTTAAGGAGATATGTAGTCATCTGTAATGCATGATGCCAAAAGGAAGGGGGTAAGGAAGCATGGTCTAACAGGGTTCAGACAATATTATTAATGGTACGAATTTTTCTTTCGGCTTTTCCATTTTGTGAGGACGTATAAGGATAAGAAAAGCTAAATGTTATGCCATTAATGTCTCAAAACTCTCAAAATGGCCCATTATCATATTCCTTGTCATTATCACATTGAATATTTTTAATTTTCCGTTCAAATTGGGTACGGATGAATACTCTAAATTTTAAGAAGGTGGAAAAAACATAAGACTTCTTGGATAAAGGAAAGGTCCACAAAAAGTTAAAATAATCATCCAAAAATAAGACATAATAATGATGGCCCAAAGAACTTAAAAAGAGAGATGTCCATAAATCACTATGAATAATGTCGAAAGACATCAATGTAACACCCCGTACTTTCGGGTGATGATTTGAAAAGCTAGACGTTCGTAAGTAGATCCGAGCTTTGGAGGATTTGTGTTATATTCATGTATGCAAATAAAGAGCTTAGTATATAAAAGGATGCGATTCCGAAATAAATTAGGATTTAAAAAGTGTGACAACGGTGAGTAGAAATAATATTTTGTGTGTGCCAAAAAAGGTTACGAACTGGTATCATATTTCATGATCATGATAAGAAGTATATGATGTGTGTCACAAATGATCTATTATTTAAGTCAATTGAGACCAAGATTTGATTATGCATAAGTATTAATTAAGAGTATATAGATCATTGTCATTTTGGTTAGATCCACATTGAATGATGAACATAAGAGGCTAATGTCTATGCACTTGTTTAAGGTGTAGGTGGAAAATTTATGTTATGTTTTATTGGAGAGTATGCACATTAGATGTGGGCCCCATAATGTATCGGTCACATTAATTGCCATTAGAGGATAAGATATGTTGGTGAATTACGTGTATCAATTTTGGTCACATATAAATCTTTTAAGTAATTCAAGTGGTGTGCTAAGTGGAGGTGGAGGGGCCTACATGTCACTAAAGCAATTCATGCAAATAAAAAATTTGGCCAGCAAGCTTTTTACTTGGGAGAACAATTAATCAAAAAGGGCAAAAACATTTCAACAACATTTTTCATCTTCATTTATGAAAAGTAACATTTTAACCTTTGAAGATTAAGAAACAAATGCGCCAGCAACTCCTGCATATGTTGAATAATGAATTAGAAGTAGTTGCTTATAGTTTGTAATTCATTTGGGAAGGTCTCGACCAGATTCTTTTTAACAAGAGTTTCAGGAACTTTAAAGTGTAAGCGAAGGTTTTTCCACTATTGAGATCGACGTGAAGAGAAGGTGAGGTTAGCGTCATCAGTAGAATTGACAAGGAGGTATGTTAAGGCAAATCATTTCTTCTTTTGACATGTTCTAAGTACGAAACGTAAATGTAATACTATCACATAAATGATTGTACTCTTAGTAGTCAAAGATGTTCATGTTAGTCATTCCTATTCTCAAAGCATGTCTAAATATGTTTCTAAATCCCTATTAAGGTATATGGGAAAGATGTTAATATTCACAATGTTAATCGAAGGCACAATGACCTTACGTCACTCCGTTAAATTCAGGGTGTCTTAGTATCATTCATGCATTATGTACATGTATAACCCTTGACCCACATGCGTTATATACGCTACTATATGATATGAATTATATATATGTAGGGGATGGGGGAAAATGGATACGGCGTTATGTACGCACCACCGCCTGATCAGCTGATATTGGAGCACTCTATTTGTTCCAGAGTTGTAATCTAGTCGTGATACTATATTCTTTATATGCATAAGGATATGGTGGGGCCCTGTCCCTACCTTACGATGTCACATACTCTTTAGAGGCTTGTAGAGAGATATCATGTGCATAGTAGTCGTGTATGGCCTTGTCTGCCTTAGTATGTATATATGCATAGGTTGAGTCCTTCTGTTGTAAGGTTTTACGTAGCTCCTTTCTAGTTTATCATTTCTATGTGTCAGCAGGGTACTTTGTGACGGCCCTTGGGGCCCATGATTTATTATGGTTAGATGCTTAATGTATAATTAGTGGTACTCGACAAGGTTCGGGTGCCCGTCATGATCCATCGGTTTGGGTCGTGACAAACTTGGTATCAGAGCAGGTCTGTCATAGGGAGTCTACAAGCCGTGTCAAGTAAAATCTTGTTTATGGGTGTGTTGTGCACCATACTTATAGACATGAGTCTACATGACATTTAGGATAATGGTTACCTTCCTTCTTGATCTAGAATCGTGCTATAGAGATGAATTGTAAGAATTCTCTCTGTAAACCTTATCGTGTTTATGATTACAACAATGCCTTCTTCGAATAAGGATATGATTAGCTGGGAGATTGAGGTTGGATTGAGTGTAAATACGAGCAGTATGCTTTATATTGAAACAAATATGTCAGAGGATATAAGTAAGTTGCTTTCCCAGGCACGACTTTATCCTAGAGCACTTGATAGAGATAAGCTCCTTGAGGGGTCAGGGAGCTTATAACCTAGGGAGTTTATTAGTCAGGGGTCGCCGATATTTAAAGGGTTCAAAGATGCCAAAATCTCAGGGTCAAAGTTGTAAAGGTCAAGTGAGACCACCCCGACCATCTTGTAGTCAGTATGGTCGAGCGCATACCGGATTATGTTGCAAAGGTACATGGGGTTAGTTTAGTGGGGTAGCCATGGCCACCACGTTCTGAAGTGTCCCAAGTTGATGCGCAAAGGTAAGGATAAGATGATTATGAGTTGTACATATGAAAAGCAGAAGACATCATTGGAAGGTTTAATAAGTTATGAAAATCTACACGTTTTATAGTGACTTTTGCTGATTAGAATGAGGGAATAGATTATGTACGTGCGACCTAAATTGTAATGTCTTACCTAGAATAGATTGGGAATTATTCCAAGATATCATTAACAAGAATGGATTGCCACAATCTAATCGTGTGAAGAGTGACCTTCAGTAAATTTAAGAAGATCACGTAAGGTGATGTACCTAGAGTAGTGATCCCAAGTCATATACAAGAATCAAGTTATCCACGGTAGTGGAATGGGACAAAAGCCTCTCGTCCGTGCGTAAAGGGCCATACCGCGTATTATTGAGAATTACATGTATCAATGTTAGTAAGTTAAGGCATGCTATATGTATTGGACTGGTAAGGTCTTCGGCTTCATTGTGCATCATGTTACCCTTCTAAATAACCTCTGGATAACAATAGCATGTTAGGGGCAATTGAGGATGAGAACTAGGGAACAATCGAAGAATGGTTGTAAGAAATATGAAAATAGTTAATAAGTATGAATGGAATGGTATGATCAAGTATCAAGGAAGAAAAGTTTTTCGTTTAATAACGAGTAGAAGGAAGGATTACGACAAGAAGGATAAAGGTGAGTAAGATTATAGTTATGCAGGTTTCACAAAGGTATGATTACTCCAGAATAACGTAAGTACAATGGTAAAGGAGGGACGGTAAGAACTCTGCGGCCAAAGGTGACGGACCTCTGATGTTCGGGAAGATAGTACGAGAAATACTTTGAGATACGAGACCCGCCCAAAGCAATTTGAAATGAAAATGTAAAGGTAAGACGAATGAGCACTCGGTCGATGAGAGATCTAATAATGATAAGAAAAAAAAAGCTTGACAAGTCATTAGATCATGTAACACCATGAATTGGATCTAAACATACGAAGCATCGGTTCCACAACACATGCAGACATACCTTACAAAAAGTATGTAAATGGAAGTAACAGTGAGTAAAGCTCGAGATTAGCACCTAAACAGGTGAAAAGGGGACAATGACACCTATGGATACAAGGTAGATATTAAAGATATATGTCAAGAGATAAGGACATTATAATGAAGATAAAATGTCAGGCAAATACAGATGTCTATGAGCATTTTTAAACTGACCAAAGGTTATACAAGATAGATAAAGAAATGGGTTTACAGATTAACGAGATCAAGGAAATCTTTTCCCAAAGCACCATTGACAGAAAGTCTTAGCCATGAGGCGAGTGAAGGAATTTGAATCTAAGTATAATGACCAGACTTGGATATAGTAGGCCAACATCATGTAATGCAAATTCTCCAGAATCTTCCACGTATAGAATAAAGGAATAAGTTAACAACTCATCCTTTAAGGGGTAGTAACGCCAAGGATTGAAATCATGAGCAATGTTTGAGATTACGTATGTATACCCAAATATTTTAGAATTAAGAAGAGTACGACAAGTAAGGAAATGAGTGAACAAATGTCAAAATAAGTAAAGAAAGGAAGTTGTTTATAATTATGATTAGTGAGAAAGTACGAAAAAAATTCCTTTCAGACCATGAATGAGAGTTAACTGCGTTGATACACGCACTTCAGATTCAATGACATTGTCCATAAAGTGTTCATGATTGAGATACTATAAATATAAGAGTTTTCAGCACACCAGTTAGTAAACAAAGCTTAGTTGACAATAGGATCATTCACCCACAAGCGGCTTGACTAATGTGAGGACTAAGGAGAGAAGTTGACCTGAGGGAACGCATCAGTTAGTTAAGTGGGAGTCCAATTGGAGGATTCAGATAGTGATAGCCCTATAACTCAGAATATAGTAGGGTCATCTCTCATACTAGAAGAAAAGGAACGTTATGATAAAGATCCAATTTTAGGGAAGATCGGAGAGGATATCTAACAAAAGAGAATCGCAGCTTTCGAGCATAATGGGGGAGGGACCCCTAGGTGGAAGGTCTATTTGTGTATTCCCAATGTAGCAGGATTACGAGACAAGATTATGAGGAAGGTCCATTGCTCACGATATTCCATTCACCCTGGATCTACTAAGATGTATCATGATCTCAAGATATGTATTGGTGGAATGACATGAAGAGGAACATTGCGGAGTTTGTGGCTCAGTGCCTTAATTGTCAGTAAGTAAAAGTAGAGTAGCAAAAGCCCGACGGCGTGACTCAGAACATTGAGGTCCTAATATAGAAATGGAAAATGATTAATATGAATTTCATTACCGATTTACCTCGCTCTTATCATAGTTTGATTCTATCTAAGTGATTGTGGATAGACTGACCAAATCACCTCATTTTCTAGCGGTCAAAACTACCTATACAGTTGAAGAATACGTAAAGTTATACGTTAAAGAGATTGTTCGCCTTCGTGGTATGCCTAGTTTTCTATTATATCTGACTAAGATGCGAAGTTCGCAACTAAATTCTGGAGATCATTTCAAAAAGGTTTGGGCACTTAAGTTAAACTTAGCATAATTTTCCACCCTCAGACAGACGGGCAGGCTGAGCGTACGATTCAAACGCTCGAAGACAAGGGAAGTTGGGATGATCCTCTACCCCTTATTGAATTTGCATACAATAACGGTTATCATGCTAGTATCAAAATGGCTCCATATAAAACTTTGTATGGACAGAATATAGATCTCCTATCGGATGGTTTGAAGTAGGCGAATCAGAATTATTTGGGCCTAACGTAGTGCACCAAGCCATAGAGAAAGCGAATCTTATCCAAGAAAGGTTTTTAACCGCTCAGAGTTATCAGAAGTCGTGTTCATATGTGCGGTGGCGGGACTTAGAGTTCCAAGTGGGTGATTGGTTCTTCTTGAAGATTTCTCCTATGAAGGGTGTAATGGGATTTGGGAAAAAGGGAAAGCTCAATCCAAGGTACATTGGGCCATATCACATAATTCGACGAATAGGCAAAGTGGCTTACAAATTGGACCTGCCTCTTGAGTTAGAGTTTGTTCATCCGATCTTCCATGTTTCTATGTTGAGAACGTGTATTGGAAATCCTTCCCAGATTGTGCCAATTAACAATGTGAATGTTACAGAAGACTTATCATATGAAGAAGTTCCTATTGCTATCCTAGATCGTCAAGTCCGCAAGTTGAGGACTAAATAAGTAGCCTCCGTGAAAGTTCTATGGCAGAATAAGAACATGGGAGAGATGACATGGGATGCGGAAGAGAAGATAAATCACAAATATCCTTAACCAACTTATTCATTATAATAAGCGAACGAATGATATTCTAGTAACAATGGGTCAATATTGTAAAGAAGAGACAAGAGTAGAAGTAACAGGACCACAACACTGTTTTAGCAAGCTAACAAGATATGAGATTTCACCGATGGATGGTTAATACGTGATTCGAACCCTTGTAACCTTGTATTCAGAAACCTCGAACTCATCTTATGTTGAGTAACTGGTTGGGGGTAGGTTAGATATGTTGTTTAACTCTGTATGGGAGAAGCTATAATAATATTTTGTGTAAATCTCAATGGAGACAGAGACAATCGGCAATCCAGAAGAGGCTCCGTAATGATGTATGTTATATTGTATGGCTACGTGACGGGGATTAGATATCTCACCCCAACATTCGAGGAAGAATGTTTCTAAGGGGGAAAAGATGTAACACCCAGTACTTTCGGGCGATTATTTGAACAACTAGACGTACGTAAGTATACCCAAGCTTTGGAGGATTTGTGTCACATTCACGTATGCAAATAAAGAGCTTAGTATATAAAAGGATGCGGTTCTGAAATAAATTAGGATTTAAAAAGTGTGACAACGGTGAGTTATATGGGGTTTGTCACAAATGATCTATTATTTAAGTCAATTGAGATTAAAATTTGATTATAGATAAGTATTAATTAAAAGTATATAGATCATTGTCATTTTGGTTATATCCACATGAAATGATGAACATAAGAGGCTAATGGCTATGCACTTGCTTAAGGTGTAGGTGGCAATTTATGTTATGTTGTATTGGAGAGTATGCACGTTAGATGTGGGCCCCATAATAGATTGGTCACATTAATTTCCATTAGTGGATAAGATATGTTGGTGAATTACGTGTATCAATTTTGGTCACATATAAATCATTTAAGTAATTCAAGTGGTGTGCTAAATGGAGGTGGATGGGCCTACGTGTCACTAAAGCAATTCATGCAAATCAAAAATTTGGCCAACAAGCTCTTTACTTGGGAGAACAATTAATTAAAAAGGGCAAAAACATTTCAACAACATTTTTCATCTTAATTTATGAAGAGTAACGTCTTAACCTTTGAAGATTAAGAAACAAATGCACCAGCGACTCCTGCATATGTTGAATAATGAATTAGAAGTAGTTGCTTATAGTTTGTAATTCATTTGGGAAAGTCTCAGCTAGATTCTTTTTAACAAGAGTTTCGGGAACTTTAAAGTGTAAGCGAAGAATTTTCCACTATTGAGATCGACGTGAAGAGAAGGTCGAGGTTAGCGTTGTCAGTAGAATTGACAAGGAGGTATGTTAAGGCAAATAATTTCTTTTTTTGGCATGTTCTAAGTACGAAACGTAAACGTAATACTATCACATAAATGATTGTACTCTTAGAAGTCAAGGATGTTCATGTTAGTCATTCCTATTCTCAAAACATATCTAAATATGTTCCTAAATCCCTATTAAAGTATATGGGAAAATGTTAATATTCACAATGTTAATCTGAGGCACAATGACCTTACGTCACTCCGATAAATTCAGGGTGTCTTAGTATCATTCATGTATTATGTACATGTATAACCCTTGACCCACATGCGTTATATACGCTACTATATGGTATGCATTATATTTATGTAGGGGATGGGAAAAGGGATACAACTTTATATACGCACCATCACCTAATCAGCTGATATTGGAGCACTCTACTTGTTCTAGAGTTGCAGTCTAGTCGTGGTACGATATTCTTGATATGCATAAGGGTATGGTGGGCCCCTGTCCCGACCTTATAATGTCACGTACTCTTTAAAGGCTTGTAGACAGATGTCCTGTGTATAGTAGTCGTGTATGGCCTTGTCGGCCTTAGTATGTATATATGCATAGGTTGAGTTCTTCTGTTGTAAGGTTTTACGTAGCTTCTTTCCAGTTTATCGTTTCTATGTGTCAGCAGGGTACTTTGTGACGGCTCTTGGGGCCCATGATTAATTATGGTTAGATTCTTAATGTATGATTAGTGGTACTCGACAAGTAAGGTCCGGGTGCCCATCATGATCCTCCGTTTTGGGTCGTGACAATCAAAGTACGAGAGGTAGAGGCTACAAACGGTAATTTAACATGTTTTCCTAACGGACAAAAATGACAAAGTGGAGTACTTCACGTACCCTTACAAGAAATAAAATTATTTTTATGCAAAGAAGAAATAATAGACGACTCCATGACCCAAACATGCATGCCACAAGGAAGGAGCAAGCGCATCAAAAGTAGACAGCATGACTTGACTCGTGGAAGTGGTTGTGGTTGTGATAGGATAAAGTTGTCCCTTACTATTGCATCCCATTAGAGGTTTCCCCGTCTTGAAATCCTTCACAGAAAACACAAATGATCAAAATTAACAGAAACCCAATTATCAGTGGTGAATTTTTGAACAGACACCAAATTTTTAATTAAATTAGGGGCATGCAGAATATTTTTCAAAACTAGAGGTGGATTTGGGGGGAGACAAAGTAGTATGTCCATAACCGCGAATTGGATTGAGTTGCCATTACCAACAATAATGCCGTGATTTTTGCTCAAATTGAAATAAGACGAGAGAGTACATTGGTCAGACGTCATGTGAGAAGTTGCGCCGGTGTCCATGTACCACTTCGCGTCCAGAGGATTTAATCCAAGTGTATGCATGACAGCCTCAATATCTGTAGGTGTCGGGATCTGATTTGGGCCCGCAGCATGGAAGGCCTGGGGAGGCCAAGGCCCACGTAGGCCTGCCTGCTGGCTCATCCCAGAACTGTATCTTCCCCCACTGTGTTGGACCGAGAAACTGGGCCTGGAATTTTGTTGAAACTGAGCCCAGTTTCCCGGATTTGGACAAGGTGGAAAATAGGGGATGTTGGGCCAATGGCCCTGCCCCACTGCCAATGGGCCCACGGCTTGGGCCAGTTGGCCTGCGGCCCACTGTTGTTGCCTTTACTGTTCCATCCTCCCCATCGCCGCCGTTACCACTGCGGTTTTTGCCATTATTTTTACGATTTTGATCCATTTTGCCGCCACCGTTGTTACGGTTTTGGCTCGAATTTTTGGAGAATTCGTGAAGGTCGTCGGACGTGGTCATCATCACGACGGAATTTGCTTCGGTAGCTGCCTTTTTAGCCACACCAGCCTCTTCCAGTGCGAGCATGGAACGGGCCTGATAAAATTGTGGTAAAGGATTACTCTGATGAAGTAGTGTTCCAACGCCATTATAGGCCTCAGATAGGCCTGCAACCATTTGAAGAACAAGACAATCATTGGTAACATGCACACCAACGTTGCGGGGTTGGTCCGCCAATTCTTTCAGCCTTTTACAATAGGCCGAGACGTTAGGAAAATCTTTCATGTTAATATGGGAAAATTCCTGCTCAAGAATGACAACACGAAAATTCTTGTTATCTTGGAATATATCACGCACCCTATTCCAAGTGTGCATCGCCGTAGCGTCGGGTTCAATAATCGTTTGTAAGAGGTCTGTAGAGATAGTGAAATAAATCTACTAGAGAACAGTAGCATCAAGGGTTGTCCATAACGTAGGATTATCCTAGGGGGTAGGCACATTTTCCACGCCAGGTACCGAGGGATTATGTGATGGAGAACTTGATGCGAGCATGCGTGAACTTTGAATAATTCCGCCCACGTCGCGTATTTGACGTTTTCCATTTCAAGAACAATAGAGATGTGGTTCTTGATGTTGGAAACTGTAAGGACAGAAACATGTTCTTTCGCGTAGACATAACGAAATAACAATAAGTGAATTAGGGATACAAAGATTTGGTGGTCTAACTCTACAATGTGAAACTAGCAATTCCCAAAGAAAATAAAGTAACGGCATTTCCGCTTATTACTCGTGTCAATCTCAAGATATACTAGTAGTGAAAGTCTAATTTTACCAAGGGAGACTATTTCTTTTAATTCTTTTTCTAATTGTTTTGGTATTAGGAAGGCCTAGGATAGTAGTAGGAGTAGAAAAGTAAGAAAACAATTTAGTAGAAATCGGATCTTGTGATTTGTGCTATTTTTATTACTGATTATTATTTGAGGCTATGTATGATCACAAAGATTAAATATTTCCCCTAACTAAAGAGTGTTGTTTATTAGCACTCTTGAGTTGTATGCTCTATATATATTAGTCATGTTGCCTTTTAAAAAGAAGAAAGTATCATTAGGAAGTCATTATACAATGGATTGTTGATCAAGGGGAGACTAGATAGTACTAGCAGCATCTGCGTGATAATTACTCTTACTGGAAACCATCAAGATATTTCTGTTTAATTAGCATACTAAACTGTCTTAATCACCAAAGATTTCATTGATGAATAATAGGGAAAACTATACTTTTCATGACAGATAGTGACAACTTATTGTCATAATTCGGTTTTGGTCAAATCTTTTGTATATGGGAATATATTAGTTCTAAAGCTTTACTTTTTGTCCCAAATTAATACTCCTATTGGTTTACTTTATACTATTTCAAACAATGCCGGTGTTGTATAATATATATATACATATTTTCTAAAAGATATATACATATGAAATCGACTTTTTTTTTGTGAAACAATGTTGGATGATACCCCTTATCGAAGGGCGTATTCGCAACTACAGTGTATAATGTTTACTAAAATGAAATAGGTTCACTTTTTTTTTTTTAGAATTTACGACAACTGGGAAAAAAAGGAGGCAAAGCATAAATGAAAATGATTAACATAATTCTTGAATAATGAGAAGAGTTGCGAACATAAATTTAGAAAAAGACATTTCATGTAGTGTTAGTGAAGGGTTTAACTCACAACATATATGGGTCATGGATTCATGATCAAAGGTAGAATCAAAAATTTTAATTTATAGGTTTTATCGAATTCGTTAGTGTTAAATATACAATGAGTACACGTGTATACTCATGTAGATGTGGTCACGGATTGGGATTATGAAGCCCACGGTATGGGCTGATTTGTTTGTAATATTATTGTAATATTTTAGTGTAAAGTTTACCTTAATTAGTCTTGTACACATACTATAGTTATAGGAGTCTTATACTACTAGAATAAGGTTTTGGAGTTAGAATAAGAATATAATTCTCCTATTATGGAAATATGTAAATTATATATATTCTCTTTCAATTAATGAAAATAATCAAAGGATTATTTCTTTCATGGTATCAAGAGACTAGGTCTAAATTGCTTCCGCCTTTGTTCTCCAAATATTGCTCTCATTTTTTGTGCCATTTCTCGACCAAACCTGCCTCGATTTCCGTCCCCTTTCAATGGAATTCGTGATAAATTTTACCTCCACTCTTCCCAAATTTTCCCTCCAATCCCTTTGTTCTTTCGTTATGTCTAGGAACACGTTTCATCCCGCCCTCATTGTTTCTAACATTAAGAACAACATCCCTATTGTTCTTGAGATGGAAAATGTCCAATATGCGACGTGAGCGGAATTGTTTAAAATTCACGCTATCTCCCATCAAGTCATCCATCACATAATTCCTCCCGCTGCTCCTATTCCCGCGGAGGATCCTCAGTTATGGATTACTCTTGATGCTACCGTTCTCCAGTGGATTTATTCCACTATTTCGGTCGACCTCTTACAGACGATCATTCAGCCGGACACTACGACTATGGCTACCTTGAATAAATTACGTGATATATTCCAAGATAACCAACATTCACGTGTTGTCACCCTCGAGCAGGAATTCTCTCAAGTTCGCATGGAAGAATTTTCGAACGTGTCTTCATATTGCAAGAGACTCAAGGAGTTGGCGGACCAACTCTGTAACGTTGACGCACCTGTGACAAATAATCGCTTGGTTCTACAATTGGTTGACGACCTGTCTAAGGCCTATAATGGTGTTGAGACTCTCCTTCGTCAAAGTAACCCGCTTCTCGCTTTTTATCAAGCCCGCTCTATGCTTACTTTGGAAGAACCCGGTTTGGCTAAAAAGGCGGCTACCGGTGCGAGCCCCGTAGTCATGATGACGTCCTCCACAAATTCTTCGTGTTTTGTTGATAATTCGGGCCAAAACCATGCTCACAGTGGCGGCAAAAATAATCGTAAAAACAACGGGAAAAATTATGGCGGCAAACGCGGTGGTTCCAGTAGAGGTAACGGCGGCAGTGGGTCACACTCCAGCAGCAGTGGGCCACGACCCAACTGGCCGTGGGCTTGGACCAATGGGCAGTGGCCCAACAGCCACTGGTCCTTAGTTCCGCCGTATCCAGTGAATAATCAGCGGGCTGGTCAGCCCATCTCTCAGCCCAACATGTAGTGGCCATCTTTCGGTAACCCATCTGGGTCGAGGCAGCAAGCAGGGGTGTTTGGGCCTCGGCCTCCACATGCCCATCATGCAGCAGGCCCCACTTCTACCGACATCGAAGTCGCCATGCACACGCTTGGATTAACTCCTCCGGACCCAAATTGGTATATAGACACTGGTGCCACTACCCACATGACATCCGATGCATGTACTCTCTCGTCTTATTCCAATTTGAGCAAGCTCATTGTTGGTAATGGTAATTCTATTCCAATTCGTGGTTATGATTATAAAATTTTGTCTCCCCCCATCCACCACTTATCTTAAAAAATACCCTACATACTCCCAAATTAATTAAAAACTTAGTGTATGTTCGTAAATTCACCACTGACAATCTCGTCTCTATTGAATTTGATCCGTTTGGTTTCTCTGTGAAGGATTTCAAGACGGGGAGTCCTCTCATGAGGTGTGATAGTAGGGGAGATCTTTATCCTATCACACTAAGTTCCGGTCTATCGAGTCAAGCCTTGCCGTCAGCATTTGCAGCCCTTGCTCCTTCCTTGTGGCATGCTCGTCTAGGCCATCCAGGGTCATATATTTTGTCTTCCTTGGATAAAACAATTTTATTTCTTGTAAGGATACGCATAGTACTCCGACGTGTCAATCTTGTTCTTTAGGAAAAAATGTTAAGTTGACATTTGTAGACTCTAATTCTCATATTTTAATGTCATTTGATATTATTCATAGTGATCTATGGACGTCTTCTGTTCTTAGTTCTTTGGGTCATTGGTATTATGTTCTCTTTTTGGATGATTATTCTAAATTTTTCTGGATTTTTCCAATAGCGAAGAAATCTCAAGTTTTTTCCATCTTTTTAAAATGTAGAGCATTCATTAGAACCCAATTCGAACGTGAAATAAAAAATATCCAATGTGATAATGGCAAATAATATGACAATTGGGTTTTTCGGGAATTTTGTGCAAATAATGGGATCAAGTTTCATTTTTCTTGCCCTCATACGTCTTCACAAAATGGGAAAGCTGAACGCAAAATTCATATCATTAAAAACATTGTTCGCACTTTACTAATTCATGCTTCCATACCCCCGTCTTTTTGGCATCATGCTCTACAAATTGCTACATATCTTCTTAACATTATTCCTTCCAAAGGTTTGACATATTCGTCCCCCCTTCAAATTTTATATAATAAGACCCATTCATATTCACATCTTAGGGTCTTTGGGTGCCTGTGTTATCCACTTTTCCCGTGCACCATAATTAACAAAATTCAGGCCCGTTCTACCCCGTGTGTGTTCTTGGGTTATCCGTCAAATCATCGTGGTTACAAATATTTTGATTTATCTTCTAATAAACTCATCATTAGTCGCCATGTAATTTTTTATGAATCCCAATTTCCGTTTGCTAAGGTTAGTAATCCCGTGCCTAGTTCGTATAATTTTTTGGATGATGGTATATCCCCATATATTGTTCACCATTTTTCAGACGTGTCCCGCACCCCAAATCCTCCAGCTGGCCCCACTGCACCACTAACACCCACTGTTCCTAGTACCATCACTAGGCCAGTTTCAGCATTTGGGCCAGTCCAGCCCAATACAGGAACTGGTTCCGTTCCTGCATCCGAGGCTGTTTCTGATTATCGTGTTGGGCCAGCAGGCCCACTGCCTGCTGGCCTGTCCGTTCCGTGTCCAGAAAATTCCCGACAACAGCCCAATTCTTCCCTGAGTCAAAGACCAGTCACTCATAGTCAACGGGGTATTTTTAAACCAAAAAGATATTTTAATTTAAATTCTAATATTCTTAAATCTCCTCTGCCCCGTAGCCCAGTGTCTGCTTTAAATGACCCGAATTGGAAAATTGCTATGACCGACAAATATAAGGCTCTTATTGATAATAAGACGTGGGAGTTGGTGCCCCGTCCATCTGGTGTTAATATTATTCGGTCTATGTGGATTTTTGCTCATAAGGATAATTCTGACGGTTCGTTTGCGAGGCATAAGGCTCGTCTTGTAGGTGATGGTAAGATTCAGCAAGTTGGTGTAGATTGTGGTGAGACATTTAGTCTAGTGGTCAAACCGGCTACCATTCGCACTATGCTCAGCTTGGCTCTTTCGAAAGCATGGCCCATTCATCAATTAGATGAGAAAAATGATTTCTTACATGGTGATCTCAAGGAAACAATTTATATGCATCAGCCCTTGGGGTTTAGGGATCCCAAATTTCCTTATCATGTCTGTTTGTTGAAGAAGTCCTTGTATGAGCTTAAGCAGTCTACACGGGCCTGGTATAAGAGGTTTGCCGACTATGTCTCAACTATTGGGTTCACTCACAACATGTCGGATAATTCCTTGTTCATATATCGTCATGGTTCGTCCTTGGCTTATATACTATTGTATGTGGATGATATTATCTTGACTGCCTCTTCCGATGCCTTACGTCAGTCTATCATGACAATGCTCAGTTCTGAGTTTGCTATGAAAGACTTGGGGCCCTTGAGTTATTTTTGGGGGATTGATGTCACTCGTCATGCAGGTGGATTGTTCTTATCACAGAGGAAGTATGCAGCCAAGATCATTGAGAGGGCTGGGATGTCATCCTGTAAGTCCACTTCCACTCCAGTTGATACTAAGCCCAAATTGGGTGCTACGGCCGGCGCATCATATGAGGACCCGACCCGCTATCACAGTCTTGCATGGGCCCTTCAGTAACTCACATTCACGAGACTAGATATTACGTATGCGGTACAACAAGTGTGTTTGTTTATGCATGATCCCAGGGTTGAGCACATGAATGCACTCAAACGCATCATTCGGTATATTCAAGGTACACTTGACTATGGCTTGCATTTATATCCTTCATCGACGTCCACACTCGTCTCATATACAGATGCTGATTGGGGTGTCTGTCCGGACACCAAACGGTCTACGTCTGGCTATTGTATGTTTCTTGGCAATAACTTGGTCTCATGGTCTGCGAAGCGTCATTCGACTTTGTCCCGATCCAGTGTTGAGGCCAAGTATCGAGGGGTAGCTAATGTAGTCTCTGAATCATGTTGGTTACGTAATTTGTTGTTAGAGCTTCATTGCCCTATTCAGAAAGCGACCTTGGTTTATTGTGATAATGTTGGTGTCATCTACCTTTCTGGTAATCCGGTTCAGCACCAGCGCACTAAACATATCAAGATTGACATTCACTTTGTTCGCGAAAAGGTTGCTCGTGGTCAAGTACGCGTTTGCCATGTCTCTTCCAGGTATCAAATTGCAGACATCTTTACAAAGGGTCTTTCCTCAGTTCTTTTTGAAGATTTTTGAGATAGTCTCAGCGTCTGAAGACCGCCCGCTATGACTACGGGGGTGTGTTAAATATACAATGAGTATACACAATATACACGTGTATACTCATGTAGATGTGGTCTCGGATTGGGATTATGAAGCCCACGGTATGGGCTGATTTGTTTGTAATATTATTGTAATATTTTAGTGTAAAGTTTATCTTAATTAGTCTTGTACACTTACCATAGTTATAATAGTCTTGTACTATTAGAATAAGATTTTGAAGTTAGAATAAGAATATGATTCTCCTATTATAGAAATATGTAAATTGTATATATATTTTTTTAATTAATAAAAATAATGAAGAGATTATTTCTTTCCGTTAGCCAACACTGTGATTCAGCGGCTGCTCATGATACTTTAGTCCAACAATTTGAGTAATTTTATTAGTAATTTTAACACGTATCCAACTCAGGAGTCCTTTGAAAGTCTTTATCTATGGAACTGACATATACTTCCCCAAAATATTCTCAGAAGTGGCACACAAAATATTCTCATCACTGAGGCTATATAAAACGTGTGCTCTATAAATTAATCAAAATGACTTTTACATTATACGAACTTCTCAAATTAACCATTTTATAGTATGTCGAGTGGAAGCAAAACATCCTTGTATTCATCTAAACAATAAAAACTGCAAAATTCTTGCAAAAATGGAAGATCAGTAAGTATAAAAGACATGAAATTTTAGTTATTACAAAATTCTTTTCACAAGAGATTAAAAAAATATAATACAACAGTTCCATAAATAGAACATTTTCCTTTATTCAAATTGTAACTAAATATAGGAGATCATTTTAGATCTTACAACTGCAATCAAACCCAAAATAATTTATATCAAGTTTTAGATTTACTTTTTTTTCTAATCCCCTAAAAAAAGGTTCAATAAATAGCTGTATCAATTAGTTGAAACAAAATTACATGGTATGATTTATGATTAACATAACTCTTGAACAATAAGAAGAATTGCGAACATAAACTTAGAAAGTCCAACAATTTGAGTAATTATATCTTATTAGTAATTTTAATACTAATACGTAAAAAATGTGTGCTCTAAGATCATTTTATTCTATTCAAATTATAAGTTAATAAATTTTAACATGTAAAATCGTGTACTCTAAGATCATTTTATTTTATTCAAACTGTAAGTTAGTAATTTTAAACACGTAAAGAGCGTGTACTTTAAAATTATTTTATTTTATTCAAATTGTAAATTAGTAATTTAACACGTAAAAAAACGCGTACTCTAAAGACCATTTTATTATAGTCAAATCGTGAGTGAACACTTAATATTATTTTAGATTATAAAAAAAAAACAATCAAACCCAAAATAAGTTTTAACCAATTTTTTTGTTTCTAATCCCCTAAAAAGGTACTAGCAACTTAAATTCAATACCCTCTCTCTACTCTAAACCCCTTATTTTGGTTACCTCTTTTTTCTTCCAAAAACCGCTATAACTAACTCTTCATTTTCTCCTCTTTTACCTCATAAAAATTACATTCATTTCTATGTCTTTTTAAACTAGAGATTTACATACATTAAATGCGTTTATATACACATAAGGAGGTGGACTTTGCTCCAAAAGGTGGAATCTCCCACCCCAGGAGCCCCCACACCCCGGTCCGACAGGTCTGTGAAGGAGGTAAATCATGGTGACTCAATTGATTTCAAAGGTTAGACCACTACCACGCTGCGCACAAGGGGCCCTCCTTTATTTCAAGAAGAAACCCCCACACTGCCGCTGACGGAATTCGATCCTTGGTCTTTGCTCCAAATATCCCCTTGAAACCAATTGAGCTGCCCAAGCGGACTTGTTTATATAAAGATAGGCACAATCTTTAAGACATTTTCAATGTCACTCAATATGGATTCTTCAATTTCTAGTCTTCTTTGTACAGAAGATAACAACACCATTTTTGACAATGAGTACGATGATGTTACGACATGTCATCAAAACAGTCAGCAAAAAAGAGAGATGTTTTATGGAGAAGAGAAATTTACTGTGTTGCCATTACTAAATGATGAGTGTGTAGCTTTGATGATTGAGAAAGAATGTGAACATATGCCTTGTGGTGGTTATTTTGAAAAGTTGAGATATGGTGATTTGGATTTTGAGGCAAGAAATGAGATTCTTGATTATATTAGCAAGGTTGGTTGGTGATTTTTTTGTTTAGATCCTTGATGTGATTAGTGTGGGAGTTTTCTTGATTAGTGCTTATTATCACTTAAATATTAAGTAGATGTCACTTTCAAGTTTAGATGGGTTGTGAATAGTCCGAGATGGGAATATGATGATATAAATCTTGGCTTTTACTTTAAACTGGAAATACTCTCACAGTAAGTTTACAAGAAACTGAAATGTGTTTGGTAGGATCTTTTTGTATTTTTTATCTAATTGTCAGATAATTTGGTACGTTAAATATGTTTAATTCAATTCTTAGCTGTCTTTGACTGAATTCTACATTTATTCTTGTCTTGTTCTGCTTGGCTAGTAAAATAGAGTTTTACATTGTAATTTGTGATTAATGTTTGATTAGATATTGATCAATGTTAATGGTGGCTTGATTATTGTATGCAGGTTCATTCACATTTCAATTTTGGGCCAATGTGTTTATATTTGTCTGTGAACTACCTTGATAGGTTTCTTTCTGCCTATGACTTACCTGTAAGTTAATCGATCATCAAATTTCATTAATTATAGTTTCATTTGATCACATTTCTAATAGCATCTATATTTGTTTTATAGAAGGGAAAAGTATGGATGATGCAGTTATTGGCTGTAGCCTGTTTGTCTCTTGCAGCTAAATTGGAAGAGATTGAAGTTCCTCTATCAATAGATTTACAGGTGAACATTTACATGAAATTTTGAACACTCGGTCTTTATTTATGTGTCTTAGTTTGATTGTGCAAAGAATTTAAGAAAAATAAAGATTTTTTTTATTTTTATGGTCTTAAATTAAATATGCGTGTAATGTATTAAAATTTTCTTAAATTTTGTGATCTTAAACGGGCAGAATACATCAATAGCCCCTTAAACTTGCCAGTAAATTCAATTTAGACACTCGAACAACTGCATATTCGGATTGAGCACCTAAACATATGATATACTATTTCTGTTAAACACTTCCGAGTAACAACAACATGCTCACTGTGATCCACAAGTGGGTCTTGAGAATGTAGAGAGATTGTTTCCGATAGACCTGCGGCTCAAGTAAAGCATATCAAAGCAGGTTTAAAAGGAAATACATTAGCGAAGAAGTCATTTCGAAATAATGGAGAAAATCCATTTCGAGTAAAAAACGTTTTGCGCGTGTTCTCAAGCCCTCACTACGTAGCTAAGTTAACCACTTAAAATCTGTCACCTCCTTTAATTATGCGCATTAACCTCAAATCCTCATTAAGCTGTAAAAACCCATGCATGTTCCAACTGACGTTGATGTGTATAATTAAATATGAGACATATTTTATGTGATTTACTTATTACGTAACAGACGTTTGTGAACAAGTATAGAAACCTTTTCAAAATATGAGTTAGAAGTGTAACAAAAACATTTTATCATGTGTCCAGGTGTTCAATTGAAACATATCATAGTTCAAGTGTCTAAATTAAATTTACTAGCATATTTAAGGGGTTTGTTGATGTATTCAGCCTCTTAAATACGTCATATGAGATGTTGGAGTCAAAGAGTTACTAAATGACGTTCTTTTTTAATACGTCATTTGAGATGTTGGAGTTAAAAGTTACTGAATGTCGTTCTTTTTTAAACAAACTAAAAGGAAAAATAATACACATGGATTGAAACAGAGCTAGTGGTATTTTGGGTACTCTCACCTAATAATTGTCGTGAATTGATTATTTGGCAGATTGAGGAAGCAAAATTTGTATTTGAAGCAAGAACAATACAAAGAATGGAGCTTCTTGTATTGAGCACATTGAAATGGAGAATGCAAGCAGTTACCCCATTCTCATTCATTGATTATTTCCTTAAGAAGATAAATGGTGATCAAATTGCTTCAACGTCTTCAATCACTAAAGCAGTAAATCTCATACTGTGTACATTAAAGGGTAAAAAGTTCATCCTTACTTGCAAATTTTGACTATAGAAAGTGAAAATAGAAGATGTACTCAAACTTTAGGTGGGTGAAAATTGAATGCAGGAATTCACTTCTTGGAATTCAAGCCTTCTGAGATTGCAGAAGCTGTGGCAATCTCTATTGAGGTGAAAACTGAGACAGTTGGTTTTGAGAAATCAATATCTGCTCTACTTCAGCAAGTACACAAGGTAAATATGACCCAAAAAAAACTACTCCCTCCGTCCTAAAAAGATTTGTCTAGTTTGACTTGACATAAAGTTTAAGAAATAAAGGAAGATTTTTAAAATGTGTGATCCAAAATAAATCTTAAATATTTGTGTGGTTGTAAATGATTTCATACAATTAAATTATTTCTGAATATAAAAAGGAGCTAATCTTTTTGGGACAAACTAATAAGGAAAGTAGACCAATCTTTTTGGGATGAAGGGAGTAATTCTTCAAAAAAAAAAAGATTTATACTCAAATAGCTGGCTAGATTCACTGTTTACTTTTCTTAGCAGATATATATAGATTATACATTGATTATATAGTCAAATCTCTATATAACATCATCGTTAGTTCCAATATTTTTTGTTGTTATAGCAAAATGTTATTATAAAGAACATATAATAAATATAACATAACACGAAAGATTGGTTCCGCAGAAAATATAGTTGTTATAGTGAAATATTGTTATAGAGAGGTCTGGTTGTACACATATCATGAATTATACATTAGCCAGCCGACTATTTTTATAGTTTAAGTCCTCGGGTGTGCGATTATCTAGGTTAATTCTTAGAAAAAGTATAGTACTTTTGATCATTTATTACTTTTACATCCTATCTCTTTGATCTTGATTAACTTCACATTTAATCAAAATGGTAAAGTCTTCTCCTTTGCCTTTTTGGTTATTTTACAGGATAGAGTAAAGAAGTGTGTTGAATTGATTCAAGAATCATCTTTGTTAAGTGACTTTGTCAAAGGACCAGTTGCCTCAACCCCTTTGGTTCCTCAAAGTCCAATAGGTGTGTTGGATGTTGCATGCTTAAGTTACAAAAGTGATGATTCATTAATGGATTCATGTGCAAATTCCACACATAATAGTCCAGTTACTAAGAGGAGAAAGATGAATGGAGTGGACATATAGAGATGGATGAATGAGTGAAAGCCTTTTACCCCTTTCAAATCCAGACAATTTTGATTTGCTTCAATGGAAGTTATGGTGTGAATACTTGAGAATGCATCCCCAAACAGAATTTTAAAAGGGCAATAGTAGAAAGATGGAGAAAACTGAAATACTGTTGTGAGGAAAGAGATTGTAAGAAGTCCGATCATTTTGGACGTCGATGATTTAACATATGCTTTTTTTTTAAGCGATGATGTTCAGACCGGCTTACTCGCACCTTAGTCAACACTTTCATGCAGGAACTCAGCGTTTTTTATATTAGTCTTTTTCATAGCTACAGAAAGCCAGAAAAATAGGCAGATTTAAGCGAAAATGTAATTGAGAAAAGGACTCAATTTTGTCTTGCTTTTAAGTTTTAGAAGTATAAAGTTTGGTTCATGCTTTGAGGCTATTTGGCTTCTGCAAATATATTCAATTCCAAACAGTTTAGTCCAATTCTCAATGTAGAACAACTAGCTTTATTTCACTCCTTCCGTTTCAAAAAGATTAACCTATTTTTTTATTAGTTTATCTAAAAAAAATTAATTTTTTTCTATATTTAAAAATAATTTAATTTTATGAGATCATTTATCACTATACAAATATTTAAAATTTATTTTGAATCACATATTTTAAAAAAATTCTTTTATTTTTTAAATTTTGTGCTAAGTTAAAAATTGGGTCAAAGGGAGTAATTTTTTGTAATTGGCCTTTTTCAGTGTCTAGCAAGTATTAAATGAAGAGTAAACTCATCCCCCTGCCTTGTACCTTTTCTGAATGACATGTGATGGGGTTCTTGTTTTGACTGATTGTCTGGTTGGACTTCAAAGTTTGTGCCTAATAAAAACTTGGAGAAGGTGAGTATCACTTTAGTTTTATTAAAAAATATTTTCAGATATCGGATTTAATCTATAAAAATTAGATAATCTTTCGATAGAAAGTGTTATATTTTCTTAGTAGGTGTTTGGACATGCGATTTTATCTCATGAGGAGTGAAATTCCAAATCCTCCAAAAAGGTATGATTTGAGATTCAAATTATAATTTTAAATTTTTTAAATGTAAAAGTTGACCCATAAATTTATATTTTATAGAATAGATTCATAAGTTGGTAGATATATTTATCAATCATGTTTACCAACCATTTATATCAAATATTAAAAGATCTACAAGTTGGTAATATATTTATAACAAATTTATTCTTACCAATCATGTAGGAGGGTTATTTTTTAGAAAGAGCTTCTAGTAGTGTATTAATTTTGTTATGAACTATGATTTGCTCATTTTATAAGATTGTATAAAAATTTAAAAAGTTTTGATGGTTTTCACAACTTGTGGGATTTTTATGGTTATAAGAAAAAATACAACTTAAAATCAAAATTGCAACTTCAACTTTAAATCATCATGATTTTAAATCAGGTCAAAACGGCTCGTTAGTGAGACTAGTGTATAAATCCAGATTAGTCGGATATCAGGACCAATGCATTTCGAAAATCGGATATTTAAACTAAAAAAGATATTTGCCTACCAATCTTTGAGATATTTTAGATGAATCCTTTCCTACTTTCCTTAATTTAACTTGAAAGTGGACTTATCGGCTAAAGAATATATAAAGTATAACAAATACTGTTTGATGTTATTGTAAAGATTTCTTAACTTTAATTCCATGTTGGCATATGGAATCAATTCCATGAATCTTTCCCATGGTCACTTACAACAAGAAAAGGCCCTAGCTTTAAGTCATTACACGGGACATCAACTTTGCAGGAGCTAATCTGTGTCAAATATCAATATTTAATGACACTGTTTTCTTTATAAGTCATCAACGGTTCTTTCAAAACAAAGGATTGTTATTGTTAGCCCATAAGTCCTCTTTCAAATATTACACTTTAAATATTCTTTAGCCCATAAGTCCTAATGGTTTCAGCCAGTTAGCTTATCATTCGTTTCGGGCCTAACCACTCCTGTCGGTCTCATGCTTGTTCTCCCTAAGGAGCCTGTCAAGTGGGAAGACCCCTCTTGCTATACCTCTCGGTCAAAGGAAAACTAATCCTTTGTTTTGAAAGAACCGTTCAAAAATCAAGCAATTCTTGAGCCATGAGTCATGAAAGAGGTTGACTCCATCCTCCATAATTATGTATGTCTAATCCTAGCTTTAGTCCGTTCTTTTCCTTCTTTGGGCTCTGATGGAGATGAACACGTCAGTGACGGCAAGTGAATTATGGGCAGGCTAAACTGAAAAAAAAAATTCTCTTTTGTTAATGACCTTCTTCCCTTAATTATATGTTGTGAAATTCATTTTGTGTACCTGAACATTAATAATATTAAAATGTGAGCAATCAGAGAACAAGTATCGCCAGTAAAGATATTAAAGCTGCCTAAATATGACAATAGATGAAGCAGAGAACAATGTTCTTGAAACTATAAAATACATGACACCTTTAAAGATCAAACTTCAGAATGCTCAGTTCCAACCAGTATTTAATTTACTATCATCACCATCTCTCTTGGCGGCTATTTAGAACTATGCTCAACTTGTAATTTGCTCTTTCTATATTTATACACAATTTTTAAATTAAAGAAAAAACAAAATTCATTTTTTTTTCATTTTGTTCTTTTTTTGTGATTGTGTTAACTATCGAGGCAATTGTTATCAAAGTTGCATTGTAGGTTGGGAAAGGATGAAACTTGTTGGAGTTCAAAGGAGTAAATGTGATATGCTTTCAATTACTCTCTATGGCTCAATCGTTATTCACTTCTTAATAACTTTGCGCAAAATTATGTGCACGCTGATAATTACATGATATATGAGCTTTTGGACTTGATACGACATAGCACAAGAAATAAATTTGTGAGATCTATTAGGTCAAAGTAGCAAATATGTATCATTAGCTTACTTGTGATACCTAAATAAACTCATTAAACTATTATTAGCTGCACAATAAAATGATATATACAGGGCGGAGCCAAAGATCAAGGTACATGTTCGATCGAACCTGTAACTTCGAGATAAATTCTGTGTTTATTGTTAAAGAAATTATTTAATATGTATAAATTATTAATTTAGAATCTAGTAACTTAAAGAAGATAGAATCCTAAATCTATAAATTTTAAATTCTGATTTTACTTCTAAATATGTTCAAGTCGGAAGTACATTATTAAATGCATAGATATGTTTGAAGGAAAGGAGAAGGAAAAAAATGAGTAATAAAGAAACTAGAATTGTCAAGTTCTGGATTGATGGTGAACGTTCAGGAGAGTATAAATCTTGTCACGGAAATTGAGTGCCTTCAGACTTTAGATAAACCAAAGCAGGTCAGCCATGGTTTGAATGTTCCAATCAATACACTTACTGGACCATCATGACATCATAAGATAATGAATTAATTGAGTTTCTGTATGAACTATTTCAAAGTAGATGGGGTGCGATTCTTGTCTAAGGGTAATTACACAATTATTATGGTGATGATATCGTCTATTATCTTCAGACCCTACTTATAAAATTACATTGAATATATTATTTGTTGCTTATCATGATTGTTGCCAACGAGAATTCCTCATTTCAAAATGTATGAACATAGTGGATTCCGATAAAATTGAAAGGCTGAACCCATTGCAGATCCCTTGTGGTCGAAAGAATCTTTCACTTAAACACCTCAATTAAACTTTGTTTCATTTAAACATATGAAGTGGGCCCCGACGGTGTCATTTAAATATTTTTTGTTGAATCAATCAAATATGTAAAGAGAGTGCAATACTTTCGCCGATGACATGTCAAAGTGACGAATTAAATGAAGATATGTGGTTAATATATCCAAAATAGTTATTAAAAGATAAAATATGAGTAAAAAAAATTTGTAAACTATTTAGTTAATTATTAAAAACCAAAAAAAAAAATCCTACTTTCTAAGCCCCAACCCCCACCCACCCACCTCCCATTTTCTTCAATTCCGTTTTTCCGCCATAACCTACTCCCACATCTTCCAATCTTACTCCAATTGTGAAATCTAAGCTAGAGAAATTTTTCATTAAATATATTTTCTCATCTTAAATAAGCTTTAATGGAGTTTTTAAATTTTCGTCTCAATTTCTTCAATCCAAAATGATGAAACGATGTTTTAATTAAGAATTTCAGTACAAATACTGTAACAAACCAATTTCCAACTCAAAACACTGATGTATATTATAGTCACTAGAACGGAATTACATTGAATATAGAAAATACTAATAGAATGAAGAACAACAATTACAGGAAATTAAGGGAACAATGAAGGATAACCCGAAAGGGATGAGGAACATAGACTTATAGAATTGGAATGAGAAGCAGAGTCTTTGCTCAAGCATAATCACAATAATCACAACTACTACCCCTTTTAATGGAATCATTCTCACCCCACTACTCAACATGGATCCCAAGTTAACCTGACCCTATTGCTTGTTCTCGGCCCAATAACTAGTTTTGTGACCTTGGTATCCACATTAAACTGGACTTAGTTTGTAACAATATTTCCGTCCTCAATAAGAACCTTGTCCTCAAGATTCGAGTCAAGAAATCTCACAACAAAGGACAATGGTAAGCTAGATGTAGCTGTAGAAACTTCCAAAGGTGTAAAGGCCAGTGGTTGGCAGGTCCACTTGGATATCAAGAAGAAACTAGTAGTCCCGTATGTGCTAAGAACACCAGTAAATGTAATGTTGTTCACATAGCCTTCAAGAATGGACAAGAATGATATGTACTTTTTTAGTGCAAGAAATACAATTGTAGTTGCATAGTATGCAGCAGCATTAACCTGTCCAATTTGATGCAATACCACTAAGCCAACTCCAAATATCAGAGAACATGGATACTTCCTTTGGAGAAAATAAAGCATCTTAGCTCAGTCGGAGCAGGTGAAAAGAAACCCACAAGTTGGTCTTGTGAAGTTTCTGTTAATTGTGCTGCAATTTGTGCCCGTCTCTGTTCAAGAACGACATGGAGAGTGATAATCAACTCCTCTTCTTCCGGTAAGAACATTTGTATTTTAAGATCATGTCGTAAGTAATTTATCCATCTCAAAATGCAATTTCTTTCGCAGCATTGCAGACTAACTATTTTAGGGACTGAACTCCAGAATTCAAATGCTTGAAGGGAGACAACATCCTCATATTTTTTCAATGCTTCAGTGGTCAACTCAAATAGAGTGGATGTAAGGTTCAAGCAATTCATAATATGTCGATGTAGATATTTGAAAGCAAAGCTTCCAGCGAACCTACCTTCCACCACGGCGGAAGAAGTGGAACTCCTCATAGTCCACCACCGCGGTCGGATGTGCGCTGAAGCGGAAGCTCGCCCCAGCGAGTGTCGCTAGACAGACCTAGTATTTAATACTCATTTAGGAATTTGACCTCATTTTCACCCAACACACATTTCAAGCCGACTTTTATGTCAAGTTTCGAAATAAACCCCATGGGACCTTGGGAAAGGTAAACTCTAAACCTCAACTACTTCATTTGTTTTAATTAATTCTTCTACTTAGTTAGGCTTGATTCAAGATTTAAATAAGTGGGAAGTTCTTGACTTGTAAAATCATGGATGGGGAAATAGGTTAAGGTCTTGAACCTTCTTGAAATTGGGATGAAGGTTATTAATGAGTCATTTGGGTTTAGAGAACCATAAATCTTGGTTATTAATCAATGATGGAAATCTAAAAAACTAGTTGTAGGAAGATGAGTTTTAATGGTTAGTTCACTACTTAAGCTTTAATTATTGTAAATAAATATTGTTGGTTGATTTGACTAATCTAAGCTAAGAATTTCATTATTTAGTAACCTATAGGATTGAATCTTTCATTCTAGTTGAGAATTTGAATATGGAAAAGCTAGAGTTATGCCTAATTTGGAGGTTTTGCCTTGAGTGATGAAATTGATCAGTACTTTAGCTAAATTAGAAATTGGAGAGTAGACCTGGACTCCTAGAACGTTGGATTATCTATTTTGCTATTAAATTAAAATTTTATACTTTTGCCATAGTTGAATATTGATTCAGGGAATAGTCTAGTGGTATGAGTATTGTTAGTTTCCATTTCTAATATAGATTTTAATAATGGCTAAACTAGGAGTAGAACCGAGATCCTCAGAAAGGAAAGGCTCTCAGTGTGGTCGCTCGTGGCTCCCGCTCGGCATCTAGGTAGGTTACGACTTACCTTCTAGTTAAACTTCAATTAGAGAAGCATATGTAGAGTTAGTTACTGTCAGAAAAAGCATGTTATGCTATCAGATATGAAGTGGAGATGGATTACTTAGGTTTGGTATTGTTGATTGAGTGTGGGCTTGTTACCATATTTGTTATGTTTGTGACTTGTATTTGCATTCATCTCTCTCTTTTGATATCTCATTTATCATCAGAAATGGAAGGATAATAGAAATGGCTTGAAATTGTGAAGTGTACTTATGACAAGTGTAATTGCTATCATGCATGACATACATTCTTATTTCGTATGATGATTTGTCATGAACTTTGATTAGAAATGATGATAAGTAAGAGAGTGTAGCCTCTGAGGTCTTTTTCGGAGAACGTAAAAGAGAGATGAGTGTCCGATGCTGAGGTATTTGCTGGGATAGTGAGAGTGTCCGATGCCAGAGGTCTTTGTCGGGATCGTGAGAGTGGTACATGGACTTTACGGGTGCCCCATGGGTCATGACTGTCGGGACATAGAGATATCCCACTTGGAGCATGTGTGACGGAGATTACATCTGGCTAGTGCATTACATTGCATATTCTGTCATCATTACATTCACATAATTCTTAGATCCTGACTTGATTCTCTATACTTGGGTTATTTATTTTAGACTGTGGCAATGTGTACTTGATTGCGAGCATGTCTATTCTTCAGTTTATTTCTTTATATATATTAACTAATTGTCGTCGGCCTATGATACTTACCGGTAGATAGTGTTTAAACTGATACTACCTTGCTGCATTCTTTTATGAGTGCAGAGTTTCGTTATGGTGTATACCTCCTCTTCTCGTGACAGATTCCCGTGGCTTGTTAGTGAATATCTAGGATGAGTTCATGGACGGATGCGCAGCCTGGATGTTCCTTTAATTACTTGTCTTATTTTTTTCCTATACAATATCGTACCTGTAATCTATAAATTCATATTCAGATTTGTATCATATATTGTAGTGGCTCTTGTACTGCTTTAGACCAGACTCCTGGGGATGGTTGTGTTATTTTCGCACCATTTCTTTATTTATCCGAGGGTATTACTTATTGTGATGGTTGGGTTTTAGTTTATCATTGATTTGATTGTGAGTAAGGGACGAATTCGCCTACCGGGTGGAAAAAGGGTAGGTGCCCGCGCGTACCTGAATTTGGGACGTGACAAGTTGGTATCAGAGCCTAGGTTACCCGGTCTATAAGTACAAGAGTAATGTCTAGTAGAGCCTCATGGAATGGTATGTAGACGTATGTACCCATCCGCGATGGGCTATAGGACATTTAGGAAACTTTCTTTCTTTCTCTCTTATCGTGCCACTTTGGTCAAATTGGTATCTAAATGTGCCCAATTGGTATCTATTTGATTCCAATTAGTATCTAGCGATGTCATTGTTATGGTGTCGTGTGGGTTTGTATTGTGTGTGAAGAATGGTTTGATGAGCCCTAGTGTTGTGTAATTTTAGATAGCATCACAGAATTCCCTCTGATTGTAGCAAATTCCCTTAGTTTTAGAAATCCTCGCAGTAGCGAGTAAGGCACGTGCCTACGACCTTGCGCACGCGATGGGAGGGCTGCCGAGGCGAAAATCAATATTGGGTCGATGCCCCCGCTTGTGGAATCATGACCGTAGGAGTGAAACTGCCATAGAAAAGACCTGACCGCTGGAGCGGACTTTAAGCATTTCTTTCTTATTCGCGACCGCGGTTAGTTTCTCGCCATAGCGCATTCGCTGCAGCGAAAGTTTCATCCACTCCAGCGAAAGTAATGGCCCAAAAATAGTGAGCTACTCCAAGAAATTCGAAACATGTCCAAACTCGAAAGTTCATACAAAGAAGCGTCCCAAACCATAAAATTCAAATACAAAAATCCAAGCCTAACCAGGGCACAATTCACCTACCCAACGGAGAAATTATCCAACAAGTCAAACAACAAAAACCAAAAACAAGAAAACCAAATTGTTCAAGTGTCGACCAAATTAAATAAAAGCAATGTCTGAAATATCAGGTCCTACAAAGGCTAAACCATGGCTAAAAGGGGAAGGGGAAAACCGCTACTTCTGCCTCACGTTGGATGCCTTGTCACTCTCCTCGTCTGAGCTACTGGTCTCACCACCAACATCAGGCTCAGTCAGGAAAGAGTATCACTCTTGGTCGTCCTGGTCCTCAACCAGAAGCCTTTCATTCGGGTACATCTTCTTGAACATCCATTTGAAGTCCCTTCAGACCTTTAACAACAGCTTACCCCTGGACATATTCTTCGTCTTCTCCAAGTCAAAGTCATCACGGAGCTTACGCTGAGCCTTAGCCATAATAGTTTAGGTAGTCTGAAGTGAGGTAACTGAAGTATTCATCTCCTCTTGCGCCTCCAAATACTTCTTCATCTCCTTCCGAGTGAAGTAGACAGCAACAGTCCCTAATGGGCCGGCCTCGGTGGAAGGTCTAGGAAGCCCAAGGATCAACCCCTTCATCTCCTCCATTTGGGAACCATCAACTTAAAAGTTCCCTAGGGTCGTGAGGGTGCAATATCATCACCTACCTCTCCAATACTCAAGTCTACTCAGCTACACGCATCAACATTTCTCTTCTTTCTTTGGATCGCGATACTATGCCCCTTTACCTTCAGAGGGTTGAAGTTAATATCAGAATCAACCCACTTATCCGTACCTATTCGTGGAACTCTTGCCTTCTCGCATAAGGCAGTGATGAGAGAGGGAAACATCAAGCTTGGACCCGACTCTGCCACAACATATGTCCACTCCTGAACTATGTGATGACCTACATTAACTAGAATGTCGTCTAGAATGCAAAACGTCATGAGAGCTCGAGTGTAGGTGACATCAGTAGTGTTGCCTGAAGGGGTACCCATCGAGTGATCATATGCAGCCACCTCCAAGCCTCCATAGTAAAGTAGGTACTCTTGATCCCCGACCTCTTATTGACCTAATCGATTGAACCCATGTCCTCCTCCGCAACCAATTTTGAAACTAGCCAAGCCCCATTACAACAACTGTCCTTCTCAGCCATTGCACTCACCAGATGGTTCTCCAAGCCGTAGTGGGCATTAATCCGCTTAGCCCCAATCTTTACCACAGTACCCCGAATCTTGATCTCTGGATCCGAAATGGATTAGTCCACCTTCTCGAGGTTAGCATAAAACTCCCTTACCAAATCCTCATTTGACTTATCGGGATCATTGATGAAGCAATTCCACCCAATTTTGCTCAAGCGCTCAAAGAACTCCGAAGCACGTTGTTCTACCATTCTCATATTGATTCCCCATTCTAACAACAATCCCTTCTCCATGTACTCTAAGTAACAGCACTGACAATCCAGAGATAGGAAGCGAGCATAATTCTAATTATTTTCCCCTAGACTAGGAGAAACCCGTTAGCTAGGAGCGCCACTCTCTCCTTCATTTTAAGACACAATTTCCAAGGAATTGTACTTGCAAGAATCGACTAAGTTAGTTCCAAGAATGTTGCCAAGTCCGGTAACCAATTACATGTCCTTCAAGACAAACAAACCAGCAAAAATAACCCCAGTCGAACCAGTGCGAAGCTACTGGTTACATCACAGATGTGCAGGTCCTGCTGCAGCGGAAGCAGAGCCACTAGAGTGAGACTAATGTTGCGGACGAACGTCTGCTATGGAGAATATGTTCTGCATTAGCGAGCAGCTACACATGGGGGCAGATCTGCTATCACGAAAGAGACCCCGAACCCACGCCATAGTTCCCATACCCCAAATTGTCCGCGCCAGCGCATCTTGTTTGTCCACTGCAGAGTCGCGTCAACGGGACAGTCCCGCAAGAGCGGACCCATCTTCCTCACTGAAGCAACTCAAAATTATTTTGAGAAATTTCCTCTATTTTTACTCAAGATCAGTGTGTTTCTCATAGATCGCCTAACATTCTAGCATACATGACCCCTAGACTTCATTAAAAGTGATTTCAAGCAACAAACACCCAAGAAATTTCAAGAATCAAAACCCACCACCATGAACAACCACCCACTACCCTCTGAGTTTTCCACCGCAAATCCGAGAGTGTCTAGGTATTACTCCATGATAAATCTATTTTGACGTTTAAAATATTATCATATTTCATATTCTCCCCACCACTCACCCAAAACCCATCAACCAAATTTTAAGATTTTTCCTGTAATTCTTCGAAATTTAGGCATGAAAAGTTAAGATTTGTAACCCTAAGATCATTCTAGAGTTGATAGAAGTATTTACGTACCATGATTTGATGGTTCGAAGAAGATGTTGTGGTGATGGAGAAACCATATCGCTTGCAATTTTACCTTTCTTGTAGCGGAGAGTTTGTGTGATTAGTATTAGGTCGGACTAGAGTAGGGTGGGGAAGAGTTTACTTCTAGTGGAGGGGACTTGAAAGGTAGTATAGTTGGGGGAAGTGGAGGAAATTTTCGGGTGTTGGGGGTGTTTGAGTGGGGGTGTGAAAGATAAGAGATCCCCCCTATTTTTATTTTTTTGAATTCTCGTACCCCCGCCACAGCAGAGGAGTCCCGCCCCAGTGAGTCCACCTAAGCGGATAGTAGTGCCGCCTCGGCGGATCTTGCATTTCCCTTAAGGACCGTCGTAGCGTCCTAAGTCCCGTGCCAGTGTAATGCGTCCCCGCGGATGATCATCCGCAAAGGCAGAACCATATAGTACTAATTCTCGTCCAAATTAATTATCCGCCCGGATGTAATTCGAGTCTATTTCCATTTGAGATGTGACCTTAGTAAGCCTGGTAGGTCCCTAAAGTATGGTCTCGTGAGATTCTACCAATTTAGTAAAACCTCTTAAATCTTTATCCTTATGGGACGTACTGTTAAATTGTATAAAAAAAGGAATGGTTCCTTTACTTTCACAAGCAGGAATTGATTCGTAAATGAAGGTTAGTGTCACTAAGTTCAAGTGCTAAGTGAGACGTCAACCCTGGATATCCCACATCTTGTGTTTTATCAACCTCACATATCTCCTTTATATTCTACGTCATTCAAGGATGAATCATTATTTAATTGGTATCTGATGTAACGACCCATTTGGCCATCACCGAAATTCCTCACCGCATGTCTGAATCATCCTTGGCCGTGGTGCCCGTCAATTTTACGCAGGGGAAATTTTAGCTAAAGTTGACCCATAGTCGAGTTACAAAGAAATTAAAATTTGAATTGGGACAATCTAACCTAGCACTTTGCCCCAGCGGGAGGGCGAGGGGGTGGACAGCGCCAGTGTGTCAGCCCCATTGAACCTTTCTTCCGCCACGACAGAAGAAGTAGAACTACTCACAGTCTTCCACCGTGGTCGGATGTGCACCGCAGCAGAAGCTCGCCCCAGCGAGTTCGTTGTGCAGACCTAGTATTTAATGATCATTTCGGGATTTGACCTCTTTTTCACCTAACACACATTCCAAGTCAACATTTAGGTAAATTTTTTGAAGAAACCCCATGAGACGTTGGGAAAGGTAAACTCTAAACCTCAACTAGTTCATTTGTATTAATTAATTCCTCTACTTAGTTAGGTTTGATTCAAGATTTAAATAAGTGGGAAGTTCTTGACTTGTAAAACCATAGATGGGGAAATAGGTGAAGGTCTTGAACCTTCTTGAAATTGGGATTTGAGGGATGAAGGTTATTAATGACTCGTTTGGGTTTAGAGAACCATAAATGTCGGTTATTAATCAATGATGGAAACCTAGAAAATTAGTTGTAGGAAGATGGGTTTTAATAGTTAGTTCACTACTTAAGCTTTAATTGCTGTAAATAAATATTGTTGGTGGACTAATCTATGCTAGGAATTTCATTAATTAGTAACCTATAGGCTTGAATCTTTCATTCTAGTTGATAAATTGAATATGGAAAAGCTAGGGTTATGCCTAATTTGGGGGTATTTCCTTGAGTGATGAAATTGATCAAATCTTTAGCAAAATTAGCAATTCGAGAGTAGAACCGATATCCTCAGAAAGGCAAGGCTCACGGTATGATCGTTTGTGGCTCCCGCTCGGCATCCAGGTAGGTTACGACTTACCTTTTGGTTAGACTTCGATTGGCGAATGATATGTAGAGTTAGTTACTGTCGGAAAAAACATGTTATGCCTTCGGGTATAAAGTGAGGACAGATTACTTAGATTTGGTATTATTGTCTGATTGTGGGCTTGTCTCCATATTTGCTATGTTTGTGACTTGTATTTGCATTCATCTCTCTTGATATCTCACTTATCATCGGAAATGGAAGGATAATGAAAATGGCTTGAAATTGTGAAGTGTACTTATGACAAGTGTAATTTATATCATGCATGACATACATTCTTATTTCATATGATGATTTGTTATGAACTATGATTGGAAATGATGATAAGTGAGAGAGTGTAGCCTCCGAGGTCTTTGTCGGAGAGCGTAAAAGAGAGATAAGTGTCCGATGCCCGAGGTCTTTGCCGGGATCGTGAGAGTGTCCGATGCCAAAGGTCTTTGCCGGGATCGTGAGAGTGGTACATTGACTTCGCGGGTTCCCCATGGGTCATGACTGCTGGAACGTAGAGATATTCCACGTGGAATATGTGTGTACAAAGATTGCATTTGGGCAGTGCATTGCATTTCATATTTACTAATCATTACATTCACATAATTCTTGAATCCTAAATTGATTCTCTATACATGGGTTGTTTATTTTGAATTGTGGTAAGGTGTACTTGATTGTGAGCATGTTTATTCTTCACTTTATTTATTTATATATGTTACCTTGGTGCATTCTTTTATAAGTGTAGAGTTTCGTGATGGTGCCTACCTCCTCTTCTCGTGACAGATTCATGAGGATCATTGGTGAACAAATAGGGTGAGTTCATGGATGGATGCGCAATCTGGGTGTTTCTTCAATTACTTGTCTTATTTGTTTTCTGAGATAGTATCGTTACATGTAAATTATGCATTCATATTCAGACTTGTATCATATATTGTAGTGACTCTTGTACTGCCTTAGACCAGACTCCTCAGGAAGGTTGTGTTATTTCTGCTTCATTTCTTTATTTATCCGAGGGTATTACTTATTGTGATGGTTTGGTTTTATTTTATCATTGATTTATTTGTGAGTAAGGGATGAATTCTCCTACCGAGTGGAAAAAGGATAGGTGCCTGCGCGTTTCCGAATTTGGGATGTGAAAGATTATTTAAGCATTTAATTACACAATTATCTTTACTTCAAATTTTGAAAATAACAATCAATGATCACAATAATGTAAAAAATAAGATATACAATAGGTTACTGGATGGTATTTTATCAAATGAAATGATAAAATGTTTCCGGAATAACTTTATAAAATCATTTTATCTCATAAAAAGCATATTCCAACTCCATATGTGACTCGGGAACTTTAAATAATTATATAAAATTATTAGAGCGTAAAAATTAGCCGTCAAGAATTGCCCCTTCGCTGTCCGAGGATGGTCTGAGCATCGAAATTTGACCATCCTATTTTTTAGCAGACCAATTAAAAAATACTTCTCATTTTTATGCATTTTTTTAAAAATTATGGTCGGACCCTGGTCTTTACGTTTCCTAAATATCTCATACTGTATGAGAATTTAACCCACTTGTAGTTCGACTTAATTAGACTACGATAAAGTAATAAAACAAAGAAAAATCGCAGAACCAAAAAGTTCTGGAATGATTTTGTTGGAATGTGACTGATCCTCGGGTATTGAGTTCACCTACATATATTTGGTCTTCGAGAATCAGGTCACTTGTATTTCGACTCGATAGGTTGAAAGGGTATCCCCTTATGCGAGAATGCATTTGTCAGTTTTGAAAAAAACTCTCCGGAATACGCACGACCAGTTGTGGGGTTTCAAAAAAACTTCTCTTGTGATTGAGTGCGGTGTGGAGTGATCTTCAAGCCCAAGTCCAAAGAGCTTGATTCTGATTGACACACTATTTCTACCAGTTGCCCAAGAAAAGGTTCCAGGTTTGCTCTGCATGCTTCTAGATCTGGTCTACTTGATATCTTCCTCCGATAGCTTCCAACCTATTTCCGTTTTATGGGATAATGATCTGTTTTATTATTTGTTTTCCATACCTGCATGGCTGTGTTTGTTGTGCCCTCTTGGGTGATTTCTTTGAGCTGGTGACACATCTCACACCGTTTGGCTCGTGTGACTCTGTTGACTTTATTTGAGCGGATGCATCCTCCAACATCGTCTGGTTCATATGAATGTATTTGTTTGAGCGGCTCCTCCGAAATTATCTGGCTTGTATGATCATATTTGCTTGAGTGGATGCCACTTCCGACACCATCTGGCTCGTGTGTATTTGTTAAGCGGATGCCACCTCCGACACCGTCTAGCTCATATAAATGTGTAACCTGAATAATGGCCCTTTCGGCGTGTTGGCTTAAATAAATCGTCCTCTTGGCAATGTCTACATGAATAGCTCTCTCGGGGATATTTACATGAATGGCCCTCTCTGCAATATTTATATGAATGACCCCCTTGGCATTATTTGTATGAATTTCCCTCTCGGTAGTTTGTATGAACGGCCTTCTCGGCATGCATGTGTTTGTATGAATGGCCCTCTCGGCATGCAGTTTGTATGAATGACCCTCTCGATAATTTGTATGAATGACCCTCTCAGCATGTATATGTTTATATGAGTGGCCCTCTCGACAGTTTGTATGAATGGACCTCTCGGCATGTAGTTTTTACGAATGGTACTCTCGGCATGTAGATTATATGAATTGCCCTCTCGGCAATTTATATGAATGGACATCTCAGTAGTTTGTATGAATGGCCATCTCGGCAGTTTGTATGAATGACCCTCTCTATAGTTTATATGAACGACCCTCTCGCTATATTTATATGAATGACCCTCTCAAAAATGTTTAAATAAATGGCCCTCTCGGCATGCAGTTTGTATGAATGACCCTCATCTTGGCATGCATATGTTTATATGAATGTCCATCTTGGTAGTTTAAATGAATGGCTCTCTAGGCATGCAATTTGTATGAATGGTCCTCTCCGCTTAAATGTGTTTGTATGAATGACCCGCTCGACAGTTTGTATGAATGACCCTCTCAGCATGCAAATGACAAATATGGCCCTCTCGGCTGGATCATCTTTCTTTTGTCCTTTCGTCGGCTGTGACCCTCTCAGTCAGGTAGCCGTTTTGTCCTTTTATGTCTCTCATAGCTGGATTATATTTCTTTGTCCTTTTGTTGCCTATGACCCTATCGGTCAGATGACCATTCCATCCTTTTATTACTCTCATGGCCGGATCGTGCCACCCTTGTGGTGCTTTACGCTTTCGTGGCTCTCATGGCTAGATCGTGTTGCCTTTGTGGTGCGTTGCTGTTTAATGGCTCTCACGGACGGATTGTGCCGCCCTTGTGGCGCTTTGTCCTTTTTGTCGCTCTTATGGCCGGATTGTGTCATCTTCCAGTGTCTAAGTTTCTTCATTGTTGTACATGTTTCATCATGAATGAACAAGTTAGTGAAATAAATCGTTGTCCTCCCGATGTCATTTTGGAAACCTGCAATCACAGAAAAATTGTTAGTTTTTATGGGGTTAACCTGTGCAGTTGACTCCTGCTATGTCGTTCTTCTACTTCCTGGTGCAGACCTTCTTAGGCTTGGTATTCCAAGAGATGAATCTACCTTATAACATGAAAAATATTTTCAAAAATGTTGATCATAAACTTAAATGACATTTGACTATAAGGCATTGTATTTATTAAAAAATATTATCTCATTGTCATGACATATGTGTTTCGAGAGAGGTGTTTTTGTCGTATTTGACGCTCTGAGCGTGCTCCTTGTTCATCCTGGTAAAATTTTTGGGACCCCTCAAAACTTTTCCCCAGTTGAAGGTTGTTTTGCGGCGAACTCTCGTGCCAAATTGTCGTGAAGGAATTTTGGAGACCGTTTCAAAAATTCTTCCCCATTTGAAGATTTAAAACCGGCTAACTCTTGTGCCGGATTGGTCGGTGGAATTTTTGAGACCCTCTAAAAAATTCTTCCCCACTTGCAAGTTCGAAGATCCAGTACTCTGCGAGGCAGTATTCAAGTATTCGTGTCTCCGAGGCGTCCTAGGGGTTTTCTTGTTTTTTGTTTGGTGCGATTGAGCTCAAAGAGCGCCTACATATTCTGTCGTAGCAGGAATCAGGCCGAATGTAGTTTGGAATAAAGATGATTGATTTTTTAAATAATGTGATCGAGTCCTAATTGGACTGCCTACGTATCCCACAACGGGAAATCATGTCATCGCGTAGTTCATATTATAAGGAAATGTCATTTGGTTTTTTCTATTTAAGAAGAAGACCAAATCCAATGAGGATTTTTCTATGTATCTATGTCGTAAGAGATAGGTCTTGTACAAGTAAATAAATGCGATTAAAAATTGAAAGACTGTGCCTTCACATGTAGTATCTCTTTATTGCGTCTGAGTTGATTGCTTTGGACCACTCTTGGCCGTCCATCTCTGCCAGGATCACAGCTCATCCTGATAGTACCTTGCGAACCATGTAGGCCCTTACCAGTTAAGTGCGAACTTTTCTTTATACTTGTCTTGGTGTGGAAACACACGCTTCAGTACTAGTTGTCCTATCTTAAAGATTCGGGCTCTAACCCGCTTGTTGAAGGCGCGTGCCATCCTCTGCTAGTATAGTTGACCATGACATACGATAACCATTCTTTTCTCATCAATTAGAGCCAGTTGTTCATATCTCTTTCGAACACACTCTGCGTTGTCCAGCTCTGCTTCCTATATGATTCTGAGTGACGGTATCTCTACCTCGGTTGATATTACTTCTTAAGTACCATATACAAGTAAATATGGAGTTTCTCCCTTTGAGGTCTGAGTTGTTGTTCGGTATCCTAACAATGCATAGGGAAACTGCTCATGACAACATTTGTAATTGTTAGTCATTTTTCTCAGTATTCTTTTGATGTTTTTGTTGACTGCCTCTACGACTTCATTCATTTATGGCATGTAGGCAGTAGAATTTCGATGAGTTATGTGGAACCATTCACAAATGTCTTTCAGCATGTGACTGTTCAGATTTTCTCTATTATCGATTATGATCGACTCTAGGATATTGAATCGGCATATGATGTCATTTCGCACAAAGTCTGCTACCACCTTCTTTGTCACTAACTTGTGAGAAGTAGCATCGATCCATTTTGTGAAGTAGTCTATGGCGAACAGAATGAAGTGGTGTCCACTGGATGAGGTTGGCTCTATGGGCCCAATGATGTCCATGCACTAAGCTACAAATGGCCATGGTTAGCGCATGATGAGTTCACTCGGTGGGACACTGATTAGATCTCCGTGGATCTGACATTGATGGCATTTTTTCATAAATCTACTGCAGTCAATTTCCATGGTCATCCAGTAGTAGCCTACCCTCAATATCTTCTTGGCTAAAACGAACTTATTCATGTGAGGACCACTAGTCTTAGCGTGTACCTCTTCTAACAATTTTGTGACTTCTACGACGTTAACATATCTGAGTAGCCCTAGATCGGGCATCCTCTTGTAAAGTACTCATTTGTTCAAGAAGAAACTGTTAGCCATTCTTCTGATGGTTTTCTTTTGATTGCTTGTGATATTTCTGGGATACTCTCATTTTTCCAAATATGTACTTATATCGGTGTACCACGGTTTACCGTACGGTTCTGCTTCCACCTGGGAACAGTAAGCATGTTCCTCTCTGATGCTGATCTCTAGCGGATCAATGTGACTATTTTCAAGATGTTGTTTCATAGATGTTATGGTTGCAAGAGCATTCAAAAATTTATTATGAGCTTTGGCGTGTGCCGAAAGTTTATTTTGTAAACCTTTTGTATAACCTTTGTGCGAGGTTTACATATGGCAAGATCTTTTCATTCTTAGTAGTCTATTCTCCCTGGACTTGGTGAATTAACAGATCTGAGTCTCCTATCACAATAACTCTTGGATATCCATGTCGAGGGCCATGCGAAGACCTAGAATGCAGGTTTCTTATTCTGCCATATTATTAGTATATCAAAAATTGAGCTTTGCTGCCATCGGGTAATGCTAACCTATTTCTGAGACTAAGACCGCTCAAATTCCTGAACCGTTATAATTGACTTCACTGTCGAAGAACATTCTCCTTCCTGAGCAGGTTTCGGCTGCATTTTCCCCTATTGTCATCACTTTCTCATTCGGAAATGTGTCCTGAGTGGCTCAAAATATTTGTCGACCAGACTTTCTGCTAGCAAATCGGCCAATACTTGTCCTTTGACAACTTTCTGGACCATGTACGTGATGTCAAATTCACTCAGAAGCATTTGCCACTTGGCCAATTTTCCTATATGCATGGGCTATCGAAATATGTACTTCAAATGATCCATTTTATAGATTAAGTGAGTAGTGTTAGCTTATACGTAGTGTCTCAACTTTGTGCTACCCATGGCAGAGCGCATCATGTCTTCTCCACCAAGGTGTACCTCGACTCACAAGCGGTGAATTTTTTACTGAGATAGTAGATGACTCGCTCTTTCATCTCAGTTTCATCGTGTTGCGCCAACAGTATCCGAAGGCATTATCAGATAGTGATAAATATATCAATAGTGGACTCCACGACCTAGGAGGAACCAAGACTGGCGAATTGGAGATATATCTCTTGATGGTGTCAAAGTCCTTCTGGCACTCGTCCGTCCATTTGGTGGGCGCATCCTTTTTCAACAGCTTAAGTATTGGCTCTACAATTATTGTAGATTGTGCTATGAAGCGTCCAATATAGTTTAGCCTTCCCAGAAAACACATGACGTCCTTCTTGGTCTCTGGCGGTGGCAATTCTTGAATGGCTTTGATCTTTGAGGGATCTAGTTCTACGCCCATGCGGCTGACTATATATCCAAATAATTTTTTGGCAAGCACTCTAAACGCGCACTTGGCTAGATTCAACTTCAGATTGAACTTTCAAAGTCTGTTGAAGAACTTTCGCAAGTGCATGACGTGATCTAAGCTTTCTCGTGATTTGATTATGACATCATCCGCTTAGACCTCTATCTCTTTGTGCATCAAGTCATAGAATATGGTGGTCATCGCTCTCATGTAAGTTATCGACATTCATGAGTAATAAAACTCCCCATAGAGTAATAAAACTTGTATTTTGTGTCTTCCTCGCTCATCAGGATCTAATGGTAACCAATGAAGCAATCCACGAATGAATGTAGATCATGCTTCACGCAGTTGTCGATGAGTATGTGGATGTTCGGAAGTGGAAAGTTGTCTTTGGGACTAGATCTATTGAGATCACGGTAGTCCACGCAAATCTGAATTTTTCCGTCTTTCTTTGGTATGGGTACGATGTTTGCTAACCACGTGGGATATGGAGTTACTTCCACTACTCCTGACTTGATCTGTTTTTCAACCTCCTCTTTGATTGTTATGCTCAGATAAGGCTTGAACTGTCGGATTTTCTGCTTCACCGGGGTGAATCCTTCGTTGATAGACAACTTATGGGCCACTATGTATGTGCTTAACCTAGGCATATATGTGTAAGACCATGCAAAGAATTCAACATATTCTCTTAACAGATTTATCAATTTTTCTTTCCGGGGTAGCTCCAAGTGCGCACTTATCCTAGTTTCCTTAACCGTCTCCTCGTCCCCGAGGTTGATTGCTTCGATTTCATCCAAATTAGGCTTTTGCATTTTTTCATATTGATCATCCTCATCGATGATATCCTCAGGTAACTCGATTTCCTCGTCGTATTCCTCATATTCTCTTTCTTTTTTATTAATGGACTCACTCGTTTTGCGACATGTCATGACATTATGAGTTACTTTATCATTATTACTAAAAAATAAGGTAAAATATGGTTAGTGTATACAAACATATTAATCAAAATGTAAAGTCTGTTTTTCACATAAACTGAGGTTTTCATTAATTTGATAAAGAAAGTACAAATTGTGGTCCTGATTCGAATCAATATCGAGTCATTTCCATCTTTTAAACATTATGAGAGAAATAAAGATGCAAATGGTTAATGCTCGGGCCTCAGCCGATTTTCACCAATTTTTGAAAATAAATTAATTTCATCATCATTTCTACCGATGAGCCAAGAGTGGGGTAGAGGTCCATTTGGACAGTTGCTTGCCCGGATCAGCGTTGCGAATGGTGAGCACTTTAGAAAATTCTTCCAGTATCACTGCACACACTTCCTCTTGGAACAACATCCCTAAACCTTCTTCTGCATCTTCGCCGTTGTGCATAGGCATTCTGACTGGGAATGACAGGTACAAATTCATAAATGGCTTACGTAACTATGGAGGACCCCTCTTCATTTGGTCAGCTTCAGAGGTTTCTTTGAAATCCAGTATGTACCCAAGCTCGAAATGATAACCTTTTTCCGAGATAGATACTAGTTCCGCGATATCGTGTAACTCTCTGCCTAAATCCTTATCGAGTTCAAACCCTCTCTGAAGCATAGTGGCGGTAATCGTCTTATGGACTGGTGGCATAAGACTTTGTTCGTCACCCCCTTTGTGGGTTGCTCCCACTAGTTCCACAACGTGGAAATATATATCCTTGAGGATTTCCTTGATCACTGGCACATAATTGTTGGGGTAGTTATAAATGATACCTGCTCCGTGAATTACCACCTTATGGTTCTCCCATACAAACTTCAATGATTGGTGGAGGGACAACGGTACTACTTCGGCTATGTGAATACAAGGCTTTCACAACAGTAGATTGTAATTGGCAATCATTGCCAAGACCTGAAACTCTATAGTGAATTTTGCGGGCCCAATTTGGATGTTTAGGGCTATCTCTCCGATGGGATAATGTTGAGCTCTATCGAAGGCTCTTACGTTCATACGTCTTTGGCATATTTTCCCAATATCATAATCCAGCTACTTGAGTGTAGATTGGGGGCATATATTAAGATCGACCCTATTGTCAACCAATACTCGAGCTATGACTTTGTCTCTACATTTGACAGTGATGTAGAGAGCTTTGTTATGGGTTATTCCTTCTTTTGGTAACTCGTCTGGAGTGAAGGAAATCTTATTGGACCCAATGATGTGGCCTACCATGTCGGCCAAAGTTTCACTGTTTGTGCCTGTTGGGACGTGTGCCTCATCCAATATCCTCATCAGAACCTGTCGATGTTGTGATGAACTTAGGAGTAGTGCCATTACTGATATTTGGGCTGGCGTTTTCTTCAAGTGTTCTATAATGGGATATTTTTGTGGCTGGATTCTTTGCCAAAAGTCCTTGGCCTCTCCTTCAATGATGGGCCTCATCTTATTTTCTTCTTTTTGAGGTGCTTCATGCACCAGTTCTTCGGGAGTATAGCATATCTTGTATCTTGTCATACCATTAACTATTGTTGCTTGTTCAACAAACTCCTTTATCGGGGCTCGAACTACCTCATACGATACCTGTGTTGTGATGGGTGCTGGGATTAGCACCTTGAAATTAGGTCATTCGTAGAGGGTGAAAGAGGCTACTGTTCACTTCAAGCTTTCAACGGATCCTTGGATCAATGGTTGGCAGGCATGCCACTATTCCTCTCACTCAATCATGTGGATCTGATTAGCTTCGGGATTGGGTAACGAATTAGTGTTCACATTCAGTGTTGCCATTTGTAATATTATCTCTCTTTTATTGATCAAATCATATATCTTGTATTTAAGATTGATACAGTCTTCTATATTGTGCCCGCTCCCTCTAGAGTGGTATGTACAAGTTTTGTCATCTTGAAAGAAGCAACTCCCAGGATTGGCAGGCTTTGGTGGAATGACCTGAATGATTACAACAACACTTATTCTTTTGAACAACTTGGTTCGAGTTTCGAGAAGTGGGGTGAATACCTGTGGAGGCTTTATTTTGAAGTTTGGACGTGGCAGATCATCTATAGCTAAAGGTAGCTGGTTTCGATGATTTTGGTTATTCTGAGGTGCTTGATAAGCAGGTACAGGCATTTGATAGTTTGGTTGTGGAGTTTGGTAGTTTGATTGTGGAGCTTGGTAGGCTTGAGCTGGTGTTTGATAGATTGGATGTGTGAAGAATACTGGCACAGGGTTGTATAGAGAGGATATATAACTTTTCGGTGGGGGAGACTGATATATGTCAAAGGACGATTTTGATGCTTCCTTCTTTCGACTTCTCGGGCTAGGTGTGTGGGAGACGTTTTCCATGTCTTTTTTTTTCTTCCTTACCGCCCCAGTAGTGCTTTGCAGATCGGCCTTGTTGGTTATGTGGACAATTCTTCCTAACTTGAGGTCGTCCTCTATTGCCTCTCCCATTTTCAGTAGCTCAGAGAATAGCCTCCCTGCCATAGATATCATGCGGTCATAGAAATCTGATTCTTGTGATCGGATGAAGACATAAGCCAATTCTTATTTTCTCATCGACAATTATACTCAGATGTCTTCGGCCCTCCAACTACTCACATACTCATGGTGGTTCTCGGTAGACTTCTGCTTGACCTTTTCCAGCTAGTAACGGTCAGGCACAATCTACACATTGAAATAGAACCTTTCCATGAAAGCCCCTGCCATGTCTTCCCAGGTGTCCCAATGACGTATATCCTGGGTTGTAAACCATTCAAATGCTTCTTCTGTGAGGCTCCAGTTGAACAACCTCATGATTAGAGCATTGTTTCTTTTATTCCTGACTAGTTGGTCACAATATGATCTTAAGTGAGCCTTGGGATTACTGGTCCCGTTAAACAATTCAAATTTTGGCATATTGAAGCCTTCATACAAGTCCAGGTCCAGATGCGTGCATAGGTCATCGTAGCTTAGGTTTGTTGACTTTCGAGAGCTTCTGTTGGACTTCTCGAGCAGGTTTACTATCTTCTGCTCTATTTCTTTATCCCTTCTGTCCTGTTCGATTCTCTACGCTTTTCCATTTCTTTAAAATAGTCGAGCTCGGGTGAAGAGTCAATATGAGTGATTTGGGTGTGGAAAGATACTATGGGGTGTGCTGGGCAGCTTCTGGAAGTGCCAGTAGTTCTGGGTATTTGATGAGTATTGGAATTTTGGTGTATGCTGGGATTAGTATAAGTGAGCGGTGCCTGATATGAAGGTGCTGAGCGGGAAGTTTCGGGTAAGTGGGTGGCATTAGTCGGTGGTGGGATTTGGTACGAGGTACCAATGTGGGCATTAGTTCTTGGAAAATGCTCGGGTACTGCGAGCTCATGGACGGAAAAGAGAGTAGAGGCATTCTTGCTTCAGTAGCCGCTTGTCTGGTGGCGTTGATTACTTCATTATTCGCGACTTGTTCCTGAAGGTATGTGATTTTTCAGAATAGTAAGTTAATCATGTCTTCGTTTTGTGATAGATTCTGAAGGTCTTGAGGTGCGGGGTCCTCTATAATCAAAGCGTCTTTGTTACGCCCGTTATCTAGAGTACAGTCATATTTGCTCGATTCTGCTCGTCGACTTTTGATATTGTGAAGTATGCCAGTGTGATACATCGCGGATCAACCCCCTCTTTAAGAAAAGAAAAACTCAAAGGCAAATGACGTTGTAACGTTAGTGAAAAATAATAACATAAGATATTTCAAATATGTTGCATAAAAAGCATATAGACTCATGTGTTTGATCCAAACTCTTGATCATTTTTTCATTTCGGTGGGTATTTTGGTAATTTTTTATTTGAAGGTCTATAGTCAATTTGCTACCACGACATCGTCTAGACCAAAACTCTTCTGATAGAGGGAATTATAATTTATATAATATAGGGGTCGAGTCTTAAGTAGACTGCCTATGTATCCCTTCGCAGGAAACCAAGCCCTTTCGTAGCTTGGTTTACATAGAAATTATCCCTAATTTTGTTCTACTCGAACCATTTCCTAGACCAAGCCTAATAAGGGCTCCCTACGTATCCCCCTTAAGACATCAGATCCGACGTAGTTTCTTTTAACAAAGAAGGAGGGATAACATTTGATTGGACAAAAAGGGACACCTAAATTACCCAAAAGATGACTTCTCCCTGAAGCCATAGTGGGTCGTCTTCCTTACGATCGCGCATTCTCCTGGCGTCTTTTCTTAGTAGCAGTGGGGTAGAACTACCCAGATCTGACCGGTGTTGACCAGATATTCCAGCTCAAACTTGAAAGCGTCATATTTTTTTATGTCGTGTCCTGGTGCCCCTGAGTGGAACAAATAGATCTTCCTTCTTGAATTACTTGCTGAGGGTTTCCAAGTAGACTTGATCGAACGGACCTTGTCGGTGCTAGCTAGGGTAGAGAAGAGGTTTGTATACGATTCTTCAAATACAGTGAAGTCATAGCGCCAAACTTGAATATCAATGGTGATTCCTTCACTAGGCATGATGGGATCGTAGACCAATAAGGAATGTGTGCCCCACAAATTATGAATAACTTTATCATCGATCAATCTTATGATTTTCCTTTTAAAGGCCAGGCACTCGTCTATGATGTGGCCGGTTTGGTTTTTGTGGAAAGGGCACTTTTTGTGAGCATTGATGGGTGCACAACTCGAGAGGACATCGGGGCTGTAACACGATGATCCGGCAGCTTTCAATCCTTCATACTTTTTGATGTTTTGCACCGGACTGGGTGCGACTCTGAAAGGTGAAGTGTGGGCTTGGAAGGTAATCGCCCACCAGATAGGAGATGATGCCCGGGATGGTCCTTGTGGCATCCCGTAGTCGTTAACAGCTTCGTCGGCATTTGGGGTAACTCCTTCAGGTGGCACGTTTGATTCCCCAGCGTATGGTACATGGTCTTTCTCGAGCAACTTAGACTCTTATTTTGGTGTCTTAAATAGCGGGATGTAGTCATCGACCATTTCTTTGACCTCGTTGGGAAGGTTTTGGCAGTGGTGCTTTCACTCGGCAGTCTATTCTAGAAGGATTCTTATGAAGTCCAAAATTTGGTCGACCTCTTTCATTTTGGCCTTGGCCAAGTCAATCTTCTCCTCGATCTTGTGAATCTTTATTCCAAGTGACTCTTCATATTCCTCATCGCTAATCAAACCAACCACGGGTGAAGTGGCACTTTGGCTTTCTGGAGTGTCCATTGGTAGCATATCAACTTTTTAAGAGGTACAAATTTTAATTAGCTTTTGACATTTTCTTGTGTTTTTCTTTTGGGTTAGTGTCCGGAATGTGAAACTAATCAAAAGTTCAGACAGAACACATGAAAATATATAAGCTTTTATATCACATAATCATATATAATTGGCAATTGTAATATTTGTGTTCCTAAACCTTTTTGAACCAAGGTTTTCTAATCATTTGAAACATAATTGTGCCAAATGTTGGCTTAAATCATTGCCTCCATAATCATTTTTCATTAATAATAAGGTTTTCCCCAGTGGGGTTACAAAACATTAATAAAACAATAAAAAGATCCGTAAAAGTCGCCACTAGTGGCGGATGATAAAGCTCTGTCTGTCTGAACTTTCTTGGCCCTTCGAAGGGCGGTCTAAATCCGGAGGTGAGTAGACATCAACAGTGAATCAACCCAGAACTATTTCTATGTGAAGGTCATAGGTGCAGTATTGTCCATAGTTCTCTTCATCCTAGTGTCAAGATCCTTTAAATGTTCATGAGTGAAATCTGATCGTGTTCCATCTTTTCTAAGTACGTAGCATCTCGGTCATCAACCTGTCTCTGAATACGACATGACTTGATCTTGGTGTTTGAATCTTTGTCATGACTACACTGATTGTGGTTGGGCCCTAGAGTGGTGGGGTCCTGTATAACACATAATTTTGTCAAATGTCACATCAAAATCTAAACAATCAACTAATTTTGATACATAAATTAAATTGTATGTCAAATATGAAAAATAAAGGACATTCTTCAATCATATCTTGTCATTCAGCCTGATTGTTCCTTCTTTAGTAACCATTGAGCTACTTCCATCCAAAAGACTAGTCGAACACTTAGGAATGTCTCGTGTATTGCTCAATTCCTCCGAATAACCTGTCACATGGTTGGTAGCTACGAAGTCTATAATCTAGGATGAGTTTTCGGTCTTGTTGTCCATCTTCTCATTCTGGTTTATTCTTTGAGAATTCAACATGTGAATGACAGTCTCCCAGATCTCATCGCTTAAATCTCGAGGTCATATCCTGCCTTTATTTACCAGTTCCGTCTCCGTCTGAGTTCCTTCTTTGGAGACCACAGTGTTTTATTTGGTGGTTGACTCTTCCACGAGCACATCCCGGTCCACCCCTCTGTTGTCCGTGTCCTCGGCCTCCTATTTTTTTTTGTCTCCTTTGCTATTTCTCGGCCATCAATCTGGATAACCAATAAGTCTAAAGCATTCTTCCCCCACGTGTCCGGATATCTTTCAATGTGTGCAAACACTGCCATCGTTTTTTCCTTCATCTTGGTCCCGATAAAGGTTTCTCCCTTGTACGACAAAAGTCATGTTTTCACTCTGTTCCTCCATTTTACGTTCGATTCCTCTCACACTCTCCTCTTGCACCAACTTTGAATAAACCTTGTTCAATGATGACAATGGTTTCTGGGCCAGTATGTTTGACCTCATTGTTCCATATATAACTTCATCCAATCCCATAAGGAAAAGATGAATTTTTTCTTCTTCTCTTTTGACCTCTAGTACTGTTCTTAGATTGCACGTGCACTTTCAACACGTACAGGTTGGAATCTATTCGTAATTTGCCAATTCTTCCCACAGTTTAGCAAGTCTTCCATAGTAATCCACTATGCTCCTTCCCTTTTGTTTGTACTCCACAAGTTTCGACTTTAGTTGTTAAATCTGAGAACCGTTAACAATCGTGAACCGCTCTCGGATGCTCGTCCACAATTCTTCTTCTTCCTCTTTATTTGAAATCGTTGAGCGAAGCGTTGGTTCTATGGTGTTGCGAATCCACGACACCAAAAGTGTGTTTATAGTCCACCAATCTTCTAAGTCTGGTGACTCTTCATCTGGCTTCTTGATCGTTCCATCGACAAAGCCAAACTTTTTCTTCGCTCTTAGGGTTGTCCTCATGGATCTAGCCCATTCTTTATAATTCTCGCCTTTCAATTGGATTTGCGTTACCACAATTCCAAGGTTATCATTCGACGTAATGTCATAAGGAGAGATTGTTTTTCTCTGGGTTTTATTTTCTTCACCGACGATTCCTTTGCTTTTATCGTCGATGTCTTCTTTTCCGTCACCTGCCATTGTTTCAGGATTTTCGTGTCTTTTCTAACGCTGCTCTGATACCATATTAAATATATACAAGGACGATAATTTGTAGGAGACAAGAATAATAGAAAAATTCTCTTTGCTTTTCATTCATCCTAATGACCTTATTATATACAAGTCGCATGCTTAACCAAATCTAATAAAGTAATCATATTCTAATAAAACTCCAAATCTTAATTTATCTTAATTACAATTGTACCTTAAATAGACTAAAACTACTACAAATAGACTAGAATAGAGTCACTATTATATATATATATATAATCTCAATAAGTTGGATATGGAAAAATTTACAAAATTGTTGAATAATTTTTTATGTGAAATAACAATAAAAAGGTAATTTTTCTTTATAAAGTAGCAATGAATTCGACTAGAAAATTATTCACATGTCATTACTTCTTTTACCGTCTTTCCGTTCAAGGAATCATAAGATTTTGAAATCTCCCTTGTCAAATCTTAACAAAATATATAGAGGAGTAACTAAAACTGGACCAAGAAAATGTACACTTCAGTGGACACACAATGACACAAGTAGCTAAAGGATAAAAATAAGACAGAAGAGGAAAGAGGGTTTTACTAATCTACATGTGATAATATTGTTGGAAATTTGTCTTTGGCGGGAGTAGCGACCGATCAACTTTAACGGCTTAAACACTAGTGTTACGTATGTTGGAGAATTCGGTTCTTCACACATGCATGATCTACTAAGTACGTAGATAACCGTAGGGCCAAGAATCGTCAAATTTCATTGAGAAATGAAAGAGATATTGGTCCACGAAGTGAGGTGTTTGAAGCATGGAAAGTGTGGTGTTGTGTTCAATTCTCCCTCATCGGTAGAGGAAGAAAGAATTGTTGTGTATATAAGATTCGAAATTGGTTTGGGGTTTGGGACCCCAAGGGGTATCCCATGTGTTTAAAGGAGGGAGGACCTAGATGTGCTTCGATTCGAGGAAAGACCACACGCGGGTCGCCGCCGCCCGCCCGTCCGGTCCGGTCACGGGCTGTGGGCTGTGGGCCTTCTGATATTATCTTTTTGGGCCAGAGAACTTTTCCAAAAGTACAGTTTGATCCCAGAAGCTTCAGATGTACAGTTTGGACCAGAATTCTTTCAGATGTACAGTTCGGTCCCTGAAGTTTCCAGAAATTCAGAATTTCGGCAGACAGAATGTAAACGCCTGAAGACTAATTCAGCCATTTATTTTGGCTGAATTACTCCTCCTATAATGGCCAAATCCGTTGGTCTTTCACCATTTATTTTGGTGGCTTTACTACCTCCATAATGACCATTATTTGGCCAATAATGGCTGTTATGGGGGCAGTTAAACAACTCTCACTCACCTATATAAACACCCCTTACACCATTGTTGAGGTACAGAAAAACACACTTGATATACACGAAAATATACAACCAGAAAATCAGTTCTTCCTATAACTTCCTAGCATCATTTCATTATTCAATATTCTTCACGGTAGCTCTTGAGTTTCCTTTGCTCAATTGTTCCATTGTTGTTTTATCTTGGGAGACGAATTGTCCGGGACGTATAAAGGATACATACGGGGCAATATTGTCTTAAGGACAGAGTGCCACACTCGACTCAGCAAAAATCAAAGCAGTTTTCGGTCTTCTTGTTCAACAAATATTGTAATTTCAGTTTTATTGTTATATTGTAATTTTCAGTTTTCTAGTTGAATTGTAATTTCAATTCTTACATAAGCAGTTACTTGTAATTTTCGTTTCTTGCAAATCCTTGTAACCCAACAAATATATAGTTATTTTATGAGTTTAAAGTTATAAGAATATTTTTTATAATATTAGGTCATTTAAGTAATATGTGTGGGTAAGTTTAATTAAAATGTAGAATTTATAAGAGAAAGTACATAAAATCATTTCTAAACTTATCTACAAAATTCACTTTAGCAATTTAACTTTACGGGTAATTCTTTACCCCCTAAACAACTTTTAAGTAAGTTTTGTGCAATCCTCCTTTACTCGGACTAGATCAAAGTTGGGTGTTGTTGATCCATTAATGAATTTTTATTTTTATTTTTATTTTTTATATATATAATTTATTCCAAACTTAAAAAACAATTATAAATTGAACAAAACCCCCGATTTCGAAATTAAAAACCGACCCGTTCTAAATAAATACCTCTAATTCCTAAACCAAATCGTCATTTCTCTATTATCTCAGGGAATTGCAAGCTCTCAAGCTGCCTAACGATCTTCTCTCACACCGATATGGAGACAATTTGGGTCAGAAGCGTTGGTTGAAATAAAGCCCGACATCTGAAACTTCATGTATTGTCTCATCTTGAGTTATTTTCGATTTCTCTTCTTTTATAGAGGATTCTGTTGGAAATTAGTCTTTGGCGGGAGTTGCGACCGACCAACTTTAACGGCTTAAACACTAGTGTTACGTATGTTGGAGAATCCGGTTCTTCACACATGCATGATGTACTAAGTACGTAGATAACCGTAGGGCCAAGAATCGTCAAATTTCATTAAGAAATGAAAGAGATATTGGTTCACGAAGTGAGGTGTTTGAAGCATGGAAAGTGTGGTGTTGTGTTCAATTCTCCCTCATCGGTAGAGGAAGAAAGAATTGTTGTGTATATAAGACTCGAAATGTGTTTGGGGTTTGGGACCCCAAGGTATCCCATGTGTTTAAAGGAGGAGGACCTGGAGATGCCGGTTCAAGGAAAGACCACACTTGCGCCGCCGCCCTTGCCGTCCGGTCGGTTCGATTCAGGGTTCCGGGTTCCGGTTAGGGTTCCGGTTCGGTTCGGTCTCGGGTCTCGGGTCTCGGGTCTCGGGTCCACGGGTCCACGGGTCCACGGGGCCACGGGTGCACGGGTCCACGGGTCCACGGGTCCCACGGGTCCACGGGTCCAGGTCACGGGTTCACGGGTCCACGGGTTCACGCGGGTTCACGGGTTCCACGGGTTCAGGTTCACGGGTTCACGCGGGTTCACGTTCAGTGGTACGTGGTGTGGTGGTGTGGTCATTTGTGGTATGGGCCTTCTGATATTATCTTTTTGGACCAGAATTCTTTCAGATGTGCAGTTTGGTCCCTGAAGTTTCAAGATGTACAGTCTGGTCCCTGAAGTAACTTCAAGATGTACAGTTTGGTCGGGTTCACGGGTCGTGGGCTGTGGGCTGTGGGCCTTCTGATATTATCTTTTTGGGCCAGAAAACTTTGTCAGAAGTACAGTTTGATCCCAGAAGTTTCAGATGTGCAGTTTGGACCAGAATTCTTTCAGATGTGCAGTTTGGTCCCTGAAGTTTCAAGATGTCTGATCACGGTCCCTGAAGTTTCAAGATGTACAGTTTGGTCCCTGAAGTTTTTGAAAATCGAATTTCGACGGTCGAGCGAAACGTTCGGCCTCAATTCAGCCATTTATTTTGGCTGAATTACACCTCCACTAATGGCCAATCCGTTGGCAATTTTCTCCATTTATTTGGTGGCTTTACTACCTCCATAATGGTCATTATTTGGCCAATAATGGCTGTTATGGAGGCAGTCAAACAGCCCCTCTTCCTCCTATATAAACACCCCTTACACCATTGTTGAGGGACACTAGACATACACGAATTTACACAAAGCAGAAAGTAAAGCAAAGCTCTTTCTTCCTAATCTTCCAAGCATCATTTCGTTATTCAATATTCTTCACGGTAGCTTTTGAGTTTCCTTTGCTCAATTGTTCCATTGCTGTTTTATCTTGGGAGACGAATTGTCCGGAACGTATAAAGGATACATACGGGGCAATATTGTCTTAAGGACAGAGTGCCACACTCGACTCAGCAAAATCAAAGCAGTTTCCGGTCTTATTGTTCAACAAAAATTGTAATTTTGGTTTCATTGTTATATTGAAATTTCCAGCTTTCTAGTTGAATTGTAATTTCAATTCTTACTTAAGCAGTTACTTGTAATTTCCGTTTCTTGCAATCCTTTGTAATACCCAACAACTTAAGACAATACTTTGCTTACGGTAACTGCAATAACATGGCTGGAAATATGACCGATGTTGCTGCTACTGCTGCTGCCTCTCGAGGCAACGCGTTCTTTGCCTTTCCCATCGCCGCTCTTGGCCAAGGCGATAACCCCTCCGCCTTCACTGCTGCTGCTGCGGCTCCTGTTCAAGGCGTGTACTTCTTTGCCTTCCCGACTGTTGGAGCTCCCCCCTCTTCTTCACACCACCATGATCGCCCTGAAAAGTTCATGGGAGCAGAATTTAAAAGATGGCGAAAAGATCTTTGTTCTACTTAACGATTATGGGCATGGCCCGGTTCCTTACGGAAGATCCTCCACAAGTGGAGATGAAATGGACTCTTACTTTCTTTGAAGCGGGTGAAGGGGGCCTTGGTATCCATGTCGTTAACGGCATGAAGATGGTTCGTGATGCGTGGAATCATAGCGATTTCATGTGCAAGAACTATATACAGAACTGCTTGGCAGACCCTCTCTACACGGTATATTCTACCGTTGGCACCGCCAAAGAGCTGTGGGAAAAACTGCAAAAGAAGTACAACGCACAAGATGCGGGTACTAAGAAGTTCATCGTTGGGAAATTTCTAAAATTCCAAATGGTGGACAAAGAAATGATGATGTCCCAAGACCAGCAATTCCAAATGATTTTACATCACCTGGATTTGGAAGGACTAAAGCCAAACGAGCAGTTTTTGGTTGCATCGCTGATTGAAAAGTTACCTCCTTCGTGGAATGAGTTTATGAGTTACTTGAAACTCAAGACAAAGGAAATGACCTTTGAAGAACTTGTTATCAAACTGCAAATTCAGGAAGATAATAAGAAGACCTTGCCAAAGAGTAGACAACATTCTGAGGCAAAGGTGAATCTGGCTGAGGCCAAAGGGAAAACAAGCAACAAGCGGAAGTTCCACAAAGACGGCAAAGCCCCCGCAGCGGAGACGTTCAGAGGTAACTGTCATCACTGTGGGAAACCTGGTCACAGGATCAAGGAATGCCGCAAGCTCAAGATTGAGCAACAACAGAAAGCCAAGTCGAAAGGCAAGGCTCAAGCTAACGTCGTCAAGGACACGCTCCTGGATGACATGATTGAGGATCTCTCGGCCGTGGTGCTAGAAGCCAACTTGGTGGAGAATCCAATGCAAGGTGGGTGGACACAGTGCAACAAGACACATCTGTTCCAACAAAGATGCCTTCTCCACGTACACTCCGGTCTCCGACAAGAAGTCGTTCATGGGCAACAACGCTTCTTCGGACGTGCTAGGGGTTGGAAAGGTGGTCCTGAAGATGACTTCCGGCAAGGAACTCACTCTGAAGGAAGTGATGCACGTCCCAGAGATTAGAAGAAATCTAGTTTCTGGACCTTTATTGGTTAATGCTGGTTTTAGGCTAGTGTTTGAATTAAATAAATTTGTACTCACTAAAAATGGCACATTTGTGGGGAGGGGCTTCGTCTGTGAAGGCCTCTTCAAAGTGAATGCCATGTCTGTATTGCGTCAAGGAAATAAAGTGGAACCTTCTTCTTATTTGCTTGAGTCTTCTAATTTATGGCATCATAGATTAGGACACGTGAACTACAAGTCTATTCAAAGGCTGGTAAAGATGGAGTTGTTGCCTTCTATCGACATAAACCCTCAACATAAATGTGAGGTGTGCGTAGAGGCAAAACTCACCAAGCTTCCTTTTCGATCCGTCGAAAGGAATACCGCTCCTCTAGAACTTATTCACACAGATATATGTGATTTGAAGTTTGCACAAACTAGAGGGGGGAACAAGTACTTTGTGACATTTATAGATGATAGCACAAGGTATTGTTACCTTTACTTGTTGAAAAGTAAGGATGAAGCCTTTGAAGCGTTTCGACGTTACAAAGCAGAAGTTGAGAATCAACTTAGCCTACGGATTAAATCCATTCGTAGCGATAGAGGGGGAGAATATGTAGCGCCTTTTGAGGAATATTGTGCCCAAGAAGGCATTATTCATCAAACGACGGCTCCATACTCACCTCAATCAAACGGTGTGGCGGAACGTAAGAACCGCACATTAAAGGAAATGATGAATGCCTTGCTTATCAATTTTGGTCTTCCCCAAAACATGTGGGGAGAAGCCGTCCTTACCGCTAATATGATTCTTAACAGAGTCCCACATAAGGGTAAGGACAAAACTCCATATGAATCATGGAAGGGAAAGAAACCCACCTACAAATACTTTAAGGTGTGGGGTTGTCTGGCAAAGGTTGAAGTACCCAAGCCAAAGCAGGTCAAGATTGGGCCTAAGATCAGATTGCATATTCATCGGATATGCAAATAACAGTAGTGCTTATCGCTTCTTAGTGCATAAGTCAGAAATTCCAGATATCCACCAGGGTACAATAATGGAATCAAGGAATGCTCTATTCTTTGAAAGTACCTTTCCTAGAAAGGAGAAAGACATAACCTCTCTCAAACGAAGTTATGCACAAAGCTCTCAAGAACCGGGAGTCCTTGACTGCCCGGATCTGAATGGTTCAGATCTAGCGAATCTCGAGGTGGGTGAACATCCGGAATCTAGTGTTCCAGATTCTCAGAACTTGGAGACTCCAGAGATGGATCTAAGGCGAAGTAAAAGGGCCAGGAAGGATAAATCCTTTGGTCCTGACTTTGTAGCTTATATGGTTAATGATGAACCAAGGACAATTGCTAAGGCGTTGTCAACTCCAGAAGCACCGCTCTGGAAAGAAGCTATTGAGAGTGAAATAAGCTCCATTCTGCACAACCATACCTGGGAGTTGGTTGATCTTCCTCCGGGAAATAAACCGTTGGGGTGTAAGTGGATACTCAAACGGAAATACAAGGCAGATGGGTCTATAGACAAATACAAGGCCAGGTTGGTAGTCAAGGGCTATCGACAGACAGAAGGCTTTGACTACTTTGATACCTACTCCCCGGTATCCCGAATGACATCCATACGGGTATTTATTGCGATCGCAGCTTTGCGTGACCTTGAGATACACCAGATGGATGTTAAGGCGGCCTTCCTAAACGGCGATTTGGAAGAAGAAATCTATATGGACCAACCCAGGGTACGTGGTTCAAGGGCAAGAGAAGAAAGTCCGTCGACTTATCAAATCTCTGCATCGGGCTGAAACAAGCCCGAAGCAATGGCACGAAAAATTTGATAGTACTCTACTATCGAAGGGTTCGCCATTAATGAGTGTGATAAATGTGTTTACACGAAAGGTAACTTTGACTCGTTTGTTATGATATGCCTGTATGTAGACGACATGTTAATCACACGAAGCAGTCCTAGGGTAATCCTAGAGACTAAGAACATGTTGAAACAATGCTTCGACATGAAGGATATGGGTATCCCAGATGTCATCTTAGGGATTAAGATCTCTAAGGCGTCTGGCGGTGGTCTTATCTCGGTCTCACTACATCGAGGATGTTTTGAGAAAGTTTGAGATGTTAGGCAGTTCACCGATAAAGTCACCAATGGATACAAATCAAAAGCTTGATAAAAATCTTGGTGCACTGTATACCAGAGCGATATGCGCAGGTGACCGGTAGTTTCATGTATCTACCAAACTGCACCCGACCTGATATTGCTTACGCAGTCACTAAGTTGGCTAGGTTCACCCGTAATCCGAGTGATAACCATTGGAAGGCGTTGAATCGGGTATTACAATACCTGAAATACACGTTAAATTACGGGTTACACTATTCGAGATATCCAGCTGTACTAGAGAGTACAGTGATGCAAACTGGATATCTGATATAGAGAACACCAAGTCCACCAAATAGGTATGTATTTACAATTGGTGGTGGGGCTGTGTCTTGGAAATCCTCTAAGCAAACTTGCATCGCCCGATCCACAATGGAATCAGAGTTTATCGCTTTAGACAAAGCAGGAGAAGAAGTTGAGTGGCTTCATGACTTCTTAGAGGATGTTCCGTGTTGGAACAAACCCGTACCTTCGGTAATGATCCACTGCGACAGTCAGTCGGCTCTAGGAAGGGCACGGAATGCTATGTACAACGGCAAGTCTCGTCATATTCGACGAAGGCATAAGACCGTTAGGCAACTGATCACCACGGGTATAATATCCATTGATTACATCAAGTCTAAGGATAATATAGCAGACCCATTGACAAAGGGCTTACCCAAAGATTAGATGGCTTGCCTGTCTAGGGAATGGGCTTAAAACCCAAAATATAAGGACCAATACGGTGGTAACCCAACCTTACGAACCGGAGATCCCGGTAATTTGGTTCAATGGAAAACGAAGTTGTAAAGGTTCAGTTGATCGCTCGGTGGAAGTATGAGCACTTCGGATAGTGATTTACGAAAAGAAACTCCAAATCCAAAGCCGTTCGCGATAGACTTTAAGTGCTATCTGCGGTGTGGGTAAAGGTTAAGTTTTCAAAACCTGTAATGCTCCTCAACAGTTGAGGTTAGGTTTTGGGAAACTTTTAATGGTTCCTAACACTTGTGAAGTGGGGTATAGCGAGGATACCTTGTAGGAGACCACCTATTTAAGTGCGAGGACGGCCGCCTCAAGATGAACGCACTTAAGAATCCAAGACGTTGTCCATGGCCAAAGCGGACAAAACATTACGAAGAAGAGAGTAAGGGAATTTGTTGTGTTGGTACCATTGACTTGGCTTACACTAAACACCGACGGTTCAAGACATCACGTTCACCGCGATGAAAGTAAGTCCGATGGTATTCAACTATGGAAGGTTCAAAGGCGATGCTACCTCTCCTTATGCAACATCGGTCATTTGAAATATTCTTTGGAAATGAAAAAGACACCATGTGAGTGCGCCAAAATCTCTTTCAAGAGGGGATTGTTGGAAATTAGCCTTTGGCGGGAGTTGCGACCGACCAACTTTAACGGCTTAAACACTAGTGTTACGTATGTTGGAGAATCCGGTTCTTCACACATGCATGATGTACTAAGTACGTAGATAACCGTAGGGCCAAGAATCGTCAAATTTCATTGAGAAATGAAAGAGATATTGGTTCACGAAGTGAGGTGTTTGAAGCATGGAAAGTGTGGTGTTGTGTTCAATTCTCCCTCATCGGTAGAGGAAGAAAGAATTGTTGTGTATATAAGACTCGAAATGTGTTTGGGGTTTGGGACCCCAAGGGGTATCCCATGTGTTTAAAGGAGGGAGGACCTAGATGTGTTTCGGTTCAAGGAAAGACCACACGCGCGCCGCCGCCGCCCGCCCGTCCGGTCCGGTTCCGATTCCGGGTTCCGGGTTCCGGGTCTCGGGTCTCGGGTCTCGGGTCCACGGGTTCACGGGTTCACGGGTTCACGGGTTCACGGGTTCACGGGTTCACGGGTTCACGGGCTGTGGGCCTTCTGAAATTATCTTTTTGGGCCAGAAAACTTTGTCAGAAGTACAGTTTGATCCCAGAAGTTTCAGATGTGCAGTTTGGACCAGAATTCTTTCAGATGTGCAGTTTGGTCCCTGAAGTTTCAAGATGTACAGTCTGGTCCCTGAAGTTTCAAGATGTACAGTTTGGTCCCTGAAGTTTTTCAGAAAATCAGAATTTCGACGGTCCAGAATGAAACGTTTCCGGCCTCAATTCAGCCATTTATTTTGGCTGAATTACACCTCCACTAATGGCCAATCCGTTGGCAATTTTCTCCATTTATTTGGTGGCTTTACTACCTCCATAATGGTCATTATTTGGCCAATAATGGCTGTTATGGAGGCAGTCAAACAGCCCCTCTTCCTCCTATATAAACACCCCTTACACCATTGTTGAGGGACACTAGACATACACGAATTTACACAAACCAGAAAGCAAAGCAAAGCAGTTTTCTTCCTAATCTTCCAAGCATCATTTCTTATTCAATATTCTTCACGGTAGCTTTTGAGTTTCCTTTGCTCAATAGTTCCATTGCTGTTTTATCTTGGGAGACGAATTGTCCGGAACGTATAAAGGATACATACGGGGCAATATTGTCTTAAGGACAGAGTGTCACACTCGACTCAGCAAAATCAAAGCAGTTTCCGGTCTTATTGTTCAACAAAAATTGTAATTTTGGTTTCATTGTTATATTGAAATTTCCAGCTTTCTAGTTGAATTGTAATTTCAATTCTTACTTAAGCAGTTACTTGTAATTTCCGTTTCTTGCAATCCTTTGTAATACCCAACAGATTCATCTTCCTTGGCCGAGTGATTCGGAAGCATATTAACACTATGTTTTTGTTCCTTAGGAAGGGTTTGTCAGTGGCTCTCAATTATTTGAGAGAACGAATTCTACTTCCGAAGGGGGCTTTTAGAGTGTTTTCACATAAATTTCATTGGAAATGCCTTGTATTCTCCTTTTTTCCTTCTTTACTTTTTCTAAGTTTAGTGTATTTTCTTCTTGAAGGATTTAATAAATCAAACTTATGAAAAATCCACAAGAACATTGAATGTCTTAAAATGTTTATTTATGAAGCAATTTCAAGGTATGGAGGTGGTGAAAATGATGAAAGAGAAAGAGGAAAGAATAGGAGAAAAGAAAAGAAAATTTAAAAAGGGTAACAAGATCAAATATATCAACGAACTTCACAAAAATATCTAAATATATCCTCCGTTTAAAGTTTGTCGTCCAACTTTTGGTACATATATACCCCTAAGAACGTTACTTACATTGCTGGAAAAACATTTCTTGATTATCGTAATTGATCGTATTTTTGTTTAGTAATTAATGGTGCTTTTTTTAATAAAGGCACGGAGGTGGGTGTTGGAATAGGGAAGGTAAATGGATTAGACGGGTTAAAAGGGTGGGGTGGGTTGGGTTATTCGAGGGGGTGGGTTAAATGGGAAGGTTCTTTTAAATTTAAATGTCATGTGGCAATTTCAGATGTTAAAAAAAATTTCAACAATGCAACTAACGTTCTTAGGGGTATATATGTGCAAATAGTTGGACAACGGGGCACATATGAGCTAAACTTTAAACGGAGGGTATATGTAAGACATTTTTGCAAAGTTCTAAGAGTATATTTAGCATTTTTTCCTATAAAAATTAATAATTTTTAAGCATTTTTTTTCTCACACGCTTTCAAGAAAGTGGGTACACTTTCTTTGCCAAGTCACCTCTTAAGGATTATAAATTACATGTTGAACAAGATTAGGAGGGGTAAAGAATTACTCATAAAATTAAATTGGTGAAGTGAATTTTGGAGACAAGTTTAGAGATGATTTATGTATTTTTCAATTTATAATCTTAAGAATAAGACACTATCCTGCTATAACATGTATGGTGAGCTAATTATGTAAGAAATTTTTATACTAATAATATATATATATATATATATATATATATATATATATATAACAAACTCTTATATTATATCATTAGATTAAATTACCTATATTAATTAGTACTTATCATAACTAATTTAATACAATAACTTAAAAGGTAAACCAGATGTTTGTAATACTATACTATAATTAATTCAAAGAAACTAATTTATATACGGCGTATTGGCAACATCATTTTAGTGATTGCTGCATTGAAAAGGTTTGACGTTTGGTTCAAGAATCGAAGGCCATGCTTATGGTTAAAGAACTCTGTGTTTCAGATTTCACAGCAGATCTACTATAGCTATATATGCACACTACTCACCTATTGCTACCATTTGAAAAAGTGAAAGTTTAGTACGATTTCTTTAAAAGCTTGGACTCTATCATCTTAAAATTGTATTAGTAATATTACAATATATTCTCCATATATTTTGTAATTAATAATAATGTATAATTATGATAAAGATAATTCTATTAAGATTCAATATTGTACACACTATTTATATTTGTATTAATGAAAAAGACACACAAGAGAGATTAATATAATCTTACATGATATCAAGAGCAGAAAATTACTCCCTACCCTAAACCCTACTTTGGCCGCGTACCCCTCCCCTCCGCCTCCCTCCTCCGGCGGATAAACCACAGTATAATGTCTTGTATACCACTGTTCCTTCGTGATATACAGTTTGCATACCCTGCTCCTTAGTGATATATTGTCTCTCCTCTACCTACAAACTTGTATACTCCAGATATACTAATCTGTATACCACTGATATACAGCGATACTCAGTACCCAGCCCTCATATTCCCTATTTTATAGCCCGTATACATGTCGTATACACCGCCAAATACACTTATCACATTAGCAGCCATGTATACAACTGCTATACAGCTGATATACGAAAGCTTCTCAACTGATATTCTTCCACAAATTTTCGGTAACCCTCATGGATTCTCCCACTTTCGCTTCCTCAACTCCCGACGTCACAAATCCTCCTCGTGGAAATTGGGCCAACAATATGTACAGTTCACAACAGGCCCAGCAGCCCAGCAATGGTCCAGCAACGTTCCAGCAACAATGGGCCAATTCGAACTGGGCATGCCCTTCCAGCAACACTCTAGTGGCCTAACAACAACAGCCAAGCTGCGTTTCGGCAGCATTCCAGCAACAGTGGGCCAATTCGAACTGGGTCTGTCTTCCAATAGCACTCTAGTGGCCCAAAAATAACACTCTCGGTGGGGTAAACCGAGGCCCGATAACCTGGCATCCTATTCAACGGCTCGCCAGGCAGGCCCAAGCTATCAGGCCCACTAAACAGCGGCCCAGCAATAACCGTCCAGCCTCAATCCAACGAATTTGGGCCTTACTTTCGATTCTTTAAAATTACAGCGGCCCGCTGATGCGTGGTATATGGATACGGGCGTCACGTCTCACCTCACCAACAATTGTGGTAATCTTCCTCAACTGCGCAATTTAAATACTCCACAATCTATTATGGTCGAAAATAGTCATCGCATTCCAATACAAGGATTTTGCCACACACTAACTCCATCACCGCATCCCCAATTATCCCTTAAAAACGTCCTGTATGTCCCTAATATTATAAAGAACCTAATCTCTGTTAGAAAATTTGCCACCGATAATTCTGTATCCATCAATTTCGATCCATTTGATTTTTTTATAACGGACCTACGTACGGGGAAAATTCTTACAAGATGCAATAGTGAGGGGGACCTCTATCCTTTTCTATCCACGCCCACTGCCTATGTCACTCCTCCCACCGCTTTAGCTGCAATATCTCCATCAACGTGGCATAGTATACTTAGTCATCCGGGAGCTCTTGTTTTTTATTCCCTTAGAAACCAAAATTTAATTCAATGTAACAAAGGGAAACTTTCTCATAGTTGCTCCTCTTGTCATCTAGGGAAACATGTTAGACTTCCATTTACGGCTTCTCTAAGTATTACTTTATCTCCCTTTGAAATTATTCATGCAGATTTATGGACATCTCCTATAACTAGCAACCTAGGCCATAAATATTATTTGATATTTTTGGATGACTTCTCTCACTTCCTTTGGGTCTATCCGCTTAAACTCAAGTCTCAAGTGTTCTCCAAATTTCTTAAATTTCGTACATTGGTTAAAACGCAACTTAAAAAAGACATTAAAATATTTCAATGTGATAATGGTCGTGAGTTCAAGAACTCCATTTTTCATAATTTTTGTGCGGCTAATGTCATGATTTTTCGTTTCTCCTGCCCCCATACCTCCCCCAAAATGGTAAAGCCGAAATAATTCTCCGCATCATTAATAACATGATTCATAACCTTCTTTTTCATGCTTCTCTCCCCCTACCTTTTGGGTATATGCATTAAAATGGTAGAACACATTCTTAACATCTTACCTACCAGTGCGATTCAAAATAGGACACTCATCGAAATTCTCTACCGTCGGATCCCTACCTATGATCCCCTTTGAATTTTCGGTTGTCTTTGTTACCCAAATCTGACATCCATGGTCCCTTACAAATTAGGACCTCACTCCACTCCGTGCACCTTCCTAGGTTTTCCGTCGAACCATAGGGGGTAATTATGCTATGAGTTATTCACAAATAAAATCATAGTCTCACGCCATGTCACGTTTGTTGAGTATATTTTCTTGTTTGACAACATCCAAGAAGTTCGAGTCACTGATTACAGATTCCTTGATGATTCGGAAACCTCACCTCTAGTCCAAAATGCACTACAAAAACCACTGTCTGCCGCCCCCGGGCACAATCTCCTGTCCTGCAAACTGTCGTTTCCCCACCTCCGGTCCCGCAACATCCAGAAATAACCCGCTGCCCAACCAGTGTCAACACCACCACACTACACAAACCGCCACCGTCTGCCTCCCTCCCGCCACTATCTGGCCCCCACCTCCCAAGTACACGAATCATCCCGCTATATACTGCCACCCCGCCCCCTGACCCACATTCCCCCGAAATATCCCTCCACCCACTGCCCAGCCCCACACTACACTATTAAATCGCGCTAAACCCCTCCCCACCCACTGCCATGACCCGAGACCCACTACCACGCCCCGTACCCACACACCAAATGGAAACTTATGACAAACACGGGATTTTCAAACCCAAAGTTCACTTTAACATATCCACACAATACATATCACCAATACCTAAAAATCCAAAACTAGCCAAACTTGACCCGAATTGGAATGCGGCCATGCGTGAGGAGTTTGATGCGCTTACCACTCAGCGCACGTGGGATCTTGTTCCGAGGCTAGAGAGGTGAATATGATTCATTGCATGTGGCTCTTTCGTCATAAGTTTAGAGATATTAGTGATATTGAACGCCATAAGGCCAAACTTGTGGCAAATGGCACAAAGCAGCATGACGGTATTGATTGTGGTGAGACTTTCAGTTCGGTGGTCAAATCGGCTATTATTCGCACTGTTCTGAGCATAGCTATGGGTAAGAATTGGCTGATTCATCAGCTTGATGTGAAAAATGTGTTCTTACATGGGAATTTGAAAGAAACTGTTTACATGCACCAACCGCCATATTTTGAACATCCAGAGGCTCATCATCATGTCTGTCGTCTCTGTAAGTCCCTGTATAGTTTGAAACATGCCCATCGGGCTTGGTATGAGCATTTCGCTACTTACATTATACAGATTGGGTTCGTATGCAGCAAACGTGACCATTCATTATTCATTTTTCATCGAGGTAGTGACATTGCATACTTGTTATTATATGTGGATGATATTGTTTTGACTACCTCTTCTGATGTGTTGAAAAATGAGATCATTCGGTTGCTTAAATCCTAATTCGCTATGATTGACTTAGGGAAGCTGAGTTGCTTCTTGAGGATTTTTGTGACTATATCTGCAGATAACATGTTCCTATGCAAGCGTAAGTATGCAGAAAAAATTGTGTACAGAGCTAAAATGACGAATTGCAAAATCATGCCTACTCCCGTCAACTCGAAATCGAAACTCAGTGCTGCTGACGGTGATCCGGTGTTCGATCCCACTATTTATAGGAGTCTTGTAGGTGCACTTCAGTTTCCTACATTCACCAAGCCTGACATTGCATATATTGTTCAGCATGTTTGTTTATTTATGCATGCCCCCAAGGAGCCTCACTTTACAACTCTTAAACATATTATTCGATACATTAAGAGCACTCTTGATTATGGATTACATCTCTACCGCTCTGCACCGACCAGACTGATATCATACACGGACGCCGATTGGGCAGGTTGTCCAAACATGCGGCGTTCCACGTCCGGCTACTGTGTGTTCTTAGGTGACAATCTTATCTCGTGGTCTGCTAAGAGGCAAGCCACACTCTCCCGATTGAGTGCAGAAGCAGAGTATAGAGGCGTTGAAAACATTGTAGCTGAGATCTGCTGGCTCCGATACCTCATCCTAGAGCTTCAGTGTCCCTTACGTAAGGCTTATATGGTTTACTGTGATAACATATCTGCGGTATACTTATCTTATAACCCGGTTCAGCATTAGAGAACCAAGCAGATTAAGATGGATATACATTTTGTTCGTGAGAAGGTTGTTATATGTCATGTTAAGGTGTTGCATGTGCCTTCTTCGTATCAAAATGCAAATATTTTCACAAAGGGCCTTCCTCAACAGCTGTTCATCGACTTCAGATCCAGTCTCAGCGTCCGGCCTCCTCCCGCTCCGACTGAGGGGGTGTAGTAGTGAATATTACGATATATTCACCATATATTTTGTAATTAATAGTAATATATAATTATGATAAAAATATAATATTTATTCAATTAAGATTTAACGTTGTACACATCATATATATATTTATAATAATGAGAAATATAAACCATACAAAGAATTGACCCTTAAACCATGCGTAATGCTTGGAAGAAATAGAAAAGAGATCTTGCTTGCACTCAGGACTCCACGAGCTTACATTTTTCTACTCAGAGACATATATATATTACCAAATGCAATATGATGATAAGTCATAAATGAAATCATAACTTAAAGCCTGTTTAAATTAGATTATTAAAAGTAATTGGCTCCAAAGCAGTTAGTAATAACTATCAAATATTGGAAAACACTTATAGATGTTGAAATTAATTTTATAAATAAGCATATATTTGGATAAAAATGTTGAAAACCGATAGAACGTTGTTCATATTTCAGTAAAAGGATGTTGATAAATCTGAGTAACTAGTAAAGTTGTTGTTATGTGATTAGCAGGTCACGAGTTCAAGTAGTGGAAACAACCTTTTGCAGAAATGCAGGGTAAAGCTTCGGTGTACAATGGACTCTTTTGATCCGAACCCGCATATAGCGAGAGCTTAGTACACCGAACTACCATTTTTTCTTTATGTTGATAAACCCTTTTCTGTTAAAATGATTAAGATATCTTTAAATCTACTTTCAAAATATATAAATTCAAAAATATTCACATAAAAATAACAAATAACAAAAATAAATAAATAATTAAAAGTTAACTTATATTTTAGGAAGAGTTTTTTACATATCACAAAAGATACTAGGAATAAAATTATTAGTTAAATCAAAAGTATTTATAAGTAGTAAAATCATAAGTTAGAATTGGTCAGGCCAACTTATGACTGATTTTAAATTATAAATACTTGACTTATAATTTTTTAAAATATTTACCACACATATAAATAAAATTAAAAGTATTTACAAATTAGTTTGACCAATTTATAAATTTAATAAAAATATGAGAGGAAGAAGATAAAAAAACACGATCCAAGATACCAATTCGCAAATAAGAAGTGGATAAAATCTCTTGGAAGAAATAAAACTAAAAAAGAAGGTGGGTGTGGAAACAGGCTCTGAAATAGAGCACGCCATCCACTGACGGCGGGATCGAAGCTATAGCTCCGTAATAAGCGCTCTATTGATTGATTGCTTTTTTTAACTTTCACATGCGAAAGCCCTCTTCACGCCGTTTCTCTTATCCAAGCAATCAGTCAGCACACCATATCCTCTTAAAAATCTTCCCCTAGCATGCGTGCAAGCCAAGCCCCCTATCCAAAAGGCCATTAAACTATGGTTTGACCATCAATTTTTTCATCAATCACTTTTTAACTAAGATATTAATTTGCTAAATGCATTTATAACCTCTTAAATTTTATTACTAGTAAACATCATTTGAACATTGATTTGTTCCGGTTGATCATTTGAATACATGATACTCTCTCAATTTCTAAATAAATGATGTTTTAGACGGGAAAAACTTATCTGCACCGGGTGTATACACCCAACTAATAAATTAATGAAACTAGTCACATTATTTAATTATAAATATTAATATTTAACCACAGTTAACTAAGTATTTTACACATTAAATCTTATTTAAGATTATTACAGAAAAATATATTAACCAAAACTCTTTTTTTTTAATTCAAAAAACCACAAGTTCTATTGTTGTAAGTTGTAACACTAAAAGTCTAAAACTCACGAAGCATTATAATAATAATATCAGTACAAACGTTCAACAACACTAACTATATGGTTATCTCATGCATTTTTCATCATTTGAAATTGCTTTTGACTATTTAAACACAATTATTCGGACTCTTTAGAAGCTGCAAAAAAATACAAAGATTTTTAAATTTATGGATTAATTCAGTATGTAATCCTGCTTAAACCTTTAACTAATAGGTACGGTCAAAAGAATATGGAGAATAGCGAAAGAATGACACAACTTCATATGCTTATTTCATACATAAAAGAAAGGGGGAGAAACATTTTACATAACAGCTGAAAATGACTTATGTTATTGGTTGCTTTAACTGACGAAGCAATCAAAAGTTTTCTACAAAAAACTTACTAGCCAACCAAAAAATATGTGTAAATATACTAGTATCTAAAAATCAAAGGACTAGCTTCATATTATCCCATCATTCTTCGCAAATAATTTTATTTTCTAAATCAATGGCTCTCGCTACGCCTGTGACCGTATACACATTGCATACATCGCCAAAGGCAGCAATGATGTGATACTTCAATTGTAGTTTGGTCCTGAATTCCACATACTTGCATAGGATTGCTACACAAATAAAAAATATTCAAATAGACTAATCATATTTGTATTTACTATTACCCCTACACTTCAATTGTTTCTTTTCTAATTTTGTCTTTTTTTCACTTTGCTTCCTTTCTTATTTTTTTTAATTAAAAATAGGACTCTAGACCTTATTTTATTATCGTTAGTTAACTTAACTGAGTTGGGTGTATACACTCGATGTGGATACGTTTTTCCGTTTTAAACTTTTTATTTTGTTTCAAAATAAGTGGTGTTTTAGGATTTCAAGAAGAGATTGATCTTATCCTTCCTATCTTACCCTTATTTCCATAATCAATAATCATTAAGTAACTTTTCTTTTTCTAAGCATTAATTAGGAGTAATTTTTTAAAAAAAAATTATTTTCTTACATAGGGGGTAGGGGAAGGAGAAGGGGAAATGGGGATGAGATTACAACGTGTGGATTCGAACCCTCACGAACAAGGTGAAAGTTCAGGTAGTCAACCAACTGAGCTACTAGATCCATACAATTAGAGGTAAGTTAGTAAAAACACTCATAATTTTTTAGGAGCGAACAATTTCTTAAGGGGTGTGCATATGCTAAAAACACCACTTATTATGAAATGGATGGAGTAAAATATCCCTATTAGATCTTTCAGCTCAAATTCTGAAAAAGCTTTTGTGCATGTTTCTGGCGTCTATTACATATATAAGTTAATCACATAAATACTTTACATTATTTAATTATATACATCAATCTTAAATGGAATAAAATATGAGATTTTATGGTTTATTTAGGCTAATATACATACATACATACATACACACACACACACACATACATACATACATACATACATACATACATACATACATACATACATACATACATACATACATACATACATACATACATACATACATACATACATACATACATACATACATACACACATACATACATATACATACACACAATATATATATACATATATACATATACATACATACACACAATATATATACATATATATACATATACATACATACATACATACAATACATATATACATACACACAATATATATATATATATGGTGACGTATTTTAAGTGATTAACTTATGGACGTAATGAGTGTTTCAGAACACGCACAAATTTTTTTAAAAAAAATTGAATTGGAAGTGTCTAATAGAAATACTTTATCATGTGTTTAGGTGTTTCTCGGAACAAACTGTAATTCGAGTATCTACCTGAGTTTAGTTTAAAAGGTTGACGATATATTCCAGATATTAATTTGAATTTCTAATTAATAAATTACTATTAAAGTTGTCTTGGTAAAATTGTGGTATCTAATACGCTCTAACTCAGTTGATACGAATTTGTGTAGCTTAAGACTGATCTAAAGGGATTCATTAGGGGTTTGTCCATTCAAACTATTTGAATTCGAGATTCTAATTAGAGATTAAAGTATTTTTCCTAGCCTAATTTAGATTTGTTGTTTATGATTTTGAATAAATTGAGGGCAATAGAAATCGTTTGAGGAGACTAATTTAGACATTCAAGTTAAGGAAAGTTCGCTATTTTCAAGACAAATGAGACTTTACCTCTTATAATAGTTTGCTTGTTTTTTCTTGAAATCGTGTTGTAAGTGTTGTTTGTGTGCGTTTCAACCATCTAGTTTATGTGTGTGGTCAAGCATGAGCTATGCGTGACTAGTTTTGAACTGAAGTATCTAGAATAGACTGTGAAGGTCCTAATATGCGATTTTGCATAATTTGATGCTTCTAGCAAATTTTTTGATTTGATGTGATATTATTTAGATGTTTAGCATGATTTTTCACTCAATTAGTTTCAATAGTTGTTTGTACTTCCCGGTGATATTTATGTAGCTATGTATCATATATTTTTGCTTTATTAGTAGCATACACGGTCTGAGAACGATGTATGTCATTATGTGTAGGCAGGGGTTTTAGCTTGAGTAAGCGTACTCATGACACCATAGTCGGATTTGAGCTTAAGTGAGTGTACTCATAGTACCATAGTCAGATATAGCTTGGGTGAGTGAACTCTTGGCTCCACAGTTTGATTAAGCTTGAGTAGTAACTCATGACACCATAGCAATCTTAGCAGTTAGCACATCATGTTTACTTTTATTATTTGTATTCATGATTTCAATTTGGCTGTTTTACTTGTACATCATATCTATACTTGTACAGCTATGAAAAGGTATTTGTATGCAATATCAGTGATTTCTAAAGACTTTTTTTCAGGAGGCTGAGAGAGCAAATAGATGATCTTGTTGGATCTTTTAAACTAAAATAGTTATTGTACATGTGTGTGCATGTCTAGTAGGCATGGAGCTGCTGAGTAGTGATTCCAGCTAGCTGCAGTTCTATTAAGTTGAGGTGAGATATCACTAGCTAGTCCGTGGAGGGGTCTTAAGTTTTTATCCTTTATTTTCAATCTATCACTCTTTTATCGAGTTGTGACTTATATCTCAAATTCTAGTGCTACATGACTTAAGATCGTTTGGTACGAGGGACAACAAATAATTTGTCTCGAATTAAATTTGAGATGTGTTCATCCTATGTTTGATTGAAATAAAATCATGGTAGGATTGGTTGTCCTGAGATTGTAGTGTTATTTTATCCCTATGGGAGGGTGGAATAACTAATCCCATAATAATTCATCCCATGATTAATTATCATGAGATAACTTATTTCCAACCAAACTAGCCCTTAGTCTCTTATTGGATTGTATGAAATATCTTTCACTTACTCTTGTATTATGCTATCACACTTATTTCTATTTGAATTAGTAGCATTCTTTCTTCTTTTATTCTACGTAATAAGCATGTTGTAGCTTAGAGGATTTGCCTACTAGTATCTTGTTGGATGCCCAGTCTAAATCTAGATTGGGGTCGTGACACCATTAACACCAAATTGCTCCACTATTGTGCAAGAAGTCTAGGAGGGTCTATAAATACCCTATTCAGCTTATTTTTTATTTTGAAAGCTAGGACTTCTGATACCACAAAAAGTGGCTATGAATTCTTAATGGTGAACTTACATAGCTCAAATATGTGTATTAAAATCGTCATTCGAATTATATAAAACGGATAACCAAAGTATCACCTAAAATGGAGAATTATGAGATTCTTAGAAATTTATCCCAAGTTAAAACATTTAATTGATTAAATTGGCATCGTCATAAGATAATATTGTTGCCATATATTCAACATTTATGCACTTAGAAAATATATCACATGACATTGAAGTGTATGGAGATCCTTAAACAAGTTTACTTTTACAATGGTTAAAGTCTAAAATTAATCGATGGGTGCAAGTCTACATGGCAACCAAAACTTGTATCTTAACTAACCAAATATCCAAATTTAGACAAAGCCATTGTTGCATGCTAGGTCATGACACAAATTTCCTGCTACTTTCATGTTGTGTTTTCTGATTTTCTCAATATGTGGAGGGGCAACCCAAACACTACATCCGTTGACTTTTAAGTGGAAGTATATATATAATAACATTACTTCATCTTCCACCAAGGTATTATTGCCTTGTAGTTGAACCCAACATTTGCGGTTGATAGACACACGCAGAGAGAAACTATATATCCTTTCCTTCTCCCTTTTTGCACGACGTTAAATATTTTTCAGAAAAATTAATTATAAATTGTTTTCTTAAATTTGGATTATAAAATTGCAGAAGTATCATGTAAGGAAAAATAGCTTATGATGGACATAAGTCAATTTATTTTCTATTAATTAATCTCTCTTTTACTTTTTAATATCATCACTTGCTCCTAAAAGTTACTACTAACAAAACAGGAATTTGCGACGGACGAATTGTGTAGCTAAACTGCAAATTCGTCGCTAATCCTATTTAATGATGGATTATAAAAAAATGGCAACTACAAGCAATTTAGCAAGAATTATTGACAAAGTTTGTAGCTAACTCCGTTTTTTTTAGTGAATTAGCTTAAACATTTAGGTAGTTTGGTTAAGGAGAACCCTAAATTTATTGTTTCGTATATCATGACTATCATCCCATACCACCTTTTGCCTCCTCATTCCTTTGGTTACATGAAAATTGATGTTTTTCTTCTTCCTAATTGTTTTTTGTATAACCATATATCCGCAACTCACTGATCGATTAACTCAGATTGGCGCCGTGCAGAGCTAATTTAAGGGAAAACGCTCCTTATCGGGAATTTTCATTACTCTTTATAAGGTTTGAACTCGTGATTCTGATTAATAATGAAGGTATCCCATCCATCCCACCATATCCCTGAGCGGTTTCTTCCTAATTGTTACTTGCATTGCAACTCACTCTTTTCCTACTCTTTTTCTCATTGCTGAGGGGAAAATATGGAGAAGTCCCACAAACTTATATTATTTATTTACACATCTTCAAAACTCGAACATCACAACTAGGAGAGACCATGATGAGATAGTTCATGTTTTCTTACCCTCCAAGGGAATCAAACATGCAAAAATCTAGTTCCAAAAATGATGTCCCATAACTCCTAAACTGAACTGTTTTCTCTTTCAACCAGCATCTATGTGTGTGTAGATCTGCATATATAATTAATTAAAGCCTTAAGAAAGTGGAAACAAAAAATAAACAATTAAAAATAATATCTTTTAATACCATGAGATCATAAATTAACAAGCTCTTTAATAGTGTAAGATCATGGAAATACAAGCCTAATTACTCCATAACACATCCCTTCTCTAATCAAAATTTATTAGCTAGGTTAATTAGATTAATCAAGGTGAAGAACTTAGATTAATAAAATTAAATTAGGAATAATTAGCTAAAGCTAAAGAAGAAGGGCCATTGATAGTTTGTGTTGAAATATGATGTGGGATAGAGAGTATATCATGTATATCACACTGTATATCAGTAGCCGAGCTAAGATAGCTAGTTAGGCAGCCAGTTGTTTGATTAGTTTGTTAGTGGAATTAATGATAGCATGACAGCTGGAGCTTAGTTGTACATGATTCAGTTAGCATGTACTCAGTATATAAGTACATGAATGATAGGTGATAATGTAAGCAACACAATTGAGAATTAATAGATATTTTTCCCTCCTCTTATCTTCGACCATGAGCTACTGCCATGGTTGAGTTTGCTGCTCACATCCATATCCTTGCTCAATAATTCTTATGGCATCAAAGCGGAGATCCCTAGGTTGATAACCGCGATTACAATACTCCATTGGAGAAGAGCAATCGAGCAACAAGTAAAAGGAAAATGGGCGAAGCAACAAAAACCACGACAATGGCAACAATGGCGGTGGATCATAACCGCGATTATAACCGCTATTACAATACTCCATTGCCTTTTAAGTGGAAGCATATATATATAATAACATTACTTCATCTACTTCACAAGGTGTAATTCGCAAGTCCAGATGTACCAGGTTTGGTGTTAATCCCTACTAAGTTTACTGGACCTGCGAATTGCACCTTGTGGAGTAGATCAATGACATTAGATTTAAGAGGAAAAGAAAAACTAGAATTCATTAATGGAACTTGTATAAAAAGCAAGTATGAAGGAGAATTGGAAGAGTTATGAGAGAAATGTGATGCAATCGTATTGTCATGGATTGGTAGCACTGTATCTAATGAATTAATACCTAGCATTGTATATGCAACTAGTGCTAAACGAATTTGGGATGAATTTAAGAAGAGATTTGATCAATCGAACCTCACAAGGATCTATTATCTAAGTCAAGAGATAGTTAACTTGAAGCAAGGAAATGATACAATTACTAGTTATTATTCCAAAATGAAAGTGTTATGGGATGAACTAGATGTCATGGTTCCTCTTCCATCCCGTTGTGATCAATAAAAGCAGTATACAAATCATCTTTAGTCTCATAGATTGATACAGTTTCTCATAGGACTTAATGAAAGCTATAGTAGTATAAGAAGCAATTTACTGGCAAAAGGATCTGGTGTGACAGTGATTAAGGCATATATAGTCACCATACAAAAGGAAAATCAAAGATCTATGGGTGTAGTTGATGCACAAAGAGAAGTGTTGACCATGTATACAAGGAAACCACAAGGATACAAGTTCAAAAAGCCAACAGTTGGAGGACCAGCTTGTGAAGAATATGGATACAAGGGGCACAAGACAGTTGAATGTTACAAGATTGTTGGATAACCACCTGATTTTAAGAGCAAGAAGAAAAGTGGACAAACTGCTACACAAACTAAACATTTTTCTAGCTCTATCACAACTGATGATGCATGAGAGTTCAATGGCTCAAATAACACAGGTGGAGGATTGTTCACACCAAAGCAATATCAGGAGGTGCTAGACAAGTTGGATGGGTCCACTTCTACAAGATGTGTAGCTAATATAGAAGGTATGCCCTCTCTATTATCCAAAGCATATGAATGGATAGTATACTCAGGTGCATCACACCATATCACACCTTGTAAAAAATTGCTAACAACTTTGAGGATTTTAAGTGATCAACATAATAGTGAAGTGCAAATGGTGAAAAGTCACATATCACATACATAAGATGTTAGAGTATTAGGAGAATATACAATCCAAAATGTATTACATGTGTCTGAGTTCAAGTTTAATCTCGTAACAGTTTCAAAACTCACCAAAGAGTTGTATTATGCAGTCTTCTTTTTGCCTGATTTCTTTGTATTTCAGGGCCTCTTCAATAGCAAGGTGATAGGGATTAATAGAGAAAGAGATGGTATGTACATACTACATGATACTGGTAAGATAAAATCACCCACAATAGGCAATTTTATGGTACCCAATAAAAATGGTCATCTTTGGTACAAGAGGCTTGGTCATCCTTCTCTAGTTGTTATGCATCACATTTCCTCCTTAAGGCTTCAAATGGATGAAAGTGTTCAGCATTGTTGTGAAGTGTGTCCATTAGCCAAGCACCATATATTAAAATTTCCTATCAGTGAAAGTAAAACAGATGCTTGCTTTCAACTTGTACATTTAGATCTGTGGGGACCTTACAAGAAACACACTTATGATAAGAAGAAATTTTTTGTTACTATAGTAGATTATTTTAGAAGATACACTTGGATTTGCCTTATTCAGTCAAAGGGTCAAGTCTACAATGTATTATATAATTTCTTGTGGTTAATAAAGAATCAATTTGGGTGCATTATCAAAGTGTTGAGATCTGATAATGAAACTGAGTTTTTTTAACTCAAATTGCACTGAATTACTTGCCTCTAGTGGTATAATACATCAATCCAGCTGCCCTTACACACCTCAGTAAAATGCAATCATTGAGAGAAAACATAAGCAGATCCTTGAGGTGGCTAGAGAACTGAGGTTTCAAAGTGTTATTCCTATATGTTTTTGAGGAGATTGTGTGAGAACAACTACTTACCTTATTAACAAATGGCCACCTCAAACTCTAGGTGGTCTGAGTCCTTATGAATTACTGTTTGGCTAGCCACCAAGTTTGACTCATTTCAGGGTATTGAATTATCTTTGCTATGCTACCAAACTATCTAGAGGTGATAAATTTGATAAAAGAGCTAGAAAAACTGTCTTGGTGGGGTACTCAGAGACACAAAAGGGATATAAGATGTATGACTTATACTCTAAGGTCATATTCATCAATAGAGATATGACCTTTAGAGAAGATATATTTCCTTTTAAATCTAAGTGTATGATTTGTATGATAAAGACATGTTTCTTGTACTAACTATTGTACCTTTAGTGGTTGAGGAATCAGGGAGGCATATGGTTCCTTCCCCAATCATTGATAAAGTTCAACATAGTACTGATGAAGTTCAACATGATGTTGGTGTTGATCATATAGCTCAACATGGCATAGCAGATGATTTTGCAAATCCTGCAGATGTTCAGGATCATAGTGATGAAGATCCTAGTGATGAGGATGTTGTATTTCTTGATGGTAATGATGATGTAGTTGTGGACATAGCAATGGGACTAAATGAAGTGCCAGTTCAACTTGAATAGCAACAACATCCAGACCCTTTGCTATTATGCATGAACATGAAAATGTAGATGAGAAAATGCATATAGTGCAAGAAAAGTAGCAAAATAGACCAAGTAGAACAATTAAACCACATGTCTGGCATAGTGATTATGTTATGTCACACAAGCTAGTAAGACAGTGTCCATATCCTATGAGTAATCACATTTCCTATTCCCATTTACCATCATCATATCAGGCCTATTTGAGATGTTTCTCAGCAGTAGCTGAGCCCAAGTCCTTCAAAGAAGCTTCAAAAGATGCATTGTGGATTGAGGCAATGCAGAAAGAAATAGATATATTGGAAGAAAATAACACAAGGGAATTGGTGACTTTACCACTAGAAAAATAGACCATTGTCTCTAAATGAGTATATAAGATCAAATTGAAGGCAAATGAAGAAGTAGATAAATATAAGGCAAGGCTGGTGGCAAAGGGATACACACAGAAGAAAGATCTGGATTATCATGAGACTTTTTCATCAGTGGTAAAGATGGTGACAATCAAGACATTAATCAGTGTTGCAGTTTCTTATGATTGGGAGCTATTTCAAATGGTTCTGAATAATGCAACTCTGCAAGGAGATCTTGATTAAGAGGTGTACATGTCAGTCCCTCAAGGATTTCATAAACAAGGGGAGACTAAGGTATGCAAATTAGTGAAATCACTATATGGTCTTAAGCAATCATCTAGGTAATGGAACATTAAGTTAACCACAATCTTGATCAAAGCAGGTTATATGCAAAGTGCTTATGATCTTTCTTTGTTCAGAAGAAAAGAAAATGGAAAGCTAGTAGTCATCTTTATTTATGTAGATGATCTTCTCATAACAGGTGATAATGCAAGTCTCATAGCCAACGCAAAAGAGTACATGCATAGTTAGTTCAAGGTCAAAGATTTGGGAATCTTAAAGTATTTTTATGGATAGAAGTGATGAGGTCAAAGCATGGGATACTATTGAATCAGAGAAAATATACACTCGAGTTGATAACTGAGTTGGGACTCAGTGGTTTCAAGCCAACTTCTACTCCATTAGAAGCAAATTTCAAATTAACAACAGTGGGATATGACACAACAGTAGAAGCAACTGGTGATCCCATACTAGAAGATGTAGGAAGTTATCAAAGGTTGGTTAGGAAGCTGATTTATTTGACTATAACTAGACCTGATATATTTTTTACTATTCAACTGTTGAGCCAGTTTATGCAACTTCCTAAGAAGTCACATTGGATGTAGCAATAAAGGTAGTAAGATATGTAAAGAGTCCACTAGGGCTAGGTTATTAATGAGGAGAAATGCCATCAAAGAGATGTCAGTGTTCTGTGACTCAGACTGGGCATCTTGTCCAAACACAAGAAGATCAATGACATGATTTGTGATTCAACTAAGAGGATGATTGATCTCATGAAAGTCAAAGAAGCAGCATACAATGAGCAAGCGCTCAGTTGAAGCTGAGTACAAGTCAATGACAACATCAGTTTCAGAGATAGTATGGTTAACAGGTTTGCTGAAGGATTTGCTGGTAGAGATTGAGCTTCCTATCAAGGTGTATTGTGATAGTAAAGCAGCCATTCAAATAGCTGTTAATCCCATATTTCATGATCACACCAACCATATAGATATTGACTGTCATTTCATGAGAGAAAAATATAAGGATGGGCTGATCCAACCTACTTACATCAACACTAAACTACAGCTTGCACACTTGATGACTAAGAGCTTAGGAGTGGCACAATATCATTTTCTTTTATATAAGCTGGGATTTCTAGATGTATTTCACCCACCAACTTGAAGGGGAGTGTTGAAATATGATGTGTGATAGAGAGTATATCATGTATATCACACTATATATCAGTAGCCGAGCTAAGATAGTTAGGAAATTAGTTGTTTGATTAGTTTGTTAGTGGCATTAATGATAGCATGACAGCTGGAGCTTAGTTGTACCTGATTCAGTTAGCATATACTCAGTATATAAGTACATGAATGATAGATGATCATATAAGCAACACAATTGAAAATCAATAGCTATTTCCCCCCTCCTCTTCTCTTCGACCATGAGCTACTACCATGGTTAAGTTTGCTGCTCACATCCATATCCTTGCTCAACAATTCTTAGTTTGTAATGGATGTTTTTTTTTAATTTCCCCTGTTTGATAAAAATACGAAAATATGCCCTTTTTCATGCTTAAAGTGTAATTAAATCTGGCTAGAGATAAAAAGCCTAAGAAGTGGGTGGAATTAATATATAAAAATATGTTGGTAAGTGGTGGCGGAGTGAGTAATTAATACGAGACATGCAAACGGATTCCCTCCTTTTTAATCTACACTTTTGTATTGGGTTTGAGGGTAATAATAGAAAATTATATATTTAATATATTTTAATTTTTTAAAGGGTTAAAAGAAACGTTATTCATAGTGCTGGTAGGAGAGAGGAAGGTGTAGTTTAGCTTTCCAAGCGTGGAAGTTTTCTGTTGGAAATTCCATAAGCACAACCAAATGGGGTCTAATGTTCCCACCAATATTCTCACTATCCCATCTTAAAATATTATTTTACGTTTATATTAAATAATATCAATTTAGTATTATTAAGTGATAGATTGATGTGAAAATATATACTAATTAATCATAATTTCAATTGTAAAGTTATTAATAAATGGTGGAATATTTATTACTAGTTAACTGTGAACACTGAATATAAGTAAATTTTCTCAAAACCAATGCATTACATGAGAGAATAAGTATCCTCAATTTATGACATTGCGTTTTTAAATTTTATATCGATAATCAAGTAGAAGTTTAATACAATTGCTCAAGGATTTGGTTAGTTTTGTTCCCTCCATTTCTCTTTTACTTGGTGAGATTTTAACCCTGCATCACTTGATTGCAAATCATAGAATCTACTGTAAGTTGTAAATATAATTAGATTTGCAACTGTAATTTATTTCCTTCTTTTTTTTTCTCTATGGAGAAAAAAAAGATATTTTAATTCTTATGAAAAGGAATATATTATTTCATTTTCATAATTAAGATATTGCTTTAAAAGTATAATTCGAGGTGATAGTCTTGAATCTGGATTGTAATAATCCTTTTAAAAAATGAACTCCAAAGAAAGAAACTTTGGCATAATGATCAGAATTGATGAACTTTAGTTACTCAATCAATCATGAGCAGCGACCTGCAAACCAAAGGCCATAATTTTGCATAGGAGAAACCCGTGATCACATCTTATGAATTATTTGAGTGGCCAAAGAATTATGAAATTAACTATATGATCATGACATAAAGATTGAACATTAGTGCCCGCATGTGTGCCTCTTTTTTCTTTTTAATCTATAGTGCAACTTTTTTTTTCTTTTTGAAGTATACATTTATAGTGCAATACAACACTTTAAATACATCTTTCGGAAATACTTTAAAGGATATTTAATTTAGTGAAATTAGTCTGAAATAAAATATATCAATCAGATATTTCATATAACTAACTAAAGGTTTTTTTAAATCATTACTAGGTATTAATATATACACCTCATATTTGTTAATGTTACCATAGAACTTAAATATTGGTGCATGATTTCGAGTCAATGAATTTGGACTGATTATATAATTCTACTAAATCCTTTAACAATAGGGACTCAAGCTTTTTGGTACACTTAACGGTCGATTGGTTGGTTAGATAAGAAGATCTATTTTCCAGATAACATTATGTTTAACAGTGTTAGCTTATTATTTTTTACTTACATAAAAAATATTTGTACACTAATATATGAATTTATGTATTACTTTATGTGAGATAGAATGTTGAATAAAGAATACAAGTATTATTGATAATATATTAAAACAATTAAAATGACAAAACTAATCCTCATAACAGTAAACAAACACTTATTTTGTTTTAAAAGTAAATAAGTATTTTAATATTGTAATTTTTAATATTTATTAAACCACAATATCCTACAATAAATAACTCATATATTTTAATTATTGTATTACTAATCTTTGCAATATAATTTTCATAGAATTTGTTTGTATATATTTTTTTTATTGTGGTCATGTGTGTACTACTGAAAACATCTAGGACCTCCAAAAAACTCTGACTTTTAATAAAGTGGTAATTACTGTAATTCATATCCATTAATCTTGAGTCACTCTTTGACACGTATCAAATGGAACAGTAAATGTATACTTATTGAAAATAAATAACATTTTTCAATACAGATGAAAGTATGGAGTAGAATCTTGATTATTGTACGAAAAGATAACTAAAGCAAGTATGGAGGATGATTAAATTAGGGCTAAGACGTGCCTTGAGGAATCCTTTGCTTTTTTATATCTGCTATAATTGTGTATTATTATACATAAAATAAATTATTGTAGTGATGGAGGGTCTAAGTATTGCCACTAAAAGTGAAATAAACTTGATGTATATTGTTCCCCCCACTCCAAACAACATTGCATTTAATTTATCAAACATTCCTCTATTATTATCCAAAGCTTAAACTTACGGTATAAATAAATTATTATCTTTCCTGGATCTTCGCATCTGTGCAAAAGATTTGTTTCAGGTGATCAAATTATGGTCTCTAGGATTATTTATATTAGTCCGACCATGGCTTCATTGGGCACTACATATAGTACAGCCACTTTTATTTGTTTATTTAATTAACTAATCATTAATTGTTTATTTTTATATTTCCTTGGTTTCCTCTTTCTTTTTTGCTTTAAGCATCCGATATTTGAAATATACCGATTAATTCGAGTTCGCATTAGATAAGCCACTAAATAAATAATACACTCCTTATTGAGAGGTTCTCCACGCCCAAGGCTGCAATGCCGTCTTCCTATTTCTTTACACTTTACAGTACAAGCAATGTCAGAGCCACATCTAGTGACATGTCAGTTGAATACCATTCGTTTGAAAATTATATTGAGTACATAGAAAATCACATATATATTTTAAATTTTGAACACTCTTAGCGAAATTTTAAATTTTACCACTAAGTACAAAGTCATTATTAACCATTGCTTAGTTTAGTAAACAACTAGGTATATGTTCCCTTCATCTTGACTGGTTTAATTAGTAACAGCTCATAATTTTTAATTAGATGGGGTATTCCATGTATGTCACAAATAACCTAACAAATATCTAATTTAGGTATGATTACAGCAATAGTTAAAGAAGGGAGCGGTTGAGAATTTGACTATCGTTTCGAATAATCACCTGCTTTATTATCTTAATAAAAGTACATGATTAAATCAACAAAATAAAAACAGTATATATATACACGAAAACTATACAATAGAGAGAATACATTCGCTTCGCATGCATATATGAACAATAAATCAAACCATTAAGCAATTGCCAAATAATACGTGCAAGTTTCAGTTATAGAATTCAACATTATTAGGACAAATTCTTGATTTTATTTTAAAATATTGCACAATGAAGTGGGTGATGTTAATGCCAACTGCCATAATTTATAAACAAAAATAATTAATTTAAATATATGATGGTGAGATATCTCTGGTAATAATAAAATCTATATATAGCTGGTCTAAGGTTTATAAATAGTGAAGGTTACTACACAATGTATGGGCATGACTGGCCAAAGTGCAATAGTTAATATTTGCATGCTATAAATATAATCATGTATTTCACTACTCTGTATTATTTATAGTAAAGCAAAAGTAAAGGAAGAAAAAGTGATTCAAGGTTGAAGAGTAAAGTACTCGTAGTGGTAATGTTTGATTAAATATTTCTTGCAAAGTGTGTGGAATAAAGCTGTTCTTTTTCTTTTTTAATGATGAAAAAGTTTTTACCACTATTCTCTTTGTTCTTCTTGCCCTATGGCCGGGCCGGAGCTAGTAACGGTCGGAGGGGTTCGGCTCCTTGGACGAAAAATTACACTATATATATAAGGTTAATTTTTTTTATGTATATTTAGTAAGCGTTGAATTTCTTGACTTCTTCATGTATTTACTTGTTTATATTTTTGAACCCCTTAATAAATATTTTGGCTCCGCCACTACCCTATGACCTTCTTTTTAACTCTTTTTGAAGGCCTTTAACCTGAGTCCTAAATATTTTTTTGTTTTAAAAAAAACTATCATCCTATATTCGAAAATCACTAAATCAATTAATTTGATTTCGAGAAGAGTAGGTGTACTATAAAGGCAAAGCCTCTCTATTAAGAAGGCTTTCATTCTTAGTATTCGGACTTAAAATTTCTAATCAAGAGTGAATGGATATTTTAATTATTCCATCACCTTTTTTTTGATTTCTCATTTGGTGGTCGTTATTTACTTTGAAGCTAGATTAATTTAGATTCAAATCAGAAAATTTCATATCGAGAGATAAAAAATTTTCTATCAAATGTGACTCTATTTCGAAAATTTGAACCTGAAACTTCGTATTCTAAAAGAAACAACGATATATACTTACCATCCCATAGTAATCTTTGACGTTTGATCACTCTCTTGTTCATGGTTGAATTAGAGATTAATGGATTGGAATAAGTAAGAATTAGATAGAGTGAATCTTGATAATCAAGTAGCCATAGCTGGTTAGGGGGGGGCCACATTGTGGTTGATAATTCATGGTTTGAATGGTCAAGTTTCAAATGATTGGGTGTTCTCCTTACACATTGGATACTTTCCCCTTTCCATTGCTGCCATTTTTGTAATTCAACGGTAGAAATTACCCCCCAGAAAAGGGTCTATAAAGAAATGACAGGGGATAAAATCCATTTAGAACAAACAAATTCAATTTGTAGTTAGAGAAATTCGATAAGTAAAGTAATAAAAATAGTGCAATTTCAAAATTTTATTTTATTTTTATTCAATAAACCACCCGTCTTAAATATTATTCTCTAAAACCGGTGTCGTAATATATTTTTATTCAAAGTGAGTTTTCATTGATAATTAATGTGTAAAAAGTTACTATTTGAGTTTAAAAAATCGCTATAACATGTTATATCTTACCGTAATTTAATGAAATAGTAAGATAGACAATTTTGTCTACATAAATAGCGATGCAATTTCCCTTTCTTGAGATAATTTTTTTTTTTTAGAGAAAAGTATATATCTACGATGGAGGGTTGAATGAGAGATAGATGTATAGACCAAAGAAATATTGTGTAGAGGTGATCAGGCAGAAACAAATAGGATCTGACAAATCTTGAAATTATCGAGGACATGACCTTATAGAAGAGTGTGAAGGTGGAGGATTAGTATAAAAATAGTAAGTAGATACGCGTTTTGCTTTTTCTTATTACCAATAGGAATATTATTAATTTAGCATTCTCATATTTCTTATTATTAGTTTGCTATTACTACTTGTTGACTTTTCTGCTCCCGTTTTCTTGTTATCCTGTTGTTATTACTCGGTACGTTTTTATAATTGTTGTGTTTCGACTTTACTTGATCGAAAACAGTCTTTCTACTTGTTAAGATAGGAGTAAGATTTGCATACACTCTATACTCCATATACCCACTTTTAAAAATTATACTCGATATGTCGTTGATTTCAAACTATACCAAACCCAACAAAAAAAGAAAAACAAGTGGCATCCTTGTAGACCAAAAAAAAACAAAAAACAAAAACCAAAAAGAAAAAAGAAAAGTGATATGATTGTACACTAATCGAAGCGTGCATTTCGCACGCATGAAAGCAATTAATTTCAGCAACCAAACTTAAAGATGTTTCTTTTTTCATAAGTCTATTAATATAGTCACCCTCCCCTTATCTTTGACTATACTCTACTTCCTCTCTGCTGAAAAAAAAATCTTCAAAAAATCTCTGCTCTTTCTGGGTTTCGTTTCATTTCTATGTAAGTCCCTAATTACTGATTTTTCTCAATAATGTATGGTCGATTTTTTTTATTGTTTTAATATAGTATTTGTTATCTCTTATTAGTTTTGATTACATGGGGTTTGTGTTTTGGTTGTTGGTTTCTGAATTCTTGATTTTACGGATTTTTTACTAAGATCTTGACTTATCTACGTGACTCTAATTATGGGCAAATTACAATACTGCTTTGAGAAAAAATAATACACCCTCCGTCCAATATACACTTTTCTTTTTAGTTAAAAGAATATTTTTTTTTATTTGATAATAATTTAATTTTAAACTTTATTTTTTAGTTTAACAATGATATATAATTGCACAAATATCTTTGACTTATTTTAGATCACAAGATTCAAAATAATTTCTCATTATGGAATGAGTAAAGAATCAAGCTGCAAGTCTATATCTATACGAAACACACTGATTTTTTTTCTTTCTTTTGGTTTCATATTCCTTTATTTTTTAAATTTCATGTCAAGTCAAACAACTTCATATAAAATGGCATATAAAATGGGGATGAGACTGAGTGAATAGAGGTTAGCAGCTAATTATGTGAAACAATTTTCAGCTGCAAATAAAGTAACTATTAAAGTAAATTCTATATTTTTAAGGCTATTTTTCCTGTATTCTTTAGAGAATTGATAGGGCAATATTTTTAGTGTATGGTTGAGCTTATTTATGCCTTTTAGATTTTTGAAAAAAATAACGTATTCAAACTGGTGTTTCCAAGATCCAATTTTACACTACTTTAATACATGCTTGACATGTGTTTTCTGGGCTTTTTCCATTTTTGGCCCGTTGGCTGAAATTAGTTACGGGCGTTAGCCAAAACCCTAATTATATATATTATATGTATATTTATACTTGATATACAAAGATTTTACATTTGCTGGAGGTCCAAAAATGTAATTATTGTATTAAAATAGACTACTCTCCTTTTCATAGTTTGGTGCATACACCCGGTGTGTATAATTATTTCCCCCTTTTAAAAATGTTTGTCTTGTTTTGACTCAGCAACACAGAGTTTAAGAAAGTAAAAGAGACTTTTAAATCATATAGTTGTTAACTAAAGATTTATAAAATGTACCAAAATGCCCTTTAATCTTGTGGTCTATGCTATGTTGAAAGTTAGAATAAAAGAGTTGCCAAAAAAGGAAAGAGTCATTAATTTTGAAATAGACTAAAAAGGAAAGTAAGACAAACATTTTGAAATGGAGAGCGTGTTACATATCTTTACCATGGTTAATTACTGGCTTAATTTATGACTGGTAAATCTCTGAAAAAAGATTGATTAGGTACCAAGATTAAGGGAGCCAAAAAGCAAAATAGTGTAATCTTTAGTCCTAATAAGTAATAATTCACCCCACCCCCTCAATTTTCTCAGTAGTTAGGCGTGCATTGACAAGATTTCTAACCTACTTTTTGCCCATAACATGCTTTCATATGATGTTACTTGTCTTTTAAACTGATATTGAATATGGTATTATGTACAGGAACTTAAAGTTGGTGAAACACATAAACAATAGTTGTGGGACAACATGCTGTGTTGCAGTCTATTTGTTAATGTATATAGGAAAGTCATCTCCTTGAACTTGTACTGTCATGTAATTCTGTAGAATACCCGGAAAAAAACAGTTTATTCGTGAAATATCGATTAGTTTTTCATTTTTTCATCTCTGAAACTCGTATATTTGTTAGTAATCTTCCATGGGATCCACACATTTCATTGTCATACCGTGCTACGTTCTCAGTATTAGCTAAGAATCTCATCCTCTTCAGAATTACTTACTTTTATCCGTGTCTTTATCGGTGAATCAGCGATATTAGCATTCCCTTTTTCATTTCTTCTAGGAGATAGATAGACTTTATTTGAAAGACCTGCAAAGTTATTCTGTTTTCCAATCATTTTCTGGTGGGAGTTGTTTGAAATCACCGGTCTATTTGATTGTGGTGTTGTACTTATTCGAGTGGGAAGGGTTGGAACAAGTAGTTATGGTGTGCCAAGCAGCTGGCCAGACAAGATTTCGGGCATTAAAACACGAAACTGGAATTGCGGGGTGTGCAACCATAATCGTTAGAGTCATCGCGTGCTTTCAACCTCTCCAAGATTGTCAGGTTAGTATTCATCACTTTAGTAACTTTGAATAAGATTCCAATTTTATTGTCTTGTTTGTATCCTTGATCTTGCCTTTGTTTGTTGTGGAAGAAAGCTAATTTCTTTTCTTGTTTATTTCAGGCTGAATATTTTCGACAGTTGCTGAAACCTGTCACGTAGTTTTATTATCTTTCTTGTAGCTGCATCCTAGTTAAGCTGGAATATTTGAATTTTTTGTTGTTTCTCAAGTCTACCAAGAAATAATCAGCAATTTGTATTACCTCAGTTCTTTAGAATTGGTAAGTTTTGCAATATCTCTGTTCTTGCAAATGAAGTTTTTACTTATGGATCATCTGGTTTATTGGATCTTTTTTGGTTTGATCATTAGGTGATTGTTGAGGTTGAATGGAAAAACAAAAAGACTTCGTATCTTGGTTCCATCACCAGTATCCAGATCTGCAATCTGCCCATTCGAACTTTTCTAGTCGCGGACTCAATATCGGGCAGCAGAATTCTGTACCTATTTACATGTCTCCATACTCGAACGAGGTTGTTCCAGTAAAAGGGGATTCTCCCTTCTCGTTTTCTGGGCTGCTAGAGTCAAAGGCAAGCCAATTAACTGAACCTCACAATTGGTTCTACTCTTTACCGCAGTTTGATCAGGGTTTTGCTCCAGTTTTGAGCACTATAGTGAAAGATAAAGAAGAAGCCAATGCAGGGCCCGGTTCCGCGCAGAAAAGATTTCTTGTTTTTGATCAGTCTGGTGATCAAACAACTTTAATGTACAGTTCTCCGAATTGTAGTCCTGTACAGTGCCTGCCCTCTTGGCGTCTGAACCCTGCTGCACCTTGTAATTTGATTAAGGAAGAAGACCCTCCATCTGGACATTACTTCAGTGGTGAATATTTTGAAGAGAACCGTACAGATGATGTGGAAAGTGAATTGCACGAGGATACTGAAGAATTGAATGCCCTACTCTACTCAGATGATAATGATAGTTATTTCGAAGATGGTGAAGAAATAAGCACAGGTCACTCACCAAGTACTATGACAGCTCATGATCTCGAAGAGACGGGTAAAGAAGTAGCTAGTTCGGAATGGCCAAGCAAAAAGCGTAAATTGTTAGATGGTGGCTGTGATATGCCATCACTCGTGGATACTGCAAGTTCTGCAAAACCCTTTACTTGTTCTGACTTAGAGGATGATGCAGAATCCAGTTGTGGCAACAACGATAATAATAAAGTTTCAGAATCGGTTTCTTTATGTGGGAAAAAGAGGCCAAGAAAAGATCAAATTCTTGAGACTATAAGCATTTTGCAGAAAGTAATCCCTGGAGGGGAAGGAAAAGACTTGATGGATGTCATTGACGAAGCAATCTGTTACTTGAGATCACTGAAGGTGAAAGCCAAGTCTCTAGGACTTGATACTCGTTGAGCTTCAGTAATGCTCCTGCTGATAATAGTCTGAGTACTAATATTATTGGTACTTTTGTGGCATAATGGTGACGTAAGTTTTTGTGAATAAATAAGCAGAAATACGTTAAGATGTGGTGTGGTAAAGAGGACTTCATTCTATTGAAGCAGTTACTGTGCTTTTGAATTTTTAGTCATGTCTCATTCATATCTTAATACACAAGGGGTACTTCGTATTGTGGTTCTGAAGGGGAGGTTCAATATGAGTTTATATCTTGATGCTATCAAGAAAAGTTCTTCAGCCTTTGGGGACAGCATTTGCCCACTTACTTCTTAGCTATATGTATGAACGAGCAGATGACATATACCTCTGCAAGATCCTGGAGAAATGATACCCTTATCTCACGGCAGCAATTGTAGCGGCAATGTTGTCTTTTCTGTTTGCTGTTGCATCAGGCATTTGTTGCTCTGCTTGGTTGAACATGAATCTGGATCAACCAATGTTGAAAAAGGACGGAGAATCTGGTGTGTAAAAGCTGCTATTGCCATATGTAACTAGTTAAAGAGTTTCTCTACCATTTGATCATGGTGTATTGTTGTCCAAAACGTTACTAGTTTTGTATAGTTTATTTTAATGACCAATGTAACTGTATTTGGTGTTTGATTCTGTCTTTATGGGTGTCTTTTGTCGTAGAATGAACACATTTTGTCTAACTGCTAGAAATAGTAAATGTGTTTTATTGAATCCCGTAATCTTGATAAGCAGTGCTTTTCCCTTCCTCTTTTCTAACAAAAAAAAAAAATAGAACAAAGGGAAAATAGTTAGTAGTATGTAACATCTGATAAGCATAGATAGCAACAAGTATTGAACCAATAGCTATTGGTATTGCAATCTGTGGACATGTCTCATTCATGTATTAGCTGTGTATCTGTTGAAGAGCAGATGCCTTGTTTTCTTTGTAGGGACCTGAAAATGTAGCTAAGTGCATATTTGGTGAGCAATTTGGGTCCCAACTATCACTTTCTTGTTCCTTTTAACTTGATCCTGTCATGTTACTTGCTATTGCCATTTCCCTTTCTTATCTCTATTTGCAATGGGTATGTGTGTTTCTTTTGCTGTTGCATCAGGTGTTTGCTGCTCTGATTATGTGAAACATGATCAGCCACCTTGGTATATAAACCAATTTTGTTAAAAAGGTTGTGTACAATAGAACCTTGTAGTCCGTCTTTTTCCCGGACCCCGCGCATAGCTGGAGCTTAGTGCACCGGGCTGCCTTTTTTTTATTAAAAAGGCTGGAGAATCTCATATGTAATATTAACTGCTATCCTTACATGTTAGTTAATGATTTCATCCAGATTGTTATCATAATGTGATATTTGGTATTTAAAACAATTATTAGTTGCACCTAACAATGATAATTGTGGTCAGTAAAGTGTGTGAAAATTATGAAAAATTGAGTTCAAATCACCACCAGAGACAAAAAGAATAATTAAGGGAGTAATTCTTTTTTATTTGTTTAGGCCTTGGTGGGCATGTTTATGTGGTATTTGCGTTGGTAGTAGGAATTGGGTAGAATACTCGACGTTCTTTTTCATTTTTTACTTGGCGTTCGTTATCCGTATTGTGATTAACTATTCTGAATTTGTGATGCGTAAGGCTCATTAAAAGGGGAAGCACTCTATCAAAAAAAAGTTCATTCTCAATATTTAAATTTGAGACTTCTGATTAAGGGTAAAGAAATATTAACCATATGTTAAATATACAATAAGTATACACGATATACACGTGTATACTCATGTAGATGTGGTCTCGGATTGGGATTATGAAGCCCACGGTATGGGTTGATTTGTTTGTAATATTATTTGTAATATTTTAGTGTAAAGTTTACCTTAATAAGTATTGTACACTTACCATAGTTATATGAGTCTTGTACTACTAGAATAAGGTTTTGAGATTAGAATAGGACCAATGATAATTCCGTTTCTGTCGAATTTAATCCATTTGGGTTTTCTGTGAAGGATTTCAAGACGGGGAGTCCTCTCATGAGGTGTGATAGTAGGGGAGATCTGTATCCTATCGCGCCAATTTCTAGTTTCTCGAGTCACGCATTGCCATCAACTTTTGCAGCTCTGGCTCATTCCTTGTGGCATGCTCGTCTAGGTCATCCGGGGGTGTATATTTTTTCTTCCTTAGATAGAAACAATTTTATTTCTTGTAAGGGTACGCGTAGTACTCCGAATTGTCAATCTTGTTCTTTAGGAAAAATTGTTAAGTTGCCATTTGTAGACTCTAATTCTCATACTTTCATGATGTTTGATATTATTCATAGTGATTTATGGACATTTAATGTTCTTAGTTCTTTGAGTCATCGGTATTATGTACTCTTTTGGATGATTATTCTAAGTTTTTATGGACTTTTCCGATAGCGAAAAATTCTCAATTTTTTCCATCTTCCAAAAATTTAGAGCATTCATTAGAACCCAATTCGAACGGGACATAAAAAATATTCAATGTGATAATGGCAAAGAATATGACAATGGGGTGTTTCGGAAATTTTGTGCTAATAATGAGATAAATTTTTGTTTTTCTTGCCCTCATGCGTCTTCACAAAATGGGAAAGCCGAATGCAAAATTCGTACTATTAATAACATTGTCTGAACTTTATTGATTCATGCTTCCGTACCCCGTCTTTTTGGCATCGTGCCCTATAAATGACTACATATCTTCTTAACATTCTCGCTTCCAAAGGTTTGACATATTCGTCTCCTCTTCAAATTTTATATGATAAGACTTCTTCGCATTCACACCTTAGGGTCTTTGGGTGTTTGTGTTATCTATTTTTTCCGTCCACCACAATTAACAAACTTCAGGCCGGGTCTACCCCTTGTGTGTTTTTGGGTTATCCGTCAAATCATCGTGGTTACAAATGTTTTGATTTATCGTCTAATAAATTCATCATTAGTCGCCATGTAATTTTTGATGAAACCCAATTTTCGTTTAATAAGGTAAGTAATCCAGCGCCTAGTTCGTATAATTTTTTGGATGATGAAATATCCCCGTATCTTATTCACCATTTTTTGAACGTGTCCCGCACCCCAAATTCACCAGCGGGCCCACTGCCCACTGGCCCCACTGAGTCGTGAATGCCCACTGTTTCTAGTGTCGTAACTGGACTAGTTTTCATAATTGGGCCAGTTGCCCAGCCCAATACGAAAACTGGCCCAATCCCCACTTCACGCTTTGTTCCGAGTTCCAGTTCTGGGCCAACAGGCCCACTGCCTGCTTGCCACTCCGTCCCGTGTCCAGAATTTTACCAAAATCCACCTATTTCTTCCTTGAGTCATAGACCGGTCACTCGTAGTCAACGGGGTATTGTTAAACTAAAAAGATATTTTAATCTAAATTCTAATGTTATTAAATCACCCTTACCCCGTAATCCTGTGTCTGCTTTAAAGGACCCGAATTAGAAAATTGCTATGACAGACGAATATAATGCTTTTATTGATAATAAGACGTGGGAGTTGGTGCCCCGTCCATCTGGTGTTAATATTATTCGGTCTATGTGGATTTTTTCTCATAAGGACAATTCTGATGGTTCTTTTGCGAGACATAAGGCTCGTCTTGTTGGTGATGGTAAGACTCAGCAAGTTGGTGTGGATTGTGGTGAGACGTTTAGACCGGTGGTTAAGCCGGTTACCATTCGCACTGTGCTCAGCTTGGCTCTTTCGAAAGCATGACCTATTCATCAGTTAGATGTGAAAAATGCTTTCTTACACGGTGATCTCAAGGAGACAGTCTATATGCATCAGCCTTTGGGGTTTAGGGATCCCAAATATCCTCACTATGTCTGTTTATTGAAGAAGTCCTTGTATGGGCTTAAGCAGTCTCCACGGGCTTGGTATAAGAGGTTCGCAGACTAGGTTTCGACTATTGGGTTCTCTCAAAGTAGGTATGATAATTCATTGTTCATTTATCGTCGTGGTTCTTCCTTGGCTTATATACTATTGTATGTGGATGATATTATCTTGACTGCCTCTTCTGATGCATTACGCCAGTCTATCATGACAATGCTCAGTTATGAGTTTGCTATGAAAGACTTGGGGCTCTTGAGTTACTTTTTGGGGATTGCTGTCACTCGTCATGCAGGTGAGTTGTTCTTATCCCAGGGGAAGTATGCAGCTGAGATCATTGAGAGGGCTGAGATGTCATCCTGTAAGTCCACTTCCACTCCGGTTAATACTAAAGCGAAATTGGTTGTTATGACTGGCTCACCTTATGAGGATCCGACCCGCTATCGCAGTCTTGCAGGGGCCCTTCAGTATCTTACAGTCACGAGACCAAATATTACGTATGCCGTACAACATGTGTGTTTGTTTATGCATGATCCCAGGGTTGAGCACATGAATGCACTCAAACGCATTATTAGGTACATCCAGGGGATACTTGACTATGGCTTACATTTATATCCGTCGTCGACATCTACACTTGTCTCGTATAAAAATGTTGATTGGGGTGGCTGTCCGGACACCAGACGGTCTACGTCTGGCTATTGTATGTTTCTTGGTAATAACTTGGTCTTATGGTCTGCAAAGCGTCAATCGACATTGTCCCGCTCTAGTGCAGAGGTCGAGTATCGAGGGGTAGCCAATGTGGTCTCTGAATCATGTTGGTTGAGCAATCTTCTTTTAGAGCTTCATTGTCCTATTCAGAAAGCTACCTTGGTTTACTGTGATAATGTTAGTGCCATCTATCTTTCTGGTAATCCGGTTCAGCACCAACGCACTAAACATATCGAGATGGACATTCATTTTGTTCGCGAAAAGGTAGCTCGTGGACAAGTACGCGTCTGCCATGTCCCTCCCAGATATCAGATTGCAGACATCTTTACAAAGGGTCTGCTCTCGGTCCTTTTTGAAGATTTTACGGACAGTCTCAGCGTTCGAAGATCGCCCGCTATGACTGCGGGGGTGTGTTAAATGCACAATGAGTATACACGATATACACGTGTATACTCATGTAGATGTGGTCTCGGATTGGGATTATGAAGTCCACGGGTTGGGCTGATTTATTTATAATATTATTATAATATTTTAGTGTAAAGTTTACCTTAATTAGTATTGTACACTTATCATAGTTATAGGAGTCTTGTACTACTAGAATAGAGTTTTGGAATTAGAATATGAATATATTTTCTATTATGGAAATTTGTAAATTGTACATATACTCTTTGATTAATGAGAATAATCAAGGGATTATTTCTTTCAAGACCTTTGACGGTGGAATACTAAATCTTATGAACAAGTGGACCTAGACAACGTTGTCAAAATAAAACGATAATAAAGAAAGACATTACTAGTTTCATTTCATGTTACATTGTTTCTTTGTTGTGTTTGGTATTGGTGGTTGTCTTTGTCCCTGTGTTTTCACGAAGCATGCGTGCTTTTTGGCTTATAGTGATGTGTTTTATTGGGTAAAGAATGAATCTTGAGTCTAATTCAATCTCAAAAGCTAGCTTGTAGGGTGAGGATTGTCCGATTCCATATAAGGAGTCCATGTTCCCATTCCATAGCCTATGTGAGACACTTAACACTCCTCGCATGCTAGTCCTTGTTAACTGGAGCGTGAATAATATAACTTGGGGCCCAATATCGGTGAACAAAGAATTGAAATGAGCCTGACTTTGATACCATTGAAAGAATGGATTTTGGGCCTAACTCAACCCCAAAAGCTAGCTTGTAGGTTGATGATTGTCCAAATCCATATAAGGAGTCCATGTTCCATTTCATATCCGATGTGGGACTCTTAACATATTGATTTGATTTTTTTGTGCTATTTGTTAATACTTCAAATATTGAAAGGGGACCGCATGTTATGCATTATTTGGGTGTTGAAATTCAATATTTCCAAACTGAACACTATGGGCCTCCAATAGAAAAAAATTATGTAGAAATTATAAAGTACCGAGATTGTAATACACGATTTAATAATCACTAGATTATGTCATTATGTAGTGTATATTTGTTCTTGTGGACGGATGTTTGGTTCACTGCATAAAAAATAGGATATACAACAGATAATATTAAAAAAAAGTCACAAATTTACCCTTGTTTTAAAAGTTAAAAAGAACATAAAGATAAAATTAAGGTTATTTTGGGTTTTTAGGCACTTTATTGTCGTAAAACTAATTCCTGCATGAGTAATTCTCATTTTGAATTAGTTACGAAATAAAACCTATTGCTATATAAATTTATACCAGTTTAAATTCAGCGTAAACAGATACCGAATCTTATGCTAAAATTATTTTCCTTTCACCATAACCCAAAGGATCTTAAATATATAGCTAAATAAATAAATAATAAAGGATTTAACTTGTCTTGAATCTTGTAATCCTGATTAGGTGTAAGTTTTATTTTCTTTTCTTCTTTTAAATAACGACGCGGTTCTCGTGGTTTAGTAGTATATAGTAATGGTCAATTAAACTATAACGAGTCACAAAAATATGCTTAAAAAAATATTTCTTTGCTGTGTTCTGTTTCTAATATTTTAAAAAAGTCATGACTTGAGCATTCCCAGTTTGTCTATTCGGAGTAGTTAAATTGGCAATTCAACAAGCTAACTGGGGGCTTATGTTACATGGTGCAAACGTCAGAATAGAAACAGAAAACATTGGGAAAATAGTTGGACCTCTAACTACTTCCTCCTCCACCACCGAAGGATGTGGTGCATCGGATGAAGCTACTCCTCTCTTAACGAAAGGTCTCGGGTTCGAGGTATGGAAAAATCCTTGGTAGAGAGCGCTTCCCCCCGAATGGAGCCCTACGGGGCGCGAATCCGAATATAGTCGGGCTCCAATGCGAGTACCGACCCGGATACCGATTGAGAAACCAAAAAAACTAATTCCTCCTCCTAGTTCCTCTCATTTTTCTTGTTTTGCTTGGTTTTGTTTTCTCCAAAGCTCTTTTTTTTTTATGTCAATATCAATTCATACGTGGGTTGATGGACATTATTAAGATTGTCACTTGACTTGATCTGAGATGACTCAGTTTGTTCTGTGTTTACAATGAGTTCCACTAAGAGAGGCAATCAGGGCAACTTAAGTGAGTATTACATTAGAAAGAAAAAAGTCTTAATTTTCATAAAGTTTGATGTGGGACTATTCAAAGGACAATTAGAGAGGTGCATGATTTGATTTTTGTTGGATTTAGAGTGAAATTAAACCAAACTGTAAAAGTACTATTTGAAAAAAAAGATCAAATTGAATTGGCTGTTTAGATTTGATAACCAGAACAAAACAAATCATTGTGATGCAGCTTTATTTATGATTTATGATTTATGATTTGGTTCAGTTTCAAAGTTACAATTATAGGTGGGAAGTAAGAAAAAATGTAGCCTATATGTGTAACTATCAAATCCTTCCAAGTTTGGGTTGGAGGTCGGAACAAGTTGATAGGACCCTTTTTTTACGTCCCCATGTTCCCCCATGTGGCGATATGGGGGCGAAAAAAGGAAAGAGAGGGATGGGGTAGTTTGCATGGTCCAATCATTAATCGCAAAAATTTCTATAATAAATTGGGAAAAATAATCACTAATATTGGGAAAGTTTGGGCAACTCCTCATTAGTCCAATTAATGAATTAAACGTTTGGTTCAATTTGGGGGAACTTACACAATTATTAGAAATTAAGTATTAAATTATATAATGTACAACCACTTTTTAATTTACACAATATCCACATATACCAAGTAAAGGAGAAATTGCATTATACAGGGCCAATTTCGTATAGGGTATATGGTACAATAATTAATTTAGACAGGATGTCATGTCAGCTAATGATTAGTTCATGATGTAATTAGTTAGATGATTAGTTATGGATTAGTTAGAGTCAAAGCTAGTTAGTTGTTAGTTAATGCTAGATATTTTCTAATCCTTTCACTACAACTGCATTGTAGCATTGTACTTGTAAGACAATTCATTCTTTTCTCTACTCTCAATAATATCTTCTCTCCTCTCCTTCTATAATCCCTCATCTTCTCGAACCTTCTTCCTTATTGATCTTGTGAGATCAGCTGCCATGGCAGCTAGTGAAACTTGTATCAATGCAACAGTAATTGAATGGAACAGTAACTTTGTTATGGTATCAGAGAAAGTTATCGAATGAATTTGGGAATCACTTTAAGCTTTAATTAAGGGTGGCCAGTGAGCCGGGACGGCCCGACCCCGACCCGACCCCGTCCCGACTCCGCTAAAAAAAAAACAACGTTGGCGGGCCTCGAATTCGGGACGGGACAATGTCTCGTCCCGCGAGACCCGAGCCCGCCCCAGGCCTGCCTGACCCGACCCCGCCCCGAGCCCGACCCCGACCCAACCCTTTGTCCCCCCTTTGCAAATATGGCCGTTGCACCAACGACCATTTTAGATTTTGCCGTTGGCCAACGGCCATTTTAGGCCTGCCCCCTACCCCTTAATATTTATTTTTAACCCATAAGTTATTATATTTACACTTTAACCCAATTTTCCAACTATAAATAACTCATTTTCTCTTCATCTTTCTCACAAATCTTCCTACAATCTCTTAAGTCTCAATATATCTCTCTACAAGTCTACATTGTTTACTAAATATTCAATTTTATTTATTCATTTGGGAATTGGGAGTGAAGTTGGCAACTAGCTTGAGGATCTTCCATCGAGCAAAGTTTTAATTTTCAACCTCTCGATTACACGTCGACGTTACGTCGGCGTTTGGTACATTCGTTCCTTTATTAAATTATTATTGTCTGTTTATTTTATTTAGCGCACTTAATTTTATTGTCTTTAATTATTTATTATCATAATTAAAATGGAAGGATTAAAAGGTATGTTTAAGGGTAAGGGTAATGGTGCTTCTTCTAGTAGGGGAACCAGGGCAAGGGTACTTCTTCTAGTCATCTTATTCCTACATAGGATGGTTTTGTTGATACTCAACATTTTCCTACAATACCATTAGATTTAGATCAGGAGCTATTTTCTGAAACTCAAGAAGACTTTAATTTAGACGATGATCTAGATGATACACCCACTAATGTTGATGACAACACACCCACTAGTGCACCTTCAACTGAAATACCTCCTATTCCCCCTAGTATGAGACGAGATCCAGCAAAACGACCATTAAAATCAGATGCATGAACATTTTTTGATAGGGACGTAGAGAATCAAGTAGCTATATGTAAAATTTATAAAAATGTTTTAAAATTTAAAACTGGAAAAGGTCACGGTGGGACGGGGGGTTTAATTAGACACGTAGTAAGTGCTCATCCAGCTAGGTATGCCCAATACCAGGCTTCAAAATCGGGTGCGCAAATGCCCGCTCCATCGGGACAAGGTTCACATCGACATCTTGTCCGGACCAAGTCTGAGTCAAATTAACCCTATGACGGGGGAATTGTAGGCTCTAAATACAATAAACATAGAGATAGGGAAGCAATATCAAAATTAGTTCTTTGTGGAGGGTTTGCCTTTTTCATTTCCTTCATCTCCCGGTTTTATTCATTACATTAGAGATATATATAATCCTGCTTTTAACGGTTTTCCTAGATCAACTGTTAAGAGAGATGTATTTAAATTCGCGCATGAATATCAACAATATTTACATTTTTCATTATATCATTTTAATGGAAAAGTATCTATCACGTCTGATATAGGTCGTAGTACTAACGACCATGATTATTTAACTGTAACTTGTCATTGGATAGATTATAAATGGTCTATGCAAAAACGTATTTTAGCGTATAGATATATAGATGATAGGCACACTGGTACTTTTATTGCAGATAATATTTATCAAGTGTGCCATTATTACGGAATAACCGATAAAATTATGAATATTACATTAGATAACGCTTCTTCTAACAATTACGCAATTACAATTTTAAAAAATAGTTTAACTCCATCTTTTCCAGATCATTTTCATATAAAATGCGCGTGCCATATATATAACTGAATTATAAAGGATGGTCTATCACTTTTTGAAGACATTCTTAGTAAAATACAATTTGCTATAAACTTTATTTTTAAAAGTAATAAAGTACAACGTAGAAAAGAATATAAAAAAAACTTGTCACGATTGTGGACTACCTTATAGAAAAATTCCACAAGAAGTATCCACTAGGTGGAATTCTTTATACGAGCAACTACTTGTTGCTTATGACTATAGAATACCTATAACTTTATTTTTTAACTCTCATAATAAAAATTCAGCTGATATGATTTAGATAGTGATTGGGTAAAAATTTCCGAACTTATTGTGTTTTTAGAGAAATTTTTTCAAGCAACAAAAGAATTTTCCGCTATATTTTATCCTACTATTTCAACTATATTGTTTTATATAACTCTAATATTTTTATTACTTAGTGAATATATGAAAAAACCAGCTTATAAGGCAGCTATTAAAAAATGTTTGTCAAAATAAAAAAATATTTTATTCCTATTCCCACTATTTATATTATTGGTTCTGTATTAAATCCTACTATTAAAATAGACGGTACTAAATCACTAATTGAAACTATTTACGATTGTATAGAAGTACTACCAACTCCAAGTCCCAAAAATCTAAATCACCCACCACCTATTGAACAAAGTCAAACTAAAGAAGAAGTGTTGTCTAGCGTAGAACACCAATGCAAAAAAATATATAGATTTTATCAACAAGAAAATACTAGTAACTTACCGGCTTCCATACCATCTTCTTCATCTTCAACACAACCTCACAAAAGACATGCTATTTTTGCGGCTAGTATTGAAAGCCTCAGAAATAGAATGTGCGGCCGTACCTCTACTACTAACCAAATTAGCGAGTTTGATATTTTTATTTTGCAGGGTTCTGTACCGTATCAAGAAGTTATCAATGAAGATGGACATGAAGACTTGCTGAAATACTGGAGGGGGAATGAGAAGACCTTTCCGACACTTTCATTGATGGCCCGAGATGTTTTGAACATTCAAGCGTCATCAACTGCGTCTGAAAGCGCTTTTTCTGTCGGCAGATATCAAATAGGAGACCACAGACACTCATTAGCCGGATACAGCTTGGAAATTGCAGTATTATTCAGAGATTGGATACGAGCGGAGCGGAGAAGGTGCGGTCAACCGGAGATCAACGAAGAAGAAGATGAAAACTACAACGAAATCTTAACCGAAGGTAGTGGAAGCGACGTGGATCAATTTGACCAACAAATACCAATTCCAACCGAAGAACCACAGGAAATCATCAAGCAATTAGAACAGGTTTTTTTGAGAATGTAATTTTTTTAATTGCAATTTTATTATGTAATTTGCAATTTTTGGACAATACCACAAAGTTGCAATTTAGATTTTAGACAATTGTATTTGTAATTTTGTATTACAAAAAAATTATATGTCTATTAAATAATATAAGAGGCACAAAAACAGCCTTGTGATATTTTTATTACACTATCTTGTTTTGTTTATTGAGTTTTTTTTTATACATATGTTATTTAAAAAAAAAAAAAAGGAAAACCCGTCGAACCCCGCCCCGAGCCCGACCCAGACCGCCCGCTTCGCCCGATCTTGACGGGATCGGGATCGGAGGATCGAGCAAGTCCCGCTGCAGACCCGCCAGCACTCCGACCCCGCATCTGACCCACCCCGCATCTGACCCCACCGGAGACTCCCGACCCTTCTCCCGTCCGCCGACCCGACCCGGCAGACGAGCCCGGCCCGCTGCACTGAGCCCGCTGCACCGAGCCCAGCCCACTGGCCTGCCCTAGCTTTAATTGAATAAAGGATTGGGAGATTCGTTGATTTTTCTGGGATCGCACATCGATTTTGAGATCGCATTGTAGATATCCTGTTGTATTTCAATTTCCTAGCTTAAACTTTACGAATTGTTTGTGATCAATTCATCTTAAATCTGAAGATATGAAAACCAGAATGAAAATTAAAATGTAGCTACTGAAACAACAATCAACTATAATCATCCACTATATTTGCATCCTTTTGATGCACCTGGATCATTGTTGATAGAGATTCAATTGACAAGTATGGAAAATTACATGTTATGGAGTCGTGCAATGAAACTTGCACTTTTAGGGAGAAATTAGCTAGGTTTTATTGACGGATATGTAGTTAAAAGCAATTATGAAGGTGATTTGCAGAAAAGGTGAGAAAGGTTTAATGCTATTGTAGTGTCTTGGCTCATGAAGAATGTACAAGGAGGCTTGCTTAGTGAATATTGTTTAGATCTGATGCTTTCCTTGTATGGAAGGACTTGAAAGAGAGGTTTGATAAGGTGAATATCTCACGAGCCTATCATTTGCATAAGGAGATAGCCACAGTAGTTCAAGGAGTGTCCTCTGTGTCAGTGTATTACTCTAAGTTGAAGGATCTGTGGGATGAACATTACTCAATTGTTCCCATTCCTTCATGTGACTCTGAGAAATCAAAGGAATTTGTAGAACACATAGAGAGACAAAAGTTATTTCAATTCTTAATGGGACTCAATTATTTATGCATAAGCTAGATCACATATTTTGATGATGAGTCCAGAGCCTAGTGTGAATCAAGCTTATGCAATGATCATACAATATGAAAGCCATAAAATGTTGGTTGGAGGAAACTGTGTAATGAAGAGGATTGATCCTACAACTTTGTATTCCAATAGAGGTTCAGGTGCTGGATCTTCAGGATAAAGTTCTGGATATCAGAAGTATTAGCGAATATTCTCAGAATATTCGTCGTATATTTTGTAATTATGATAAATGTATATTTAAGGTAACTTAGGATTCTAATTGTATTAGGAATTAACCTTTGTAAGGTAAGTTAGGATTCGTACCATATTAGGAATCAACCTTGTACAACTATATATATTGTGAATAATGAAAGAAATTCCTAAGGGAAATTATTCTATCTTTCATGGTATCAAGAGCCTAAAACCTAAATCCTCATTCCCGGCCGAAATCAGATTTTTTTTCTGCTTTCACAGAAAAAAAAAATTCTGGTTTCTTCCTCCATATTTCGGCCAAACCAGAAAATTCCCTTCCCTAGACAGGCGGCAACCATGTCTTCCCTCACAAATTCTGTTTCATCCACTGGCACACTTGAAAACCCCTCTAAACGTTCAGTAACTTCTTTTCATCCGGCATTCGCCGTTAACAACATCAAGAATTTTATCCCTATAATTCTTGACCAAGAAGACTGTCAATATTCCATGTGGATGGAACTATTCTACATTCATGCATGTGCATACAACGTGCTCGATCACATTGACGAATCTGTTCCTCCTCCCACCGATGTTACAGACTCAATCTGGCGTCGTCTTGACGCCATCGTCAAACAATGGATCTACGACACCATCTCCAAAGTCTGTTATGCACTATCATGAAAACAGGTGCTACGGCATGTGAACTTTGGGTCCGGCTAGAAGAAATCTTTTAGGACAATAAAAATACTTGGGCTGTGTATTTGGAAGAGCAATTCAACAATACCCGCCTCGAGAATTTTAACATGTCCGAATATTATAAGCAACTGAAACTCATAACCGATCAACTATCCAACGTCGGGACTTCTGTTTCAGAAACCAAGATGGTGCTTCAACTTGTTGCGGGTTTACCGAAAGGTGAATATGACACACTCGCAACAATGATTCAACAAGCCGACCCTCTCCCAAGTTTCAACAAGGCACGTTCACAACTATTGTTGGAAGAAACTAGACGTGCTAAACAAGAGGAACATAATCAAAAGGCGTTAGCCGTTGACGGGATGGCAACACCTGCGGCCAGCAGCAACCAGCAGTTCCAGCAGCAGCAGCAGCAGCAACAGAGCGGCGGAGGTCGTGGCGGCAGAGGTCGCAACAATAAAGGCAAGGGCCGCGGAAAGGGCCAACGCAACCAGTGGACTGGACAACAGCCAGCCACTGGACAGCAGCAGCAGTGGTCTAACCAGCAGCAGCAGTGGCCCAACCAGCAGAACTGGGCCTCGCCTGCATGCCCGTACCCGACTGCAGGGGCCCAGTTCCAGCAGCCTTGGTCGACTGGCCTGTTGGGCCCTGCCCCAGCCACCAGGCAGGCCCACCAGCAGCAGCAGCAGGCCCACCTGATTACAGTCCAGCAAAGAAGAAGAATCGCAGCAGCCAAAGACTGCCCCGATCGATTTGGGGCTGCATACACCACCGTGAACCTTCACCAGCCCGCCGACAATTGGTACATGGACACCGGAGCCACATCTCACCTCACCCGGTCGTCAGGTAACCTATCTCAACTACGTCGGCTAAAGTGTCCTCAATTTATTATCATAGCAATAGTAATCGCATTCAAATTGAAGGTTACGGTAACACACACACCAAACATCCACATCCACCTTTCTCCCTAAACCACGTCCTATACACACCTAACATCATTAAAAACTTAATCTCTGTTAGAAAATTCACTAGCAATAATTACGTATGCAGCCGAATTTGACCCTTTTGGTTTTTCTGTGAAGGAACTCAATACGGGAAAATTCTTACACGCTGCAATAGTGTGAGAGACCTCTACCCATTCACTCAATCTTCCATTTGTCGGACCGCATAAAGCACCTCTATCCCTTGTGGTGATCTCTCCCTCAACTTGGCACAACCGACTCGGACACCCCGGAGACCCAGTTTTTACTTTTCTTAGGACTTCTAAGCGTATTCAATGTAATAATGGGAAAATTGCCCAACACTGTTTTTCTTGTCCACTAGGCAAACATACTCGTCTTCCCTTTATGTCATCAAACAGTGTTACTTTTTCTCCTTTTGATATTGTTCATGCTGATTTATGGACATCTCCGATTGCTAGCTCTTTGGGTCATAAATTCTATCTAGTATTCTTGGATGATTTTTCACATTTTGTCTGAATTTACCCACTGAAATTCAAATCTGAAGTTTTTGCAAAATTCCTCGAGTTTCAAAAATTCATTAAGACACAATTTGAAAAACCTATTAAATCATTCCAATGTGATAATGGACGTGAATTTAATAACTCGGCATTTCACAATTTCTGTTCTAAATAAGGCATGGTTTTCAGTTTTTCTTGTCCCTATATTTCTTCCCAAAACGGAAAGGCTGAAAGAATTATACGTACCATCAATAACATGGTCCGCACACTTCTGTTTCATGCCTGCCTACCACCGCCTTTTTGGGTCTATGCTGTCAAAATGGTAGAATCCCTTCTAAATATTTTACCAACTAGCACACTCCAAAACAAAACCCCTATAGAAATCTTATACCGTAGGTAGCCATCATATGATCACCTACGTATTTTTGGATGCTTATGCTACCCCAACATAGCCTCCACTGCACCCCACAAACTTGCCCCTCGCACTCTTCCATGTGCCTTCCTTGGTCTATCTCCTAATCATCGGGGCTACTTGTGCTATGACATTGCTACTCGTAAAATCATCGTCTCCCGTCACGTTACCTTTAACGAGACAACCATTCCTTTTTCAAATCTCCAGAAATTTCAGACCACCGATTACATCTTTCACGATGAACCGAGTTTGTCTCCGGTCATCCAAAATCTGTACCAAAGATCACCATCAAGCTGACGCCATCGCCGCTTCCAAAGCGGTGTCATACATGACCTCCCCGCAATGCTACCACCCAGTCCAGCTCCCACACCACCCATGCTGCACCCTGTTGAGTCTAATGCACCACCCATGCTGCACCCTGTTGAGTCTAATGCACCACCCATGCTGCACCCTGTTGAGTCTAATGCACCACCCACACTGCCTCCAGTCCAGCAAATCCAACAACCTGTCGAGTCTAATGCACCACCCACTATTCGGACTGTTCTCAGTATTGCTATGGGCTTGCATTGGCCGATTCATCAGCTTGATGTCAAGAATGCGTTTCTTCATGGGGATTTGAAAGAGACTGTGTACATGCATCAGCCTCCTGGTTTTGTTCATCCGGCAGCTCCACAGTTTGTGTGTCGTCTCAGGAAGTCATTGTATGGATTGAAACAGGCCCCCCGCGCTTGGTATGATCGGTTCGCCAGGTATCTTCTGCAGATTGGTTTTGTATGTAGCAGGTGTGATACCTCTCTCTTCACTTTTCACCGAGGTAGCAGCATTACATATTTGCTATTATATGTCGACGATATTGTTCTTACTGCCTCATCTGACGGGTTGAAGAATGAAATCATTGCTCTACTTAAAACTGAATTTGCTATGACTGACTTGGGGAAGCTAAGTTATTTTTTGGGTATATCGGTGACTAGATCTGCTGCCAATATGTTCCTGTGTCAGCGAAAGTATGCAGAAGAGATAGTGTACAGGGCCAAGATGGCAAATTATAAAATTATGCCAACTCCGGTGGACTCAAAATCCAAGCTTAGTGTCAATGACGGTGCGCCAGTTTCTGATCCCACTCTATATCGGAGTCTAGCAGGTGCTCTTCAGTATCTTACATTCACTATGCCTGATATTGCATATGCCGTTCAGCAGGTGTGTCTGTTCATGCACGACCCCCGAGAGTCCCATTTTGCCACCCTCAAACGTATTATCAGATATGTTAAGGGCACACTTGACTTTGGCTTACATCTATACCCCTCTGCCCCAACCAAATTGCTAGCCTATACGGATGCAGATTGGGCAGGATGCCCTGACACACGTCGCTCCACCTCCGGGTACTGTGTATTTCTTGGGGATAATCTTATCTCATGGTCCGCCAAGCGCGTGCCACGCCGTCTCCGCTCGAGTCTTTGAGCAATATCGCGGAGTTGCTAATGTCGTCGCTGAGATCTGTTGGCTCCGAAATCTTCTTTTGGAGCTCCAGTGTCCATTACGCAAGGCGTCTATAGTTTATTGTGACAACATATCTGCTATCTATATGTCTCATAATCCAGTCCAACATCAGCGAACTAAGCATATTGAGATGGATATCCACTTTGTGCGAGAGAAGGTTGCTCGTGGTCAGGTCAAAATTTTACACGTGCCTTCCTCGTATCAGTATGCAGATATTTTCACAAAGGGACTACCGCGACAGCTCTTCACCGACTTCCGATCCAAATTCTTAGCATTCGGCCTCCTCCGCTCCGCCTGAGGGGAGTATTAGCGAATATTCTCAGAATATTCGTCGTATATTTTGTAATTATGATAAATGTATATTTAAGGTAACTTAGGATTCTAATTGTATTAGGAATCAACCTTTGTAAGGTAAGTTAGGATTCGTACCATATTAGGAATCAACCTTGTACAGCTATATATATTGTGAATAATGAAAGAAATTTCTAAAGGGAAATTATTCTATCTTTCAAGAAGTACTCATATTGTGATTTCTGTAACATGAAAGGCCATACTAGAGCTGAGTGTTTTAAGCTCATAAAGTGTGACTATTGCCAGCAGAAGGGACATCTTAAGGAGAATTGCAATAAGCTGATTGGATATCCAAAAAAATTCAAAGAAAAAAGGAAGGCAAATACAGTGACACAACATCCACTAGCAGGACAAAATATAGGATACAATCATGGAAGGACTGAGTTAACCACATCCAATTCATCAACACCAGTTTTTTACTCAGGAGCAGTACAACCAGTTCTGCCAATGTTGAATAGGTGCACAACCAATAATGCAAATGTCAATATGGCAGGTAATCTTAAATATGCTGCTAACTTAGCAGGTAATTCACTTCTTAGTAATGAGAACTATCTTAAGTGGATTAAGTGGATCATAGAAACATGAGACACTAATCACATGATTGGTGACAAGGGCTTGTTGAACACTGGAGTGTCAATGGATGAAGTAGGGAAAGATGCAGAAAAAGTGCAATTACCAACGTGAGAGTCAGCTAATATTTCTCATATATGGAGTTGTAAGTTGAATGGAAGCGACACTATTAGCAATGTGTTGTGTGTGCTAGCTTTTAAGTATAACCTTTTGTCTGTTTTAAAACTGACAAAAGAGTTAAAATGTTGTGCAGTGTTCTTTCCTGATTTCTGCTTATTTTAGGATCTCTTCACTGGAAAGGTGAGGGAGATTGGTAAAGAATAAGATGGGCTATATGTGATGTATTCTCAGAAGAGACAAAGAGGTGTTGCTGGGAAGAAGTCATTTTCAGTACAAAAAGGAGTAGATGCAACTACATGGCATAAGAGAATGGGGCATGTTCCCATGACAGTTCTAAGAATAATTCTAGTCTTTGCTCTTGAAAAGTGTTTTGACATTAATAAACGTGATGTATGTCCCCTAGCTAGGCAGACTAGAATGCATTTTCCAATAAGTAACTCTAGGAGCAGTATTATGTTTCAGTTGCTTCATATAGATGTATGGGGACCTTATAAGGCTGTTACATACGATGGTATGCAATTTTTCTGACCATAGTAGATGACTACTCTAGGTGGACATGGATATTTCTCATGAGAATTAAATCTGATGTTGTTTTTTTACTCAAGAGTTTTATTGCTATGGTTCAGACTCAATTCAATAAACAGGTACAAGTTTTCAAATCAGACAATGATTTTGAGTTTTTTAATCAACATTGCACTGGTTTTTCTAATATCGTGGCATTATACATCAAATATCCTGTCCATACTCTGCACAACATAATGGAGTGGTGGAAATGAGGCATAGACATATATTAGAAATAGCTAGAGCTATCAAGTTTCAAGGTTGTTTGCCTGCAAGATTTGTGGGAATATGTATTAAAGTTGCTGTTTATATCATTAATAGGATCCCTTCAGTTGTGCTAAACAAGAAGTTACCATTTGAATTAGTGTATGGTAGGGTGCCAGAATTACAACACATGAGAATAATTGGTTGCTTATGTTATGCAACTAATCTAGTCAAATAGGATAAATTTGGGCCTAGAGCAATCAAGGCAGTTATGATGGGATATGGTACTCACTAGAAAGGATACATGTTACTAGATATGGAAAATAACAAGTTTTTCATTAGTAGAGATGTTACTTTTAATGAGCTTGATTTTCCTTTCCAACAAGTAGTACCTAGTGCTAGTTCTTCAGTAAGCGGAACAAATTTATAGTAAAATTTATATAGGAATATGTTTTCCTGTTTTGAGTTAAAGTAGGTTTCATACTATTATAAATAGGGATGTTGCTAGCTATTTTCATAACAAGAGATACTGAGGAGATTGTAGAGAGCATTCAGAGACTCATAGAGTTTACGAAATAAAATATTTTCCTTCAACCTTATATATACCATATAATTTTTTGACGCTAAGGGTTCATTTGTTCCGGCTTGCATGCAAAAAATCACCATCATCATCACCATTGTGTTTAGGAAATTAATAGTTTGGCATATTAAACCACAACAATTCATGTTAGCAATCATTAGTTAATTCTTTTTGATCTTTTTCATCCTCAACATTTGGTTTAAATGACAAAATTAGGCCCACAGTTAAAAATATCTTCTAATAACCATTGTTGTCATAATCGTTTTCTACATCTTATGTAAACCTGCTAAACATCCTCTATACTTTGAAGTTTTAACGAACGAAAAAATGAAAACGAAAATGCTTCTCATGTTCCTCCTCCTCTATCCAAACAAAGCCATGTTATCAAGAACTAAATAATATATTTTCTCGATATATTGATGACTTATATTAGTTTTAGCCTTTTATGTTTCGAAGAAGAATGGATTGCTATTCTTAATAGTAATTATGTTTGTTAAGCACCAGCTAACAACTCACTTTTTTTCTTTATTTACAATGGTCTGATATCTGTTTGTGACCCACATTTAATTCGATCGCATCACCGACGTGTTTGTATCTTTTATGTATATATTGTATATATGTGTACAAACAAACAATAAACCAATAAGAATAATATTATTAAGACAACCAGCATTAGGATGGATATTTGGTAAAAATGAACATGATAAGAGTAATAGAGGATTTAAAAAATAAAAAAGAATACTCGATTAATGGACCTTATATTTAATTCAATTCAAAAGCTAAGTCATGAGGAGAATTATTAATTGTCCAAGATGACAGAATAATTCATCATTCTCTCAAATAATGTGAGACACTCTAAAAATTCTCCTCACACACGACCAAGTTGAATATTTGAAGGGTAAACAATATAACATGAGAGAACAACATGAATAAACAATGAATATCGATTGGTTGGACTTTGATATTTTTTAGAAAATATATCTTAAACCTAAGAAAAATCACAACAAATCAGCTCATTAGTTAAAAATTTGTTCAAAACTATATAAGGGGATAATAATTATTTTTTTGTTATAAATATTATTTATTATTGTGAATGTCTACCTCTAGAAGGAAAGCTAGGGTTAATAACTTTGTGACCAAGTCAGTTTTCTATTATAAATAGAGATGTCCCCTTCATTATATTTTCATCCTTCAAGAGAAATAAAAAAACTCTCCTCTCTTCTCTCTTTCTCTACAATATTCTTGTTCTTATTTTATTATTTTATAACACGTTATCAGTACGAAACTTTACAGTCTCAAAAAATTTTCGAAGGCTAAGACATGGATAACTCTCAAAGCAAGTTTGGATTAAAATCCAGTTATGAAGATATTTGTTTGATTTATTCTGCTACTACACACACGATATTCAAAGACAAGAAATATTTTTCTCATTTACTTATGGGTAAGGCAAATGTTAATACCATTTCTGATAGTACTAATTTGATTGAAGTCTCCGAAAGAGTCATCATAATTTTTCCTAAAGGAACAAAAGTCATTATCAACGATGCCATGTTCTTTCTTAAGTCCCGAAGGAACTTATTAAGTTTTAAAGATATCCGTCAAATGAATACCATACAATAAAAATAGTGGATGAGATGAATCTTGAATATATTGGTATCATCAAGGAAATCTCTGGCGAGAAATGTGTTGTAGAGAAGTTTCCATCTTTGTCTTCAAACTTATATTGGACAAAAATTAGTGCAATTGAGTCACATTCCGTCGTAAACCAGAATTTTACTGCTTCCAATAAGTTTGTACTTTAGAATGATCGACTGGGACATGCTGGATCTATAATGATGAGATGAATTATAGAAATTCAAATGGGCATCCGTTAAAGAACTTGAATATTCTTTTAAATAATGAATTTTCTTGTACTTCTTGTTATCAAGACAAGTTAATTACTAGGTCATCACCTACAAAGGTTGGGATTTAGTCCCATGCATTTTTGGAACGTATACACGGCGATATTTGTGGACCTATTCACCCACCCAGTGGGTCATTTAGATATTTTATTGTCCTAATAGATGCTTCTTCTATATGGTATCATGTGTGGCTACTGTCATCTCGCAACCTGACATTTGCGAAATTATTGGCATAAGTAATCTGATTAAGGACACAATTTTCCGATAATTCAATAAAATCTATTCGCCTTGATAATACTTCAGAGTTTTCATCCCAAATATTTAATAATTATTATTTATCAATTGGGATAAAAGTTGAACATCCTGCAGCTCATGTTCACACTCAAAATAGCCTTGCAGAGTCATTAATTAAACGTATGTAGTTGATAGCAAGACCATTACTTATGAAAACAAAGTTGCCCACGTCTGTTTGGGGTTACGCTATTTTCATTCAACAACACTTGTTAGTCTCAGACCGATAAATTATCATATATTTTCTCTGTTGCAATTGGTTTTGGGTCAAGAACCTAATATATCCCGTTTAAGAATTTTTGAATGCGCCTTATATGTGCATGTAGCACCACCACATCGCACCAAGATGAGCTCCCAAAGAAGATTAGGAATATATGTTGGGTTTGAATTGCCCCCCATTATTCGCTACCTTGAACCATTAACAGGAGATATGTTCACTACTCATTTTGCAGATTGTCGATTTGATGAGATACTTTTCCTAAAATTAGAGGGACAAAATAGTGAAATAAAAAGGAAAATTTTGTGAAATAATCCATCATTGTCTCATCTTGATCCATATGCCTCTATTTGTGAGCAAGAGGTCCAAAAGATTATTCACTTGCAGAAAATAGCAAATCAAATGTCAGACGCATTTACAGATTTGAAAAGGATTATCAAATCACATATCCCTGCAGAGAATGTCTCAATTCGGATTGATGTCCCTGTAGGATCATCTACTAGTGTCATAACAAATGAGTCCAATACACGCTTGAAGCGTGATAGATCATTGGGTTCTAAGGATCGAAATCCTAGAAAATGAAAAATAAATGGTCAAGATGATACTACGAAAGAATCTCATAAATAAATTCAAGATTTAAACAATACTGATATTCTTGAAGAATCAACGAGTCTAAGACTAATGAGGAGATATCAATAAAGCCAACACTACTAGAAAAGCTCGAGTTGCATAGAAATTTACCTAGGAATTCTTTCCGTAGATAATTCCTACGGATTTTCATGCGAAAATCTAACAATTTCTAAATTGTAGAATTATTACATGCGGATATCATTTCCCTAGGTAAATCGACAGGTAATTTTGACGCAATTTGGCGCCAAAATTTTAACTGCGGATTTATTTGGGAAAAATAATCCCCAAATATTTTTTTCATAGATACTTCCGCAGGTCACCGATAAAAATATATAAATTTTATTTTTCTTGTGTATTTGTAGGAAATTTCCCATGTAACTATACTTCGGGATTTATCTAGGAATTAATTTTTGGGAATTAATTTGAAAATTATATTACCTAGAAATTCACCTGAGGATTTAGTTACTGTAATTTTACTTGGGGATTATTTCATGCATATTTATCTGGAGATTATATTACCTGAGGATTTTATTGATTCGATTATACCTAGGGGTAATTTCTTGGAACTTTACCTGAGAATTCTATTACCTCGGGAATTACCTGGGTCTTGAAAGGAAAAGATTTAAAACAACAGTGATGGCATAATTATTCATGATATCATCATATTTAGTTAATTTATTTTGAGTAAAAATCATTTACACCACCAACTTTGATTTAAATATCAAATTTTCCTATTTTAAAGAATAGGCATTCTCCTCCTCATATGCCAATTAAATTTTTTAATGTCTATTTTAACATTATGTTATCAACCTTTGTTTTTTTCTTTTACTTCCTTAAAATCATGAAATTTCCTAAATCTATGTAACAAATTTACCTATAAAAAATAGATATTATTTTCAAGACGAAAAAAAGTGATTGAGTATATTAATGATGTTCTAAAATGAAACAAATGAGCTGAATAAGAAAATTTAGTTTATTAATAATATTCAAAATTCTAATATCTATTTAGACAAGTGAAAATAACAAAGAGTGATAACTTAATTTATAGAAATATTTCAATGTATCACAAAAAATAATTAATAAAAATATAGGTAGATTTTATAATAAATTCCTAAAATGTTATCTATTTATATTATAAATGTAAATAAAATTTAAATTATAATTTAGACAATATTTTATTTATAACAATCAAAACTTGTTTATCCATACAAATTTCTACAAACAATAGAGAATAAGAAAAAAGTGAAACATAAATATACCCATACACATGTATGCACATAAATACAATACAAACATACATATCTAAAGCTTGTTATATTCCCAAAATTATATTCTTGTTTTTCTTTTAAAGAAAAAATACACAATGTATGAATGGTCTTATTAATCATTGAAGAAATGGACATAATTTTATTCACTTCGTTATATTTGAAGAGATATATTACAAAGATAGCAATTAGAATTTTGGATCCATACTTACTATTCTTCAAGCAAAACAAAATAGAGAAAATAAACATTCTTACATATTAATTAATTGAAGGATATTATAAAAGTAAAAAAAAACTAATCGAAGGGGAATTGGGAGATCAGCGTTGTACCACATCGGATGTATAGGGATAACAATTAGGACTTATAACTCTTCCGCCTAAAGTAATTAAAAGCGTGAAAGGGGATTTTACTATTACGGTGGGCGGGCGAGGGTGTGTTTGTGTTGGTAAAATTTGTATGGATTCTCATGCGTAATTATTTACTGATGCGGAATCAAATTAAAATCCGTAGGTAATAATTACCCACGATTTTTTTTCCAACAAATTTTTATTTTGCTTCAAAATCCCCAACAAAATTTCCATGTAATTAGAGTTTTTCTAGTAGTGCACGTGATGTTGGGACTCATTTGAATCGATTGAAAACAATATGGATTACTTTTTTGCATATAATGTTGCAACTAGAATTATGAAAGATGGTGAGGATCTTGAACCCCAATATGTAAAAGAATGTCGATAAAGATGTGATTGACCAAAGTAGCAAGAGGCAATTCAATCAGAGTTAAATTCACTTACCAAACGAGAAGTTTTTGAACCTGTAGTCCAAACACCTAATGGTATTAAACCTGTTGGGTATAAATAGGTTTTTGTGCGAAAACGAAATAAGAAAAATAAAATACAAAGATATAAGGCACGCCTTGTTGCACAAGGATTCTCACAAAGGTCTAGCGTCGATTATAAAGAAACATACTCACATGTTATGGACGCAATAACGTTATTTTATCTCATTAGTTTTGCTATCCATGAGAGACTTGAGATGCATTTGATGGATGTGGTCACAACCTATCTCTATGGATCATTTGATAATGAAATATACATAAAAAATCCTGTAGGATTTAAGATGCCTAAAACATGTAGTTCAAAGACTCGAGAAATGTATTCCATCAGATTGCAAAGATCATTATATGGTTTAAAACAATCAAGGCGCATGTGGTATAACCGTCTTAGTGAGTATTTATTGAAGGAAGGCTATAAATGATGTCATTTGCTCATGTATTTTTATATAAAAAAATAATAATATCGTAGTTTGTTATACTTGTTGTCTATGTTGACGACATAAATCTCATTGGGACTCCTACAGAGCTCAAAAAGGCAATTGATTATTTAAAGAAGGAATTTGAGATGAAGGATCTTGAAAAGACAAAATTATGCATTGATTTGTAAATTGAACATTTGACAAATAGTATATTTGTCCATCAATCTGCCTATACAGAAAAGGTGTTGAAACGATTTTACATGGATGAAGTACATGCATTAAGTACTTCGATGGTTGTTCGATCACTTGATGTGAATAAGGATCCGTTCCGACCTGAAAAAAGAATGAGGAAATTCTTAGTCCTGAAGTATTATATCTTAGTGCAATTGGTGCACTAATGTATCTTGCCAATACCACAAGGCCTGACATTGCATTTTCAGTTAATGTGTTAGCGAGATATAGTTGTGCTCCTACAAGGAGACGCTGGAACAAAATCAAACACATATTGTGGTATCTAAAAGGGACTATCGATATGGGCTTATTTTATGCTAACAATTGCCGTTCCGATCTTGTTGGTTATGCAGGGTATTTATCTGACCCGCACAAAGCTAGATCTCAAACAGACTATGTGTTTATATGTGGGGGTGTTTCCATATCATGGTGATCTACAAAGCAATCTATTGTTGCTACCTCATCAAATCATGCTGAGATAATAGTTAGTCATGAAGCAAGCCGAGAAGTTGTGTAGTTGAAGTCAGTGATACATATTATTATAGAAAAATGTGATTTGAAATGTGAAAAGATACCCACAATCTTATAAGAAGATAATGCAGCATGCATTGCCCAACTGAAATGAGGATTCATAAAAGGAGATAGAACAAAGCACATTTCACCAAAGTTAATCTTCACACACGAGCTCCACAAGAATGGTGATATCAACGTGCAACAGATTCGTTCAAGTGATAATATGACTGATTTGTTCACCAAATCTCTACCAACTGCAATTTTTGAGAAGATGGTGCACACGATTGAAATGCGAAGACTCAAGTATTTGGATTGACGTTCACATCAGGGGAGTTAATATGCGCTGTACTCTTTTTCCCGTACAAGATTTTAGTCCCACTGGATTTTCCTTATAAGTTTTTTAATGAGGCAGCTAAAATGCATATTATTAGAAATATGTACTCTTTTTCCTTCAGTAAAAATTTCCCACTGAGTTTTTTCTAGTAAGGTTTTAACAAGACAAATTATCTACCAAATAGACATTCAAGAGGGAATGTTATAAATATTATTTATTAATATGAATGTTTATCTCTGCAAGAAAAGTTAGGGTTAGTAACTTTGAGACCAAGTCAGTTTTCTATTATAAATAGAGATGTTTTCATCATTGCATTTTCATCCTTCAAGAGAAATAAAGAACTCCTCCTCCCTTCTCTCATTCTCTACAGTATTATTGTTCTTGTTTTATTGTTTTATAACATTTTTAACTTAATATGGAATATTGTCAACCATTATGTATTCTAAATTTGATGGGACAAAAGCCAATTCTCAAATAGGGGACGGGATTTCATCAATATGAGAATCGCATTCTATATGGAAAACTCATAATTCTTAGACTTTTTCTTTCTTTTACATTCGTTTGGTATGTTATTTGGAATTATTGGTGTAATCTGATAATGACTTGGACCTATTTGTACTACTAATCCTAGTTCATCATGTGTGAATTGGTCAAAGTGAGACAGTTTTCTTTTGACTTGGACCTAAGAAAAAAAAATTAAGGAAAAAAAAAGTAATAAAATAAAATAGAAGAATACAGAGAAGTAAGGTTGTGGGTGGATAGTGAAAGAAATAATCCCTTGATTATTTTCATTAATTGAAAGGCTATATATACAAGTTACATAATAGGAGAATCTTATTCCTATTCTATTCTTAAAACCTTATTCTATACATTATGGTAATACACTAATTATGGTAATACAATACTAATTATATTACAACCTTACATAGACTAGGATACTAAAATATTTATCATAAATTACACATAATAATCAGCCCATCCGAGGGCCAATTCGTGAGCCTAGCCGAGACCTAATATACACAATATACACATGTATATTGTGTATATATTGTGTATATTTAACACACCCCCGCAGTCATAGCGGGCGGTCTTCGAACGCTGAGACTGTACCTAAAATCTTCAAAAAAGGACCGAGGGAAGACCCTTTGTAAAGATGTCGGCAATTTGATATCTCGACGGAACATGGCATATGCGAACTTGACCACGGACAACCTTTTCACGGACAAAGTGAATGTCCATCTCGATATGTTTAGTGCGTTGGTGCTGAGTCGGATTACCATAAAGGTAGATGACACTAATATTATCGCAATATACAAAGGTTGCCTTCTGAATGGAACAATGAAGCTCCAAAAGCAAATTACGTAACCAACATAATTCTGAGACCACATTGGCTACCCCTCTATATTCAGCCTCGACACTTGAGCGGGATAGAGTCGCCTGACGCTTCGCAGACCAGGAGACCAAGTTGTTGCCAAGGAACATACAGTAGCCAGACGTAGACCGTCTGGTGTCTGGACACCCACCCCAATCAGCATCTGTGTATGCGACAAGTGTGGATGTCGATGAAGGATACAAATGCAACCCATAGTCCAGTGTACCCTGAATGTAACGGATGATGCATTCATGTGCTCAATTCGGGGATCATGCATGAATAAACACACCTGCTGGATAGCATACGTAATATTTGGTCTGGTAAAGGTAAGTTACTGAAGGGCCCCTGCAAGACTGCGATAGCGGATCGGATCCTCGTAAGGGACTCCGGCCGCGGCACCAAGCTTGGGCTTGGTATCAACTGGAGTGAAAGTGGACTTACAGGATGACATCCCAGCCCTCTCGATAATCTCGACTATACTTCAGTTGTGATAAGAACAACTCATTGGAATGACGAGTCACAACAATCCCCAAAAAATAACTCAAGGGCCCCAAGTCTTTCATAGCAAACTCGGAGCTGAGCATGGTCATGATGGACTGGCGCAAGGCATCGGAAGAGGCAATCAAGATAATATCATCCACATATAACAAAATGTAGGCTACGAACGAACCACGACGGTAGATGAACAAGGAATTATTCGACCTGCTGTGAGTGAACCCAATAGTTGAAACATAGTCAGCAAACCTTGTATATCAGGGCCGTGGAGACTGCTTAAGCCCATATAAGGACTTCTTTAACAGACATACATGATGAGGATGGTTGGGATCCCTGAATCCCATCGGCTGATGCATATAGACAATTTCCTTGAGATCACCATGTAGAAAAGTATTTTTGACATCCAACTGATGAATAGGCCATGTCTTCGAAAGAGCCAAGCTAAGCATAGTGCGAATGGTAGCCGGCTTGACCACCGGACTAAACGTCTCCCCACAATCTATACCAACCTGCTGAGTCTTACCATCACCCACAAGCCGCGCCTTATGTCGAGCAAATGAACCATCTGAATTCTCCTTATGAGCAAAAATCCACATAGACCTGATAACATTAATACCATATGGATGGGGCACCAACTCCCACGTCTTATTATCAATAAGAGCATTATATTCATCAGTCATAGCAATTTTCCAATTCGGGTCTTTTAAGGCAGACACAGGATTACGGGGCAATGGGGATTTAGAGACATTAGAATGTAAATTAAAATGTCTTTTAGGTGTAACAATACTCTGCTGACTACGAGTGACCGGTCTATGACTCGAGGAAGAATTGAGTGGATGTCGGGAATTTGCTGGGCTCGGGACGGACTGGCCAGCAGGCAGTGGGCCTGCTGGCCCAACTCGGGAAGCAGTACCAGTGGTGGAAACAGAAACTGGACCAGTTCCAGTATTGGGCTGGACATGCCCAATTGCTGAAACTGGCCCAGTGACAAAACTGGGTAGAGAGGATTGTGATGGGCTAGTGGGACCAGCGGGCAGTGGGCCCGCTGGAGAATTTTAGGTGCGGGAGATGTCCGAAAAATGTTGAATAATATACGGGGATATTTGTTCATCCAAGAAATTATACGAACTAGGCACGGGAGAATGACTTTTAGCAAATGGAAATTGGAATTCATCAAAAATTACATGGCGATTAATGATGATTTTATTTGAGGATAAATCAAAGCATTTGTAGCCACGATGATTAGAAGGAAAACCCAAAAACACACATGGAGTAGACAGGGCCTGAAGTTTGTTAATTGTGGTGGATGGATATAACGGATAACATAAACACCCAAAAACCCGAAGATGAGAATAAGAAGGAGATTTATTATATAAAATCTGAAGAGGGAAGAATATGTCAAACCTTTGGAAGGAGTTATGTTAAGTAGATATGTAGCCATTTGAAGAGCGTGATGCCAAAAATATTGGGGTACAGAAGCATGAATTAATAGAGTGCGGATAATGTTATTTATGGAATGAATTTTACGTTCGGCTTTCCCATTTTGTAAAGATGTATGGGGACAAGAAAAACAAAAATTTATCCCATTAGTAGCATAGAATTCCCGAAACACGCCATTATCATACTCTTTTCCATTATCACACTGCATATTTTTGATTTCACGGTCGAATTGGGTTCTGATGAATGCTCTAAATTTTAGAAAGATGGAAAAAACTTGAGATTTCTTCGCTATTGGATATGTCCATAAAAATTTAGAATAATTATCCAAAAAAGAACATAATACCGATGACCTATAGAACTAGGAACAAGAGACGTCCATAAGTCGCTATGAATAATATCAAATGACATTAAAGTATGACATTTTGAGTCTACAAATGGCAACTTAACAATTTTTCCTAAAGAATAAGATTGACAAATTGGAGTACGACTCGTACCCTTACATGAAATAAAACTATTTTTATCTAAAGCTGACAAAATAGAGGACCCCGGATGACCAAGACGAGCATGCCACAAGGAAGGAGAGATGGCTGCAAAAACTGATGGCAGGGTTTGACTTGATAGACCGGGACTGGGTGTGATAGGATAAAGATCTCCCCTACTATCACACGAGGACTCCCCGTCTTGAAATCCTTTACAGAGAAACCAAATGGATCAAATTCAATAGAAACATAATTGTCAGTAGTGAATTTACGGACATAGACTAAGTTTTTAATCAATTTGGGGGCGTGTAGGGTATTTTTCAAGATAAGAAGGGGATGAGGGGGAGACAATGTTTTATGACCATAACCACGAATTGGAACAGAATTTCCATTACCAACAATTATACCGCGAGGGTTGCTCACATTGAAATAAGATGAGAGAGTACCTGAATCGGATGTCATGTGGGTAGTGGCATCGGTGTCCATATACCAATTCGGGTCCGGTTGAGTCAAACCCAGTGTGTGCATCGCGACCTCGATATCTGTCCGAGTGGGGCCTGCTGTGTGATGGGCTTGCGGGGGCCGAGGCCCAAACACCCCTGCTTACGGTCTCGGCCCAGACTGCTGCTGGCCGTAACTGGACCAGGCCGAATTGGGCCTGGACTGCTGCTGGGCTTGCCACTAAGAGGTAAACTGGCTGGGCCCAAACTGCTGTTGTGGGGCCCACTATGGGGCCCAGAACTGTTGTTGCTGACCACCGCGAGGACCCCCACCATTCTGCCGGCTGCCGCGATTTTTGCCATTTTTCTTATTTCCACCCTTTTTGCCGCCACCGTTATTGCGATTTTGGCTCGAGTTATTGGAACCGGTAGGATATACCATGGACTCTGTCATCATGACTACGGGACTAGTACCGGTAGCCACTCGTTTTGCTATGCCTGCTTCTTCTAGTGTAAGCATAGTACGCGCCTGATAAAATTGCGGAAGCGGATTGCTTTGCCGAAGAAGCATTCCCACACCACTATAGACCTCGGAGAGGCCGGAAACCATTTGGAGGACCAAACGATCATTCGAAACAGGCGTGCCAACATTGCGAAGTTGGTCCGCCAATTCCTTTAATCTTTTACAATAAGCCGAAACATTAGGGAAATCTTCCAGATTGACGTGGGAGAAATCCTGCTCAAGGGTAACGACTCTAGAATTTTGATTATCTTGGAATATATCACGCAGTCTATCCCAAGTCGTCTGTGCCGTATCGTCAGGCTCAATAATTATTTGCAAAAAGTCGGTAGATATTGTGGAATATATCCACTGAAGGACGGTAGCATCAATAGTCGTCCACAACTTAGGATCATCCTCGCGTTTTGGCACCTCCGTATCCTCAGGAGCCGCGGGGATTATGTGATGGATGACTTGATGCGATCGTGCGTGAATTTTGAACAGTTCGGCCCACGTCGCATATTGGACGTTTTCTATTTCAAGAACGAGAGGGATGTTATTCTTGATGTTAGAAACTGTAAGGGCCGGATGAAACTTGTTCCGGGATGTAGACATATTGATAGAACAATATGTGATTGAGGGATTAGGGAGAAAATTTTGGGAAGAAAAGAGGTCCCGTCGGCACACAAACCGAGAACAAAACGTCTCGAAAGTGGAGGGAAGTCGACGGAAAATTTAGGAGAGTAGAGAGAGGATTTTAAGACCTAGACTCTTGATACCATGAAAGAAATAATCCCTTGATTATTTTCATTAATTGAAAGGCTATATATACAAGTTACATAATAGGAGAATCCTATTCCTATTCTATTCTTAAAACCTTATTCTATACACTAATTATGGTAATACACTAATTATGGTAATACAATACTAATTATATTACAACCTTACCTAGACTAGGATACTAAAATATTTACCATAAATTACACATAATAATCAGCCCATCCAAGGGCCAATCCGTGAGCCTAGCTGAGACCTATTATACACAATATACACAATATACACATGTATATTGTGTATATTTAACAAGATTAACAAAAATATAATATGATAGGTGGTATAGAATAATTACAGGGCAAAATTAGTCCTCTTCAGAGAAGTGTGGAGTGGACTGTGGATCAAGTTTTGCTAGGGACTCGAATTTCATTGATTGCAAAGTGAACCTGTTAGCTCTATTTTAAAAGGCATTTTTGGGATTCGTTTGGGTCCCGTTTGTTAAATATACACAATATACATGTGTATATTGTGTTTATAAGCTCTCGGGTTTCAGCCTCTTTTATCGTGTATATGTACCGTATATAGAGTATATATTTAGGTAATATTTAGTATCCTAGTTTAGGTAATATTGCAATGTAATTAGTATTGTACACTTACCATAATAATTGTATTACCATAAATGTATAGTTAGTATCCAAATAGAATAAGGTTTTAGGAATAGAATAGGAATATGATTCTCCTATTATGTACTTGTATAAATAGTATTTCAATCAATGAAAATAATCAATGAATTATTTCTTTCACTACTCTCGGTGGGGTACTTGCAAAGCACCCTGAAACACACGTGTGGGACTTAATTTTGTGAGGTTTATGGATTTACATGTCTAGTGAAGGTGATATCCTCAGTGAAGAAAATGTTATGTTTAGTTTTTTTTCTCCCAAATTTACATGTCTAGGCAAGGTATGATCAATTAATTCTATCATATTTATAGAGCATTGTTTTCTAATGCCTATATAGTGGGGAAAGAAGATATGGAGGGGAGGGGTAAAATTGGGTTGAGTTAGTGAGGTGGCATACCACGTGGTATCCATCTCATCAAAATATCAGTGTCACACGCATTTAGGGATCCAACTTGAATAACCTTAACGATGGAGGGATATATATATATATATATATATATATATATAAGCTAATTGTATAACATAGGGGATATTTTTGAATAAAAAATATAATAGAGGTTAAATTTAATCATTTTTTCATAGTAGAGAGGTAAATTAGACCATTTTCCCTAGTTTTAATATCTCTAGCAATCAAAAGGATGCCCCTGGATAAAATTTGCCAAATTTCGACCCTTAGACATAATTCTATGAGTAAATTTTACTCGCTTCATATCACCATAATGCTTGTAATCTAAGTGGGATATTCTTTTGTAATAAATGTAGTTCAATAATCATTATCTCACCTTCCCCTTCTCTTTCCTATATACCTTTAACTAATGAATTGTTTTAAAGAAAAAAGTTACTCCCTCCGTTTCATTTAAGTATTTTAGTTTGACTTGAAATAAATTTTTAAAAATAAATGGAGATTTTTGAATTTTGTGGTCTTAAATTAAAGACGTGTATAGTTTTTTTTAAATCTTGTGATTTTAAACTTGATATGTAAAGTTTAGGATTGAAAAACTTACTAAATATACAAAGAAACACTCTTTTTGGGACAAAATAAAAAGGAAAGTAAGACACTTAAATTGGTACGGAGGGAGTATGTCGCTTTATACAGAATGGGTGCATTATATGCATAAAAATTAATTCACACTCCCATTTGTAAATAACTTTACTAATTAGGTTGTCCGTTAGTTATATGAATTTGCAGCTCCTTGGTGTGCTTCGTGTCTTGAATTTCATGGATCCAAATTGTGACCAACTCAAAGAAAGTTCTATGGCTGCCGGGCAAATTCGAGTTCTGTCATATTTTCTTGTATTTTAGGCCTATTAATCATTTACGTTTGAGAAACACTTAGGATATATAAAGGGGCTTGTAATAAGGGATCGATCTTTTTTACACAGTTCTTCCCATTCATACTGAAAAGTTCTTTCTGTTTCTACCCGTAGGCTTGATCGATCCTTGTATTATCACTACTAAAATTCTGAAGTCATAAATAATAATTGCTATTAAAAATATGAACTAGCAACAGACAAATTTTGTAGCTAAACAACAAAACTAGTTGCGACGGAATTCTGTTAGTTACGAGCGATTTAGCGAAGCTAATTTTAGTTTTTTTTTTGTAGTGAATGACTATTGCTTTTAGAGTTTACGGGCCACAAATGCTTTATCATTAAATGAAAATTATTAGAATAGAATTGATGTATATTCTTGTAGATAACCTTAACTTGATTTTAGTAATCATAATCAGCACAAAATCAATGATTAGGATTATGATTTGATTTATCTACAAAAATATACATCAGATTCTATTCTAATAATATATGTCCAAGTATGTTATTTTTCAGTTTCCCTCTTAATTAAAACAACATAGAACAAAAAAGGACAAAGAAGTCTTATATTGTTTGGCATAGGAAGTGAGAAACATTACACAAACAACAGAATGTATCATAATTACTAAGCGAATTCGAAAAACAACACGAGTATACCTTATTAAGTTGACTCCAGAAACAGAGGATGAACGTAATTAGCTAATTGAAAGTTCCTATAGTTCCTTGGTGATTGGAAGATGAAATACATAAAATATACATTCATTTATTAAATTTTCAACACACCCTTCTCACATATGAAGGAAATTACACCAAGACTTAGAAAATGAATAATTTTGAATTTTTGACCTCAACTTGTTTCATAAATAAACTTTCAAAATCAAAAGTCAAAACTTATTAAACTTAAAATTTTATCCCTGGAAAGCAAGGTCCAAAGTAAAAGACTACCTACCTCCAAGACCATTTTTGTAAATCACACATATATATTTCTCTTTCATAAAACAAGCATATTAAAATTATTTTTGGATATGGCCGTCCCATTAAAGGTTACGGGCCCATACTTGTCTCCAAATAGGGTCAGACCTAGCCCCCCTTAATGGGTTGGGTTCTAGGGGAAAAGGGGGTCCGCAACCATTCCATTAAGTGGTCGTTTGGTTGCTAGTAAAGTGACACTTTATTGATGTATTGATTTTTTGCATAACTTATACTACATTTGATAGCTAGTAAAGAGACATCTTACTCATGTATTAATTTCTGCATACTTATACCGCGCTTGGTAGATAGTTAAGAAATAAGTTATTCATGTATGAAATTAGTACAATGTTTGGTTTGCAATTTAAAATTCGCATAACTAATACATGTATAAATTATGAGGGAATCTATGTATTATTTTATGGGGTAGAAGATAGATTAATAATTGATACATGAATAAAAAATTGAAATGAAAGTATCATCCTTATCACTTCCCACTTAAATGCTTCATTTTCTAAACAAATATTTATATATAATTTTTAATATTTTATAATATATATATATATATATATAATATTTAAATTTTAATTGTAAATAAAAATTTTAATTTTAAAAAGTATATATTCATATTTATTAACTTTTAATATAACAAACCAACATCCAAAAAAATAATTATGCATAATTAAACTCTCCATAAGTAAATTCTATATAACTAATACTTGCATAACTAATACATGCATAATTAATACATGCATAACTAATGTCTGCATAGTCCTGACCATCTACCAAACGACCCCAAAGGTTTAGTTGAGCTGGGTTAAGAATCATTTGAACTTTAAGTTTTAAAATAATTTTTTTTAATTTTTAAAAGTTTATATTTTTATTTTAAAACTTAAAGTTCAAATGATAAACTTTCAAGTTGTAAATAACGAAAATAAAGAATTAAACTTTATAAGTGAATACAATTTTTTTCACAAGTAGTATAACTTTACCAATTCAAGGCTTACAATAAAATTCATTCACTCGAATTTCTTTCATTTCATGGATTTTGTTTGGAACTCACCTTTCTTCCGGAAAAGGAAAGGAGAAAGGATAAAGATATTCTTTCTTACTTTATGGCGTATGAATGCAAAAAGTGTATCCACATAGTAGTTGGATAAAAATTACGAGGGTAGCTGGATAGTAAAGGAGGGAACTTAAAATCTAGTTGGAGTCCTGCAACGTGGGTTCGAACCCTGGTGAGAGCAATTTGTTCCCTTCTAAGATAGAATCTTGTAATTGATATCAATTGATCTGTTCTCAAACCCTGGTCATTCAGGCACATCCCGCGATTTATTGTAGTAGTGCTGAGGGACCGGGACTACTATCTCCTTCTAAGATAGAATCTTGTAATTGATATCAATTGATCTGTTCTCAAACCCTGGTCATTCAGGCACATCCCGCGATTTATTGTAGTAGTGCTGAGGGACCGGGACTACTATCTCCAGGAATAGTCTAGCGTAAGCCGCGAAGATGGATATCAAAAAAAAATCACGAGGGTAGCTACTGGCATATATAATTTTTTTTGATAACTAATATTTTCATTAATCACCAATGAGACATTACAAGGTCCATAGCCAAGCTTTATAACTCAGCTGGCTAATCTAACAGTAGGAAACACCCTCCCTTACAAGTACACCAAGCTAGACATAGACACAAACCAAACTAGAAAATATAAATATGTAGTACGGATCTAATTCCACGTTTGGTTCTGACGGATCTACTAAGGTAAAGGTAAGGTTTGCGTACACTCTACCGTTTTCAGATCACACGTTGTGGAATTTCACTGTGTATGTTGTTGTTCTTACAGAACAAGTATAGGCAATTTCTCTAGTGATTCTATCACTTGATCTGCTCACATCCTCAAAAATTCTTTGATTCCTTTCTATTCATATGGCATGAACACATTCCGTAAATAGGAGCTTGAAAATCCTGGCCTTCTGTGATCTTCCTTTAGCATTTGCTACAGCCCAAGCAACATATTGTTCCCAATTTGAAGCAGCAATACAATCCATGTGAACCCAAGTGAGGATCCTGTCCCACATACCTTTTGCAACAGGGCAATGTACAAATAGGTGATATTTTGTTTCATCTTGCAATTGACATAAGGTGCCTATTTAATTAACCTGTCCAATGTTAACAAATTACCATGAAAATGTAACCACATTTTGAATTTTGCTTTTGGCCTGACTTCATTATTGAACATCATACACTTCCACCCCAACCTAGGTTGCTCAGGTAGCATAGCCAAGTACAACTGTCTGATCAAGCTCTTGGAGGGGTATATTATTGATACAATCATTTATAAGAAATAAATTATCCAAATACTATGCCGATTTTACCTTTATATCCTATGCCACGAGCTTCAACAGTCTTCTCATGCACTTCAGTAGTCACAGAGCGCTTGATCAGGGAATAGTGTTTAAGAATAAGCTAAAATTGTTTAGTAGTTTAAGAGAAGTCAATCGAGAAGTGGATACTGTTCTTTTTCCTTCTTGACTTAAAAAGTGGATTGTCATATTTTTTAACAAATTTGAAATTTACACAGGAATACATACAACAACAATAACATACCTGGTGAAATTCCACAATGTGGGTCTGAAAAGGGTAGAGTGTACGCAGACCTTATCTCTACCTTGATAGGTAGAGCGGCTATTTTCGAGAGACCTTCGGCTCAAGACAAAGCATAATCACAAGCCAGGCAAGCAAAGCAAAGCAAAGTAAAATAAGAGAAACAATCAGACTCAGACAAGGAATTAAAGTAGTATGAACATGTTGATAACAAAATCGAATACGTCATGGTAGTGTATTCTAACAAAAGGAAGCAATATCTAACACATCTAAATAAGCTAAACAAAATACACTAAAAAACACATAGCAGCAAAAATCAAACTACAAGGGATTAGAAAGCAATAGTGTGCCTATAAGTGTGATAGGCTAATCGGGCCTACAATAATAACACTACAACTATCAATTTGTGAGCGTAAGTAGGACTACGCTCGACTACCTACTACCATAATATGTGTCCTCCACAACCCCCTATCTAAGGTCATGTCCTCAGTAAGTTGCACCTACGCCATATCTCGTCTAATCACCTCTCCCCAATACTTCTTCGGCCTCCCTCTACCCCTCCTGAACCCGTCCATGACCAACCTCTCACACCTCCGCACTGGGGCATCTATGTCTCTCCTCTGCACATGCCCGAACCATCTCAACCTCGCTTCCCGCATCTTATCATCCACTGAGGCCACTCCCACTTTCTTCCGGATATCATTGTTTCTAATCACATCTCTCATTGTATGCCCACACATCTATCTCAGCATTCTCATCTCCACAACTTTCATCTTTTGTATGTGCAAAGTCCTTGACCGCCCAACACTCCGCCCCATACAACATAGTCGGTCTAACCACCACCCTATAAAACTTGTCTTTAAGTTTTGGTGGCACATTTTTGTCACACAAGACTCCAGATAAAAGCCTCTATTTCATCCACCATGCTCCAATATGATGTATGACATCTTCATCAATCTCTCCATTCCCTTACACATGAATACATCTAGGTAAATTTACGGTAATGCAAGAGTTGATTTCTTAGAATGGTCATTCAAGTAGGAGTAATAGTTAGCTCACAAATTCACTTTTTTTGTTAAAGAAAATTGGAATTAAGAAGAAAAGTAACTTTCTGAGATAATAAATATTATCGAGAAACTCGCACTACTAGAAATAGAGGTTTTTTTCACCAACAATCAGTGGGAAATTTGTGCTATAAAATATAATTTTTGCACCTCATTCCCACCGAACCAGCTCACTGAAAAATGCATGGTGGGAAATAGTTTCCGACTGAAATGCTGGAAAACTTTCTAATTTTTTCCGTGTGAAAACACTACTATTTAGATTTTTTCCACCAACATTCAGTGGGAAATAGCCACTGAACACTTTTCAGTGGAAAATTGGTGGGAAAATAGAGTTTTTTAGTAGTGTCGGTAATGTGAAGTACATAGCACTATATTCTGAAATAATATAAAGCAATACAATGAAGTTTCATTTTAAGCAAATACCGGAAAATTATAATAATTGAGTTCATAATTAAATATTTATAAATATTTTATAAATTTTTATAATACAAATATATGTCTAAATAGAAGCTATAGAGTTTAGGTGAACTCATACCTTATAGGCTAGGTCCGTCCCCAAAACAACCTAGAAAATTTGGAAGATAATTGATGTTCTTTTTGAAATTAAATTACGGAGATGAAGATGCTAAGATGGATGTGTGAACATACAAGGAATGATATAATTAGAAATGATGATATCCGGGACAAAGTGGGAGTGACCTCGGTGGAGGATAAGATGTGGGAAACGAGATTGAGATGATTCGGGCATGTGCAGAGGAAAGACACAAATGCCCCAGTGCGGAAGTGTGAGAGGTTGGCTATGTACGAGTTCAGGAGGGGTAGAGGTAGGCCCAAGAAGTATTGAGGAGAAGTGATTAGACGGGATATGATACAGGTGCAACTTACTGAGGACATGACCTTAGGTAGGGGGTTGTGGAGGACACAGATTAGGGTAGAAGGGTAGTAGGTGGTCGAGCGTAGCCCTACTTACGCTTACAAACTGGTAGTTGTAGTGTTATTAGTGTAGGCTCGCTTAGCCTATCATACTAGTAGACACAATATTGCTTTGTAGTAGCGTTTGATTTCTACTGCTATGTGTTCTTTAGTGTACTTTATTTATCTTATGTACGTGCATTAGTTACTGCTTCATTTTCAGAATGCGCTAGCATGATTTATTCGCATTTGAAACCAGCATTTTCATACTACTTTAAATTTCACAATTTCTCTTACTTTGCTTGTGCTTAGGGTCTTGAGATGAGGGTCTCTCAAAAATAGTCGCTCTACCTACTAAGGTAGAGGTAGGGTCTGCGTACACTCTACCATCCCCAGACACCTGTGGGACTTCACTGGGTATGTGGTTGTTGTTGCTATTCCTATGTTAGTGGGGGAAACTATTTTAAAAGTTATTCTACAAGAAGTTGCAGAAACAGAAATGCGATTCTGTGAGGTCAAAGTGCTAATAATTGTCCAAAAAATAGAAAGATTGGAGTAGTCCACTAGAATAAATCTTGTGGAGGACAAGAAAAGATAGCTAAGTATAATAATTTAGTGGATTATGGAAACGTGGCAATGTCAGGCATCACATTAATTGGGGTCACATAAGTAGAGAAGAACTACACTTGCATAAATGCACGAAGATGATTTCTTATAGCAAAAATGAACTGTCTATTAGAATATGTAAAATAGAATATTCTATTTGACCTATTCTAATACTGTCAACTTGCAATGCTTGATACAACGGATAAAAGCTACATTGATAGCTTATTAATAAATGTTGTACGTATATATATACTTTAAATGTAAGAATATAATGTGTACAAGGGAGAATCTTAATACAGTAAGAATCATAATATAACATAAATATACAACACTTATAATCACAATATATGGGGAATATATAAAGAATATTCGCTAATACACCCCCTCAGTAGGAGCGAGAGGAGGCCGGATGCTAAGACTCTATCTGAAGTCGATGAATAATTGTCTGGGAAGCCTTTTGTGAAGATATCTGCATACTGATATGAAGAAGGCACATGCAACACTTTGGCATGACCAAGAGCAACCTTCTCACGAACAAAATGTATATCCATCTCAATGTGTTTGGTTCGCTGATGTTGAACCGGATTGTGAGATAGATATATGGCAGATAAGGGACACTGGAGCTCCAAAAGGAGATTTCGGAGCCAACAGATCTTAGTGACAACATTAACAACGCATCTGTACTCTGCTTCGGCACTTGAACGGGATAGTGTGGCTTGCCTCTTGACAGATCAGGAAATGAGATTATCCCCTAAGAATACACAATAGCCGGATGTAGAGCGTCGTGTGTCTAAACACCCTGCCCAATCTGCATGCGTATATGATAGTAACCTGGTCGGTGCAGAGGAGTATAAATGCAACCCATAATTAAGTGTTCCTTTAGTGTATCGATTGATACTCTTAAGAGCAGTAAAGTGAGACTCCATAGGGGGCATGCATAAATAGAAACACATCCTAAACAGCATAAGCAATATCAGGCCTGGTAAATGTAAGATATTGAAGTGCACCTGCAAGACTCCTATAAATAGTAGTATTGAGGACTAGATCACCATCAGTAGCACTGAGCTTTGATTTAGAATCTACCGGAGTGGGCATGATCTTGCAATTTGTCATCTTTGCCCTGTACACGATCTCATCTGCATACTTACGCTGACTCAAGAACATAGTATCTGCAGATATGGCACTGATATCCCTAAGAAGTAACTCAACTTTCTCAAGTCAGTCATAGCTGTAGCGCCCTATTTTGACCTCGCCCGGGTCAAAGCGGAGCGCGGACGTGTTCGGGGTGATTCCTGGGTAAAATGATTGAGGAGTCGCCACCTAATTATGTTTACGGTGAATTAGGACACCTAAATATTAAACTAAGTGCTGCAGTGTAAACTCCAATTTTAAGGTCTGCGAAACTAGTGAGATTCTAGGTAAGGGTTCTTTATTATCCTAAAGGGAAGGGGTTAGGCATCCTTTAAGATCCGCTAACTTGCGGTTATCCGGTAAAACTCAGATTAATTATTGCTAGAAAAATACATGTTTTACAAGTATAATAAATAAAAAGATGTTTGCAAATATGATGCATTTTATACAAGTAAATATGATGCATTTTATACAAGTACGTATTCGGATGACATAAAAGAAAGATACATGTAAAGTTTTTAGAAAAAACATGCATTTGTGACAATAAATTCTTTATAATGCCAAAGAAGCGAATCTTTCGAAAATCAACAAGTTGCAAAAAATAATAATAAAAAGATAAGCTTATTTTGTACAATTTAATTGAAGCAAATAAAGATGACAAGAGTTGTTTTAAAAATCTTGAATAAGAGTGACGAGCCTAAAATAAATAAACTAGCGAAGGATTTCTAAGTTTGCGAGCCTACAAATAAATAAGCTAGCGACGGGTTTCAAATCTTTAACTAACCTATGAATAAATCCTAAGTTTGCCTATTCTAAGCATTTTAATAATTACATAAGTGCGATAAATAATATTACAATACAAAGCGAGATAAAAGCTGAATTTAAAGAAAGAAATAAAATAAATAAACTCCGAGGAATAATTGCCTTTATTTTACTTTAGTCCCCATAAGTCGCCAAGAACAAACGGTTAGAAACAATTAAATACAAATAACTTCATATCCGTATTCAAAACATTGAATGTTTTGATCGCGGAGGCTCAGACTTAAATTTTGAAAAGAACATTCCAATCACGCCGTGGCTGCAAACATATGACTAATGTAGTTTATTTTGATTGCCTCGCCTACTAAACGCGTGTCGGTCTCTCGGGTGAAATAGAAAAGATCACTATAATCACGTCGTGGTCGCTGAATATATAACTTATTGGTTATTTTAGTCACCTCGCCTACTAAACATGTTGATCTCGGATAAAAAGGTTTAAGTCTTCATCATTGCCCGAAGTTATATTTCCGTCTTTGCAACCGTGTAGGCCTCAAAATCGACGTATTTTTCATCGCCAGTGTAGTATCGTGTTCAAATCAAGAAAATTTTAAATCGTAAGCAAAGCAAGAAGAAGCGTGATGCGAGCGATAGCGAGCGTGAGCAGGAAAACAGCTCAAAAAAGACGCGGTGTTTAATTTAAAACAAGAAAGCGATAAATCGGATATTTTAATGTCAAACAAAGGATCAAAACAGAAAGCAATATCTCGAAAGGTGCGGTGTTTATTTTAGAACGGTAAAACGTAAACAAGAAAAACAATAATCAATCCGAGCAAGAATCAAACAGAAACAATACCGAACAGACGCGGTATTTGTCCGAGCGGTAAAAACAAGAAACAAGAAACAGAAAGATATCAAGTCGCCGCGGATGTTTAAAACAAGAACTAAAACAGAGAAGCGAAAGCGCTGACCTTGAATTCAATTTCATCACCTAAATGCGGTATTTAGAAACAAGAAATAATACGGAAACAGCAATCAAGAAACTATCAAAAGCAAAGAAATCGAAACAGGCAAATCAAACGAGAGAATTAATGCTGAAACAGAAATCGAAAAAGTGCGGCCTCGATTTCAATTTCATCGGCCTAGATGCGATATTAATAAAACAATAAAACAGTGCCAAATAAACGAACAGTGAGCAATTAAATTATCCGAACCAAATTCTGAAATGTTGGAACCGGAACAGGATTAAGAGATATTTATGGAAAAATCCGACCCGGATCATGAACAGCGACCCGAATGAAAATCAGAAAATCAGATTTTTTAGATAACTAGCAAACATGTATGAAAAATGCCATATTCTGGAAATACGCCAAAAATCGGGTCGACCCGATCCGGGTCAGTGACCCGACCCGAATCAGACGCCAACCCGAATCAGACTTTTCAATTTTTCAGATAACCAATAATGACCACAGCAACAATGCAAGAGATTTGAAAATTCAAACCGGGTCGACCCGACCCGGGTCAGTAACCCGACCCGAATAGGAGATTCAACCCGTCATCAAATAATTCTATCAATTCCGGATAACCAACATACAAAAATATGAAATGCAAGAATTCTGAAAATATCCAAATCGGATCGACCCGATCCGGTCGATGACTGACCGAATCGATGATCCGAATCCAAATCAAATAATCCAAACCCAAATCGATTTTAACACCAAATTCGGATAACCAATAACAAGAATATGAAATGCAAGAATTTAAAATATTACCCGAACCTGTCGATCGAATAGGGTCAATGATCTGACCGAATCGTGATCCAAACCCGAATCAAATTTTAACACCAAATTCAGATAACCAATAACAAGAATATGTAATGCAAGAATTTCAAATGTTACCCAATCGGTCGACCCGACCGGTCAAGGATCTGACCCGGATCGCTAATCCAAACTCGAATCGATTTCAACACCAAATTCAGATAACCAATAACAAGAATATGAAATGCAAGAATTTCGAAATGTTACCCAACCGTCGACCGACCGGATCGATGACTGACCGGATCGTTGTTTCAACCCTAATCAAATAAATTCAATAATTTCAGATAACCAATGATAACAACAGCAACAATGCAAGAAATTTGGAAATTCAAATCGGGTCGACCCGACCCGGGTCAGTAACCCGACCCGAAATCAGTGATCCAAATCAAATCTTAACACCAAATTCAACATACATAAATATAAAATGCAAGAATTCTGAAAATGTTACCCGAACCGGGTCGACCCGGGTCGGGTCGACCCGACCCGAAATCAGTGAAAAAAATCAGAGAATCAAAGGGGATGACAAACCTTTTCGGACTTGATTCTTGAACAACAAAGAAGCCAAAATGCTTTAAACTCAAGAACACAACAAAGTATTTTATGTATATTCCGAAAATCCTTCCAAAATCTCTTTTTTTCTTCTCCGAAAATCCTCCTCCAAAATGAAGAACAATATGGGGTATTTATAGGTGGATTCCCCCCAAGAATCGAGTTTGGAATTCGAATTAAAGGTAAAGAAAAATCCGGATTTGAGGGGCATGGGTCGCGGGTTTTAGGGGTGTCAGCGTAACAGAGGGGGGTTGGTGAAGGCAGAGGGTTGGTGGTGGCAGGGGCGAGGTGACCGGCGACGTGGGGTCGCCGGTATGGGGGTGTGGGGTCGGCGGCTTTGGTAAGGGAGAGTGATAGGGTTTGTTTGGTTTTTTGATTTTCCCATTTTTTGTTGGGTTTGGGGGTTTAAAAATGGGGGAATGGGAATTGGGCTGGGTCGGTTCGGGTGTGGGGCCGACGGGTGGGCTTTGGTGGATTGTGGGAATTGGGCTTGGGAAATGGGAGAATGATGTGGTGGGCTGGTCCGGTTGGGCCGGCGATTGGGGATTTAATTGGGGGGAGTTTGGGCTTGTTTTGTGGGGTATTGATTTATTTTGGGATTGGGCTAATTAAAATAAAGGGAATGGGCTTGGGAGTTTTTGTTTGGGTAGAATTGTTTTGGGGTGGGAAAAATGAAAAATGGGTTATGGATAAAAATATAAAAGGGGTTTAATATTAAAAAAAAAAATTATTTATATATTTTTTGTAAAAGATGTGAATTATTTAAAATAACATAACAACGTGATAATAATAAAATATAATTTTTGCGAAATGCTTAATGCTTAATAAAAGGGAAATGCGATGCAATTTTGCGAGAATAAAATAATATAGCATTTCGGATAAAAATGCAAATGATATAAAATATGCGAATAATAATAATAATATGAAGATACACACATATATGCCTATATTTTAAAATTATTTTAAAAGTGTCAAAAATATTAAAAATTACGAATAAAATCATAAAAGATGGGACAAAATTGGGTGTCAACAGATGCCCCTCTTTGACTGAGATGATGAAAGAGTTTTCGGCCAAAGAAAGTTGACTGAGTAGCCAATTTTGTCACGATCATCTGGATCGTATGGTAAGGAATAGAATCCGAGGGTATAGAAGTCGCAAAAGATGGTGCACATTCAAGAATCAATGCCCAGTGTCGACTTAGGATGACAGTCGCAGACACGAGAAATTAATGGGAAAGAGCGGATCGACGTTCAAGTAGGTCGTTTGACCAAATTGCCTTGGTTCGCCGTGAGATATAGTTCCATGTTATCTTTGAAAGCTCCGCCGATTCAATTCACGTGGACCAGAGCTAAGATAAAAGTTAGTGTATAACAGCTTGCATAAGATATGTATGTGAGAATATGACTTTGTAAGTTGAAATGATGTCGTTGCTTAATGTTGTGCAGATGATGGCGTTAGCGGGCGCTGTTTACACTTTAAAATAAAGTACCCGCATTAGAAGGTGGGCGCTGCTTTAAAATAAAATACCCGCATTAGGAGGTGGGCGCTGGTTTAAAATAAAATACCGCGTTATGAGGTGGGCGCTGATCAAATTTAAATACCGCATTAGAGGTGGGCGCTGACTGAAATTTAAATACCGCATTAGGAGGTGGGCGCTGACTGAAATTTAAATACCCGCATTAGGAGGTGGGCGCTGATTTAAAACATACCGCGTTAGAAGGTGGGCGCTGATTTAAAACATACCCGCGTTAGAAGGTGGGCGCTGATTTAAAACATACCCCGCGTTAGAAGGTGGGCGCTGATTTAAAACATACCGCGTTAGGAGGTGGGCGCTGATTTAAAACATACCGCGTTAGGAGGTGGGCGCTGATTTAAAACATACCCGCGATTAGGAGGTGGGCGCTGATTTAAAACATACCCGCGTTAGAAGGTGGGCGCTGATTTAAAACATACCGCGTTAGAAGGTGGGCGCATGATTTAAAACATACCGCGTTAGAAGGTGGGCGCTGATTTAAAACATACCCGCGTTAGAAGGTGGGCGCTGATTTAAAACATACCCGCGTTAGAAGGTGGGCGCTGATTTAAAACATACCCGCGTTAGAAGGTGGGCGCTGATTTAAAACATACCGCGTTAGAAGGTGGGCGCTGATTTAAAACATACCCGCGTTAGAAGGTGGGCGCTGATTTAAAACATACCCGCGTTAGAAGGTGGGCGCTGATTTAAAACATACCCGCGTTAGAAGGTGGGCGCTGATTTAAAACATACCGCGATTAGAAGGTGGCGCTGATTTAAAACATACCGCGTTAGAAGGTGGGCGCTGATTTAAAACATACCCGCATTAGAAGGTGGGCGCTGATTTAAATTTAAATACCGCGTTAGGAGGTGGGCGCTGACGTAAATTTAAATACCCGCGTTAGGAGGTGGGCGCTGACAAATTTAAATACCCGCGTTAGGAGGTGGGCGCTGACTGAAATTTAAATACCCGCGTTAGGAGGTGGGCGCTGACGTAAATTTAAATACCCGCGACAGAGGTGGGCGCTGGTGAAATTTAAATACCCGCATTAGGAGGTGGGCGCCTGACTGAAATTTAAATACCCGCATTAGGAGGTGGGCGCCTGAAATGACGTCGTTGTATTGACGTGATGCGTTTGTGACCCGCATGGGTTGAAATGACGTCGTTGCATAGACGTGGTGCGTTGAAGACGTCATTGTGTAGACGTGTTGTGCAGATGACGCCGTTGCATAGGCGTGTTGCTGATGACGCCGTTGTATGGGCGTGTTGCTGTCGTTGTAATGCTGTGAAAGATGTAAATGACGTCCATTGCCGTCATTTTGGTGTAATATGATTCCACGTTGTGTTGAATCTTCTGCCGATTCAAACTCATGTGGAATGTGAATTAAAATGTCATTCTGGCACGGGCGATAATGTGACGCGACGTCTTTGCCGTCGGGTTTGCCGTGTTGTCGTTCCTTGTGATTTGAAATAACATCTTTGCGCGGACATAATAGTCGGGACCCTGTAGGTCAAGATGATGTCTTCGTATAAATGCAAAACAGGAACGTAATCCTTGTAGTGAGTTGCAGTGCCGAAATTCTTTGGGGAATTGATCATAAGTGATGTGGCTTCCCTGCTTTTTCAACCTGAAGAACCTGTACTCAAAGAAAATTTGTGAGTTTGGGGGAGGGACGGTTGATTCGCATTGACTTTATAGCTTTGGCTCTTGATAGCTACATGTCCTGCTGATTCGGACCTGTAACCCCTGTCTGGTTCCCAGTCCTGGCTAACCGTTAATGAAAACATTTGTTGAAAATAATTTATTTATAAGAAAGTATGCTTATCATTAAAAATTTCTTGTCGAACTCTAATGAGAATATTTGTTGAAAATAATTTGCTTATAAGAAAGTATGCATATTAAAAAAAATCTTGTCAAACTCTAATGAAAATATTTGTTAAAAATAAATTGCTTATAAGAAAGTATGCATATATGTAAATGTCTGTCGAGTAGTGACATGCGGTGAAACAAAGAAAACGTCTTATCCAAAATCCTCTTATGGCTGAAGACTTAGTTTGCCGATGATTTTCCATGTTTATCGGCGTCCTCTGGCAGTGATCCCTTAATAATGCCCCAGTTTCCGATATGTGAGTATGATGAACTTTCGAACGGACAACCGAGTCTTGTCTGGGTTGCTTGCATGTCTTATCAGGGTGATCAGATGGGTGCATTTTGTCCTTTGTGAGATAAAGGAGAAAATATTTCCTAATGGTGGGACCGAAGCCGATTTAGGCCGCCTACGTATCCCCATGAGGGAATCAGGTCGTGACGTAGTTCATTACAAGTAAAGAGGGTTGTAAGGTTTTTCTAAAGATGGGACCGAAGCCGATGTGGCCGCCTACGTATCCCGCCGAGGGAATCAGGTCATAACGTAGTTCAGGTAAGCAAAGGGGATTGTAAGGGTTTTTCTAAAGATGGGACCGAAGCCGATGTGGCCGCCTACGTATCCCGCCGAGGGAATCAGGTCATAACGTAGTTCAGGTTCACGAAAAAATCCTAAATGTAGTATCTTTTCACCGCATCTGCGTTGATGGCTTTTGGCCGAACTTCGTCGTCCATTTCAGCTAGGATTAGTGTCCTTCCAGTCAGCATTTGGTGAACCGTGTAAGGCCCTTGCCAATTCAAAATTTTCTTTGGCTTCATCCTGGTGTAGGGATATGCGTTTTGACACCAATTGCCCTGGTTAAAAATCTTTGGCCATTCTATTCCGATAAGGTTGCCCCGGACAAACTGTGTTCATCAGCCTTCCCGTACATGATTTTGTATCCACTTGGCTGCGGAAGATATATCATTGCCCCAGTAGAAGTCTTGATCGTAGTGTGGTAGCCCAAGAGTACAAATGGCAAACGTCCGTGCCAATGCTTGTAACTATCAACCATCTTGATGTTTCATCCATATCCGACTTTGGTTTATTCTGAAAAAAATGCCCCAATTCTTTCGACTGTGAATCTTCCTTATATTCTTCGAAGTCTTGCCCGTTGTTTAAGAATTTGTTTGCTTGTTTCATTATATGTCACATATTGCCGATAAATTAGTTTGCATGATGAAAAAAGAAAGGAAAATTATTAAACAAAACAGATTTTAAAATAGCAAAAGCAATGCAGATTTGTCATTTTAAGCTTTCAAAAGGTGGAGGCAAAATACATTAAACTGCATAAAATGCGGTTCAGGCCTCAATTTAAATCGCATTTTTTAATTAAGTACTAATACAATTTTGGTAGACATGATTGGGAAATAAAAGATGGGGTCCTCCGCCAGTTTTAGTCAACACGAATCAACCTTTGGGGAAATAAATAAGGCAAAATGAAACTCCTGAAAAATGAAGAAAACCAAATTAGTATAAGGTGAGTAATTGTTGATTTAAATAATATACACAGAGTGGAAAGCAGTAGAAAATAGCAAAATGATTGTAAGACAATTAAATGCGCATCCTAATATGCATGGGGCCTCCCTTATGCCGGAGGTGGGCCTAAACGCCAGATATCTTGGGATTCTGACAGATTTGATCCAAGTCGCTAAAGCTGCAATGCTTTGTCGGAAATGAGACAAAATGAATGTACATTTTCCAATTTCAGCATGTCATGATTAGTCTTGAATTAGTCTATCCTTATCACGCTACACATAATATGATGATTGGTCGTTGGGTTGTGAGACCCGTAGACATCTTTGGCGGATTTCTTAATTGTGGAGTCGATACCAAGGATCGACCCACCTAAGGTGTATGCATGCATGACTTAAAATAAAGGGTGGTATAGCTCTATCTTAAATTTTCTAAGATTTGGTGACTAGACACAAGGTTCCCGAGCGGACTACTCGAGTGAGAAGGCTACGCTGACCACCAGATGGTCCGGTCACTCCGCCGCATACGCCAACTCTCCTAAAATTTGGTAGATTGAAAGAAATTTGGTGCATAAACCACACCTCGCGTGTAGTGTGTGATAGTGTCAATTTTCTAGAGTGGAAGAAATATGAGCGAAATGCCAATTTAAGATAAGCAGTAAAAATATGAAAATTAAAGCAGTTATGCATGCAAAAAAAAAAATTTACAAAGGAAACAAATCAAAGCATTTCGTCAAACAAAGAGTGAAAGTAAAGCACAATTATAATTAACCTGAATTTTGCTATGGTTAAGAACCTGAAAAGCTCCCCAGTGGAGTCGCCATGCTGTAGCGCCCTATTTTGACCTCGCCCGGGTCAAAGCGGAGCGCGGACGTGTTCGGGGTGATTCCTGGGTAAAATGATTGAGGAGTCGCCACCTAATTATGTTTACGGTGAATTAGGACACCTAAATATTAAACTAAGTGTTGCAGTGTAAACTCCAATTTTAAGGTCTGCGAAACTAGTGAGATTCTAGGTAAGGGTTCTTTATTATCCTAAAGGGAAGGGGTTAGGCATCCTTTAAGATCCGCTAACTTGCGGTTATCCGGTAAAACTCAGATTAATTATTGCTAGAAAAATACATGTTTTACAAGTATAATAAATAAAAAAATGTTTGCAAATATGATGCATTTTATACAAGTAAATATGATGCATTTTATACAAGTACGTATTCGGATGACATAAAAGAAAGATACATGTAAAGTTTTTAGAAAAAACATGCATTTGTGACAATAAATTCTTTATAATGCCAAAGAAGCGAATCTTTCAAAATCAACAAGTTGCAAAAATAATAATAAAAAGATAAGCTTATTTTGTACAATTTAATTGAAGCAAATAAAGATGACAAGAGTTGTTTTAAAAATCTTGAATAAGCGTGACGAGCCTAAAATAAATAAACTAGCGAAGGATTTCTAAGTTTGCGAGCCTACAAATAAATAAGCTAGCGACGGGTTTCAAATCTTTAACTAACCTATGAATAAATCCTAAGTTTGCCTATTCTAAGCATTTTAATAATTACATAAGTGCGATAAATAATATTACAATACAAAGCGAGATAAAAGCTGAATTTAAAGAAAGAAATAAAATAAATAAACTCCGAGGAATAATTGCCTTTATTTTACTTTAGTCCCCTAAGTCATCAAGAACAAACGGTTAGAAACAATTAAATATAAATAACTTCATATCCGTATTCAAAACAGTGAATGTTTTGATCGCGGAGGGCTCAGACTTAAATTTTAAAAAGAACATTCCAATCACGTCGTGGCTGCAAACATATGACTAATGTAGTTTATTTTGATTGCCTCGCCTACTAAACGTGTCGGTCTCTCGGGTGAAATAGAAAAGATCACTATAATCACGTCGTGGCTGCGAATATATAACTTGTTGGTTATTTTAGTCACCTCGCCTACTAAACATGTTGATCTCGGATAAAAAGGTTTAAGTCTTCATCATTGCCCAGAAGTTATATTTCCGTCTTTGCAACTGTGTAGGCCTCAAAATCGACGGGTATTTTTCATCGGCCAGTGTAGTATCGTGTTCAAATCAGTAAAATTTTAAATCGTAAGCAGCAGCGATAGCGATAGCGATAGCGATAGCGATAGCGAAAAAAGCTCGAAAAAGACGCGGTGTTTAATTTAAAAGCGATAAAAGCGATAAATCGGATATTTTAATCTTTGAAACAAAGGGTGAAACAGAAAGCAATATCTGAAAGGTGCGGTGTTTATTTTAGAACGGTAAAAACGTAAAAACAGTAAAAACAATAATCTTAATCCGAGCAAGAATGAAACAGAAACGGCGAACAGACGCGGTATTTGTCCGAGCGGTAAAAGCGATAAAAGCGATAAAGCGAGAAAGATATCCGTCGCACGGATGTTTAAAACAAGAACTGGCGAAAGCGAAGCGAAAGCGCTGACCTTGAATTCAATTTCATCACCTAAATGCGGTATTTAGAAACGATAAAATAATACGGAAGCAATCGATAAACTATCAAAACAAAGAAATCAAACAGGCAAATCAAAACAGAGAATTAATCTTTGAAAGCAATCGAAAAAGTGCGGCCTCGATTTCAATTTCATCGGCCTAGATGCGATATTAATAAAACAATAAAAGCGATTGCCAAATAAGCGAGCGATGAGCAATTAAATTATCCGAACCAAATTAAAATGTTGGAACCGGAGCGGGATTAAGAGATATTTATGGAAAAATCCGACCGGATCATGAGCAATGACGAATGAAAATCGAAATTGATTTTTTAGATAACTAGCAAACAGTATGAAAAATGCCATATTCGGAAATCGCCAAAAATCGGTCGACCGATCCGGTCGATGACCCGACCCGAATCGACGCCAACCCGAATCGGACTTTTCAATTTTTGGATAACCAATAATGACCACAAGAACAATGCAAGAGATTTGAAAATTCAAAGCCGTCGACCCAGGCAGGTCAAGAATCTGACCGAATAGGAGATTCAACCCGTCATCAAATAATTCTATCAATTAGGATAACCAACATACAAAAATATGAAATGCAAGAATTACGAAAATATCCAAATCGGATCGACCGTCCGTCGATGACCGACGAATCGATGATCCGAATCGAAATCAAATAATCCAAACCCAAATCAGATTTTAACACCAAATTCGGATAACCAATAACAAGAATATGAAATGCAAGAATTCAAAATATTACGACCGGTCGACCGAATAGGGTCATTGACCGACCTGAATCATGATCCAAACCCGAATCAAATTTTAACACCAAATTCGGATAACCAATAACAAGAATATGTAATGCAAGAATTCTGAAAATGTTACCCAATCGGTCGACCGACCGTCGATGTTAGACCGGATCAAGAATCCAAACTCGAATCGATTTCAATACCAAATTCGGATAACTGATAACAAGAATATGAAATGCAAGAATTCGGAAATGTTACCCAATCAAGATCGACCCGACCGGATCGATGTTTAGACCGGATCGATGTTTCAACCCTAATCAAATAAATTCAATAATTTGGATAACCAATGATAACAACAAAGAACAATGCAAGAAATTTGGAAATTCAAATCGAATTCGACCGGCAGTCGATAATCTGACCGAAATCAGTGATCCAAATCAAATCTTAACACCAAATTCAACATACATAAATATAAAATGCAAGAATTCTGAAAATGTTACGAGCAAGATCGACCGAGTCAGTCGACCCGACCAAATCGATGAAAAAATCAGAGAATCAAAGGGGATGACAAACCTTTTCGGACTTGATTCTTGAACAACAAAGAAGCCAAAATGCTTTAAACTCAAGAACACAACAAAGTATTTTATGTATATTCCGAAAATCCTTCCAAAATCTCTTTTTTTCTTCTCCGAAAAAATCCTCCTCCAAAATGAAGAACAATATGGGGTATTTATAGGTGGATTCCCCCCAAGAATCGAGTTTGGAATTCGAATTAAAGGTAAAGAAAAATCCGGATTTGAGGGGCATGGGTCGCGGGTTTTAGGGGTGTCAGCGTAACAGAGGGGGGTTGGTGAAGGCAGAGGGGTGGTGGTGGCGGGCGAGGTGACCGGCGGCGATGGGGTCGCCGGTATGGGAGTGGGGTCAGCGGCTTTGGTAAGGGAGAGTGATAGGGTTTGTTTGGTTTTGATTTTCCGTTTTTGTTGGGTTTGGGGGTTTAAAAATGGGGAATGGGAATTGGGGTCGTCGGTTCGGGTTTGGGGTCGACGGGTGGGCTTTGGTGGATTGTGGGAATTGTGCTTGGGAAAGGGGAGAATGATGTGGTGGGCTGGTCCGGTTGGGCCGGCGATTGGGGATTTAATTGGGGGGAGTTTGGGCTTGTTTTGTGGGGTATTGATTTATTTTGGGATTGGGCTAATTAAAATAAAGGGAATGGGCTTGGGAGTTTTTGTTTGGGTAGAATTGTTTTGGGTTGGGAAAAATGAAAAATGGGTTATGGATAAAAAAAATAAAAGGGGTTTAATATTAAAAAAAAAATTATTTATATATTTTTTGTAAAAGATGTGAATTATTTAAAATAACATAACAACGTGATAATAATAAAATATAATTTTTGCGAAATGCTTAATGCTTAATAAAAGGGAAATGCGATGCAATTTTGCGAGAATAAAATAATATAGCATTTCGGATAAAAATGCAAATGATATAAAATATGCGAATAATAATAATAATATGAAGATACACACATATATGCCTATATTTTAAAATTATTTTAAAAGTGTCAAAAATATTAAAAATTACGAATAAAATCATAAAAGATGGGACAAAATTGGGTGTCAACAGATGCCCCTCTTTGGACGGAGATGATGAAAGAGTTTTCGGCCAAAGAAAGTTGACTGAGTAGCCAATTTTGTCCTGATCATCGGGACTGTATGGTAAGGAATAGAATCCCGAGGGGTATAGAAGTCGCAAAAAGATGGTGCACATTCAAGAATCAATGCCCCAATAATCTCATTTTTCAACCCTTCAGATGAGGCAATGAGCACAATATCATCCACACATAGTAGTAAGTAAGAAATGTTACTACCTTGATGAAAAATGAAAAGAGAATTATCACACCTGCTGCATACAAACCCAATCTGCAAAATGTACCTACCAAAGCGTTCATACCACGCTCTGGGGCATGTTTCAAATCATAAAGTGACTTACGGAGACGACATACATACCGAGGGGCCGCTGGATGGGCAAAGCCAGGTGGTTGGTGCACGTAAACTATTTCTTTCAAGTCTCCATATAGAAATGCATTTTTCAGATCAAGTTGATGGATTGGCCAATGATTGCCCATGACTATACTCAGAAATGTGCGAATAGTAGTCGGTTTAACAACCGGTCTGAATGTGTCACCACAATCAATACCCTTCTGCTGATTTGTACCATTAGCCACAAGTCTCACCTTATACCTCTCTAGATCACCACTGTCTTTGTATTTATGACAAAAAAACCATATGAATCAGGTCATATTCACCTCCTCCGATCGAGGAACCAAATCCCAAGTGTGCTATTTTGTTAAAGCATTAAACTCCTCACACATGGCTGCATTCCAATTAGGGTCTAGTTTTGCTAATTTTGGATTTTTGGAAATGGGGGATATGGTTCGTATATATAGGTTAAATTGGACATTGGGTTTGAAAATCCTGTGTTAAGCACAGGTTTCCATACGGTGTGAAGAGGCATGCTGGGTATATTTGCTGGTTTTTGGGTCTGGGTCAATCTGTGTGGTTGGATCTGAGTTCTGGTATGGTGTTTGATTCGGGTTCTGGTATGGGGTTGGATCGGTCTTTTGATTATGTACAGTGGCTGGGTGGTTGATAGCTGGGTTTGTCGATAGGTTGGGTGGTGTCACCGATATGGGTAGACCGAGATATGCTGAGGTCGACGATGTGTGGGTATGGTGTCGGGGTGGGTTGAGACTGGAGAGTTGGTTTGGTGGAGTGCTTATTGGGGGACGATGTAGGTTACCGGTGGCTGGTGTGGTTGCGGGGTTGTATTGGGGTTGTGGTGGTGACACACTAGTGGGGACGATGACCAGTGGTAATATCAAGATATTGGACTGATTGTCGATAGTGGTGGCAATCGGCTTTTTTTGGGACAGAGACCAGGAGGGTGACCGAGACGCAGAGATGTCATCAGTGGTGGCGGAAGTAGGTAGCAGGGATGGGTTTGCGGTAGTTCCCTGACCTGGGTTTGATGTAGCAGTGGTGGTGGCTGGTACGTCGGCTGTCGCAGGAACAGAGGTGGCAGACTTGAGAGAAGGAGAAGGGGAGACTGTGGCTGAACTGCCGGTGGCGGCAGTTGGTGCGTCCGCCGCTGTCGGAATAGTAGCAGCCTAACGGAGTGCTTGTTGGACAAACAATGATGGGTTCGAATCTTTGAGGAATTGATAATCAGTGACTCTGAATTTTTTAATGTTGTCAAATGGGAAAACATACTCAACAAAAGTGATGTGGCGAGAGATTATGATTTTATCGGTGGAGAGCTCATAGCACAAGTACCCCTTATGGTTTGATGGGAAGCCTAGGAAGGCACACGGGGTAGATCTGGGTGCCAATTTGTGGGAAGCTGTGGATGTCAGATTAGGATAACACAGACAACCGAAAATTCGAAGATGGTCATAGGTAGAGATCCGACGGTAGAGTATTTCGATGGGTGTCCTATTTTGAATCGCACGTGTAGGTAAAATGTTGAGAATGTGTTCTACCATTTTTAGTGCATATACCCAAAAGTAAGGGGGGGGAGACGCATGAAAAGAGAGTACGAATCATATTATTGATGGTTCAGAGAATTATTTCGGCTTTTCCATTTTGAGGGGAGGTGTGGGGGCACGAGAAATGAAAGATCATGCCATTATCCGCACACAATTTATGAAATATGGAATTATTAAACTCACGACCATTATCACATTGAAATGATTTTATGCCTTTTTCAAATTGCATTTTGACCAGTGTACGAAACTCAACAAATTTAGAGAAAATTTGAGATTTGAGTGGATAGACTCAAAGAAAGTGAGAAAAATCATCCAAAAATACCAGATAATATTTGTGACCTAAGTTGCTAGTTATAGAAGATGTCCATAAATCAGCGTGAATAATATCAAAGGGAGAGAAAGTAGTACTCATAGAAGTCATAAATTATAGTCTAACGTGTTTTTCTAACTGACAAGAGCAGAAACTATGAGAGAGGTTCCCTTTGTTACACAAGATTAAATTTCGGTTTTTAAGAGAATAAAAAATGTGAGAACCCGGATGACCAAGTCTATGCCACGTTGAGGGAGATGTGGTCGTTAGAACGGTGGGAGGAGTGACACTAGCAACATATGTGGGTAGGAGGCGATATAGGTCCCCCTTACCATTGCATCTCGTAAGGAGTTTTCTGGTCGAAGGTCCGTTACAGAAAATCCAAACGAGTCAAAGTTAATTGAGACATAATTATCGGTGGAAAATTTTCTAACAGAAATTAGATTTTTGATGATGTTTAGGGCATAAAAGATGTTTTTGAGAGAGAAGTGGGGATGCGGTGGTGGGGTAAGGGTGTGGTCAAATCCTTGAATTGGAATTCGATGACCATTACCGACCATAATAGATTGCGGAGTATTTAAATTTTGTTGTTGAGTGAGATTACAAGAATTGTTGGTGAGATGTGGCACCCGTATTCATGTACCACGCGTTATTGGGTTGCCGATGAGTCAATGTGGCCAAAGCCTGGCCCAAATTGGATTGGATAGGATCTGGAACGGACTGTTGGGCTCCAATTAATTAGGCCTGGGGACGCTGGACTCCCTGCTGGGCCTGAGGAAGATGGGCCGTCTGTCGGAGGCCCATCAACTGGGCTGGTCCATTCTGCTGGAGGCCCATCGACTAAGCTGGTCCGTTCTGCTGGGCACCATGTCTGATGGTCCGCTGTTGAGCCTCAAGCAACTGGACCGATTGGTGAAAGCCCATCAACTGGGCTGGTCCAATTTGCTTGGCTGCCTGAGGGTGGGCTTGCTGGATGTGGCTTATCTTCGGTATGTCTAGGCAATGCACTGTTGCCTGAGACCTTCTGCCACCATTGCTTCTGTGGCTACTGCCACGACCAAGGTCGTTCTCTGCCATGGTGTCTGCCGGAGAGGAGGCGAGAGAAAGGACAAAAAATTTTGGGGGGTCAAGACGTATAGATTAGGGGTAGCATCGACCGTATACGAGGTGTATAGCGGCTTAAGACAGCTGTATACGAGTAGTATATAGTGGCTGGAGAATTATATCAATCGTATACAGGTGTATATCGGCATGTATTGATGTATACGAGCGGTATACGACCTGTTGAAGAGATATGGAGGGAAATAGGGCGGTGTATCAGTGATATATCGGGTGTATACAAGGCTGTTTTTAGAATATAAAGGTTGAACAACAGTATATCAGCATATATCAGATGTACACCGACTGTATATGGGCAGTTTCGTGCCGGAAAAAAAACTGGAATGGTGGCCAAATATTAGGTTTTAGGTCAGGAAGGATTATTGGTTCTTGATACCATGTAAGAATTGTATTAATCTCCCTTGGGGAGTCTTCTCATTATTACAAAATATATATAGTGTGTACAAGGGGGAATCCCAAAATAGTAAGGATCCTAATATACCATAAATATATAACACTCATAATTACATAATATATGAGGAATATATTGAGAATATTCGCTAATATTAAATCTTTTAATTTATATTTTTTCACAAGAGATTAATAGAATATGATATAAGAGATCGGTAATAAAATGCAGTAACTTTTTATAGGATCATTTGTTTATATTCAAATGGTAACACATATCGAAAAACATTTCACCCTTTTCCTCTTGAGAACCTTTGCAAACTCCTTTGCGCATTTTTGAATTTGCAAATGAAGACAACAGAACAACAGGTTAGTTTTCTGTTTTCATAATTAGTTCGGCCTTTCTGGTGGTGGATAATGGGCACTAGTGAGATATATTTGTTGAGAATATAATCAAATATTAAAAGTGTGTTCTATCTAACAGCTTAAACTTTTAGATCAGATGGTCACACACTTCAATATGGTATCAAAGCAGGCCAAAGGTCCTGGGATCGAACCTCATCGCCACTCATTCTCAAAAAAAGAATTAAAATGACATTTCGTTACACATGCTACTCAGAACTTTTCAAATCTAACATTTCTTGCAAATCTGAACAAAAGAAATATTTCTAATTTTTTCGTCGATTATCTCTTTTTAGTACAATTCTTTATATATATATATATATATATATATATATATATATGCAATTCATGAACTTTTAGATCATTTTTTAAAAATTCTTTTTGAGTAAACTTCAAATATTTCATCTGAAGTTAGCCTTAGAAAACAGAATTGAAGCCGTTTTCTTTACAACATAGAGTAAGAGAACTTGATCAAACAAATAAAGTATACAAAAGTAGCGTGAAGCATGGGTTAAAGGATGAATAGTTCCATGGAGTAGAGAGATTCGGCCAACTCGGACAAAAGACGAAAAATGGAGAATTTAACAGTAAACCGACAACTTCAAGGCAAAAATGTCTAAAGTTCGGCCTTCTCAAGACTATAACTTAAAATGTCCGAAGTTAGCCTTGCAATCCAGGCCAAACTTCAGTTAAAAATATTCAAAGATTTGCCTTATCAAGTCCACAATTTCAGTCAAAAATGCCTAAGTTGGCCTTGGCAAGCCATACCAAACTTCAGATAAAAATGTGTGATGTTTGACTTTCATAAGATCACACTTGAAACAAAAATATCTGAAATCCCATGCGATGTTTATCTTTAGTCGTGTACATATGAAGTTGTTCCCAAAGTGAATAAACTTGCAAAAAAATAATAATTTCAAATATAAATTAAACAACGATCGCAAAAATGGGTATGTGCATTTCACCCGTCATACGTAGGGGTGTCAATAGTACGGTTTGATCGGCTTTTTTATAAAAATTATACCATACCAATTTTTTTATTAATTTACGAATATAATCAAAATTGAACTTTTCAAAACCGTACCAATCATCTCGATTTCTCTTCGATATCAGTACAATTCGGTTAATTTTTGGTAATTTATTTGTAAAACGTCAACTTTTACAATATTATAAAAAAATTATTGATTCATATATAATAGAACGAGTAATTTAACTTTTTGGCTTCAGATCTCGGTCCTTAAGCTTTACGTAATTTTTTTTGTTTCTTCCAAAAAATATAATTAGCATAAAGTTATTAAAAGCTATATAAATTAATGGAAGAAAAATGTAACTAGCAACTAGAAGGTAGCAAGACAGCACAACATCAAATGGCAAATCAACAATAATCATACTTTACGTCATGAATATATGAAATCAGCACTTATAATTCTACACCTGTAAAGAACAAAAAAATGAAGTTGCCATTTTTTATATAAAGAAAATAATTAACGAAAAATCAAACAGTGTAATTGTAAACAAAATATGATTTGAAATATAATTATATAGGAGGGAGAGTATAAGATTAGATTTGACTAAATATCACAAAATATAAAAGGGAAGAAAAGGAAGAAGAGTAAAAATTTACCTTCACACAGTTACCTTCTAGTTTGTTGAACACATAACAAGTATGTTGAGAAGAAAAACTAAACAAATATAGTTGAGATTTAAGATGAAATGCATAATCTCAAATTCTAAGCAATAAACACAAATAACATGTAATTCCTTTGCTTTAGAGTGGTAGTGTAGGTTTTCATATTACTTGTGATTACACAAAATCCCAAGGCCCAAAGTAAAAGATTTAATGCTTTGTAAATTATAATTTTAAATGTAACATATGAAATATTATATATATATTCGGTTCGATTAGGTATTTTTTTGATATTTTTTTATAATTAAAAAACCAACCTAATTTTTTCTGTATGGTTATAAGTTAATATTAGGAACCTCGATTTTATTTAAAAAATCTGAAAATCAGTTTGGTTAGGTTCGATTCGATCGATTCGGTCGATTTTTGAAATAGTTTTGACACCCCTAATATTCTCAAAAAAGAAAAGGGTAAAAACATAAATAGTAGCCCATTACTATAGTTTACTTTCATTAACCTTACAAAACTTAGCCATAAATTATCAAGCAAGGGATTAAAATGGAAAAAGAAAAGAATAGCTATTATCACGGAGCATGCTTTCTCACTTAAGAGCCAACTAGGGGTGGGTATGGTACGGTAGATACCGATTATCATATCAAAATCAAAAAAATTTATATCGTCATTTCAGTATTATGATATTTGGTAGGTATATAATATGCATTTTTTAAAAATTTGATCTACGCTATGGTATTTGGTATTTATACAAAATAATGAAATATCGAATATCATACCGACGTATATAGTTACATATACAATTCATATATATATATATATATATATATATATATATATATATATATATATATATATATTATAATATTAATATATGTATAAACTAGTATTAGTACAAAGCTAATCGTTTAGACGTTAGAATTTTGACTAATCTATCTTGATTGAAATTCCCTTTTGTGTAATTCATTTACGAAGGAGATTGCTTGTACATTCTTTTGAATATTTTTGCATGTGTAAGGTGTTAGTACGATATAATTGAGATATTTTTTGAATAGCCGAAGTCATAATATTCTATTATATGAGTATACATAAATCGAAATCGAACAAACTATGATTCCGATTTACCATATCGCAAAATACCGAAATCGAACTTAAAATATCGAATCATACCGAATTAATTTAGTGTGATAATGATATCCTATTTTTAATAACTGAAAAATGTAATCACCTGTACCAAAATTTTAAATACCGTACTATATCATACCATGCCCACCCCTAGAGTCAACTCAAATTTCTCAAAAACTTTGAGGAAAGAAGATAAAAATAGAGTACTTCATCACCAGATGATCAGAAAGTATGCAAAAATTCTAAAAAAATTATACTTGTATAATAAATGTTAAATCAATATATAATGTATACATACTATTGTACACATATTTAGTAATTATACATTTATTATATTCATATTATACAATGATTATAATTCGTATTATACACTTGATTATAATACATATTATACAGTTATTATACACTTATTGTATCTAATTATCTAATGATTATACACTAATTATAATACATATTATACAATTATTATGCATTGATGATATACATATTTTATAGTGATTAAACACCGATTATACAATATATAAATGACTTATTTTCCCCATCTTTCATCTTCTCTTTAAAAATACATGTTATACACTAATTATACAATGAACGACACTGAAGAATGGCAAATCTAGCTGGAGAAAATCTCCTTCCCGCAAAGAAGAAGACGCAGCAACAACAACCAAGAATATATATATATATATAAAAAAAGGATTGCCACATGAATTCAAAGTATTAACCTTTTTAAACGATGGATGTTTTAACATTGTTTATAACTTGTTCCTATTACAAGCTCTGATACCATTTTCTAATGCGGATTTTTTCTTCATCTAATAACCCCTAGAGGTCGGAATATAGATGGTAATCTGGTTAATTAAACTTTTTTCAGAGTTAATCAGATAATAAGCATATAATAATAAGATAGCTAATGTTGAATTCAATTTCATTTTTAAATAAAGAGTCTATAATCTTCTATCAATAATCAAACATCATAATAATAGAGTAACATACCTATCAAAATCATAATTAGAAACACATAGTTTGAACGCATACCTCTATTCAGATTTTCAGATCACCTGAGTTGCTCAACCCACCTTGGCTCTTCCTCCATATGTCAACTGACTTCACGGGGTAATGGTCTGGGTGCTTGGGAGTCCTCCCGGATATCCTCTGAAGATCGTCTGAAAGGTGTTGTCTTCATACTAATATGGTTCTAATCATAAGGTTTCAAGGTAATCTACTCTTATTCTTATGGTGTTCTTGATTGATATTTGATTATAAACTAAGTGTTGCTTAGCTAAACATTGAGAGTCGAGAGAGTTTTTCGTAAGGTAAAGAGTTGGATATTTTCCGAATGAATCTTCCTTTGTACAAGAGGCTCCTTTTATAGATAACCTCGGCTATTCAACTTTAATCAAAAGTTATAAAGTAAATAGTAATAGACAAAAATCTTTTTGAAAAGTCTTAAAGGTTACAGTTCCTTGTCTGCTGTTTTTCTAAAGTTCTTTTGTCTTCTTTTCCTTTCTTCAAAGTTGCCGCTTTTTCTTTTGCCTTTATTCGATTGCTTTTTTAGATGCTTTCCAGCTGTCTGGTTGTGTCATTTTTGTCCGGCTGCTCTTGATGCTTTTCAGCTGTTGCTTTTGATTCTTTTGAAGATTTTCCTTTAGTAGTCTGTTTAATCTGTTAATCTTTTTGGGCTTTACCGTAGTTGAAACTACGTTGGGATATAATCGTTGGGTTTCCAAGCAATGAACTACATGGTCCCTGCCATAGTATTCTTTTTTGGGCCACAAGGCTCCTAATCAATTTGGGTTACAAGTAGTAAAACTACATGCTCCCTGCCATAGTATTCTTTTTTGGGCCGCAAGGCTCCTAATCAATTTGGGTTACAAGTAGTAAAACTACATGCTCCCTGCCATAGTATTCTTTTTTGGGCCGCAAGGCTCCTAATCAATTTGGGTTACAAGTAGTAAAACTACATGCTCCCTGCCATAGTATTCTTTTTTGGGCCGCAAGGCTCCTAATCAATTTAGGTTACAAGTAGTAAAACTACATGCTCCCTGCCAAAGTAATTAATTTTCCCTCCTTATTCAAAAGGATCAGGACTTTGCTCTTTTTTATAGTTATATTAACTGATGATGTTGCTGTGCTTATCACTGGTCTTTTCTTCTATTCAACCATCATTTTGTAATGGTTTATAGTCTCGTCTGCATGTGTATGCTTCAGATTAGTAATCCTGCTTAGTAATAAGGTTAATTCTGTAGTCTCTTTTACCTCTATGTCATTGTCATAGTATAGGGTGACTATTTCCTCCACTTCTCCACCTTTAGAACATCCAATTACGGATGCTTTCCTTGTTCTCAACATATCTTCTATTCTTGTTTTCAGGGTCAATAGTCCAAATACTCTTTTGGCGCTAAGCCAATCTTGAAATTTATCCAGTGTACGGGGTATTTTCATATTCAAGTTCTTGTCATCTCCGCTGATCGTGCTATTCCTTCCAGTTTTAAAGATTTGGCAAATGACAATGGGTTTACCTTTTAAATCAGTAGATGCATCCAGTAACTGTATTCCATAGATTCCTTTTCCGAAGGATTCCATCATGAGCTCTGTTGATTTTGCTATAATGTTTGGCAATTTGATTATGTTATTCATTTTTTCATCTGTGATAATCTTGTCAATGAATCCATAAGTAAATAATCTTTCCACGATATTCGGGTTTGTGTTTTCACTGCAAATAAATCTGGGATATTTACTCAGCTTGGCACTGCGTATAATATCAGGGTTAGTCTTATAATCGTAAAACTTATTAATCTTTTCATAGGCATTAATCAGTTCTGGTTTGTATTTCAGGGTGTCTGCCATTGATACTGCTGATGATGTTGAAGGTATTATTGATGGCATAGTTGCTAGTTTGAATAAGAATGGTGTAAAGGTTTTCTGTGGTATGGATCGTATGGTAATCGGTGATTTCTGTTGGGCTTCTTTTTGTAAGGTTTTTAGTTTAGAAAAGTCTTTCATGGCTTCTCCTAGCTGGTTGATCATTTGGGTATTCTCTTGTAATTTGGCAATTATCATTTCATTGGTTTGGATAATCTCTTTCATAGTCTTGGTTATATATTCTTCAAAGTCTTCACTGTTAATCGACATTGTTATATCTGCTCAGAAAATCAGCTAAAACATTTTTAGTTTCAGATATATTCTTAACAATAAAATCATAACAGTAAAAGAATGATTGTCATTTTCTCCTTTTATTCAATTCTGGCAAAGGGTCTATCTTGTTTGTAATAAAAGCTTTTACTTGAGTGTTATCTGTTCTAACAATAAATTTTACTGGTAGTAGAAGGTAATGAAATCTTTTTATTCCAAATTTTACTGCTAGTAATTCTTTTTCATTTATATGATAATTCTTTTCATTAGGTTTCCACGTTCCACCTCCATATCCGCAAATTAGCATTTTTTTCGTTGTCTATATCTTCTTTATCATATGCTATTAGGACTGCTCCCCATCCTATATCGCTAGCATCTGTAAAGAGTTCAAGTTGATCTTTCTCTGTTGGTATTCTGTGTTTTGGTAGTGATTTTACCTTTTCTTTAATCTGGTTTATAGCCTTGGTGTGTTCTTCTTTCCATTCAAAGGTTACATTTTTCTTTATTAAATCTTGTAGAGGTTTTCTTAGATATGGTAAATCTTTTATATGATCTGAGGCGTAATTTATTACTCCTAGGAATTTCTCTTTTATTTTCTAATTTATCTTTAAAAAATTTTATTCTTGTTACAACATGTTCTTGTAATTGTATTCCTTCATTATCTATGATGTATCCTAAATATTCAATATTATTCTTAAATATTTCAGATTTCTTTTCAGATAAAAGTATTCCATGTTGTTTTATAGTTTCTATGAATTGTTCTAAATGTTTTATGTGACTTTTTAAGTCATTACTATATATCAGTATGTCATCTACATATATTATGCAGAAGTCTGCCAGTTTTCTAAATACTTGGTCCATTCTTCTTTGGAATATTTGTGGTGCGTTTTTTAATCCAAATGGTAGTACGTTCCATTCATACTGTCCTTGAGGGGCACTAAATGCTGTTAAAGCTCTTGATTCTTTAGTTAGTTTTATCTGCCAAAACCGCTTTTACAGTCGAACTTACTAAACCAATTTTTGTTTCTTGATATATTGATAAGGTTTCTTTTATAAGGTAAAAAGTATCCATCAAAAATAGTCTTTTTATTTAATTCTCTGTAGTCAATTACCATTCTGGCTTTTCCTCGCTTTTGTTCTCTGTGTTTTCTTACCAAAAAGGTTGGGCTACTATGTGGGCTTTTGCTTTCTTGTATCATCTTTAACTCTAGTAATTCTTTAATCTGGACTTCAAATTCTTTCTGATCTGTTGGGCTGTATCTTATGGGTTTTGTTCTAACTGTGTCGTTAGGGTCTATTAGTTTAATTTCTCCATATATTCTTTCTTTTTCCCATAGTTGCATTGGATTTTCTCCAAAGTTCCTTTTTAACATATTAAGGTATTTTTCTTTTAATAATTCTAAATTATTATTTCTATCAGTCTTTATTGTACATAATCTTAATGTATTTACTGGTAGTATTCTTTTTAGTACTATCCATTTATTACATGGTGATTGTAAACTAAATGTGTTTTTATTTATAACTTGTGTTTTAAAGTAGTCTAGGAAGTTATTTCCTAATAAAACTTGTTGTTTAATATTATCTAGTTGATATACTATTGGTAGTCTAAAAATAGTTTTTCCTAATTTAATTCTCATATTTTCTGCTACTATGTCTAGCTCTTTTGATTGTTCATTGAATCCTGATACTCTTGCTCTATGTATTCTAGATCTCTTCCATCTATGTGATTCTAGTACATCTTTTCTGGCTAAGCATATATCTGCTCCACTATCAATGAATATTTTTTGTTTTATCATTTTATTCGGTTTATATTCTATATGGGCTTCTATATGAATTGCTACCATTTAGTCGTTTTCATTTAGTCTTCTTTGAAGTTCTTCGTCTTGTTCGTATTCTTCTACTTCTAATCTAATGTTTTCATTTCTCATAGCTTCTTCTATATGTCTTGCTATATGAATCTATTGCCAATTTATTTCGTTTATTCTTTCTCTTATTTTTCCAAGTCTCTTGGTAATCTTGTTGTATCTATCATTATAGTACTTACTTCCTGTTTCATTGACTGTTGGAGTAATAATCAGTTTATGTCTAGTGTATTCTTCATACTGTATCAGGATCATTTCTATACCTTTTAAATCTCTTTTTCTTATAGGATTTATAATAAGGTCTTTTCTTATATTTCTTATATTTTTGGTTTCTTTCATATTTATCTTCGCGTCTTCTATGTTTTTTATGTCTCTTGTATTTATTTTCTTTCTTCTTATCATCACATCCAAATATTAATCTTCTTTCAGTGAATTCACATATTTCTCTTAATCCTATCTTCTTATCTTTTTTAATCTTTTGCTGCATCCTATATTCTTCACATTTTCTCATTAGATATGCTCTTAGTACTCTTATCCTTTCTCCTAGAGTATTTTCTTTTGATTCTAGTTGGGCGTATTCTTTTGATGTTTCAATATTATATGGCATAGGTAAATGGTCATAGTATAGTTGTTGGTAAATTATTCCTTCTTCTGGTAGGAATCTTGCTTCGTAAAAGAATTTACTAAAGCTAATAGTATATTCTGGTAATTTGTTTATCTTACAGCATTTCATATTATTCAATTTCATTATTATTTCTGTTTTTCTTTCTGCTAAGACATTTTCTCTAGCTACTAACCATTTTTCTCCTAAGAATTCTCTTTTTAATAGTAAATCAAATATCATCAACATTGATTTCCAATCTGTTGCGTGACTTAATACTTCTCCTCTTAGTTGATATGCGATTGATTCTATCCAGTATGCTGCTTTTCCAATTAGTGTTTTAGATATCCGATCATACATATAATCTAAATTTTCTGTTTGTGTACTGTTCATTAGTGCTATGTACATACCTAAGTTCCAATCTGTTATTCTTCTTCCTACTTCTTGTTCATCGTAAACGTTATCTAAGTCTAGAAAATATCCGTTATAATTTACTCCTTGTGTCATTGATCCTACAAATTCTTTAAATTCGGCTTGTTGTCCTATAGGTATGTGGTCTGGTAATCTTGTTCTTCTTCTCGTTATTACCTCTAGATTAGGGTCTACTAATTCTTCTTCGGGATAATCATCTGCATCTTCATTTATTATATTTTCTGATTCTATCTCGGTTTCTATCTGGCCGTTATATTCATCTTCTACATCACTGTCTGGTTCATCCTCTATTATTGCATTTACTCTTTCCATATTTTGCAAGGCTTCTATTATTTGGTTGTTTTCTTTTATTATTTCCGTATTCTCAGAATTTTCTTCTTCTTCTATGAACTCTACCACTTGTAGTTCTTGGTTAGTTAGTTTATCTTTGTTACTATCTTCCTCTGTATTACTATCAGATTTTTCATTACTGCTTGTAGTAGTCTCATCTCTTAATCTTATTTTTTTATTTTCTTTTTTTCTTTTAACCTTCTTAATTTTTCTGTTAAGATGTGTACTTCTTTAAGTTCTAATAATTCTTGTTTTACTTCTTTTAGTTCTACTTTAGTTTCTTTTAGTAGCTTTTTTGTATCTTTATGTTTTCTTTTATACTTTTTATACTTGTCATACCATTCTCCATTATCATTTAATTTTAACTTTAAGTTCTCTGTTTTTAGTTTATTTATCTGTTGTTCTTGCTTATCTAGTCTTAGGTTTAGGTATTCGTAGGTTGTATTTTCTACTTCTTTTAAGGGTATTTTTACTTATTTTGGCGTTTCTTCTTTTATTGGCTTTGGTCTTATAGGTTCATACTTATGTCTTTCTTTTTCTATAATCTGTTTTCCATGAGTTTTTAAGAACGTGATCGCGCTAGGTTCCATTAAACTTTTCCTTCTTTGTTTAATATCACTAGGCTATCTAAAGTTTCTGTTACTTCTTTTGACAATCTTGGTTTTATTTTACTTATGTCTACCATTATTGGTATTTTACTTCTTCTTCAAGCATCTATAGGTACAATTTCTGGTTTGTGATTATTGGTTTTGGTTATTGTGTTTTGCTTGCTTGTGCTTGCTTCACTATTAGTTTCTACTTGTTTACCTTTGCTTTTTTCTTCTAGTATCAAGTTTAGCTTTTCTAGTATTAATTTGAACGTGGGTATTTCGGATACATTCCATAGGTTAGTTAGTTCTTCTCTTATCATTTGTTGTGTTTTGGTTTGATTTTTTTTATTTCATCCATTATTGATAGGACGCTTTTCATTTTTTCTTTTAATACTATTTCTTCCCATAGTGCAGTTATCTTTTCGTTAGGATTAGTCAGGATTGTTTATTCGTTTTTTCCATCCGTTTCCCATGTCTATCCATATTTTATTAAACTTATCACACTGTTTTTCTAGTCGTTCTATGTCATTCTCTAATTTTATTTCTTTTGCACTGTATTCTAAGTATTTTAGTTGGGAATATATTTCTCTTGATAAGGCTGTCTTTATCGTTTTTAATTTTTGCTTTTTATTTATTATTTTTAGTTGTACATTCATATTTTATTTATGAATCTAGTTTTTCCTTGGTCATTTATTTCTATTCCATTGTTATTTATTTTATAGTTTATCATAGTTAAAAAATCACTTCCTAATAATAATTCATTAAAACTGTCATATTCTATTACTCCTATGTTTATCTTATATTCTAAATCTTGGATTTTGAATTTTAGATTTATACTCTTAGTAATTATTATTTCTCGTTCGTTTTCGGGGTAATTATAAGTTTGTGGTTCTATTATGTTACATTCGTTCTCGTTTATCTTACTTATGTGTATGAAACTTTTAATTGCTCCTGTATTTATTTCTGCTATTCCGTCTATTGTTGTCATATTTTTAAATATTATTACCTTGATTTTTAATCTACTACTTGCTATATTTATTAAGTCTATTATTCTAGGTTGTATTCTTGGTAAACTATTCTGTTGTGTGATTGATGATTCTCTAGTTATACTTAATCTAGATCCTTCTATTTTTGGTATTAATCTCTTTGATGGTGTTAATGTTCTTATATTAAAATCCATGAATATTTCTTCTGGTACTGTTATTTTAGAATTTTCCTTATGCTCTATCTGTTCAAGTATTTCTTTATACATTTTTGGTACTATAATATTCATCTCATGTTGTTTCTTTACATGGTGATTTCCTGTTAAGGCGTATATCATTTTTGTTTCTATACTTATCACTTTGCTACTTGGTGGCATGTTTATTCCATCTAGTTTATAGTATAGTGTTAAAGCTAATTCTTTGTGTTCATCTTTTAATGATATGCTAAAGTCTGGTTTTACAGTAAATTTTAATTTGTGGTATATTAAATTTCCTTTTATTACAGATATTAGTGCATCTTGTAGATTTCCTAATATTCTGTCATCTAGTATATAGATTTGTATTGGTGTATCAATGTTCTTTTGAAAATATGCTTTTATTGTAAATTCTACTCCTCCAAAGTAAACATTTCTATATTTCTTTGCTTCTTTAGTTGGTAGTTTTGCTAATTCTCTTTTATTACTTCGTCAGTTATCTTTTCGTTAGGATTAGTCAGGATTATTTATTCATTTTTTTCATCTGTTTTTCATGTCTATCCATATTTTATTAAAAAAGGATTGCCACATGAACTTTTATTGTTGTTGTTTCGCCAATTTTTAGGACCTTTTGATGTTAGGAGTATTTATACATCTTTAGTCTTTGCTTTCAAATCCTTTTGGATTATATCATCCGATAAAATTGATCTACAGTGATACGTAACTCTTTCCATCATCCGATAAAATTGATCTACAGTGATACATAACTCTTTCCATTAAGTTTGTTATTATTATCTTGAAAAATTAGTAAGAACATGCATGCTATAATCAGTTAAATTATACTGATAATAGAAAACTTAAATCTTTTTCTTATTGCTACCTATTAACGTGTACAATCCCTACACCATAATTAGAATATATCTCATATATCGTGTAAATATTTAGTGATGTATAATTATGGTAACTATATGATTTTTATTGTATTAGGGTTCTACATTGTACACTATATATATTTGTATTAATGAGAAAGTCTCCTCAAGGGAGATTAATACAATCTTACATGGTATCAACAGTCAAACCCTAAAACACCTAAACCCCCCTCTATTTTCTTTTTTTTGGACTTCTTTTTCCGACCAGTGGCGGCTACCAAACTCGTTGCTTTCCTCTTCTTTTCAGCAATTACAGTTGGTGGCTAAAATTGTGTTCTTATACCACAATTTCTTTTCTTTGTTTCCTGTGTACCTTCCGTGGCAACCATGTCAGCTCCCACCACTCCCAAAGGTTTTGCATCCTCCGCAGCCGTCAATGACAACCCCCTCCTCCCTCTGCCTCTTCTTTCCATCCGGCGTTTACCGTCACAAATATCAAGAATTTCATTCCTTTAATCCTTGACCAAGAAGATGGTTAGTATTCTTCGTGGGTTGAACTTTTTCATATTCACGCATGCGCGTACAACGTGCTTGACCATATTGACGACTCTCTCCCTCGCCCTCTTGACGTTGCAGACTCGATATGGTGTCGTCTCGATGCTATTGTCAAACAGGCCATATATGGCACCATCTCTAAAGATTTGCTTCACACAATCATGAAAACATGTGTCTTGGCTCATGAGTTATGGGTACGTTTGGAGGAAATATTTCAGGACAACAAACATACTCGTGCTGTGTATTTGGAGGAGAACTTCAACAATACACGTCTCGAGAATTTTGCCAACCTGTCTGAATATTATAAACAATTAAATCTAGTTGCAGACCAATTATCTAACGTGGGAACGCCTGTTTTCGAAACTAAAATGGTCCTACAACTTGTTGCGGGCTTACCAAAAGGTGGATATGACACTCGTAACTATGATTCAACAAGCCGACCCACTTTCGAGTTTCAACAGGGCACGCTCACAATTATTTTTGGAGGAAACCCGACGCACAAAACAGGATAAACATAATCAAAAGGCGTTAGCGATTGAAAATTCAGCGTCAAACGCTGCCCCCACTACCCATCCGTCACCACCAGAAAATGACCAGTCACGGGACAACCGCAGTGATAGAGGCAGTAGAGGCCGCGGTACCGGGAAAAATGGTAAGGGTCGCGACAGAGGAGGAAAAGCTTAACAGCAGCCCAATTCCGGTTCGATGTGGGGTTGTCCAGGGAAGTGGCCCGCCACTGTACCCTGGGCCTCAATTCATTTTCCCTACCGCCAACAGACGCCAGCCCAATTCTAGATCTCGAGAATGCCCAGTGTTCTGGGCCAGTTCCCAGGCCCAAGGCGGGTTCCCGATCTGCCCCAGCAAAGCGAATTTTATGATGGCCCAGCAGCAGCCCATTTCGGGTCTAGCCCCCACTGACTTGGGCCAGGCCTTCAGCACTCTAAATATCTAATAGCCCGATGAAAATTGGTATATGAATACGGGTGCCACATCTTACCTCACCCGCTCTGCAGTTAATCTTCCCAAACTGTTTCGTTTAAAGTATCCTCAATATATTACTGTTAGTAATGGCTATCACATTCCAATTCTGGGTTATGGTACAACTTACACCCAACCGCCTCACCCACCCTTTTCCCTAAATAATGTCATGTATGCTCCCAACATCATTAAAAACCTAATATATGTCCGAAAATTTACTCATAATAATTCTATTTCTGTTGATTTTGACCTATTTGGTTTTAATGTGAAGGACCTTCATACGGGGACACCTCTTACGAGATGCAATAGCACGGGGGATCTCTATCATTTGACATCCACCTCCTCTGCTAGTCCTCGCACACACACCTCTCTCACTGCTATCTCTCTGTCTACTTGACACAATAGGTTTGGACACCCAATAGCTCCTGTTTTTAATTTTCTTAGAAGCAATAACTTTATTCATTGTAATGGGAAACTTGCCCAAAACTGTGTTTCTTGTCAATTAGGAAAACATATTCGCCTTCCATTTAAATCATCTGTTAGTGTTATATTTGCTCTGTTTGATATTATTCATTCTGATTTGTGGACATCTCCAATTACTAGCTCTATGAGTCATAAATATTATCTAGTCTTATTAGATGACTAATCTCACTTTATCTGGATTTACCCACTCTAATTTAAGTCAGAAGTCTTCGCCAATTTTTTTGAATTTTGCACTTTTATCAAAACGCAATTTGAAAGAGCCATAAAATCTTTTCAATGTGATAATGGTCATGAGTTTAATAATTCCGCATTCCAAAAATTTTATAAAAATAATGATATGGTCTTTCAGTTTTCGTGTCCTCACACATTCCCTTAAAATGGCAAAACAAAATGAATCATCCGCACCATAAATAATATGGTTCGTACTTTCCTGTTTCATGCCTCTCTCCCTCCCTCATTTTTGGTCTATGCAGTCAAGATGGTAGAATACGTCCTCAATATTTTACACACTAGTACTCTTCATAACTTGACCCCAACCGAAATATTACACCGTCAGATCCCCTCCTATGATCACCTTCGGATATTCGATTGTCTTTGTTACCTAAATCTCGCTTCCACCACCCCTAACAAATTAGCACCCCCGCACCACTTCATGCGTGTTCGTAGGATTCCCATTAAATCACAGGGTCTATCTGTGCTATGACTTGTCCACTCGTCAAATTCAAGTCTCTTGTCACGTCACATTTGACGAGACCACATTCCGATTTTCAAATATTCAAAAAATCTGAAAACTGGACTATACTTTCCTTGATGAGTTCGTACTTTCTCCCGTCACCCACCGTGAACTATGTCAGTCCACCACCACCAACCAATCTCTACCAACTACTTCTGCCTCCACATCACAAACTTTGGCACCTCTGCCACTTGCCCACTCTCTGTCACCGTCACCGCCGATTGCCACCACCACCGACAATCAACCCACCCTCTTAGTACCTTCACCAGTCCCCATCCCCGCCACTATATCATCACCGCAGCACCAACACCACCCCTGCATCTACACCATCTACCGGCAACCCACCTTCTACACCTGACTTCCCACCACCTAACTAGAACACTGGTACCTTCCCACCTTCGACACTATACCCCACACTGCCAACCTCAGCTAGTCTCGATCTACAAAGATCGGTGAAACCACCCAAATCAACCACTGTTCCCAGTCTCGACAAACCTAAATCAGCGACGATACCAACAACCACCCCTGTACCTAGTGACCAGACCGACACCCCACCCCACACCCAATTCTGATACCACACAGTGAACAAAACTAGACTCCAAACTAACCCAGAACACTCGACCCAACACCCAGCAACCATACCCATCCCACACCCTCTCACCGTATGGAAACCCGTACCCAACACAGGATTTTCAAACCCAAAGTCCAATTTAACCTGTCTACCCAAACCATTTCCCAAAAGCCCAAAATTAGCCAAACTAGACTCATATTGGAATGTGGCCATATGTGAGGAGTTTAATGCTTTAACAAAATAAGATACTTGGGATTTGGTTCTTCGACCGGAGGGGGTGAATGTGATTCGTTGCATGTGACTTTTTTGTCACAAGTACAGAGACAATGGTGACTTAGAAAGATATAAGGCAAGACATGTGGCTAATGGTACAAATCATCATGAGGGAATTGATTGTGGTGATACATTCAGTCTGGTTGTTAAGCCGACTACCATTAGCACAGTTCTGAGCATTGCTATGAGTAAGCATTGGCTGATTCATCAGTTTGATGTAAAAAATGTATTTCTACATGGAGATTTAAAAGAAACTGTTTACATGCACCAACAACCGGATTATAGAGGATAAAGATTGTAGCGGATGGGAAAAGAGGGAGAGATGTGATTTTAATTGAAGAGAGAGAGAGATATGGTATATACTTGATGAAAAATAAATCCCTAAATTAAAGGCTGAAGATGATGGTTGAGAGAGAAAAATATGGGTTTAGGTTTGGCTAAATAAAGTTAATAACATATTTAGAAAAGTGGGGTTACTTTAAGATTATTATTATTATGGGCTGTTAATCAAGTTAATCACTCAAAAAAAGGAAAAGGTTACTAGGCTTTATATCCTATAAACAAAGTCAAAAGAGAAATAGAGAATGGCCCACTAAAATTCTGTCACATTACGCATTAGCGCTATTTATAAGAATATTTCTAGTAAAAGTATGAATTCCAACCGGTGTTTTAAAAGACGTCAATGTAGGGCGACACGTTTTACTTATGCTTTAGTATTTTATAAATTAATAAAATAAATATATAAATAAAAATATATTAAAATTATTAAAAAAAAATTGGAGGACAAAACTATTTACTTTGTAGTTTGCACTTTTGCATACAAAGGTATAAAGTGTATATGTTACTTCGTAAACAATAAAGAGAAAAGATTATGAAACTAAGATAAACGATTAGAATGTTTTTGACTTTTTGAGATTTTTAATTTGAGAATTTACTATGAATTAACTTTTGAATATTTAATTTTTAAAAAAATATATAAGGAGTGTTTATGGTAATTTATATAAAAAAGGGCAGCCTGATGCACTAACAAGTGATTCTTTTAGATTGTGTACACCCTTAAGAAAGTGTTCAGTCCTAAAAAATTAGGAGTGGTTTTATTAACTATCCCTAATCAATGCCTAAAAAAAGAAAATGTAGTTAATGAATGTTGGTTATTTAAATAAAAATAATTTTGGAAGAACATGCCCAAAGTATTATTGAAATTCTAAAGAACCACTTATTTATAAAAAAAAATAAAAAACCTAAACAATCATTTATTATGGAATGGATGGAGTAGAAAACTTATGAGCTATACATAATAGACAAGTGATCTGAAAAATAAAATAGAGAAGTGATGATGGTTGTGTGCCCCGCGAGTAAATGAACTAAGTCAATTTTGGCGAAGAATAATGCAATTTGGCATTGAACGGACTCCGTTCACGAGTCAAAACTATGTGACACCTCTCTTTATCCAATAATTCTATTTATCATTTAATTGTAATAAAAAGTCTAATTTTTTTTAACAGATCTAGATACTAACGTGGGTCATTAAGAAAAAAACAACTGATTCTACTCACAAATGTTGTGTTAATGTAGACTGCTACAAGTGTAGTTACTATGCAATTAATAAGCTTTAGAGACGTGACACTTTTTATTGGGCAACATTATTGTTTACTCTAATTATTGGAAGCTTTAGAGACGTGGACTATCTTTATTCAGAAATTTTTCGATTTTTTCTGCAGTCATTTTGATCTGAAATGGGAAACTTATCTATTTATTTCCTAAATATTTGCAGGAAAATAAATATGTGTCATTTACATCTCATTATTGTTATCCTATTATTTTCCCCTTATAAATGTGCCATGACATCTTCTTCGTCGTAACTTTCCCTCAATTTTCTCTTCATTCTACATTTAATTTTTTTAAATGGATAATTGTATCATAAATGTCAAGAAACTTTTTTGCACTATTTAAGTCCATATTTCAACACACAAATTGCAATATTTAACTCCTTGTGCACGATTTTGCTCACTCCAATACAAGAGTTTTTCACCTCCATCTCTCAATTTATGAAATAATTTAAAGGTTTTAGATTTAAGAGATTGATTTTTTTATGTGTAACGAATCGACACCACTATACGTGCTTATAAGCTTCAATATTCAACAGAGTTCGTATGAATTTTTAACGCCTTCGACTACACCGACGAGAATCTGATGAAAAATAGGGTCGTTTTATCCTTCAGTTCCTTCCGAAAACTATAGCGTTAGTTGATGCTGCTCTAATTGATAGTGGTGTGGGTGCTATGTGCGACTAAATATGAAAAAGTGAAAGAAAGAATACTCTGAAGAAGAGCTGGTTTCAATATCTTTGATATATAATTTCACAAGGCACTATTATCTACGAATGTGTGCTCACAAGAGAAAAATTCAGAATTTGTGGTTATATAAACTTGAAAGGAATAGAGAGATGATGAATTTGAAGAGATGAAGAAAGGAAATAAAGAAAGAAGAAAGATGGAAAAAGGTTGGACGTGTCTCTATAAGATTGTATTAATCTGGACACTAAAACTCGAAGAGAAGGTTTCGGAGCCAGCAGATTTCAGCTACAACGTTTGCAACACCTCTATACTCTGCTTCTGCACTCGATCGGGAGAGTGTGGCTTGCCTGTTGGCAAATCACGAGATAAGATTGTCACCTAAGAACACACAGTAGCCGGACGTGGAACACCGCATGTATGGACATCCTGCCCAATTGGCGTCCATGTAAGATATTAGCATGATCGGTGCAGATGGATAGAGATGTAATCGATAATCAGGAGTGCCATTAACGTATCGAATGATATGTTTAAGAGTTGTAAAGTGAGGCTCTCTAGGGGCATGCATGAATAAACAAACCTGCTGAACAGCATATGCAATATCAGGGCTGGTGAATGTAAGATACTGAAATGCACCTGCAAGACTCCTATAGAGAGTGGGATCGAACACTGGATCACCATCAACAACACTGAGTTTTGAATTCGAGTCGACCGGAGTAGGCATAATTTTGCAATTCTCCATTTTAGCTCTGTACACAATTTCTTATGCATACTTATGCTGGCATAGGAACATGCTATTTGCAATTCTAGTTACAGAAATCCCCAAGAAATAACTCAACTTCCCTAAGTCAGTCATAGCGAATTCAGATTTGAGCAGCCGAATGATCTCATTTTTCAATACATCAGACAAGACAGTCAGAACAATATCATCCACATATAATAACAAGTACACAATGTCACTACCTCGATGAAAAATGAATGAATGGTCATATTTACTGCACACGAACCCAATCTGCATAATGTAAGTAGTGAATCACTCATACCAAGCCCGGGGGGCATATTTCAAACCATATAGGGACTTATAGAGACGACAGACATAATAAGGAGCCTCTGGATGTACAAAGTCTGGTGGTTGGTGCATGTAAACTGTTCTTTTAAATCTCCATGTAAAAATATATTTTTTACATCAAACTAGTGAATCAGCCAATTCTTACCCATAGCTATGCTTAGAATAGTGTGAATTGACGACCGGACTGAAAGTCTTACCACAATCAACACCATCATGCTGCCCTGTGCCATTTGCCACAAGTCTAGCCTTGTGACTTTCAAGATCACCACTATCTCTGAACTTATGACGAAAGAGCCACATACAACGAATCACATTCACCCCATCAAACCGCGAAACAAGATCTCACGTGCGTTGAGAGGTAAGCGCATCAAACTCCTCACGCATGGGCTCATTCCAATTTGGGCCAAGTTTTGCAATTTTGGGTTTTAGGTAAAGGTGATATGGATTGGGTGGATAGGTTAAAGTGGACTTTGAATTTAAAAATCCCGTACTTGGCATGAGTTTCCATGTGGTGTGTGGGTATGGGGGTGGGGCAGTGGGCCTCGGGTCTGTGGCAGTGAGTGGGAAAGGGTTCGGGATGGGGCAGTGTGGTGTGGGGCTGGGCCGTAGGTGGCCGGAGGATGTGGAGGTAAGCGGGGCAGGGGGATGGGGTAGCGGTATACTGTGGGTTGGTTGGGTGTGTCGGGGGTGGGGCGGGCAGTGAAAGGGTGGATGCAGACAGGGGTAGGGTGGAGGCAGGCGGTGGCAGGTTGTGGTTTAGGTTGTCGTTGGCACTTATTAGGCAGCGGGTCATTTTGGGGTAGTGCGGGGCTGGTGGTTGGGTTGCGGTAGTTTGCGAGATGGGTGGGTGTGCCGGTGGGATGTGTTTTGTAGTGTATTTTGGACTAGAGGTGAGGTGTCTGAATCATCAAGGAATCTGTAATCACTGACTCATAATTTTTGGATGTTGTCAAACGGGTAAACGTACTCAACAAACGTGATGTGGCGTGATATAAATGATTTTGTTTGTGGATAATTCATAGCACAAGTACCCCCTATGGATTGAAGAGAAACCTAGGAAGGCGCACAAAGTGGAGCGAGGTGCTAATTTGTGGGGGGGCCGTGGATGTCAGAATTGGGTAACAAATACAACCGAAAATTCAAAGGTGATCATAGGTAGGGATTCGACGGTAGAGAATTTCGGTGGGTGTCCTATTTTGAATCGCACTGGTAGGTAAGATGTTAAGAATGTGTTCTATCATTTTTAATGCATATACCCAAAAGGTAGGGGGAGAGACGCATGAAAAAGAAGGGTACGAATCATATTATTAATGGTGCGGAGAATTCTTTCGGCTTTACCATTTTGAGGGGAGGTATGGGGCCATGAAAAATGAAAGATCATGCCATTAGCCGCATAAAAGTTATGATAAATGGAATTATTGAACTCACGAATATTATCACATTGAAATATTTTGATGTCTTTTTCAAACTCCATTTTAACCATTGTACGAAACTCAAGGAATTTAGAGAATTCTTGAGATTTGAGTTTAAGCGGATAAACCCAAAGGAAGTGAGAGAAATCATCAAAAAACACCAAATAATATTTATGGTCTAGGTTGCTAGTTATAGGAGAAGTCTATAAATCTGCATGAATAATATCAAAGGGAGAGAAAATAATACTTAGAGATAGCGTAAATGGAAGTCTAACATGTTTTCCTAGATGACAGGAGGAGGAACTATGGGAAAGTTTCACGTTAAGACATTGGATTAGATTGTGGTTTCTAAGGGAATTAAAAACATGAGCACTCAGATGATCAAGTCTACTATGCCACGTTGATGGAGATATTGTAGCTAAAGCGGGGGGAGGAGTGACATGGGCAGTGGGCATGGATAGGAAGGGATAGTGGCCTCCCTCACTATTGCATCTGGTAAGAAGTTTTTCTGTACGTAGGTCCGTTATAGAAAACCCAAATTGGTCAAAATTGATGGATACGGAATTATCGGAGTCAAATTTTCTAACGGAGACTAGGTTCTTGATAATATTAGGGGCATAAAGGATGTTGTTAAGGGAGAATTGGGGATGTGATGGTGGGGTTAGTGTATGGCCAAACCCTTGTATTGGGATGCCATGACCATTACCGATCATAATAGATTGAGGAGTATTTAAATTGTGCAGTTGTGAAAGATTATCAGAATTGTTGGTGAGGTGAGACATGGCGTCTGTATCCATATTTCATTCATTGTCAGGCCGCAGCAATTTGAGAAAATTGAAAGTAAGGCCCAAATCCGTGGGATTAAGGCTGGACGGCTACAGTTGGGCCGTTGTGTAGTGGGCCTGCCTGAGGGGGCGCCAAATTGGTTGGCAGCATACTGGGCCTCGGTGTAAAATCATATATACGGGGCAATTTTGTCTTAAAGACAGAGAGCCATCTCTCGACTCAGCCACAGTTGTAACAATCCAGATTTAGTATTTCTTGATTTCAGGTTATCAAGATTCAACATTCAACAAGCTTGCAGCAGTTCTGAATATTGACTATTTGTTTATCCTTTCGAACACTTGTAATATTTATTTACTTCCCGTACTGCTTTACATATCCAACACATACAAGTGTCAAGATAGCATTTGTGTGGCAGGTTGTGGGGTTAACATGTAACTTTGTAATGTGGGGTGATTAATATGGGAAGAGGCAAATCAAATCGTGGTCCTACTATATATAAGGGTCATCTACAGACCTTTGCATGTAATACCATTTTCATTACAAGACTATATAGAAGCAGCACCCTTTGTAGTTAGGATAAGCAAAACAATTGTTAGCAAAAAAGTGAGTAGTTCATGGGAATTATAGGCAGCAACATGATAATGTTCATTTGATATTAATGGATGTTAGCTGCAACAAGCAAAACACGGTCCCTAAGTCATATTGAATTTCATTTTTTAAGCTGGTCCATTCGTGCTTAAGGCTAGGTGTCATACGAGCTATTTGGGTTGTTTTATCAATAATCGACGAAGGTATGTTAACACAAATTAATTCTTTCTTTTGGCATGTTCCATGTAACGAAACGTAAACGTGATATTTTTCCATAAATTATTCTACTCTTAGTAGCCGAGGATGTTCCTGTTATTGATTCCTATGTTACAAGCATGTCTAAATATGTTCCTAAATCCTTATTGATGTATATGAGAAAAATGTTAATATTCCCAATGTTAGCGGAAGGTACAAGGATATTATGTTGTCCGATAAGTTCAGAATATTTTATTGTCATTAATGCATTTGCATTATATTCATGTATTACCCTGGACCCACATATATTATATACACTACTATATGGTATAAATTATATATATGTAGGGGATGGAAAAAGGGGAATGGCGTTATATACACTACACCACCTGCAGCTGGTACAGACTATCACTAAAAAAGAAGATGCTCAATGAGGCCAATATGATATGATGCACATGTGTGGCCAATATGAAATGATGCCCTCAAAGGCTGTTATGGGAAGGAAGATGTCCATGTGTGGCCAATATTTATATGTATACCGCATTTGCATTGTGCATGACATTTAGGCATATATATTAGGGCCCTCAGAGACATTCACTATTGGTCAGTTGTTGCTATTGGTTGTTGCTATCGACTGTTTCTGTCGACTGTTATTGTCAGCTATTTCTGTCGACTGTTTCTGTCGGTTGTTGCTATCAGCTATTGTTGTCAGCTGTTTCTGTTTATTTTTGTATCTCTATTATGCTATTTCTCATGCCAGACATGCTCGATACATTAGTCGTACTGACGTCCCTTTTGTCGGGGAACGCTGCCTTTTATGCCCGCAAGTTCACGTAGGCGAGGTGACGAACCGCATTAGTAGGTTGATGACTCAGCGTATAGTGGAGCACTACTCTTGTTTCGGAGTGTTGGTCTGATTTTGGTACGATATTTTTGCATGTACATATGGGTATGGCGGGGCCCTGTCCCGACCTTTATGATGATATATACTCTTTTAGAGGCTTGTAGACGGTGTCCTGTGTATAGTAGTTATGTATGGCCTTATCGTTCTTGGTATGTACGTATATATGAGTTGAGCTTTCTGGATAAAATTTTACATAGTTACTTTTCAGTATATAGTTTCTATGTGTGAGCATGGTACCTAGTGACGGGCCATGGGGCCCCTGATTGTTATGGGTAGATGTAAGTACACGACTAGCGGTACTCGGTAGGTAAGGTCCGGGTTCCCGTCGCGGTCCTCCGATTTGGGTCCTGATACCCTTAGTTAGCAGTAGCCGCAGTACCTTTGAAAATCTTAGCTAAGGAGCCGTTTGGATATGGTTTGAAATAATGATTTGAAATCATATGGTTTGAAGTTGAAGTTTTGTTTGGACATGTAATTTGGGTTTCTTAAGTTCTATCTTTTGTCATTGACATAAAAACCCCACAAGTTGTGAAAACCATCAAGACTTTCCTAATTCTTACACAATCTTACCAAATGAGCAAGTCATAGTTCATAACAAAATTAATACGCGGCTCAAAATCGTACACTTTTAAGTCATGGCATAGTCATACCTTTGTATTCTATACAATATAAATTATGTATTGGACAATTATATACAATACAATATAAAGTCGAGCAATTGGTATATATCTACTAATTTGTGAATCTTGTTTTACAAATATAAACTTATGTTGTACACTTTTTAAGTCATGACATAGTCATACCTTTGTATATATGTACAATATAAATTATGTATTGGATAGTTATATCCAATACAATATAAAGTCGATCAATTGGTATATATCTACTAATTTATGAATCTTTTTGTACAAAATATAAACTTATGAGACAAGTTTTATATTTAAAAAAATTGAAATCATGATTCGGAATCACAAATCACACCTTTTTGGATGATTTGAGATTTGACATGAAGTTGAAGTTTAAGTTATGTCCAAATTGCATAAACAAACGTGATTTGAAATTAAATTATGAAATCATAGTTTAAAAACGCATGTCCAAATGACTACTAAGAGAGATATGTGATATGTCCATGAAAATCTTGTTCTTTAATTATATATGTGTGGTATCATGAATAGTAACATTGAATTAGTAGAACATTAGAGAAATTGACCGCGCCATATTAGATACTTGAAATAAGCCTTCTCTAATTTTGAATATCAAAAAACTTTTGAAGATCCTTTTTATTTTTCAAATTCAAAGTAGATTAAATTCATCAAGTTTTAATTATCAATAATGGTTGTGAAGATATTACTAATTTATAGGATAGCTTTTTGTAATTTTAGTCGAGATAGAAGAGAAAAGAAAGTAGATTAAATTCATCAAGTTTTAATTATCATTAATGGTTGTGAATATATTACTAATTTATAGGAAACTTTTTTTTGTAATTTTAGTCGAGATAGAAGAGATAAAATTGTCATATATAAGCAATAGTTCTATATAGTGATTAAGTTACAAATATAAACGATTTCATCAAAGTTAGTGTTAAAAATGTGAGTTCATAATCATATCAATCTTCGTAAATCACGTGGTTGAGAAATATTTTTTTAATAGATATGCATTACCCATGAGCAATGAACCTACCCAAGAGTGAATCACGTGGTTGTGTTTTTTTATCTCTTATATATTCTCTAACAATTATTGTATTGTGGACCTTTATTATTGTTGTACTTCTAGTTGTAGGTCATAGATGTAGAACTACAACATAACGTATTTTAGTTAAGTAAAATTTATTTATATTGTAGTAGTTAGTTTTAACGGTTAAGTCCATTTTAAGCAACATAGACTTAATTAATTACAGTTGAAATAATTTAGGAGTGAATTTTTTGTTATTGATTACAACCTTAGTTTAAAAATAACAAAATAACTTTTTTAGTTGAATAATAATCGTTACAGTGAAATACAAATTGTTATTGATGATGAACCTGAAAAGAAAAAAAATGTACAACGCGAGATTAAATTTATTGTAGGAGGTGTTTGACTTCTTCAAATTAAATGAAAAAGAGAGAGCAAATTTTTATAATAATTTGGTGAAAATAATTACATGAAACATTTCATCCCAGAAGATGCTAAAATGTCTACATGATAGACATGAAATCATACAAATTAGAGAATTTGAAAAACAAAAAAAATGAAAAAGCACATAGCCCATTTGATGCGAACCTTAATAGTAAGGGTGCAATAAAAAAGATTTAGCACAGAATAATCTATCAATGTAAGCTAAACAAAATATTATTTCATCTAAATTTTTCTTACATAGCTATAGTACTTCACCTTTATATTATGATGATATTACATTTTTAATTCTCATTTTAACAAATTCTATAATATTTCTTATATATAAGTGTGATATTTTATGTGAAAGTTAAAATTATGTACTATAGCTTTTTACTGTTTTAAATGTCAAACAAAAAAGATAGAAACAGAAAGAATTGGTTAAAGAAAAGTAAAACAAAAAGTAATCGTAACTTAAAACTATGAGATTTACATTTTATATTTCACTTTCTTTCCTTTTCTATGGTTTATTATTTATGTAGTATTTTTAGATTTTACTTTTTATTTCCTTTTTCATTCAGTATCTTTTTCTTTTTATTTTGCAATTTGCCTCCTCATTCTTCTCCAATTATCACACTAAATTTATTATCTACTTAAAAAAAAAATCACAAATTTGTTTTTTTTTTTAATAACTTACCATATCATTGTAATACTCCATATCCATAGTCCTCATCCTTTGTATAAATCAAAAGAGTAGAAAGAAAGAACCGATATTTCATGGTAGGCACCATCCTCATGGTTCACAAATTGGGTTTTAGAGGAGATTCCGGTGACTTTCGATCTTCATTTTATTAAGCTCCGGAGAAATAAGGTTTAGTTCTTATTTTGTTAGATCTTTTAACAATTTCTGTTGGCATAAAATGGTCAAATCCACACAGTTATATTCTAATGAATCATTTATTACAAATCAATATTTCGAATTTTCCAAATATTCTCTTACAATGATTCTTCGATTTCGTTAGTTGACGTACAAATTATGTGCTCTCCTGCCTAGTGTTATACCTTTTTAAATTGATTGATTGCAATAAGTTCTTGATTTTCATTCTCCATTACAAATAATAAAACTATCATTCATATTACAGCACGTTTGCATCTTTATTAGGTTGTAGCAATTTCATTATTGCACATTGTTCACTAATTGCTAAACATTAGCAGTGACTTTTGGCTTTCTAAACTGAAAAAATTAAAGATGGGTAATTAAAAGAAGGTAATTAAGAAATGAATTTTAAGTTTTCTAATAAATCATATAAACAGAAAAAATTAAGAAAAATGTCAAAAAGGGAAAAAAAGATAAATGGTATTTTAAACCATAGAGAGGTGACACATCAACTTGTCTATGTCTAGATTTATTATATAAATAGATTATTACAGATTTGCTACAATTAGTAAAATTCAATTATATTAATTATTGTAGATTTAGAGCAATAGCAAAAGCTCTAAAAAGGGAAACAACATAGTACTCCCTCCGTGTTATGTGATACATTTCAAATTTCAAGATTCAAATAATTTTTTCTTTGACTGTAATTTTTCATATATTCTTTAAATATTTTGAATTATTAATTATTGTAATTTATAATACTTTCTACTTAATTTTTAAATATGTAAATTTTATTTCAAAAAACTTAAAGATTCCATGTATGAATTCACGATCAAAAGTAATCTGTTCGAGTACTCCGAAATCAGAATTTACGTGGTTAGTTGGGACAAATGGAGTACATGATTTTTGTCTTACAACGCGTTTTATAGTAACAACGAATTTAATATTACGATATAATAAAATTTAAATAACAACAAACATTTATTTAAAATAATAATACGATACAATACAACAGAGTTATCCAAATAAGCTGTAAAAAAAACAATATTACTTGATTCTTTATCCTATAATTAATAACCATGAATTGAAAGTCAAACATGTTCAATTTGTGTTGTTGTCATCTCATTTTGTCGACTTTTATTCTTCTGCTTCTTTGTTTTCTCGAACTCTCCATAGAAATATGAGACGAAACCCCAAAGAGATAGGAAAAGAGAAAGTCCCTTTTCACCGGAAAATTTTTCATTAAAGAAAATTACGCCTAATACTTCAGTAACTGGGAGTAAAACTGATATTATAACCCCAGACATTAAAGAAGAAGAGCAGTAAATAACTCCAACAGCACCTGCAAAGAAGCATTGCCAAATTATGGCACTCCATACTATCACTATGTAATATCTAGCTTCTCCCAGGTTAAATTGTTTTGCCTCCCTTGAAATTGCCTGCAAAATTTCAATTAATATTTTAATCCCTTTTCTTTAAAGAGAATCTCTAAAAGTAAAACAAAACTAGTACTCCGTCTAGAATATAGAGATGACAAATAGGACGCAACTGCAACAGAGCCAAATTTTTTAGTAACAAGATTCAATATATAAAGAAGTAAACATATAAAGAAGCTAAGAAAATTCAACATCTACTATATAAACAAACAAGATATATAATTTTAACCATGTAATTTTTTATTAAAGATGGTTCATATGAATCCCTTTTAGGTACACTAGCTCCGCGTATGGATACTACAGGTTATATAAATAAATGGAGAAGAATTTAGAGATTGCAATTGACGCTGGTTGGATTGATATCCATGTGGGTACGTTGAAATTAGAGATAAATACTATGCTGATGTCAGGAGCGGAGCTAGCACGGAAAGGTTAAGTAAAATTCTAGTACAAATCCAAGAATTCACTGATAATAAATTTTGAAACTCATAAATTTTAAATTTTGAATCAACCTCTCGCCCCTGAGATGATGAGTTCAAAAAGATACCTGAAAGTCCTTATTGGCAATCATTCCAACAGTGCAGAAAGCAGTAGAAGCAAAACACATGACCATCTGAATCTCCAACACCAACGTTGCAGTAATAACCTGTTTTGCCTTCAAATAAATCAACTCAATAAAAGGAAAAAGAACCCCATACAAAGCTGCAGCCAAAGCTGTCACAATAAAACCAATAATATAGGCTTTACTAGTCACACCCTCGGGTCTATCACCATTCGCCCGAATACCCAATAAAACCGCACCGACTATCAACAGAACCAACGCATTAATAGAATACGGCGTAAACTTCAGCTTCACTATGAAGTAAGCACCTATTGCCGTGAACACAAGTTGACCCGCGATAAGAAGCGATGACGTTGACACGGGGAGGCTCGATGAGCCCCATGAATAGAGAAACGCGTCAAGTCCCATTAGAACGCCAATGATGAACGAAGCAACGAAAATTCGGGGTGTTATGAAGTAAAACTTGGCATCAGAGCCCTCGGTTTTACGTCGATAGAAATATAGGATGGCTAAAGGTATAAGGGTGAGTGGCCATCCACTGGTTTGTAACCAACTACTAAGCCATATTCTTGAACCTCCTTCGACAAAATATAGACGCATAATTAGAGGTCCACCACATATGCCAACAGCCATCACCAGAGTGTTTATTATCAAGAGAAATATCCTCATGTTTCTGCTTAATGCTTGATCTTCCATATTTAATTTCAAGAGATTTGGATTTTTTTGCACTTGTTGTAGTGGAAACTCCGCTTTTATAATTGAGAGGAATCTGTGCCCATAGCTACAATTGGTTTCACAAATGGAGAGTGGTCCTCCTTCCAGACGGTTCGTCCGTATAATTGTAGCAAAAAAATGTAATGCATACTATCTAAAATTTGAGAGTGTATATATGGTCTTTTATTTTTGGTTTTCCACTCGGTGTTTGATATCCGTATTAGAGTCTTGACTATATTCGGATTCGCATCGCGTAAAGTCTATTTCTGAAGAAAGCGCTCCATCCCAAGAACGTTTTCATAAACAAGGCTCAAATCCAAGACCTTTCATTAAGAGAGGACCAGTGTTATCCATTGCACCACATTATTTTGTGGTGGGTATATATGGTCATGTCCTGTTTATTCAAAGTTTTAATCATCTAGACATACAAGTTTGTATCTATGAGACTATGTCCTAATCGTCCAAACTAAATTGGGGCGGCTACATCAATCATCAATTCCAACATGTAACTAGACTTTTAAGAATTTGGGTAACAATGAAAGAAAAAGAAATTTACAATTTTCATTTCTTATGTTCTGTTTAAGTCAAAATATACTCACTAATGTGCTTATTCAAGTTTTATTCATGTAGACATACAAGTTTGTATCTATGTTGAAGGAAATTGATTCCTTGGTTTATTTCATTCCCATATTGAATATATATATACAAGTTTACAATGCTAATATTATGGAAGACCTATCTAATCATCCTAAATGAATTGATACTAATTTACAATCATATCATAATCATGTGATTACAATTGATGTGATTTTATTATGATTTGAGATAATTATGGAATGACCACATAATTATCCTAACAGTCCCCCACAATCTTAGCGGGAGGTTCTCGGATGCTCAAATTGTCCCTGAAATCATCAAATAGTACGTGCGGAAGACCTTTGGTGAAAATATCAGCAATCTGATAACGATATGGTACATGGAGAACTCAAACTTGGCCACGTGCAACCTTTTCTCGGACAAATAATAAATCCATTTCTATGTGTTTGTGCGTTGATGCTGGACAGGATTACCGGATAAGTATATCACACTCACATTATCACAATAAACCACAGTTGCCTTTTCAGTCGGACAATGTAGCTCTAACAGAAGATTACGGAGCCAACATGATTCAACAACCACATTGGCTACCCCTCGGTATTCTGTCTCAGCACTTGACCGAGGCAGCGTTGGTTGTCGTTTTGACGACTATGAAATGAGATTGTCCCTTAAGAACACGCAATAACCAAAGGTGGAACGTCGTGTGTTTGGGCGGCCACCCCAATCCGCATCTATATAGGATGAGAGACTCGAAACGGAGGACTTATACAAATGCAAACCAAAATGAAGAGTACTCTTAACATACCACAGAATTCTCTTGAGGACCCCCATATGCTCTTCCTTCGGATCATGCATGTGTAAACAAACTTGTTGGACCGCATAGGAAATATCGGATCTCGTGAAAGTCAGATACTGTAAGGCCTCTGCTAGGCTGCGGTAATGTGTTGGATCGATGTATGAGTACATGTAGAGTTACTCAAGTTTGCCTTTGTATCGATCGGCGTATGTGATGGTTTGCAGGAGGACATTCTGGCCTTTTCAATTATTTCCTCGGCATATTTCTTTTGACTGAGGAATAGGCCACCTGCATATTGAGTCACAACAATGCCTAGAAAATAATTTAAAGGACACAAGTCCTTTATTGCAAATTCTGTTGCAAGAAGAGACATAATAGACTGGCGAAGTGATGTAGATAATGTTGTGAGAATAATGTCATCTACATATAGAAGGATATAGGCCATGTCATTTTCCTTCCTATAAATGAACAAGGACTGATCTGACTTGCTGTGTGAGAAACCCAGTTTGGATACAAACCCTGCAACCATGTTATACCATGCCCGGAGAGCCTGTTTCAAACCATATAAAGATTTTTCAATAGGCAAACATAATCCGGATGAGTAGAATCTCGGAAACTCAAATGATGGTGCATGTACACCGTCTCATGTAAGTGACCATGTAAGAATGCATTTTTGACATCCAATTGATGAATGGATCAGGATTTTGAAAGTGACAGGCTAAGAACAGTCCTGATAGTTACTGGCTTAACCACCGGACTGAATGTTTCACTACAATCCACGCCAACCTGCTAAGATATGTCATCACCAATAAGACGAGCTTTGTATCTCGAAAAAGAGCCATCAAAATTCTTTTTATGACAAAAAACCCACATAGACCTGATTATGCTAACATTAGATAGACGGGGCACCAATTCCCACATCTTATTTTTAATAAGAGCAGCAATTTCGTCTAACATGACAATTTTCCAATTCGGGTCTGATAGGGCTGCTTTTGAATTTTTGGGAAGAAGTGATGGTTGGACTGAAGATGTCAAGTTAAAATGATGTTTGGCCTGAAAAATAATGGTCCATAGGTGGCTAAAACCGAAGACTGGGATCATGACTCTTGGGTATGGTAGTGGGCTGAGGAGTAGTCGGGTTTTGGGCCAAGACCATTGGCTGGATATGTTGACTTACAGCCGGGTTATTGGGATGATAGAAAATAAGAGTGTAGTCTTGTACAAGAAGTCGGGCCATGGATACGATCTAACCATGAGAAGTGGACTGGGCTGAGATCGACGGTACAGAGGCAATGACCTCTACACAATGGTCTGGCCCAGTCCCATTTTGTGGTTGGGCCGATAAGGTGGGAGGATCATTTTGGGCCGATCCCGTCTGATTTTGGGTATGGGTATGATGTTGTAAAGTTGGATGGATTACAGTGTCCAAAAAATCATAAGGAGGCGAGAATGCCATATGAGAATTAGCAAACGGAAATGTAGACTCATAAAAAATAACGTGACGAGAGATAATGATTTTCCTATTCGACATATCAAAACATTTATATCCCCTATGATTTTGTGGGTATCCCAAAAATACATAAGGATTTGACCGGCCCTGAAGTTTGTGAATGGTTGCGACGGAAACAAGGGATAACACAAACACCCTCAAATGTGTAAAAGATGGGAGACGGTGGTATAACATTTGTGTAGGTGATATGTTGGAGAGTAGTTTGCTAGGGAGAATGTTTAAAATAGATACTCGGTGGGGTGGACGAATGCACAAGAAGAGACCTAATAATATTATTAATTATGCATTTTTTTCTTTCGGTTTTCCCATTTTGAGGTGATGTTTGTGGACATGAAAGACGCAAAGACATCCCATTTTATTGACAAAAAATATTAAATTGGGTATTTATGAATTTTCTCTCATTGTCACATTGAAAACATTTAATGGATTTGCCAAATTGGATTTTGATAAACACACTAAATTGTTTTAAAATGGTAAAGACTTGCGAATTTTTCCCTAAGAATATCCACAGAAAATTCGAATAATCATCTAGAAGAATCATATAATATTTATGACCTGCATAACTCAAAACAGGTGATGTCCACAAATCACAATGCACAAGATCAAAAGGCATAAGCGTACTTGAAGCAGATAATGAAATAGGAAGTTTAACATGCTTTCCAAACACACAAGCCTGACAAACAAAAGAGTCCAAAAGTTTGTTACAAGCAACAAAATTATTTTTCCTAAGAGTGTTGAACACCGGTGCTCCCGGGTGTCCCAAACGATTATGCCATACTGTAGGAGAAATAGTTGCAAAGGTCGTTGGTTTTGTCACTTGGTTGTTGAAAATCGTAGTTATGGGATACAAGTCCCCCATGCTATTACATCTCATAAGTGGCATCCCCGTCTGAAAATCCTTCACAGAAAACCCATAAGGATCAAAATTCACAAAAACATGATTGTCAATAGTAAAACGTCGTACAAATATCAAATTTTTAATCAGATTTGGTGCATGTAAGACATTTTTCAAATATAATGGTGGGTTAGGTGAGGGAAATTTTACTTGACCAATACCACGAATTGGATTTCTTGCCCACAACTGACAATAATATTTTTATTACTGTTCATATTAAAATAAGATGACAGATTACCTTGAGATACCGTCATGTGAGACGTAGCCCATGTGTCCATGTACCATGACTCATCTGGAATATTCATATTCATGTTGTTCATGGCTTGTTCGATATCGATGGGAGCATAGCCTACAGAAGATGGTGTTTGTGCTACCAAAGCGTGTTGCGGATGAGAACCTAGAATTCCGAATTGTCGATTTGAAGATGAGGGCTTGGCCCATGACGTAGTGGGGTATGGGCACGGAGGGGCAGCCCACCGTGGGGCCTAGGCCCACTGCGAGTACTTCCCCCATTGGTTTCCGCCTGGCTAGGCAGACGACTGCCACTAGTTGGGCCGCAACTGCCCCTGCTGGTTGGTGTTGCCGCCAACTGGTTGGCCGCCGCCCCTCCCCCATCCCTTTCCACCATTATTTTTTCCTTTATTGTTAAGTTTTGACCCCCATTTTTTACCATTATTGTTGCGTTTTCCAGTTCCACCCGAACCAAATTTTGTGGCTGAAAATTTGCGGAAAATGAGTTAGTGGAGACGAGGGCAGTTCCTACAGTGGTTGCCTCGGAGGATGCCTGCTTTGCTTTGCGTGTTTCCTTGAGAATCAACCTCGAACGAGCCTCGTAAAATGGAGGCAATAGATTACTCTACTGAATGAATGTAGCGACTCCATCATACTGTTCATTCAATCCTGCAATTAATTGAAGAACCAACCTTTGATTTGTTACCGGCGAACCAACGTTGGATAGTTGGTCTGCGAGCACCCTCAATTCTTGACAATAGGCGAACACGTTTGAGAAGTCATCCAATTTAAAGTTGGTAATTTGGTGTTCAAGATATATAGCCCTAGAAAGTTTGTTATCTTGAAAAATGCTTTGTAAATGTTCCCACGCCTGTTGAGCCGTAGAGTTCAGCTCTAATATGGTATGCAAAATATTGTTGGAGATAGTTTCATAAATCCATTGAAGGACTATAACATCTAAACGGGACCATAACTTTTTGTCCACCTCAATGGTATCCGATGATGACTGGGAAGGTATGATATGGTCTATTACGTCATATGCGCGGCAATAAATTTTGAACAATTCCGCTCAAGAGGTGTATTGCCCTTTTTCCATCTCAAGTGTTTTGGAAATAAAGTTTTTTGACGTTGTTTACGACAAGAGCTAAATGAAATTTTTGTTTTTTCGGCCATAGGTTTCCAAGAAAAATCAAAACAAACTGAATGAGAGAAAATTGTTTTGTGTTTGGTGGAAGTATAGTAGATAACCCTAAGTGGCGGCTAGGGCTTTCGGAGAGAGGAAGAAAGTTGATAGCCGAGGGGGGCGTAGTGGTTTAGGGTTAGAGTAGTGGTTTTAGGTTTAGGGTTTTGTGAAAAACCCCTACTTCAGCCGAGAGAGAAGAGAAAAAAAATTGAAAGAGAGAAAAAAGAATTTTCGGCTAAGAGGAGGCCGAAGGGGAGATGGGGTTTAGGGCAAAAATATTTATGGCTCTTGATACCATGTAGGAAATTGATTTCTTGGTTTATTTCATTCTCATATTGAAAATATATATACAAGTATACAATGTTAATATTATGGAAGACCTATCTAATCATCCTAAATTGATACTAATTACACATCAGATCGTAATCATGTGATTACAATTAATGTGATTTGATTACGATTTGAGAGCATAATTATCCTAACATGTGACTATGTCTTAATCGTCCAAACTAAATTGGGCGGCTATATCAATCATCAATAGCAACATGTAACTAGACTTTTTAAGAATTTGGGTAAGAATGAAAGAAGAAGAAATTTATAATTTTCATTTCTTATGTTCTGTTTAAGTGAAAATATACTCACTAATGTGCTTATTCAAGTTTTAATCATGTAGACAGACAAGTTTGTATCTATGTGACTGTCTTAATCAATCATCAATAGCAACATGTAACTAGACTTTTTAAGAATTTGGGTAAGAATGAAAGAAGAAGAAATTTATAATTTTCATTTCTTATGTTCTGTTTAAGTGAAAATATACTCACTAATGTGCTTATTCAAGTTTTAATCATGTAGACAGACAAGTTTGTATCTATGTGACTGTCTTAATCAATCATCAATAGCAACATGTAACTAGACTTTTTAAGAATTTGGGTAAGAATGAAAGAAGAAGAAATTTATAATTTTCATTTCTTATGTTCTGTTTAAGTGAAAATATACTCACTAATGTGCTTATTCAAGTTTTAATCATGTAGACAGACAAGTTTGTATCTATGTGACTGTCTTAATCAATCATCAATAGCAACATGTAACTAGACTTTTTAAGAATTTGGGTAAGAATGAAAGAAAAAGAAATTTACAATTTTCATTTCTTATGTTCTGTTTAAGTGAAAATATACTCACTAATGTGATTTAGGGATTAACTAATCGTTTAATCTAGAGTAAAATGAGCTGGTCAAAAGAAGTTTAGTTTAATAAATGGGTAGGTCAATGACCAGTTCAAAAGTTCCTTCGGTTGAAATGAGCTAATAATGGGTCATAATATATTTTTTCAAATACTTCTTAAATATTTTGAATTGTTAACTATTGTGACTTATAATATTTTCTTTGCAGTTTCTAAATATGTAAATTTTATTTCAAAAATATAAAGATTCTATGTCCAAATTCGCATTAAATATTAATTAGCTTGACCCTCGTAATCCGAATCAAGATAATTTTTTTAGGACGCATGGAGTATTTTTTTTGGTTTTTTTGTGTGGATATGTTTATGTACGTACCTATTAATTTTTTTATTATTATGATTATATATAACATATTAAACAAAAAAGATGTATTTTAAAATTTTACTGACAAGATTTTTATAGGTCAATTTTAACTATATATCAACCCAATTTTTAAATTGCTAATTAGAATTAACCACCCAAACTTGAATTGATTGAACATACTAGTCATATTTTTATGAGCTAATTTTAAGAATATAATGAGCTAATTTTATCATTCCTAATCTAGATTACACCCAACAGGCTATTATTTGCCCCCGCCCCCCCGTACTCTGCAAAGATGACGAGGAATAAAGCAACAACTACTAACTCTATCAGAGAATAAATTAATATCCGTTTGTCTGAAAATGAATAATTTTTTAATTATTTTCATTAATGAAAATATTTATATACATGATATATAATATGTAATTATAAAAAATAAATATACATTTTCCTAATACAAGACTACTACATTTTTCTAATACAAGATTACTACCATAATTATACATGTACAAGAATTCTAATAATTATGGTAAGTAAATATACAAATTTACATGGGCCATATATGGCCGATATACAAGACTATCGTGTATAGTCTTTCACACCCCCGCAGTCATAGCGGGCGGTTGTCATACGCCCTAAAATCTTCAAACAAAACTAAGGGAAGACCCTTAGTAAAGATGTCAGCAAGTTGGTACCGTGAAGGGACATGCAAGACACGTACTTGTCCATGAGCTACCTTTTCACGAAAAAATGAATATCCATCTCGATATGTTTAGTGCGCTGATGTTGGACCGGATTTTCAGAGAGATAGACCGCACTAACATTATCGCAGTAGACCAAGGTAGCTTTCTGAATAGGAAAGTGAAGTTCTAATAGGAGATTACGTAGCCAATAGGACTCAGACACCACATTGGCTACCCCTCGATACTCGGCCTCGGCACTGAATCGTGATAAAGTAGTCTGGCGTTTAGCAGACCAAGAGACCAAGTTATCACCAAGTAACATACAATAACCAGATGTCAAACGTTTGATATCTGGACATCCACCCTAATCAACATCTGTATAAAACACGAGAGTAGATATGGAGGATGGATAAGTGCAAACCATAATCAAGAGTGCCCAAATGTAACACACATTGCGTTTAAGAGCGTGTATGTGCTCGTCCCTCGGATCATGCATAAATAAACACACGTATTACATTGTTTAAGTAATATCGGGCCTCGTGAAAGTAAGATACTGAAGAGCCCCTGCAAGACTGCGATAGAGGAAGGGATCCTTATAAGGTGTGCTAGAATTAACACTCAGCTTCGGTTTGGTATCAACCAGAGTAGAGAGGATTTAAAGGATGACATGTCAGCCCGTTCAATAATCTCAGTTGCATACTTCTCTGGGATTGAAATAGACCACCTGCATGATGAGTTACAGTTATACCCAAAAAATAACTCAACGACTCCAAGTCTTTCGTAGCAAATTCGGAACTGAGAACAGTAATGATAGACTTGCGCAGTTTATCAGAAGATGCAGTCAATATAATATCATCCACGTATAACATAATGTATGCCAGAGAAGTACCAAGACGATAGATGAATAGAGAATGATCAGACCTGCTATGAGAAAACCCAATAGTAGACACATAATCTGCAAACCTTTTATACCAAGACCGAGGCGTCTGTTTTAGCCTATACAAGGACTTCTTCAGCAAACAGACATGGTTAGGATGATCGAGGTCCCTGAAATCCAAGGGTTGATGCATGTAAACTGTTTTCTTGATATCACCGTGTAAGAAACCATGTTTCACATCCAGCTGATGAATGGGCCATGATTTCGAGAGAGCCAGACTGAGAACAGTGCGAATGATTGCCGGTTTGACCACCGAACTAACTGTCTCTCCACAATTCACGCCAACCTGTTAAGTTTTGCCATCACCTACAAGACGAGCCTTATACCTCTCAAAACAACCATTAGATTTTTCCTTATGAGTAAAAATCCACATAGAACGAATAACATTGACATCAGGCGGATGAGGCACCAACTCCCACGTCTTATTTTCAATAAGAGTATTATATTAATCATCCATGGCCAGATTCCAATTCGGGTCATGAAGGGTAGACACTGGATTACGTGGTAGGGGTGATTTAGTGACATTAGAATTGAGATTAAAATATCATTTTGGTTTAAAAATACCTCATTGGCTATAAGTGATGGGCCCTTGACTAGGAATAGAAGTGGGATGGACCTGGGTCGGTGTAGGGATGTCATAGGATTGGCCAACAGGAAGTGGGCCTTCTGGCCGACGGACTGGACTGAAGGAGGACTTGGCCGAAGATGTAGAAACTGGGCCAACAGGCAATGGGCCTGCTGGCCGAGAAATAGAATCTGGAGATTGATCAATTGGGCCAGCAGGCAGTGGGCCTGTTGACCGATTTGGGTCACGGGTTTGTTGGACTGAATGGTAGATCACATACGGCGAGAGCACATCATCCAAAAAATTATAAGAATTAGACACAAAATTACACAATTTAGCAAATGAAAATTGGGTTTAATAAAAAATAGCATGGAGACTAATTGTGATTTTATTAGAGGATAAATCAAAATATTTGTAACAATGATTATTAGATGGATAACCCAAAAACACACAAGCGATAGACCGGGCTTGAAGTTTGTCAATTGTAGAGGATGGGAATAGAGGATAGCACAAACACCCAAACACCCTAAGATGGGAATACGAATGATCTTTATGATAAATAAATTTTAGTGGAGATTGGTATGCTAATCCTTTGCTAGGGAGTATGTTAAGAAGGTATGTAGTCATTTGTATTGCATGATGCCAAAAGGAAGGTGGTAATGAAGCATGAGCTAGTAAAGTCCGAACAATATTATTAATGGTACAAATTTTTCTTTCGGCTTTCACATTTTGTGAGTACGTATGAGGACAAGAAAACCTAAAAGATATGCCATTAGCGTTACAAAATTCCCGAAATGGCCCATTATCAAATTCTCTTCCATTACCACATTGAATATTTTTAATTCCGTTCAAATTGGGTACGGATGAATGCTCTAAAGGATGAAAATGTGGAAAAAACTTGAGACTTTTTAGACAACGCAAAAGTCCACAAAAAATTAGAATAATCATCCAAAAATAACACATAATAACGATGGCCCAAAGAGCTCAAAACGGGAGATGTCCACAAATCACTATGAATAATATCAAATGGCATCAAAGTACTCAAAGTAGAGGCTACAAATGGTAATCTAACATGTTTTGCAAGCGGATAAGAAGGACAAACATTAGTATTACGCGTACTATTACAGTCAATAAAATTATTATTTTTAAGAGGGGAAAGAACAGACGCTCCCGGATGAACCAAACGTGCATGTCACAAGGAATGTGCTAAAGCGACAAACATTGACGGTGTGGCTTGATTAGTGGTAGTGATGGTGGTAGTGATAGTATAGAGCTCGCCCCGACTATTACATCTCATTAGAGGTATCCCCTTTGTGAAATCCTTCACAGAATATCCAAAAGGGTGAAAGTCAACAGAAACCCAATTATCAGTTGTAAATTTTCGAACAGACACCAAATTTTTAATTAAGTGAGGAGCATGAAGGACATTTTTTAAAGCTAAAAGCGGGTTCGGGGGAGATAAATTTGTGTGACCATAACCACTAATTGGAGTTGAATTACCATTACCAATAATTATGCCACAATTTTTGCTCAAATTGAAATAAGATGAGAGATTACCTGGTGCGGACGTCATGTGAGAGGTAGCACCGGTGTCCATGTACCAATTTACATCCGAGGGATTTAATATAAGTGTATACATCGCTGCCTCGATATTTGTGTGGGTCGAGACTACTGTTGGGCCCACAACAGCGAAGGCCTGCTGAGGTCGAGGCCCAAGCAGGCCAGCTTACTACCACGGCCCAGTTGGTTGCTGCATGTTTTGACCATTGGGCCTCTGTTGGCCGACAACCCAAGCTGATGAAGAAAATAGGCAGGGGGCCGACATGGGCCACTGCCCAGTGGCCCAAGCCTGTCAAGGGTTCAGTGGCCCGGTCCCATGCTGACCCCCACTGCCGCCGGTCTGTCCACCACTGCCGTCGCGGCCACTACCATTGCCACCGCCACGTCCACCACCGCGATTTTTTCCACAGGTTTGACCCTTTTAGCCACCCCCGTTATTACGGTTTTGACCATAATTTTTTGAGTATGATTGAGAGTCATTAGTTTCACGGGACGTGGCCATCATCATGGCGGAATTTACTCTGTTAGCTGCCTTTTTAGCCAATCCTACTTCTTCTAATGGAACGTGCCTGGTAGAACGATGGGAGATGATTGCTTTGACGAAGAAGAGTGACAACACCATTATACGCCTCGGAGAGGCCTACAACCATCTGAAAAATGAGACGATCATTAGTGACGGGCGTACCAACATTTTTGAGTTGATCCAACAACTCTTTGAGCCGTTGCCAATAGGCTGAGACGTTGGGAAAATCCTCCATATTAATGTGGGAGAATTCCTGCTTGAGGGTCACGAAACGAGAATTTTTGTTGTCTTGGAAGATATCTCGCAACATGTTCCAAGCATCCATTGCTATGGCGTTGGGTCCGATAATAGTCTGTAAGAGGTCCGTAGAGATGGTGAAATAAATCCATTAGAGCACCGTAGCATCAAGAGTTTCCCACAACTCTATTTCATCATCGGTGGTAGGCACCTTCTTTTTGCCTTTCTCTGATGTGATGGAGGACCCTATTAGACTTTGTGTGAATTTTAAATAATTCTGCCCACGTCGCATATTGGACGTTTTCCATCTCAAGAACGATAAGGATGTTGTTCTTGATATTGGAGACTGTAAGGGCGGGATGAAAGGTGTTCTTTGAGGTAGACATAATGAAAGAAAAAAAGGAGAATCAGGGATTCAGAAAAAAATGTGAAGGGATGAGTTGTCAGCCGGTGGCCGAGGTTCGGAAGCCGAGAGGGCGGCGGAAGAGAGGATATTTTGAGAAGGAAAAGTTGTCCATAGACTGATCATATCATGAAAGAGAATAATCTCTTGATTATTTTTCATTAATGAAAAGATTTATATACATGATATAGAATATGTAATTATGAAAAATAAATCTATCTTTTCCTAATACAATACTATTATCTTTTTTTAATATAAAATTACTACTATAATTATACATGTATAAGAATTCTAATAATTATGGTAAGTAAATATATAAATTTACATGGGTCATATATGGCCGATAGACAATACTGTCGTGTATAGTCTTTCAGTGTCCTTACTCTGAAAAGATGTACTCTCGAGATTAGCCTAACCTATAATAACATAAATGTTCTAGTGAATGACGCATTTCCCATACATTTTTTGACATGTTGTTCTCTTTTTGTTGGCTACGTACAAAAGTATTTTTTGTATGAAAAAATAAAAAAATATTTTCCTCCATCCCAACACACCCGTAGAGTAAGAACAACTGCACATATTAATGATGCCAACTACTATCAATGATAAATAGTGCTCATTGTGATTTGCCTTAACTAGTACTCCCTCGTCTCAATGTCGGTCAATTTTTTTCACATTAAAAAAAAATATAGATTACTAAGTTATTTTTATTTATTAAATATTTTTTAATAAAAATGAGTAGTATTAAAAAGAAGGGAAAAGGATAAAAAAATATCATCTAGTTTTATAAATTGACTATTTTTACCCTACGTCACAAGCTGGGGTCAAATTTATGCCTCCCGTTATAAATTGGGGTAAAAAATACCCCTCCCGTTAGAAATGTTTTTAAAAACACCCTTATTTAACAGAAACTCCAAGTCAACCCAAATAACTCGATTTCAATTGAAATTATTCATCATCTCTTTTAATCCAACCTGCGACCCACTAAACGAAATTGACCATACCAAATTAAACCCCAACAATAATGACTTTCATTTTCACCGAAAAATCAGAACACAAGATGATCTATAACCAGCTCTAAAATAAAATAATTTATTACTCCAGTTGTCCCAATTTGTACGACACACTTTCCATTTTAGTCTATCCGAGAAAGAATGACACATTTTTTTATTTGATAATAATTTAACTTTAAACTTTATCTTTTACGCTTAACAAGATGATCTATAACCACACAAATATCTTTAACTTGTTTTACACCACATAATTAAAAAATCTTTCTTTATTTTTAAATTCCGTACTCAATTAAACTATATCATATAAATTGAAACGGAGAAAATACATAACGGGAGAGGCATCAAAAAGCAAAAAAATGTGTTCTTTTATTCACGAAAGTATGCAATGAGATGTTTGCATTGAAAAAATTCTCATCTAACAACTTAAATTTTTAGATGAAATGATCAAATACTTTAATGTGGTACTCCCTCAATTTTAAAATGTTTGTCATATTTTTCTTTTTTGATCCGTTTAAAAAAGAATGTCTCTTTCCTTTTTGGCAACTATTTAATTTCAACTTTTCACATCCACATGATTAAGAAGGTGTTTGGATTGACTTATTTTAAGTGCTTATTGGCTTTGAAGCACTTTTTTTAGTTTGTGGTATTTGACAATGAAAAAAGTGTTTAAAATCACTTATTTTTAGGGATGAAAATTATAAAAATAAGCCAAAGCCAAAAGTTGAGTATTACCAACTTATGACTTTTGACTTTTAGCTTATAAACTACTTTTTAAAAGTCAATCCAAACACCCTCTAAATAACATTTTAGTATATTCTACATATATTTAATTTAAGATCACAAGATTAGAAAATCTTCTTTACTTTCATAAATTTGTGTCCTGTCAAAATCAGACAAATATTTTTAAAACGAAAAAAATATCAAGTAAACAAATCCTAGGTTTGAGTTACATAGCAAGTTAGCAACTTATTTATCAAAAAAGAATATTTACGTGCTCGGCTGCATAGAATAAAAAAAAGCCCACGTGTAGTGAAAAAAAATACTCTCTCTAATTATTTAATCTTTTATAAATGAAATGATCACAACAATTGAAAGGTTTCGTGAGCTTTAGGTAGTTTGTTAGCCATCATTTTCTTGCTTCTTATGATTGAATTAATTGAATGTGAGACGTTAGGTGGAATGAAATTAAAGTGGAAAATAGAAAACAATATTCACAAATAATGAAGAATCAACAAAGTTAATATAACAATAGTGAAGGGTGTCAAATGCTATGGAAAGTAAAAATAAGAGATTAAATAAATTGAATGCCAATTATGTTTTCGAATGTCGGCAATTATGTCATTCGACACCAGTAACAACACTTTAGCAAAATAGAAAAAAACTTGAAGTGTAAATGCAGCGAAAATTTAAAGAACACAAATGTTTTAAATTGTCATAAGTTATATATATTATATAACTTATGATAGTCAATGACCAAATGTATTGTATATATATTATATACAATTTTACAAATTCTTTTCTTTACAAATTTACAAGATAAAATGGAAAGGAATTAAAAGTTGAAGTCGCAGATGACTTCTGCCTGAAAAATCTAACTAAGTAGACATAGACAGCCTCTCATTACAATCGCTCCATACAAAACTAATCTAGAATTTAAACAACAATTGTAATGTTGAACAGAATGTTGTCAACACACTCAGACAACACTCGTGATCCATATTTTTAAGATGAAATCCCGAGAGCTCTCTTGGTAATTTTACTTTCTGGTTCTGGATATTGATTCTCTGTAGTAGCCTCTCTATTTATAGTAGAGAGTCTTCCTTGAAAATCTGATCGATCAATTGTGGAGGTTGAGGGAAAGGCTGACTGTTGGTGGGATTGGTTTGGGAAGATCAAGGAGTAATAATCTCAACAGCTTTGGCTTGATCCTCACGACAAGCAACAACTTTTGACTTAGTCCTCACTCGTTTTTTACCAGCTCCTTTTTACCTTGCCACGTCATTTTTACCTCATAGTAATATTTACAGAAATATTACTGCATCGCGTGAAGTAAGGCAAAATTTGTTCAGAAAATGTTGGTCCGAATGTTGTGCAACATTTGTCCCAACATACTTACATATTCATATCAATACTTGAGAAGATATATTGGGTCAAATGTCACAACACCAAATCCAACATTAACAATCTCCCCCTTTTTGCGTTTTTCATAAAACTCATTAAAATGTAAAGTTGACTTAAGATGTTGTCACAAATATTATCCGACATCTGTGATCAACAATTTCAATGTCATGCTCCCCCTTAACCTGTGATGACATACAAGCAAACATGTGTATACCGATTCATAGGATTAGAAAAGAAGAAAAACATTAGCACACATATCATCCAGTATATACAAAACACAAATAGAAATAAACCATTGTCAACAAATATCAATATCAATCCACTAAAGATCCTCATACAACATCGACAACAGCAACAACTCCATTCTTGCTCATCATACAGCAGCAGCAGCTTCCAACAGCTTTCTACTCCTACATAACAACTTCAGCTTCCTCTGCACATTAGCCTTTAGCTTTCTCCCCCTGCACCACCAACATCATCTCCCCTTTTTTGTGAAGAAAATAGCATCATGAAATAGTCTCTAACTTGTATTAGGGCATTTCTTGCAGCATCAACCTCAGTAATCTGTTGGTTGATTTTTCCAATTTGATCCACAAGCCATTCTTTAAACAGTGTAGATTGTCCTAGACCAGTGTTGCCCAGAATGTTGGTGACATTTCTGGCAACATTTTCCCTTTCAGCTTCCTTCTTCCAGGAAAAGTTGATGACTTTGTCCTTGCTCTTCAAAATTTCTTTGTTTACAGTGTAAAGCTCAAGAGCCTTTCCTTTTTTTCACAGTTGTCAAATATTTGTAAAGGCTTTGCCTTATTTTGATACACTTTTTTTATGATTTTTATATCATCGCAGAGAACGGTATCACGTTGAAAACACATTCTTATTGAAGGATCAAGCTTGGGTGACCAAAAGTTATGCACCATACAACAACAATATTTAGTCAGTGATATAGAATAGGTAAATGTCACCCGAAATGTTAGACAACATTTCAGCCGACATTCACCAAAAATGCATTTTTAGAGATTACAAAGACCAAGAGATTTCTTTAAACTAGAAAATACTCTCATAGTCCAAAGTTTCTGTAAAAATATCCGCTAGTTGATGAAGGGTGTCAACATGTTCAATTTGAACTAGCTGTTTTTCAACTAAATCTCTTAAAAAGTGATGTCTAATATCAATATGTTGTGTTCGTGAGTGTTGAACTGGATTTTTGAAAATATTTATAGCACTCAAATTATCACAGTACAAAATAAAAATGTTGCTAGTAAATCCATAGTCATCTAACATGTGTCGTATCCATATTAATTGAGAGCAACAACTTCCAGCTGCTACATATTCAGATTCAGCAGTTGAAAGTGGGACACAGTTTTGTTTACGACTATACTATGAAACAAGGTTATTGCCAAGATAAAAACATCATTCACTCGTATTTTTTCTATCATCCACATCTCCAGCCTAATCTGAGTCACTAAATCCTATTAAGTTAGGATTAGTGTCTTTGGAATACCAAATTTCCAATTCATATGTGCCAGCAACATATCGAATAATACGTTTCATGGCATTTAAGTGGGGCATTTTGGGACAGGCTTGAAAACGTGCACAAACACAAGCACTAAACATAATATATGGGCGACTAGCAGTAAGATACAGAAGACTACCTATCATAGATCGATATAATGTTGGGTCGACATTTTCACCAACATTATCCTTGCATACCTTCTCCGATAAACCCATTTTGCATTCTCCAAACCAAATCTTTTAACTAGATTCTTGGCATTTTACCCTGTGAGATAAAAATTCGATCTTCACTTTGTTTTATCTGCAAGCCTAAGAAAAAAGTTAATTCCCCAATCATACTCATTTCAAATGTCGATGACATAACTTCAACAAATGAATTTAAGTACGACTATGAAGTCGATCCAAAGACTATGTCATCCATGTAGATTTGAGCATTTATAATATCTACACCGTGTCATTTAATAAACAAAGTTTGATCAGCTTCGCCACGGTTAAAACCAAATTCAAGAAGAAAGTTAGTTAAACGACCATATCATGCACGAGGGGCTTGTTTCAACCCATACAGAGCCTTTTTAAGCTTGTACACATAGTGTGGATTGTAAGGATCTTCAAATCCTTTTGGTTGTTCATCATATACCTCCTTCTCTAAATAACCATTTAAGAAGGCACATTTTACATCCATTTGGTGTAAAGTAATTTTCAGACAACAAGCAATAACAAGTAAAAGTCTAATCGACTCTATTATAGTTATGTGCAAAGGTTTCATCAAAATCAATTCCTTCAACCTGAGTATAACCATGTGCAACTAGACGTGCTTTATTTTTAACAACTGTTCCCGATTCGTTTGATTTATTTTTAAATATCCACTTAGTTCCAATTACATTTGTATTATTTGGACGTGGAACTAAGTCCCAGACTTCATTTCGAGAAAATTGTTCAAGCTCTTCTTGCATTGCTTGTATCCACAAATTATCTTTAAGTGTTTCTACAACATTCTTTGGTTCTAATGTAGATATAAAACAAGAAAGACTAACCTCATGGTATATGGTTGACATACACACATACCATACCATTTCTCTATAGTTGAGTGGTTCTTTCCCTCTTGTTCTAATTCCTTCAAAAACTCCCTCTATCACTTGGCCCGTTGGATGATTCTTCCTAATCCTTGATGAGGGGTCCCTACGAACTTGGTCTAACAATTCAGCACTTGAATCCTCATCTGTGGCCTTTGTGGTCTCTATTGTTGTTTCAGATGTTGCTTCAGGTTTGGCAATATTTGTGGCAACATCCGATTCTTCTACACTCTGTGGACTTTCCATTGTATCTATAATGTTATTTTCAATAGTTTTTCCTGAAACATCATAAAGATCATCAAAGATAACATTTACAGACTCTTGTGCAGTTCTGGATCTCAGATTGTATACTCGATAAGCATGACTATTTTGTGAATAGCCAACAAAAATTCCTTTATCACTCTTAGAGTCAAATTTTACCAAATGATCCCTGTCATTTAAAATATAAAAAATACACCCAAAAACATGAAAGTAACGCAAGTTTGGTTTTTTCCATTTATAATCTCATAGAGTGTCATCTTTGTTCCTGACCTAAAATAGACTCTATTAGTGATGTGGTTAGCAGTATTCAAGGCTTCTGCCCATAAATGTTTAGAACTAAGCATCACTCTAGCCATTTCTTGCAATATCCTATTCTTCCGTTCTGCAACCCCATTATGTTGAGGAGTTTTGAGGGCAGAAAACTCATGGAAAATTCCCTTTTTCTCACAAAAAATTGTGAATGAACTATTTTCAAATTCTTTTCCATGGTCGGATCTAATCCGAAAAATAGGAGAATATAATAAATTTTTAATTCTAGAGTGAAAGATTTTAAACATGTCAAATGTTTGTGATTTTTCTTTCAAAGAATATATCCAAGAATATCTAGAAAAAGCATCTACTATCACAAATGAATACTGTCGCGCCCGTTTTTAACCGCGGCTCGCGGCGTAATGGCGTCGATTCCCTCTGGATTTGATAAAAATGATTTATTGAGAAGTCGTCACCTAATTATTCTAAGGTGAATTAGGGCACCTAAATGTTTACTAAATGCTGCAAAATAACTCCAGTTTTATGATCTGCGAAACTAATGAGATTCTAGGTAAGAATTCTTTATTATCCTAAAGGAAAGGGGTTAGGCAACCTTTAAGATCCGATAACTTGCGGTTATCCGATAAAACTTAGGTTAATTATTACGCTAGGAAAAATGCATGTTTTACAAGTATAAAATTAAAATAATATTGCAAATAGTTAATAAAAGATGCATTTTTGATAAAGTAATGATTTTTTTCCTTTTTGAGGAGTTTTGCAAAAGTGATTGTGATTTTGGGAAATAGGATCCGAAAATGATGCGTGACTTTGTTTATGAAAATACATATAAAATTGACCTTTTAGATAAAAGCATGTCTTGTAAGACATTGTTCATAAAATATATGCAAAGTAGATTTTCGAATAAAAGGGCATACATTTGTATGGTATTGATTATAAAATATATGCAAAGTTGAAAAAAGTATGCATTTGGATGACATTGATTATAAAAAATATAAGGTAATTTTTGGGTAAAATATGCAGTCATTTATAAAATTACATGCAAAGTGATTTTTTTGGATAAAAACATGCATTTGTATGACATTGTTTGTAAAATACATGTAAAGTTAATTTTTAGATAAAAGTATGCATTATATGTAAAATACATATTTTTTGCATTTTTGATAGCAAATGAGAAAAATGAATTACTTATAATGCGAAGACATGATTTATATGAAAGTTATTTTTTGAATCACAAATAAGATATAAATAAAATGTCATTTGTATGGTTAATAATGCGAATAAAAGATGACCAAATTATTTTAAAAATTTTGAACAGTTTAAAAAATAAGCTAGCATTTTGAAAGTATGGGTGACAGGCCTAAAATAGATAAACTAGCGGTTTCCGATTTTAAATCTACTCTTTCTAGATTATTAACTCTAAGTCTACCTATTCTAAATATTTTAATAATTACACAAGTACAATAAATAATATTACAATACAGAATAAAATAAAGCTGAATTAAAGAAAATAAAACAATAATAAAATAAATCATCTCCGAGGGGGTATCTTATCTTCTTTAACTTTCATAAATGTGCCTTGCAAGCTGTCAGGAACAAACAGTTAAAAACAATTGACTATAAATAACTTCGGATCCGTATCCAAAACATAAATGTTTTTTATTACGGAAGGCTCAAACTTAAATTTTGAAAAGATCATTCCAATCACGTCGTGGTTGCGAACATATGACTCGTTGGTCATTTTAGTTGCCTTGCCTACCGAATATGTTGGTCTCTCGGATAGAAAAAGATTTAAGTTTCATCCTTGCCCAGAAATTTTATTTCCGTCTTTCCAACTGTGGAGGCCTAAAAAATCTACGGATATTTTTCATCGGCCAAAGTAGTATCATGTTCAAATCAGAAAATTATACCCAAAATAGCAAACCAAAACCGGGAACCATTTTCCGAAGGGACACGGCCTCAAATTCAATTTCATTGGCCTAAGTGTAGTATTTGTTCGACTTAGTAAAATAACAAAGTAGTCGCGTAATGGATATTCAAATACCAAAATAAACCAACAGTCTGTGATCAAAACACCGACACAAATTCTAAATTTTTGAACTGAAACAGAAATCGAATCCGCTTCTTAAAAACCAACCCGAGATAGAACAGACCCAACCCGAGTTTCGGGTCGACCCGATCCGGAATCAAATAATTTTTTTTATTTTTCAGATAACCAACAACAAAATATTGAAAAAAATTCTGAAATTTTTTTTATCGGTCGGAACAGGAACCCGATCCGGAACAGTGACCGGAAAACTGAAAATCGCACAGCATCAGTCCAACACATTAGAATCAAGAAAATAACAGCAAGGCAAAGTAACACAGTACCCCGAATCGATTAGTACAATATAAAATCAGTAGCATAGCCATAGAATAAGAAAACAGTGTCGAATCCGAGAAACACATTTGTTTCCATTGCAAATTTCAGATAACCAATCAAAGGTAAAAAAAGATAACCATTAACAATAAGTCATATAAGAACCAACCTTATTTTTGGATTTTTGGCACTGGGTTCAACCCAAAACAGAAAGTAGAATCGACCCAACTCGGAAACCCGACCCAACCCGTATTTGACCCGATCCGATCCAGAATCCGAAAAATAGTGAAAAAATAGCATAAATTTCAGATTCTTCAACACCTAGAACAACACATTTTTGTATCTTTTTCGAAATTTAGAACGCGAATTTGAAATTCTAGATATGAATTTTGGAACCCCCAAATATCAAGATTCTCAACTTATATTTCGGACCCTTTTTGAAATGAAGAACACATGCAAAGAAGAACAAATAACCTTAAGAAGATTTCATAATTTTTCTTTCAAATTTAAAAACTAGATTTTCGGACAAAAAATCACCAAAACTCCATGAAAAACAGTGAACAAAGGGGGGGGGGGGGGTTTATAGATGTATCCCCCCCCCCAAACATTCACGTTTGAATTTTGAAAATAAAAGGGAAAAATATGATTTTGAAATGGATTTTAGGGGATGGGTAGGTGTGAAGTGATGTTATAGGGTGTGGCGTTGTCAGGTAGTGGTGTCGGTAGTGTCAGGAGGTTGGTGGTGGCAGTGGTGTAGGTCGGCGATGTGGGGGGTTAGGGGTATGGGGGTGTGGGGCACCGATTGGGGCGAGGGTTAGGGGTGTTAGGTTTTGTTTTGGAGGGAAGGGTTTTTTTAGGGTTATGTTAAGGGGTGTTGGGTTTTTGGGATAAAAGGGGTGTGCTTGGCCGAAATGGGGGTTTCGGTTGGGCATGGTCGGGTTTGGCCGACTGGCCCTATTTTTTGTGGAATTTGGGTTTTGTGATTTTAGGGGAATAGAAATGGGACGTGGTTAAAATAAAAAGGGATTTAAAGTGCTTTGAAGATAAAAATGTAAATTACTTAAATAAAATATAACGATGTGATAATAATAAAACATAATATTTGCGAAATGTTAATGCTTAAAATGGAAAATGCGATGCCGTTTTGCGAAAAATAGAATAACATAGAATATTAAGGTAAAACTATGATTATGATTTTAAAAAGGCAAATGATAGTAAAAATGTGAATAATAAATAATGATATTGAAAATAATATATATATATATATATATATATATATATATATATATATATATATATATATATATATATATATATATATATATATTAAAATTGTTTTTGAGGTGTAAAAATATTTAAAATTGCAAATAAATTGGAAAAGACGGGACAAAATTGGGTGGCAACAGATGCCCCTCTTTGACCGGAGATGATGAAAGAGTTTTCAGCCAAAGAAGTTTACTGAGTAGCCAATTTTGTCCTGATCATCGGGCTTTAAATGAGGAGTAGGGATGCACGGGTAGAGATAGAATTCCGAGGGAGAAGAAATTGAAAAAGTTGGTGCGGATTCAAGAAATATTGCCCCATTATCGAGTTATGATGACACTGGTTGCAGATGTGGCAAAATTATTGGGGAAGAGCGGAACGACGTTCGAAGTAGGCTGCTGACCAAAATTGCCTCGGTTCGCCATAAGTGATAGTTCCACGTTGTACTGAAGTTCCTACAAATTAAAGCTCCGACAAACTAAAGCTTAAGATAAAATTAGTGCATAAGTACTGAGATAAAATGGTGGAGAATGAGTACAAAAAAATGCGACCCTGTGAGTCGAAATGATGCCCTAGCACAAACGTAATGCGATGACGTTATTGTAAGGACGTAATGCTAATGCCGTCATTGTATTGACGTAATGATGTTGATGACGTCATTGTATGGGCGTACTGTGTTGAAGACGTCATCGTATAGACGTAGTGCTGAAGATGTCGTTGCGTAGACATGTTGTGTAGACATAATGATGATGACGTCGTTGTAATGCTGTTTGCTGTAAGAGATAGCTGTTGTGTTGACATAATATTGATGACCTCGCTGTAATGATAATGCTAATGACATCATTGTAATGCTGTTGATGTCGTTGTAATGTTGTATATGATAGTAGTTGTGATGTTGTAACGTCGATGACGTTGTTGTAATGTTGTTTTGTTGTAAGAGATAGCTGTTGTGTTAACATAATACTGATGACATCGTTGTAATGTTATTGACGTCGTTGTAATGCTGTAAAAGACAGTTGTTGTGTTGTTGTAACGTCGATGACGTTGTTGTCATGATGTTTTGCTGTAAAAGATAGTTGTTGTGCTGTCGTAACGTCGATGATGTTGTTGTAATAATGTTGATGTCATTGCGTAGACGTGTTGTGACGTTGTTGCCTTCGGTTTGCTGTAATAGATGGTTCCACGTTGTGCTGAATCTTCTGCCGATTCAAACTCATGTGGACTGTGAATTGAAATATCGCCCTTGCACAGACGAAAACGTAATGCGACATCCCTGCCGTCGTTTGATGTAAATGACGTCCTTTCCGTCAATTTGCTGTAATTCCACATTGTGCTGAATCTTCTCCCGATTCAAACTCTTGTGGACTGTGAATTAAAATGTCGTCCTTGCATAGACGAAAATGTGATACGATGTCTTTGCCGTCGGTTTGTTGTGTTGAAGTTGTTGCCATTAGTTTGCTGTAATAGATGGTTCAACGTTGTGCTGAATCTTCTGCCGATTCAAACTCCTGTAGACTGTGAATTGAATTGTCGTCATTGCACAGACGAAAATGTGACGCGATATCTTTGTCGTCGATTTGCTGTGTTGAAGTTCTTCCCATCAGTTTGCTGTAATAAATAGTTTCACGTTGTGCTGAATCTTCTGCCGATTCAAACTCATGTGGACTGTGAATTGGAATGTCGTACGTGCACAGATGAAAATGTGTTGTGACGTCTTTACCGTCGGTTTGCTGTGTTGAAGTTCCTTGTGATTTGAAATAACATCCTTGTGCAGACATAATGGTTGAGACCCTGTAGGTCAAGATGATGTCTTTTATAGACGCAAAACATGAACGTGATCCTTGTGGTGAGCTGTGATGCGGAAATTCTTTGTGAAATTGATCATAAGTGATGTGGCTTCCATGCTTCTTTCAACCTGAAGAACCTGTACTCAAAGAAAATTTTTGAGTTTGGGGGAGGGACGGTTAGTTCGCGTAGACTTTGTAGCTTTGGCTCGTTGATACTTGCACGTCATGCTGATTCGGACCTGTAGCCCCTGTCTGGTTCCCAGTCTTGGCTAGCCGTTAATGAAAATATTTGTTGAAAATAATTTGTTTATAAGAAAATATGCATATCAATAAAAATTTATGTCGAACTCTAATGAAAGTATTTATTGAAAATAATTTGCTTATAAGAAAGTATGCATATATATAAATGTATGTCGAACAGTGACATACGGTGAAACAAAGCCAATGTCTTATCCAAAATCCTTCTTTTGACTGAAGACTTAGTCGGCCAATACTTTCCAAGTCTATCGGCGTCTTCTTGCAGTGAACCCTTAAAATTTGCCTCAGTTTCTAGTATGCTAGGATGATGAACTTTTGACTGGACAAAACCGAGTCCTGTGTGGGTTGTTCGCCTGACCTATCGCGGCGATCAGATGGGTGTATTTTGCTACATTCAAGATAAGGGAGAAAATTTTTAAACGGTATGACCGAAGCTGATATAGGTAGCCTACATATCACACCGAGGGAATCAGGTCATAACGTAGTTCGTTACAAACAAAGGGGATTGTAAGGTTTTCTAAAAAGTGGGACCGAAGCCGATGTGGTCGCCTATGTATCCCGCCGAGGGAATCAGGTCATAACGTAGTTCATGTTACAAGCAGCAGGAGATTTCTAGGGAAATTTATACTTTAAAGAGACAGAACCCGACATGGGTTCTTTGCGTATTCCGCCAAAGGAGCGCAACTTTTACAACATAGAAAATGTATTACATAGAGAATAACAATTCCTAGATATAGTATCTCTTCACTGCATCTGCATTGATAGCTTTTGGCCATACTTCGCCATCCATTTCAGCCAGGATTAGCACTTCTCCAGGTAACACTCAGTGAACCATGTAAGGCCCTTGTCAGTTAGGTGCGGATTTTTTTAGCTTCATCTTGGTGTGGGAATATGCATTTTGACACCAACTACCCCAGTTTGAAAATCCTTGGTCTCACTTTCTTGTTGAAAGCTCTGGCCATTCTGTTCTGATAAAGTTGTCCGTGAGAGTCTACGTTCATTCATTTTTCATCAATCAGCATAAATTGCTCGTACCGATTCTGCACCCACTTAGCTTCGCTCAACTCGATTTCATGGATAATTCTCATGGATTGTATTTCTAATACAACTTTTGTCCCATAGACTAAAGATATGGCGCTGCCCTAGTAGAAGTCATGATTGTAGTGCGATAGCCCAAAAGTGCAAAGAGTAAAGGCTCATACCACTGCTTGTTATTATCAACCATTTTTCGTGGTATTCCTTTTATGTTTTTGTTGGCTTCCTCGACTGCTCCATTTATCATGAGGTCAATCTGTGCTCAAACCTGGCATATCGTCATAAGACTACTCAGTTACGTCGATATGTTGCCTCTAAAGATTCACCAACCCTTTCTTTTGTGCGGGGCTCAGATGGATGTTGATTTTTGTTTCCTTCACAGGTTCTGCGTCTCCTAAATTTACTGTCTATGTTTCATCTAAATTTGGCTTCGGCTTATTCTCAAAATGCCCCAATTCTTTCGGTTGTGAGTCTTCCTCATCTTCGAAGTCTTGTTCGTTGTTTGGGAATTTGTTTGCTTGATTCATTATATGTCACATATTATCGATAAATTTATTAGTTTGCTTGATGAAAGCGAAAAGAAAATTATTAAACAAAATGGATTTCAAAAATAGCAAAAGCAATGCGGATTTGTCATTTTTAGCTTTCAAAAGGTGGAGGCAAAACATATTAAATGCATAGATGTGATTCAGACCTCAATCTAAATCGCATTGTTTAATTAAGTATTAATGCAATTAACTAGTTTCTGGGAGAAACAAGGCCGGGGCACAGGTCCAATTTTCCAAAACATCTCCCTGCTCTGCATCCCAAAGGGTTGAGTCTTTAGTGTAATCATCGAGAATCACATTGCATTCGGCTTCTTCTTCAGCAATGAAAAGGCTTTTGAGTCCCCCCACGAGGTTGGCTGCATCGTCCTCCTTTGATTCCTGAGCAGCGCATGCTTTGACAAATAACTTACTCAGAGGCGGAATAGCCTTTGACAAGGAATCATCTCTCTTCCTTCGGAGATTGGTTGATTAGACTTCTTCAGGAAAAGACGGTGTCATGATCCGCGGCTTTAGAGGAAGCACTTCTACTTCAAACGGTGCCCTTACTTGGACTATAATTATAGGGGTGATAAAGGCCGATGATTCAACCTTTTCCTCTCTCTGGACTGGCACAATAGTTTCTTCCAAATTGTGTTTTTCATCAACAGTAATCATGTTCACATTGGAATCGTCATGATTTGGCAGAGGGTTATTGTTTACATTAGGGGGAGCTCCTTTCAGTTGGATAACTCCTTCTTTGATCAATGCCTCGATTTTGTCTCTGAGGGCATAACAATTTCCGGTGTCGTGTCCAGGGATTCCTGAGTGGTATGCACAATGCTTAGTCCCATTGTGCTATTTGGGAACAGGATCGGGGACATTTCTTGGGATAGGCTGGAGTATTCCTGCGGTTCTCAGTCTTTCATACAACTGGACTCGAGGTTCAGCTAAAGTGTATAGGTTTTGATTGGCTATCTTTCGTGTTTTGCACGGGGTCTGGGTGCATTTGGTGGATGGACTCGTGGATGAGGTAAGTATGCAGGCTGATATTGTGGGGAATTTGGATAGGCAGGCGCTTGCGGTAGGCTATATATTGGTTGGGTATGGTAGACAGGGTAGGGAGCAGGTGGATATTGATAGTAAGGCTGAGGGCTTCGGGCGTTTAGGCTATAATAGAAAAGTTGAGGACTTTGGGTATTTTGGTTATAGTAGAAAAGTTGGGATGATGGGCTTTGGTAGGTTGATATTTGATTTGGCCTATGTTTCTGGACCGTCATGACAGGGGACACTCCGTCCCTCTTCCTCTTTATTGCTCCCCTAAATGAGTCTGACTGAATTCCTCACTCGTTGCTTGCAATGCTACCAAGTTTGTAATTCTTCCAGTTTTGATACCCTCTTCTATGAAATCTCCCATCTTTACAACTTCAGAGAAACTCCGTCCTATGACGCTTATCATTCTTTCATAGTATGTTGTATCTTTCAAATATTGTGCAAAGAGAGTGGTCATCTCACTTTCCGCTATCGGGGGTTGAACTTTTGCTGCTTCCGCCCTCCATTTCATGGCGTATTCTCTAAAGGTATCTGTGGATTTCTTTTCCAACTTCATCAGATAAAATCTATCCAAGACTGTGTCAGTGTTAAACTTAAATCTGTCCACGAAATCTTATGCCATCGTGCCCCAATTACGCCATTTCTGCGAGTCTTGGCTCGTGTACCAGTCGAGTGCTTCTCCTGTCAAACTCCTTATGAACAGCTTCATTATGATGGTTTGGTCTTTACCTACCCTAACCAGTTTGTCACAGTTCGATCTTAAATGAGCATGAGGATTTTCCTTCCCATCAAACAAGTCAAATTTTGGCACCTTATATCCGATAGGCAATTCAATGTCGGGATACATGCAGAGATCTTCGTACTCGAGTCCTTCATGTCCCTTGCTGGTTTGGATGTTCTTGAATGCTTCTTTTAGGCTATGAATTTCTCTCACCACACTTTCATCGGTTCTGATCCTTACTTGCCTTTCCATCTCTTCATACTGGTCAATTTCATGAGGAGCCATGTTTGGTATTGTGGTAGTAAAAGGTTGGGCTTCCGTTACATATACTGGTGGCACACACTATTTGTTGTGGTTAGCGATGTGTGCCATTGATATTTATTGGGTTGCCCGGTGATTTTGCGTGGGAGGGGTAATTTGGGTAAGTCGAGCTTGAGGTGCATGTAGAGTTGTGAAGGATGCCGGATCATTTTGTAGCGGGCTTTCTTGTGGACTAGCTTGTGGGTTGATAGGCTATGGGTTAGTGTGTTGCAGATTGGTTCCGCTTAGTGGGGAATTTTCGGGAAGGTTTTAGGAAAATGGCGGTTCAGGAGATGACAAGGTTTACGGTGCAGTTGCATTCGTCCCTTGTTCAGGGAGTGGAGTATTGAGGCTAATGGACATGTTAATGAGATTTTGGAGCCGCTCAATCTCAGTATGCATGGTTGTCATCTGTTGCAACAGTCGGGCGATGTATTCTTCCTAGACAGTAGTATTTCTCCTTTCTGAAGCTTCTGGTTTATCTCTCGGAAGAGCGATAAGTCCCAGGCCAGTCTGTTCGGATGAACCTGAATCAGTCATTTTGCTGAATGATCGTGCCTATGTCTCGTGAAGTAGGGGTGTTCCGCCAGTTTTAGTCAACGCAAATCAACCTTTGGGAAAATAATTTAGAAAAAATAAACCTTCTGAAAAATGAAGAAAACCAAATTAGTATAAGAGGGGTAATTATTGCTTCAAATAATATGCACAGAGTAGAAGCATAAAAAATAGCAAGCAAATTGTATGGAAATTAACATGTGTGAGGCCTCTCTTATGCCAGAGGTGAGCCTAAACGCCAAATATGCGAGATTATGATAGATTGATCAAAGCCACTAAATTGAAATGCTTTCCGTTAAAAATAAAGGCTGAAATTTTCCAATTTCGACATGTCATGATTATGCTTGGATATGTCTATCATTACCACGCTACACATAATATGTTGATTGGTCGTTGGGTTGCAAGACCCGTGACAATTTTGGTGGATTTCCTAATTGTGGAGTCGATGCCAAAGATCGACCCACCTAAGGTGTATACATGCATGACTTAAGATAAAGGGTGGTATAGCTCTATTCTAAATTTTCTGAGATTTGGCTGACTAGACTCAAGGATCCCGAGCGGACTATTCGAGTGAGAAGGCTACGCGGCCACCGGATGGTCCGGACACTCCGTGCATACGCCAACTTTCCTAAAATTTGGGTAATTTGGAAGAAAATTTTGCGGGTGCGCGAAACACACCTCGTGTGTATGTGTGATAGTGTCAATTTTCCGAAGTGGAAGAAATATGAGCGGAATGCCAATTTAAGAAAGACAGTAAAAGAAAGTAGCAATTAAAGAAGTTAAACATACAAAGTTTCACAAAAGAAACAATTTAAAGCAGTAGATCAAATAAGGAGCAAAATAAAGCGCGTTAATAATTAACCTGGGTTTGCTATGGTTAAGAACATGAAAGTCCCCAGCGGGATCGCCATGCAGTCGCGCCCGTTTTTAACCACGGCTCGCGACGTAATGGCGTCGATTCCCTCTGAATTTGATAAAAATGCTTTGTTGAGGAGTCACACCTAATTATTCTAAGGTGAATTAGAGCACTTAAATGTTAACTAAATACTGCAAAATAACTCTGATTTTATAGTCTACGAAACTAATGAGATTCTAGGTAAGGATTCTTGATTATCCTAAAGGGAAGGAGTTAGGCATCCTTTAAGATCCGCTAACTTGCGATTATCCGGTCAAACTCAGGTTAATCATTACTTTATCAAAAATGCATGTTTTACAAGTATAAAATTAAAATAATGTTGCAAATAGTTAATAAAAGATGCATTTTTGATAAAGTAATGATTTTTTCCTTTTTGAGGAGTTTTGCAAAAGTGATTGTGATTTTGAGAAATAGGATCCGAAAAGGATGCGTGACTTTGTTTATGAAAATACATATAAAATTGACCTTTTAGATAAAAGCATGTCTTGTAAGACATTGTTTATATAATATATGCAAAGTAGATTTTCGAATAAAAGGGCATACATTTGTATGATATTGATTATAAAATATATGCAAAGTTGAAAAAAGTATTCATTTGGATGACATTGATTATAAAAAATATAAGGTGATTTTTGGGTAAACCATGCATTCATTTACAAAATTACATGCAAAGTGATTTTTTTTGGATAAAAATATGCATTTCTATGGTATTGTTTGTAAAATACATGTAAAGTTAATTTTTAGATAAAAGAATGCATTATATGTAAAATACATATTTTTTGCATTTTTTGATAGAAAAGGAGAAAAATGAATTACTTATAATGCGAAGACATGATTTATATGAAAGTTATTTTTTGAATCACAAATCAGATATAAATAAAATGTCATTTGTATGGTTAATAATGCGAATAAAAGATGACCAAATTATTTTGAAATTTTGAACGGTTCCAAAAATAAGCTAGCGCTTTGAAAGTATGGGTGACATGCCTAAAATTGATAAACTAGCGGTTTTCGATTTAAATCTACTCTTTCTAGATTATTAATTCTAAGTCTACATATTCTAAATATTTTAATAATTACACAAGTACAATAAATAATATTATAATACAAAATAAAATAAAGCTGAATTAAAAAAAATAACAATAAAATAAACCATCTCCGAGGGGGTATCTTGTCTTCTTTAACTTTCTTAAATGTGTCTTGCAAGCTGTCAGGAATAAACGGTTAGAAACAGTTGAATATAAATAACTTCGGATCCGTATCCAAAACATAAATGTTTTAATTATGGAAGGTTCAGACTTAAATTTTGAAAAGATCATTCCAATCACGTCGTGGTTGCGAACATATGACTCGTTGGTCATTTTAGTTGCCTTGCCTACCGAACATGTTGGTCTCTCGGATGGAAAAAGATTGAAGTTTCATTCTTGCCTAGAAGTTTTATTTCCGTCTTTCCAATTGTGGAGGCCTAAAAAATCGACGGATATTTTTTATTGGCCAAAGTAGTATCATGTTCAAATCAGTAAATTATACCCAAAACAGCAAACCAAAACCGGGAACCGTTTTCCGAAGGGACACAACCTCAAATTTAATTTCATTGGCCTAAGTGTAGTATTTGTTCGAATCAGTAAAATAACAAAGTAGCCGCGTAATGGATATCCAAATATAAAAATAAACCAACAGTTCGTGATCAAAACATCCGACCCGAATTTTGAATTGTTGAACCGAAACAGAATTCGAATCCGCTTCTGAAAATCCAACCTGAGATAGAACAGACCCGACCCGACCCAGAATCAAACAATTTTTTTTTATTTTTCAGATAACCAACAACAAAATATTGAAATAAAATTTTGAAAATTTTACAGGTCGGACCATTAACCCGACCCGGAACAGTGACCGGAAAACTGAAAATCGCACAGCAACAATCCAACATATTAGAATCAAGAAAATAGCAGCAAGGCAAAGTAACACAGTACCCTAAATTGATTAGTACAATATAAAATCAGTAACATAACCATAGAATCAGAAAACGGTGTCGAATCCGAGAAACACATTTGTTTCCATTACAACTTTCAGATAACCAATCAAAGGTAAAAAGAAAGATAATCATTAACTATAAATCATATAAGAACCAACCTTATTTTCAGATTTTTGGCACTGGGTTCAACCCAAAACAGAAAGCACAACCGATCCGACCTGACCGACCAGTAATCCGAAAAATTGTGAAAAAAATAGCATAGATTTTAGATTCTTCAACACCCAGAACAACCCATTTTTGTATCTTTTTTGAAATTTAGAACGCGAATTTGGGATTCTAGATATGAATTTCGGAACCCCAAATATCAAGATTCTCAACTTATATTTCGGACACTTTTTGAAATGAAGAACACATGCAAAGAAGAACGAATAACCTTAAGAAGATTTCGGAATTTTTCTTTCAAATTTAAAATCTAGATTTTCGGATAAAAATTCCACCAAAACTCCACGAAAAACAGTGTACAAAGGTTTTTTTTTTTATAGATGTATCCCCCCCCCCCCAACGTTCACGTTTGAATTTTGAAAATAAAAGGGAAACAATATGATTTTGAAACAGATTTTAGGGGAAGGGTAGGTGCGAAGTGATGGGGTAGGGTGTGGCGTTGTAAGGTGGCGGTGTCGGGGGTTGGTGGTGGCAGTGGTGTAGGTCGGCGATGCAGGGGGTTAGGGGTATGGGGGTGTGCGGCGCCGATTGGGGGGAGGGTTAGGGGTGTTAGGTTTTGTTTTGGAGGGAAGGGTTTTCTTAGGGTTATATTTAGGGGTGTTGGGTTTTAGGTATAGAAGGGGTGTGCTTGGCCGATTGGGCCTTTCGGGTGGGCCGAATGCGGGTTTCGGTTGGGCCTGGTCGGATTTGGCCGACTAGGCCCTATTTTTGTGTGTGTAGAATTTGGGTTTTTTTATTTTAGGGGAATAGAAATGGGATGTGGTTAAAATAAAAAGGGATTTAAAGTGCTTTAAAGATAAAAATGTAAATTACTTAAATAAAATATAACGATAATAAATAATGATATTAAAAATAATATATATATTAAAATTGTTTTTGAGGTGTAAAATTATTTAAAATTGCAAATAAATCGAAAATAGACGGGACAAAATTGGATGTCAACAAATACCTCATGCCTCCTAGACTGTCTACTTCAATTGGACTCATTAAATCCATATGTAGCAATTGAAAATAGTGAGACGTACCTGAATGTTGTCCGTCGTGTTTGGACAACATTATGAGAGACACGTGTTTGCTTACCTTTCAAACAACCTTCACAGACAGTTTTACCTTTATGGCTAAGTTTGGGTATGCCTCTAACTGCTTCATATGAGACCAATATTTTTAAATTACGGTAGTTGAGATGCCCAAACTTTTGATGTCATAGTGTTGTGTCATCGACCTTAGCATTATTGCATGTTTCTTGTCTTACAACAACATAACAATTGTCACATGTTCTTGTACCTGTCATGACACATATATTTGCTTCATTCGTAACTTTACAGGAATTCTTATTCAATTTTACCTCAAGATCGTCATCACACAGTTGACTAATACTAATCAAATTAGTCATTAAGCCCTCAACGTGTAAGAAATTTCTTAAAGCTGAAAATTCAGGAACATCCAAGATCCCTTTTCCAATTATTTTGCTTTTACTGCTACCTCCATAAGTCATGTTTCCTCCATTGAATGACTCATAGTTCTTTAGAAAACTTTTTGTACCTGTCATGTGGCGAGAACATCCACAATCAAAGTACCAAGAACCTGAAATGTTAGTTCTTAATGCAGTTATAGCAACTTTACATGTTACATCCTTTTTAGGAACTCAAACTCTCTTAAAACATTTTTTACCTTTTGGCTCAGAAATGTTGCTTCGATTGTTATCCGTAATGTTTGAAAACATTTTAGGCAACATTTTGCTCAAAAAATCTTGAAGTTTGAAACACTATGATTTTAAGTGTCCAGGGGAGTTACTATGATAATACACAAACTTCATATTCTTTGACATATATGAGAACCTATTATATATCCCTTTTTCTTTTAGAAAGCATATTTTCTCATTTTTATCAAAGAGATTAGAGCATATGGTTTTAAGAGAGTTTTCGTACCCAATTCCTACATGTGAAGGTTTACTAAAGTTGAGTATCTCATTCAATTTTGAAGTCCCCGTGTTGAGCTTACGGAAGGTTGCTTCAGCTAAATCTAATTTTGCACGGATCTTACCAAATTCAATATCATTTTTGGTAACTGCAACCTCAAGTCGGGTTATCGTGCCTTTTAATACTAAATTCTCATGAGTTAAAGATTTTACCTTTTTGTCAAGTTGCTTGGATTATATGATTAAGGCTTTATAAATACTTTGTAATTCATTAATCATATCATCTTTGCATTCAACTTGATCCATACAATCAGCATCACTAACAGAAATAGAACCACTAAAGCAATTAACATCTGAATAGTTAAAGAATTCGTATCTTTCGGATGTCGCTGAGGATGTTGATGTCGTTGCTGATGTTGGAGCAAATGTCGTGACATCTGAGACAACATTGTATATGACATCTTCATTATCCGATAGAGACTGTTCGAAAATAGTAGTCAACATTGCTTGTGTTTCAATTTCACAATCTCCTTCCTCTTCTCCTTCATCGTCACTAAGAGAAACCCATAAGTTCTTACCAAATTTTCTAAGAGTGTTTGCACATTCATTAACTTAGTGACCCCAACCCAAGCATGCATGACACTGCACGGACTCAAGTTATTTGGCATTAAATTTTGTACAATCTGAGTTGGTTCTTCTTAGTTGATTTTCGTTTTGTACATTTGAAAAGAATCTAGTGGGCTTTTGATTGAACACTTGGTTTTGGTGCTCTTTAGATTTAGATTGATTTCTCTCATTATTGAACTTCCTCACCATCGAATTGTATTTTTGAGTGAGTAAGGCAATATTTTCACCATTACCAATTTCTTCAAGATTCTCATGCTTTTCTTCGATCTGACTCTCCGAGGATTGAACTTAAAGTGCCACATTCTTGCTTTTATACAATTCCTTTTGATTCTCAATGTTCATCTCATAAGTTTTTAGAATGTTCATCAAGTTATGAAGGTCCATTGTGGTAAGATTGTGAGCTTCTTCAATAGCACAAATCTTTAAATTGAACTTTTCAGGAAGAGAATGGAGAGCCTTTTCAACAAGTTGAGTGTTGGTTAATGGTTCATCAAGCACTTGACATTCATTTGAGATGTCAATCAACTTTTCAAAGTAAGATTTAATATCATCCGCTTCTTCCATCCTTAAACGTTCATATTTACTCATGAGAATGCGTAGCTTTGTTCGATGAACACTTGAGCTACCTTCACAATGAATTTGTAAAGTATCTCATGCATCCTTAGTCGTCGGGCAGTTTTGAATGAGTTTGAACATATACAAATCGACCCATACAAAAATTGCATTTAAGGCTTTTTTGTTAAAGCTAGCATTATTGGTTTCTTCTGTAGTCCATTCGGATTCACGTTTAACAAGAATGTCACCTTCCTCATCTAGTGACAACATTGGAATAACATACCAATTGGTTATAGATCTCCATGCCCTAATATCAATTGATTTGATATGATAACGTAGGCGAATCTTCCAATAGACATAATTTGATCCATCTAAAATAGGAAGTCTGCCAATAGTTGGATTTGTCGGATCCATAGCTTATGACAACAACACCAGGCACTTATTGTGTTAATTGTCGGCTCTGATACCACTTGAAGGGTGTAAAATGCTATGGAAAGTAAAAAAAATGAAATATATCGAATGTCAATTCTGTTTCCAAATGTCGGCAATTATGTCGTCCGACACCAGTAACAATACTTTAGCAAAACAAAAAAAAACTTGAAGAGTAAATGCAGCGAAAATTTAAAGAACACAAAGATTTTAAATTTTAATAAGTTATATATATTATATAATTTATGATGGTCAATGACCAAATGTATTGTATATATATTATATACAATTTTACAAATTCCTTTCTTTACAGATTTACAAGATATAATGGAAAGGAATTAAAAGTTGAAGTTGCAGATGACTTCTTCCTGAAAAATCTAACTAAGTAGACATAGACAGTCTCTCATTACAATCTCTTTACACAAAACTAATCTAGAATCTAAACAACAATTGTAATGTTAGACAGAATGTTGTCACCACACTCAGGCAGCACTCGTGATCCAAATTTCTGAGATGAAATCCCGAGAGCTCTCTTGATAATTTTACTTTCTGGTTCTGGTTATTGATTCTCTTTAGTAGCCTTTCTATTTATAGTAGAGAGTCTTCTTTGAAAAGTTCATCGATCAGTTGTGGAGGTTGAGGGAAAGGTGGACTGCTGGTGAGATTGGTTGGAGAAGATCAGTGAGTAATAATCTCAACAGCTTTGGCTTGATCCTCGTGACAAGAAACAACTTTTGACTTAGTCTTCAGTCATTTTTTACCATCTCCTTTTTACATTGCCAAGTCATTTTTACCTCATAGTAATATTTACACAAATATTACTCCATCGCGTGAAGTAAAAAAAAATTTGTTCAGAAAATGTTGGTACGAAAACATTTGTCCCAACATACTTACACATTCATATCAATACTTGAGAAGATATGTAAATGTCACAACACAGAATCCAACATTAACAAATACTATTAATTTTTTATGCTTCAAGTTATACTAATAACAAACCTAATGGAAAGAGTTACCGATCACTGTAGATTAATTTTATCGGATAATATAATCCGAAAGGATTTAAAAGCAAAGACTAAACAATCAATAATTGCCAGTAATTTTGTTACTTAAATTGGAGCATTTTTTTTAGAAAAGTTAGTATCACCCCAACTATGCCCTACGCCGGTGTAAATGTATAGCCATATCCATACTGCTGGTGGCAAAGAATTTTGCATTTAATTTCCACTATTTCTTTTATCAGCACATGTACTATATTTATCATATTTAGTGTTATGTAATTATGGTAGAACTAGGATTCCTGTTGTATAAGGATTCTACATTATACACTTATATATATATATATATATATATATATATATATATATATATATATATATATATATATTGTATTAATGAGAAAGGCTCCCCAAAGGAGATTAATACAATTCTACATGGTATCAAGAGCCTAAAACTCAAAACCTAATTCTTTCTTCCAAACAATTGCAGTCGCCGCCGTCGGAATATTTTCCGTCGATCGTCTCCTTCTTCTTCCTCTTTTTCACGGCTCCCTTTTCATGTATGTGGCTACCATGTCTGCTTCCACCACTCATAAAGCTTCTGCATCTTCTACTGTTATCTTTGACGACCACCCTCCCTTCTCAAATCCCCCATTCCATCCGGCGTTTACCATCACAAATATCAAGAATTTCGTCCCTATAATTCTTGATGACGAGGAGGGTCAATATTCTTCATGGTTGAACTGTTTTATATTCACGCTTGCATGTACAACATGCTTGACCACATTGATAAGTCCGTTCCTCGCCCTCTTAACATCCCCGACACAACATGGCGTCGTCTTGACGCTATTGTCAAATAATGGATTTATGGTACTATCTCAAAAGATCTACTTCATACGATTATAAAGTCTGGTGCCTCGGCACGTGAACTTTGGGTCCGTTTGGAGGAGATCTTTCAGGATAACAAACATACACGTGCCGTGTATTTGGAAGAACGGTTCAACAACACACGTCTAGAAAACTTCACCAATATATCCGAGTATTGCAAACAATTAAAAATTGTTGCAGACCAATTATCTAATGTGGGGACACCAGTTTCTGACACAAAAATGGTTCTCCAACTTATTGCAGGACTACCAAAATGTGAATATGACACACTAGCAACAATGATCCAATAAGCCGACCCTCTTCCCAGTTTCAACAAGGCTCGGTCGCAATTGTTGTTGGAAGAAACACGACATGCAAAACAAGATGAACATAACCAAAAAGCGTTAACGGTTGACATTTTCACCAATTTTGCCGCCCCCTTCGCCGGCCAACCACCGTCGGACAGCCACTAGCAACGAGGTGGCCGTGGTGGTAGCAGAGGTGGAAAGGGGTGGGGGCAGTGGCAAAGGGGGGTGAGCTCGAGGGAGTGGTGGAAAGGCCAGCCCCCAGCAGCCACAACTTCCAGTGAATTGGGCAGTGGCCCAATACTGGACCCTGAGCCTCGGTCCAGCCTTACTTCCCTCAGCAAAAGGTGGGCCAACAACCTTTTCAGATTCAGCAGCAACCAGGCCTGCTTGGCCTAGTTCCCATGCCTCGATAGATGACCCCCCAAGTCCAGCCGGCGTCCTCATACAATGGTCTGGCCCCATCCGAATTAGGTCAGGCCTTCAGCAGCATGACCATGCAACAACCCGATGATAATTGGTACATGGACACGGGGGCTACATCTCACCTTACCTGGGCTATACGTAATCTTTCCAAACTATTTTAGTTAAAGTATCCTCAATATATTACTATGGGTAGTGGCCATCGCATTCTAATTCAGGGGTATGGTACCACCTACACCCAACCACCTCACCCACCATTCTTTTTAAATAACATCCTGTATGCTCCCAACATTATTAAAAACCTAATATATGTCCGGAAATTTACTCGTAATAATTCCGTCTCTATTGACTTTGACCCTTTTGGTTTTACTGTGAAGGGTCTTCGTACGGGGACACCTCTCACGAGATGAAATAGCACGGGGGATCTATATCCTTTTCCATCCACCTCCGCTGCCAGCTCATGTTCTCCTATATCTCTAGTTGTTATCTCTCCGTCAACTTGGCATAATAGGCTTGGACACCTAGGAGCTCCTGTTTTTAATTTTCTTAGAAGCAATAATTTTATTCATTGTAATGGAAAACTTGCCCAAAATTATGTGTCTTGTTAATTAGGCAAACATGTTCGTCTTCCGTTTAAGTCGTCTCTCAGTATTACGTTTGCTCCTTTTGATATTATTCATGCTGATTTATGGACATCTCCCCTTACTAGCTCTCTTGGTCATAAATATTATATCCTCTTATTAAATGATTACTCTAACTTTATTTGGATTTATCCACTAAAGTTCAAATCAGAGGTTTTTGCAAAATTTCTTGAATTCCGTATTTATGTCAAAATGCAATTTGAAAAAGCCATCAAATCTTTTTAATGTGATAATGGTCGTGAATTTAATAATAATTCCATGTTTCACAAATTTTGCAAAAAAAATGGCATGGTTTTTTTATTTTCGTGTCCCCACATCTCTCATCAGAATGGAAAAGCAGAACGAATCATCCGCACCATAAATAACATGGTCTGTACTTTTCTTTTTCACGCGTCTCTTGTTCTCTCTTTTTGGGTTTATGCGATAAAAATGGTAGAATATGTCCTTAATATTTTTACCCACTAGCACCCTACAAAATATGACCCCAACCAAAATTTATACCGTCGGATCCCGTCATATGACCACCTACGGATTTTCGGTTGCTTGTGCTATCCCAACCTTTCCTCTATCGCCCCTCATAAATTAGCACCCTGAACCACTCTGTGTGTCTTCATAGGGTTTTCGCCTAATCATAGGGGTTATCTGTGCTATGACATGTCCACCCGTCAAATTCACATCTCACGTCACGTCACATTTGACGAAACTATATTCATTTTTTCGAACATCAAAAAATGGACTACACCTTTCTTGACGAGTCCGACATGTCCCTCGTCGTCCTTAGTTAGTTACGACAGCTAACCACCCTAAGTCCGCCACTGCCACCTACTGATGTCACCTTCGACAGCATCATTGCATCACCGTCACCATCTCTACCTCAGTCTTACTCATCGCCGACTGCCACTACTTCTGGCAGTCGGCACTCCATCACTGTTCACACTTCCAGTCACCGGAACCCTCATCACCAAATCGTTATGTCTCCGCCACCAGACCATACCAAAGCCGACCCACCAGTGCAATACCCTTCTCCCGACTTATCTTAAGTCACCGGCAACCTGAACCCACCAACACCCCAGTTCAACCCCAACCCACCAAGCGTCGCCATATCCGATAATACCTACCCAATGTCCCAGTAATTTACCCACACCACCACAACTGCCAGTCGTCCCCAACTAACCACCCACTTTATATCCCATAGATCTACCCAGACCGTCATCACCACCAGAACCACTGTCATGCCCAGAAATCCCACACCCGACACCCCACCCCTTCGCCAACACCGGTTCCCGTTCCCCACCCATTCCGTCGGTCAGTTCCCTGAAACAGCAACTCCCACAAAATATCAAAATTACCCCTGCCCCCACCCACCATATGGAAACCCGTGCTCAACACGGGATTTTCAAACCCAAAGTCCAGTTTAACTTGTCAACCCAAACCATTTCATAAATTCCCAAAAACCCAAAATTAGGCAAACTAGATCCGAATTGGAATGCGGCCATGTGTGAGGAATTTAATACTTTAACGAAATAGCACACTTGGGATTTGGTTCCTAGATCGGAGAGGGTGAATGTGATTCGATGCATGTGACTTTTTCGCCACAAATACAGAGACAATGGTGACCTTGAGAGATATAAGGCAAGACTTGTGGCTAATGGCACAAATCAGTAGGAGCATATTGATTGTGGTGATACTTTCAGTCCGGTTGTTAAACTGGCCACTATTCGCACAGTTCTGAGTATTGTTATGGGTAAGCACTGGCCTATTCATCAGCTTGATGTAAAGAATGTCTTTTACATGGGGATTTAAAAGAAACTATTTACATGCACCAACTGCCTGTTTTTGTCAATCATGCAGCCCCTCAGTATGTATGTCTCCGTAAGTCACTTTATGGTTTGAAACAGGCCCCTAGAGCGTGGTATGATCGCTCTGCCCAATATATCATGCAGATTGGGTTTGTATGTAGCAAGTGTGATAATTCTCTATTTATTTTTCATAGAGGTAGTAGCATTATATATTTATTATTGTATGTGGATGCTATTGTGCTCACTGCCTCATCTGAGTTGTTGTAAAATGAGATCATTGCATTGCTCAAAACATAATTTGCTATGACTGACTTTGGAAAGTTGAGCTATTTTTTGGGGATTTCAATGACTAGATCTGCAGACACTATATTTCTTTGTCAACGTAAGTATGCATAGGAGATTGTGTACAGGGCTAAAATGGCAAATTGCAAGATCATGTCTACTCCAGTTGACTCTAAATCAAAGCTCAGTGCTTTGGATGGTGATCTAGTGTCAGATCCCACTCTTTACCGGAGTCTTGTAGGTGCACTACAGTACCTTACTTTCACCAGACCTAATATTGCTTATGTGTTCAGCATGTATGATTATTCATGCATGCCCTGGGGAGCCTCATTTTACTGTCTTTAAACGCATCATTCGATATGTTAAGGGCACACTTGATTATGGATTACATCTCTACCCCTCAGCACTGACCAGGTTGTTGTTATATACGGATGCTGATTGGGCAGGCTGTCCAGACATGCGACGATCCACCTCAGGCTATTGTGTGTTCTTTGGGGATAATCTCATTTCTTGGTCTGCCAAGAGACAAGCCATATTATCCCGTTCGAGTGCAGAAGCAGAGTAGAGAGGTGTTTCTAGTGTTGTTGTTGAGATCTGTTGGCTCCGAAACCTTCTTTTGGAGCTTCAGTGTTCGTTGCGTAAGACATCTTTGGTTTATTGTGATAACATATCGGCCATCTATCTATCTCATAATTCGGTTCAGCATCAGCGAACCAAGCATATTGAGATGAACATCCACTTTGTTCGTGAGAAGGTTGCTCTCGGTCATGTCAAGGTATTACATGTGCCTTCCTCTTATCAGTATGCATATATATTCACAAAAGGCCTTCCTAGACAGCTCTTCCTTGACTTCAGATCCAGTCTTAGCATCCGACCTCCTCCCGCTCAGACTGAAGGGGTGTATTAGCACGTGTACTCTGTACTATATTTACCATATTTAGTGTTATGTAATTATGGTAGAACTAGGATCCATGTTGCATAAGGATTCTACATATATATATATTATATTAATAAAAAAGGCTCCTCAAGGGAGATTAATACAATACTACCTCTTTAGACCTACTCCACATGTGAAGAGATAAAATTGATTGAAATATAACAAGAATGGACAATTTTGGTTTTAATTAGTCAACTTGTTTTTTAATTGAATAATTGAAACTGGTCACTCATATGCCAACAATTGAAACCTTTTCTTATAGGAAGTGTGTACACAACAAGAACTTGTAAATATATAGAATTTGTTTGGTACAAAGAAAAATATTTTTAAAAAAAATATTTGTCTATAATTTAGACAAATTCCATGAGAGTTGAGGTGAGGGTAGGGGTGTAGGATTGGTGCTGATGGGGACTATGGTGGTAGGAGTGGGGTTGGAGTGTGTTGAAGAATGGGGAAGAGACAATTAATATGAGATGTTGGAACATATTTTTTCTATTTTTATGCAAAAATTATTTTCCTTATTTTTAAGAAACTTATTCTTTTAAAAATATATATATTTTAGAAATTTTTATGAACTAAACATGAAAAATAAAAAATATTTTCCTCCATCCCAACACACACATAGAGTAAGAACAGCTGCACATATTAATGATGCCAAGTTGCCAACTACTATCAATGATAAAGAGTGCTCATTGTGATTTGCCTTAACTAGTACTCCCTCGGTCTCAATATCGGTCAATTTTCTTCATTCCCATTGAAAAAAAAATATAAATTACTAAGTTATCTTTATTTATTAGCTATTTTTCTAAGAAAAATGAGTTGTATTCAAAAGAAGGGAAAATGATAAAAAAAAATATCTTCTACTTTCATAAATTGGCTACTTTTACCCTACGTGACAAGTTGGGGCCAAATCTACACCTCCCGTTAAAAAAGTGGGGTAAAACAATACCCCCCCCCCCCGTTAGCAAAGTTTCTAAAAATACCCTTTATTTAATAGAAACTCCAAGTCAACCCAAATAACTCGATTTCAATTGATCCTCTCTTTTAACCCAACCTGCGACCCACTAAACGAAATTGACCATACCAAATTAAAGCCCAACAGTAATGACTTCCATTTTCACCGAAAAATCAAAACACAAGAACAGGGGGAGGAAAGGGTTTCGTTGTTGCTACTCATTGGCGTCGAGTTCGCCGGTGGGGACTGATTGTTGTTGCTAGTTGCGCTGGAAGTGGTGAGGAAGAATGAAGAGGTTGGGGTTGTTGTTGTTGGCGTTATGGGTTGGTGGAGAGGTAGTTAGTCGGAGAAGGAGGGTTGTTTGGGTGGAATGGTGGTGGTGTTGCGAAGCTCAGGGAAACTACAAGAAAGTATAGAATTGACAATAAAACTTTAGAAACAATAAATATATTGTTGCTAAACAACGTAAATGACAACAAAAATTTAAAATATTATTGCTAAAAACCGTAAATGGCAAAAAAAAATTGTTGTTGCGAAAACTTTTCGCATCGGAGATTATTGCAACGAAATGCAATAACTTTTGTTGTTGCAAAAAGTACATCTAACATATGGCAATAAAAATATTGTTGGCAAATGACTTTCTTCTTATAATGAGAGCGTAGGGAGAGGGAGTGAAGTGGTGTGGTGGAGGTGGCGAGGGAGAGAAGTGAGTGAAAAGGGGGTGGTTGTGCGGTGGTGGTTGGGCGGTCTGGTTGGGTATAATGATGGTTGCGATGAGATTTTGATGGTTTTTCTAGTCGGAGCTTTGGGGGGATAAGACAAATATGAGAGAAGGAGGAGGGAGACAGTTCGTTGATGGTGGAGTGGAGGAGGGCGGCAGTAAGTGGGTCATGGGTCGGGTTAAAAGAGGGGATGGGTAATTTCAATTATCAATTATGTTATTTGGGTTGATTTGGGAGTTTCTATCAAATGAATGTATTTTTAAAAATTTTACTAATGGAAAGGGTATTTTTGACCCCCACATGTAACGGGAGGGGTAGATTTGGCTCAAAGTTGTAACGGAGGGTAAAAGTATCCAATTTATGAAAGTAGGGGGGGGGGGTATTTTCACCCTTTTCCCTAAATAAAACTACTCCCCCGTTCACTTTTATTTGTCCACTTTACTAAAAATAAATATTCACATTTACTTGTCCACTTTAACATATCAAGAAAAGATAAACTTTTTGTTTTACTCTTAACATTAATTACTCATTTTCAAATAATTTTTCAAGTCTATTGAGACTATACACTAATTAATATGGATATTATGGTAAAGTATATACTTCGTTTATTAATTCTTAACGAACTGTCAAGTCAAAAGCGACAATTGTATAGTTGAGAAAAATTGTCGAGTTTAATCTTGAATTCCTAAAATGAAAATTACTTTGTGATAAATTTTTTAGCTAAAGCGACAATTAAAATAAGACTGAGGGAGTAGTTGTTGCAGTTACTTTTCTGCTGCTTTGTTGTGATTGCAATTCTTTGAATATGATTTTGCTCTTCCTCTTAGGCTTCTTCTTTACCTGGAAAAGAAAAAGGAAATTTGGGGTGAAATTTGGGACACTATTTTTTTCTTCTGATTTAGGTCTAAATTAATGTAGAATTTTACTTTATATAAAAGTAGTAACTTTACATTCAAGGCTTACTTTGAAATGTTAGGAATGAGACATTGCATAATATAAATCAAATTAAAATGTTTACATATAAAAATGTTACTAAAAATCTTAATAAAATAAGGAAAAGGTTGAATGAAATAACATGGCAAGAAATTCAAAAAATAGATAGTATAATAAAAGAAATAGACATACGAGATACTAATATTCAACAACCTGATTAAATGGTAGCAATTTATATAGAATCCGGTCGACGGTCTTTGATTGGCCTGAAATTCACCGGTCCATCACAAACAGACTGGTGATCGACACCCATTACTTCGTCATGGCCAATGTCGCGTATTATTGCATTTCTAAGTCCAGAAACTCAAATTCGTGATTTTTTGCAATTTTGATGGGTATTAGCACACAGATTTTCTAGAATCCGTCGACGGTCTCTGATTACTAAGAATCTTAATAAAATAAGAAAAATGTTGAACGAAATAACATGGCAAGAAATCCAAAAAATAGATAGTATAATAAAAGAAATAGACATACAAGATACTAATATTCAACAACTTGATTAAATGGTAGCAATTTATATAGAAACTCTTATAGATAGTATACCCCGTATTTATTGGACTTAAATAATTAATCCAACTATATTAGCCCATTAATATATCTTGAATATAATTCAAATAATTTCCTTTCTCTCTTGTTCAATCATTCATAAATACTTTTGCTTTTTTTATCTTAACTAAGTAGTTCATTCACTTTATTTCAAAAGCGGACAAGTAAAAGTGAACTTAGGGAATACTTTTTAAATGTTAATGGTATAGTTGGGAAAAATTGTCAAGTTTAATCTTGAATTTCTAAAATGAAAATTACTTTGAGATAATTTTTTAGCTAAAGCGACAATTAAAATAAGACCTGAGTAGTTGTTGCAGTTACTTTTCTGCTGCTTTGTTGTGATTGCAATTCTTTGAATATGATTTTGCTCTTCCTCTTAGACTTCTTCTTTACCTGGAAAAGAAAAAGGAAATTTGGGGTGAAATTTGGGACACTATTTTTTTCTTCTGATTTAGGTCTAAATTAAAGTAGAATTTTACTTTATATTAGTGCTACGCCAATGTAGTGCAGGTGAAATTAAAAGTATACCTGTTTTTGATTTATTGTGACATGGTGTGGTTAGCTTCTCTTGTTTATATATACTTGATTAATTTGGAAAGTAAAGGTGATTGATTATGTTATCGAGTTATATATATTATTGATTCATACTCCTGTGTTGAATCTATAACATGCAGTAAAGATCACTCGACATATAAAACAGTTAGTATTACTGATTTTTGAATTAAAGGGTCACATTAGGTATCACTTGTTTTTTATTTTCTATCTGAACTATCAAGTGTTAGAGTTTCCTACCTAAACTATCAGTGTTAGAGTTTCCTACCTAAACTATCACCAACTAGTTAAACTAACACACTTAAATTATCATTTGTTTATTTTTCCTACCTGATAGTTCAGATAGAAACTAAAAAAAATAATATTTAAGATATATTTTTTATCCTTATATCCTGATTTTTTTAAAAAAAAGATCATTTAAAATAAATATAACCATCCAATTCCTCTTTTTGAGTATTAAACTATTAATGCTTCAAAACATGTTTTGAGACTTTATATAAGATAACAATACAATTTGAGACTTGTTGACATAATTTGAATTAGGATCCAAGAAATTCGGGTGTTACCGCAATTGTTGACCTAAACTGCGGACACCGCTCAGCTCTAGGATTGACAGCAAGAGCTTCTGCCATGTTATTTAAAAGCACATTAAATTTCCAGCTAACCACGATACTTGTCATGTTTTGATTTTTTAAAGTCAAATTATGTGAATTTTGATTTACTTTTAAAAAATATATTTTATCGTATTGACATGAATAATAGAATATTTTTTAATATTCTTTTATTAATTGTATTAATTATATTAATTGTATATATCTTATTTTAAGTAGAATTATAATCCTTTTGTAATTAAGTTAATTAGTTACCTAGTTTGTATCAAAATAAATATTTTTGCAACCTTATATATATGGTAAATCATTTATCAATAAAATTAAGGGAACATATTCCTTTATGGTATCAATAGCCTAAAACTGCCACTTTTTTTTCCACGTCGGCACCTAGCCCACGTCGGAACCCTAGCCGCCGACCTCTCTCGTCCGCCCCCCTCTTTTCCCCACGACAAAATCCTAGTTTTTCCGGCCGGGGAAGAAGAAATTCCAGCAACAACGGCGGCGTGAAGGGGCAGTCCCCGCCGGCCGAAAACAACCAGTAGCGACCATGGCAGTGGCAGCAGCCTCCGCCGTGGGCTACTTGGGCCCTACCGTCATGGGCCTCCCCTCCTTGCCCGTATACGATATCCTCATGGACTCCACCTCAGAAGCGATAGGCCCAACCTGACATACTTGGCCCACATCCACAACAGGCCTACATAGCACAGGCCCCCCTCCATCGACTTATACACCGACTGAAATTGAGGCAGCTATGAGCACAATGTCACTCAACACTCTAGACGGAAATTTGTAAATGGACGCAGGCGCCACATCTCACATGACGGCATCACAAGATACTCTCTCGTCTTATTCCAATTTGAGTAATTTAAATCGGATTATTATTATTAGTAGTAGTGGACAAGGCATTTTCATCCGTGTTTATGGTCATTCCTCCCTATCCCCACCACATCCACCACTAATCTTAAAAAATGTCCTCCATGCCCCTAAACGCATTAAGAATCTAATCTCGTGCGACATTTCATAACTGACAGTTGGGTTTCCCTTGACTTTGATCCTTTTGATTTTACTGTAAAAGATTTTACGATAGGGAGACGAATAATGAGATGTGACAGCGCTGGAGATCTCTACCCTATTTCAAACGCCGTCAACAATCCAGCCTCAGTTCCCTCAACTTTTGCTGCTCTTTCGTCCTCCTTATGACATTCTATATTAGGACATCCGGGAGACTCTGTTTACGCTCCCTTAGGAAAAATAATTTTATTAATTGCCACCGTATTTCTAGGACTCCTATATGTGAATCTTACATTTTTGGAAACATGTCAAATTACCATTTTCTGCATCCACAAATTGTACTTTAATGCCTTTCGATATCATACATAGTGATTTGTGTATATCCCCTATTTTGAGTACGGTTGGCCATCGATATTATTTGTAGTTTTTGGATAATTATTCCAGCTTTCTATGAACTTTTCCAATTGGAAATAAATCTCAGGTTTACCCCATTTTTTCTTCATTTAGTGTTTTCGTACAAACACAATTTGAAAAGAGCATTAAATATTTTTAATGTTTCAATGGCAGGGAATTCGATAATAACCAATTCAAATAGTTTTTCTCCAAAAACGGTCTAACCTTTCATTTTTCCTGCCCACACACATCCTCCCAAAATGGTAAAGCCGAACGGAAAATCCAAACCATAAACAACCTCATTCGTGCCCTACTTGCTCACGCCTCAATTCCCCCATAAATTCTGGCATTACACACTCTCTATGGCCACCTATCTCCTAAACATAATTTCAAACAAGTCTCTAGCTCAACGATCGCCCACCCAAGTTCTGTTTCGTAGGAACCCTTTCTACCAACACTTGCGTATTTTTGAATGTCTTTGTTACCCTCTCCATCCTACCACTCACAAACTCTAACCCCGGTCTTCCCCGTGTGTGTTTTTGGATTACCCTGCCAATTATCGTGGTTACTCATGCTATGACTTGTCGAGCCGTAAAATTATTATTTCACGCCATGTAATATTTGATAAGTCTCAATATTCCTTTTCCTCCCACCACTCGCCACCTCGACATTCCTACGACTTCCTAGATGATGGCCTAAACCCTCTTCTAATTCACAATTTACATAGTCCGTCGTCCCAGACCCTGACACCCACTACCACCTCGGCCAGTCCAGGACTAGCTGCCCACTCGGTTATGCCGATGGTGTCCCAGAACAACCCGCCTCATGGTGATTTCGCAGCTACCTCTTGGCAAACCGAGGTTCGGCCAGCCAGTACCATCACCCCTTCTATTCCTCCTCTTCCCGACAGTCCCGCGGAAAACCCCCCCTCCCATCCCGCATCCCGAGACACACTCTCGGACCATGGAAACCCGTGCCTTGCACGAAATTCATAAATCTAAACGATTGTTTAACCTTTCTATTTCAGTTGTCCCTTCCTTTATCCCTCGTAACCCGAAGGATGCCTTGTCCGACACTAATTGGAAAGCCGCAATGATTGACGAATATAATGCTCTTATTGATAATAAGACGTGGGACCTAGTACCATGTCCACCTAATGCTAACATTATTCGTTCTATGTGGATTTTTAGACATAAAAAGAAATCTGATGGTTTTTTAAGAGGTAGAAGGCTCGTCTTGTAGGTGATGACAGGTCTCAACATGTGGGAGTGGACTGTGATGAAACGTTCAGCCCGGTCATAAAGCCCACAACCATCTGGACCGTCCTCAGCATTGTCATATCCAAGTCTTGGCCCATTCACCAGCTTGATGTCAAGAATGCCTTCTTACATGAGGATCTTCATAAAATGGTATATATGCATCAGCCTATAGGTTTCAGGGATCCTATTCATCCGGGATTATGTGTGTCTGTTGCGGAAATTGCTCTATGGACTGAAACAGGCTCCTCGAGCATGGTACTAGCGGTTCACCGATTATGTTTCCTCTATCGGGTTTTCACACAGTAGATCTGATCATTCTATGTTCATCTACAACAAGGGTACAAACATGGCTTACCTATTATTATATGTTGATGACATCATCCTCACCACATCATTTGATGCTCTCCGTCGGTCCACTATGTATCTTCTTTCCTCTGAGTTTGCTATGAAAGATCTGGGCCATCTGAGTTATTTCTTAGGCATCTCTGTCACTCAACATTCTGGCGGCCTATTTCTATGTCAGAATAAGTACGCTGAAGAGATCCTTGATCATGCAGGCATGACATCTTGCAAACCATTCCAAGCTCAGCGCTGATTCTGGCCCTTCATATTCAGACCCGACTCATTATCGTAGCCTGGTTGGGGCCCTGCAGTACCTCACATTCATGAGACCAGATATATCCTATGTCGTGCAATAAATCTGCTTGCACATGCACAATCCGATGGAAGCACACATGCATGCCCTCAAACGTATTTTACGATACATCTAAGGTACAATTCACTTTGGATTACAACTATACAGGTCTTCGCTCACTGGTCTCACTGCCTATTCTGATGCTGACTGGGGCGGATGTCCTGACACTTGACGCTCCACGACTGGTTATTGCGTTTTCCTCGGAGATAACCTATTATCTTGATCTTTCAAAAGGTAACCTATACTATCCCCGATCTAGTGCAAAAGCATAATACAGAGGTGTTGCCAACGTCGTCTCTGAGTTCTGGATCTGTAACCTTCTACTTGAGCTTCACTACCCGATTTAAAAGGCAACACTGGTCTACTGCGATAATATTAGTGCGATATATCATTCCGGCAATCCCGTCCAACATCATCGCACTAAACACATTTATATGGACATTCATTTCGTTCGCGAAAAAGTGGCTCGTGGTCAAGTTCGTGTTCTTCATGTTCCTTCCAGATATCAGATTGCCGACATCTTCACCAAAGGACTTCCGCGTATGCTATTTGATGATTTTCGAGCCAGTCTCAGTGTTCGAGAACCTTCCGCTTCGACTGTGGGGGTGATAGAATATTTCTCAATATTCTTTCATTAATTATATTAATTGTATATCTCCTATTTTAGGTAGAATTATAATCCTTTTGTAATTAGATTAATTAGTTACCTAGTTTGTATCAAAGTAAATATTCTTGTAACCTTATATATATTGTAAATCATTCATCAATAAAATCAAGGGAACATATTCCTTTAATGAAAAAAATTATAACTTGTAATACTTTTTGTATAGTTTTTGAATATATAAATTTTAATTTTAAAATATTATATTAATTTAATCCAATTTAAATTTGAAAATTAGTCAAATTAACTTTTGAAAAATGAAACATGAGAACTAATTTGGAACAGAAGATGTAGCAGCATTTAGTGAATCTTATGAACTTGTTTGCATCTCTAACATGTAATATGGTCAATGCACAGTAGTACTGTATTACAAATTCAAGAGCAACATTAGAAATTTCAAAGTAGTAATGAAATGAAAACGACGTACGTACACATTATTTTAAACAAAAACCAAAAACTATTTTATCCCTATAACCATGAATTTAATAAATCAAACAGAGTCTGTATGCGTTATTGTCATCTCATTTTCTGGACCTTCAATCTTCTGCTTCTTTGTTTGTTTGAACTCTCCATAAAAGTATGAGACAAAACCCCAAAGACAAAGGAAGAGAGAAAGTCCCTTTTCACCTGAAAATTTCTCATTAAAAATAATTACGGCCAATACCTCGGTAATTGGGAGTAAAACTGCGATCATAACCCCAGACATTAAAGAAGAAGAGCAATAAATAACTCCAATTGCACCCACAAAGAAGCATTGCCAAATAATGGCACTCCATACTAGCACTATATAATATCTAGATTCTCCCAGGTTATATTGTTTTGCCTCCCTTGAAATTGCCTGCAAATATCAATTAACATTTTAATGCTTTATCTTTACAGAAAATTTCTAAATCTAAAAAACAAATATTAGTCTCTCGGTCCAACATTTATATGACAGTCTCCGACTCAGAACAAAATTTTAAAAGAAAGAAAGATTTCTGAAAAATGTGATTTTCTTTATCGGTTGTGTATGGATTTTTAAATGATGTCCTGGTTGCTCTACACCTCTACGGCTCTACCCATTGATGAGGTTTTGGGTTGGATAATCAGATTATTTTACATAATTTTGGTGAGCTCATTTGCATAACCTCTTTGTCTGATCGCTTCTCTCTCAACACAATTCAACTATGGGTTTTTCTATGTCTCTCTAAGTTAAATCTATCAAGCCATTAACATAACTTTAGGACCACTCATTAGTCTATTACTCTATTGAGCCTTATCTCTCTACGTGAGAAAAAGAAATCAAATCCATATGTATCCTAGAATCAGATTACAAGTGTAGGAGCTAGGGTGTTAGGGAATATGTTCCTCATAGTTTGTATAAGGGGCTCCAAAGGGGTTTAAATGAAATAAAAAGCTACGCAAAAATCATCAAATTCGTGGTTATAAAGTATTTTTTCATTGTTATATAGCCACAGAATTACAACGGATTTACAGCACCATACAACATAATTTTAAGAACAATGTAAACAAATATGGTACTCCCTCCGAATAAAAAAAAGTTTTCACTTAATCTTTATTTTTTGGATTAGAAAAGAGTGTCCATTTAGCAAATCAAGAAATAATTAAACTTACTTTTCTAGATTTGTCTTTATTAAGTGTTCAGGAACCAAATCCAAATATTTATTTAATTAGAGATTTTATAACCAAATTGCTTATTATTACCTAAAGATTAATATTTTCTTATGAAATGTAAAAATAATTAAGTGAATACTCTTTTTAATTTACAGGAAGTATCAATAAAATCATACAATAATGAACAATGGAAAACAACCATCCAAACAGGGGCCAGTATTCGACCTCATCATTTTTTAGGTTATCTGTATGAATCCACTAGTAGTCTAGTACTATTCCAGTTTTCATCTACTCTTTCACATTCAAGTATTTTAATACAATGCGATATTTCTCCAATCTACTTATGAGGAGCAAATTAAATACGGCATCGTCGTCAAGTACGCAAAATATCTTGGTCAACTCAAACCCACTATTTTGAAAAATGTGTAACGTTTCTAATTTATTCTTTTATGTGATACTATGTGTCCCAATTTATATGATATAGTTTGATTGAACATTAAGTTTAAGAAATAAAAGAAGACTTTCAAATCTTGTAGTCTAAAATAAATCAAATATATTTGTGTTAGTATAGATTATCTCATTAAGTATAAAAAGTAAAATTTAAAATTAAATTATTCTAAATAAGGAAATGTGTAATATGAATAATTTTGGATTTTGAGCTACTTTAACGTCCTACTGATAAAGTCAACTCACAACTCACTAGCTTCTGTTCTATCTTGTCATTAAGATTAAAAAAAAACAATTTCGGAAAGTAAAAAAGAAGAAAGAAAAGAAAAAGGGAGAATAAAGAAGTTCCTAAAGGAAAAAGGAATTCTTAAAATATGAGCATTGAGTTGATGAACGCCAACAGATCTTAGAGAGAAGTTGATAACTTTGAGGGGCTTATAGGATCTAACGGTAATACCGAACGAGATAAATATGTAAGAAGTTTTTTATAGTCACATAAATATCATAACATGTTTAGGATCACAAATTTAAAAATTAACTTTATTTTCAATAAAATAAATTCATATAAATTGAAAGGTAGGGAATAAGATGCATGATTGAATTAAAGTGAATTAGAGGGAAAGAAAGATACTTCCTCCGTCTTAGTTACGTGATAGTATACATGTATTTAGTACAAAATTTAAGAAAAAAAGAATTGACTTTTAAAACTTATGATCTATAAAATAAATTATGAATCTTAGTGTGACTATAAACACTACATGAAAGTATAGCATTGACAACAAAACTTTAACAATAATAAATATCTTGTTGCTAAAAAATGTAAATTTCACAAGTTGTTGCAAAAACTTTTCGCATTGGAAGTTATTACAACGGTATGCAATAATTTTTGTTGGTGTGAAAAATACTTTTGACAACAATATCTAACATATGACAACATAAAATGTTGTTGGCAAATACATTCTTTTTGTAGTGAAATCACCTCATAAATTTAATAAAAATTTTCAAATTAAATTATGACATTCCTTTTGAATATAAATTGAGACAGATATAGTAGGTACCTGAAAGTCCTTATTGGCGATCATTCCAACAGTGCAAAAAGCAGTAGCAGCAAAACACATGACCATTTGAATCTCCAAAACCAACGTTGCAGTAATAACCTGTTTTGCCTTCATGTAAATCAACTCAATACAAGGCAAAATGACACCATATAAACTTGCAGCCAAAAGGACCATAATAAAACCAATAATATAGTCTTTACTAGTCACACCATCCGGCCGATCACCATTCGACCGAATACCCAATAAAACCGCACCAAGTGTCAGCAGCACCACTGCATTTACAGAATATGACGTGAACTTCTGCTTCACTATGAAGAAAGCACCTACTGCCGTGAAGGCAAGTTGAGCTGCGATAAGAAGCGACGACGTTGACACGGGGAGTTTTGATCCACCCCACGAATAGAGATAATCATCAAGTCCCGTGGCAACGCCTAGGACAAATGATGCAATGAAAATTCGAGGCGTTATAAAGTAAAGCTTGGCATCAAAGGCCTCGGTTTTTAGACGATAAAAGTATAGGATGGCAAGAGGTATAAGGGTGAGTGGCCATCCACCGGTTTGTAACCAACTGCTTAGCCAAATTCTTGAACCTCCTTCGACATAATATAGACGCATCATTAGAGGACCACCACATACACCAACAGAGAGTATTAGACAATTTATTATCAAGAGGATTCTCCTCATATTGGAGCTTAAGCCTAATTGATCTTCCATTTTTTTGTCAAGAGATTTGGATACTAAGTTGGAGTATTACGCTGAAAGGTCTGCTTCTCCCAAGGCTTTGTATTTTTGGACCTCTTGCAATGATGAGATGTGTAGCCTGCTCTTTATAATTGATAAATAGCTTAAGTCAATTGCCAAGATGGGTTTCACGTCATGGAGTGGACCCACTTTAAGAAGGCTAAAAACTGTAGTCCATGTTCCTCATGTTAATATTGTAAGGAATAGATATTTGGCTAAAAACTGTAGTACATATTTCTCACCTCATCGATTTAGCTATTTAAAAATGATACGTAAATTATTATAAGTTTTAAATTTTCTCAAAAAATTAAAGTAAAAATTTGGAAGTGTATAAAGTTGGTGCCTGTTTATACAAGCTTAATTATGAAGATCAACAATAGCAACTATCACGTCAAAAACCAACACATCAAGCTAAGTAAAATAGACTACTATATTATTTTTCACTATTCATGATGCTGTATTTAGCAAACTTTTGGCCTGTTGTTTATTGTTTTATGCCGTAATTAATTATACGTGATTTAATTATTCATGTACTACCAAATCAGCTACTAAACGACCCATAAGAAGAGACAGTGGCAGGTCAATTATCTAATCCAATTATGAGTATAACTTCAAATCTTAAAACTAGATATTAGTTGATATTTCGTTCTTAATTTTCCATGGCGTACGATTGAAAATCGTGTAATCTAATCTTTAACATTAATAGCAATTATTAGACATTAACGTATTTTGGCGCATACCCTGAATACAGAAGAAAAGCAGGAGGACATTTTAAATTTCTTATGTCTTGTGTGATTTTATATGTTTTGAGTGTCAAATCTATACTCACTAATGTGCTTTTGGGTATAAGTCAACCCCCAACAGGCTATTGTTTGCTCTTTTTTTCCCTTGCGATGAGGAAGATGACGGGGTACATACAAATCAACAACAACAACTACAACTACAACTACAACTACAACTACTCCCTCCCTTTGTTCAAAAAAGATTTTCATACTTTCCTTATCAGTTTGTTCAAAAAAAATTGATACATTTATGTATTTAGAAATAATTTAACTTTATGAAATGATTTACAATCACACAAATATCTAAGGCTTGTTTTGGATCACACATTTCAAAAGTTTTTATTTATTTTTTAAATTCCATGTCAAGTCAAACTAAGATAATCTTTTTGAAATGGAGGAGAGAGTTATTAGAATATGTAAAATAGAATAGATAAATATTAGAATATGTAAAATAGAATAGGTAAGAATCTATTTATTTTTAGAAAATGTATATTTAATGTATATTCATGTGATTTGATAGAGCACAATTTCAGCATAATTTCAGCCAAGATTATGGCTTGTAATCATGTATATATTGTTAATCAAGTAATGAATGCAATCAGGTAAAATAGATTTCTATCATGGTATCAGAGTTTAGATTAATTTTTACCTCAAGCCGTCGACCACCCTTCCTCTTCAAACCCTTCTCTCTGTTCCGCCTACTGCCACCATGCCTGGTGACCAACTCATCGACCCAAAAATATCTTATCCTCCTCTTCTTCCTCCTTACCCTGCTCTTGCAATTTCTAACATCAACAGCTTTATCAAAGTCACTCTTGACATTGAAAAAGGTCAATACACTACATGGTCGGAACTATTCAAAATTCATGCTAGAGCTTATAAAGTTCTAGACCACATCATTCCTCCATCGAAGGAAGCGGTGAAATCGGGTTCCCCCCATCTCTTAAGGACACGGATTTCGAACTTTGGTCACGCATTGACGATATTTTTTATAATGGATTTATAGTACAATCTCCGAAGACCTCCTTAATACCATTCTTGAACGAGATTCCACAGCCGAAATCGCATGGAATCGGCTAAAGGACATATTCTTCGATAACAAGAATTCTCGGACTCTCTACCTTGAACAAGAATTCTCAACAGTTCAGATGGAAAACTTTTTGAATGCATCTTCGTATTCTCAACATCTCAAGTCACTAGCGGATTAATTATCCAACGTCGGCGCAATCGTGTCTAATGAACGGTTGGTACTTCAACTTGTTTCGGGTCTAACGGATGCTTACTCCACTGTTGGATCTCAGATCCGCCAAGGCGACTCTCTTCCCCCCTTTTACAAAGCTCGTTCTATGCTCGTTTTGGAAGAAACGGCAAGGGCAAAAAAGGCTGCAAACTCCACCGACAACTCTGCCCTGCATGTGTCTCATGATGATTTGGGTGGAAATCGGAAGAACAATTGTACCTCCACTAATCGCGGCTGCAGAGGTTGTGGAGGCGGACACCGTGGCAGCAAAGGGAAAAACAAAGACGGTGGTCATGAAAGCCAACTGCAGCACCAACAGATGGGAGTAGGTCAACAGACCTTAGCAGGCCAACAACCCTTATTTCAGCCCATGAACTGGCTTATCCATATGGGCCGTGGAAAAATTGGACCAACCCACATTGACCTTATCCAACCGCACAAGCCCGCTGGCAGAAACAAAATAGGGCTCCACGTCAGTCAATATTGGGGCCCAAACCACCTCAGGCCTATATAGCAGCAGCCTAGTCAGTCTAGTCTACATATGCACCAACCGACATTCAACAAGCCATGCATACTCTCTCGATTGCTCCTCCGGATGATCAATGGTACATGGATACCGGAGCTACATCTCACATGACTACAAATTGAGGTAATCTTACATCTTTTTTAAATAAGAGCAATAATCGTAATATTACCTTTGGTGGTGGCCATACAATTCCAATTATTGGTTGTGGAAATGCATTGTTGCCCAAACCCCGCCCTCCCTTAACCTTAAAAAATGTGTTACATGCCCCACAATTAATTAAAAATCTTGTTTCCGTGAGGAAATCTACTATTGATAAATATGTTGCTGTTGAATTTGATCCTTCGGGTTTACTGTGAAGGATTTTCAGATGGGGATGCATTTAATGAGGTGTGACAGCGTGAGTGATCTATATCCAATAACCATAAGACCTTATTTTGTACTATCAACACCTTTTATCTTTGCAGCTTTATCTCCCGAATTATAGCATAATTGTTTAGGACATCCAGGAGCTCTTATTTTCAACTCCCTTCGCCGGAACAATTTTATTGCTTGTAATAAATTTCGGGATAATTTTTTTGTCATACTTGTCCCCTTAGGAAACAAGTTAAACTACCATTTTATGAAGCGTTATCATTAACCTCTTCGCCATATGATATTGTGCATAGTGATCTTTGGGCGTCACATGTCCTTAGTTCGGGCGGTCATCGTTATTATGCATTGTTTCTTGATGATTTTATGAATTTCCTATGGACTTTTCCGATTGCTAATAAATCTCAAGTACATTCCATATTCCTAGCTTTTCGTAATTATATCAAAACACAATTTGAAAGGGAGATTAAGTGTTTTTAATGTTACAATGAGAGGGAATACAATAATGAGGCCTTTCAAAAGTTTTGTGAATTACATGGAATGAACTTTCGATTTTTTTGTCCTCATACATCTTTCCAAAATGGAAAAGCCGAAAGGAAAATTCGGATCATAAATAATATCACCCGAACTCTTCTTACTCATGCCCATCTACCTTCTTCATTTTGGCATCATGCACTACAAATGACTACCTATTTACTCAACATACTTCCCAACAAAAAACTTGCATATCAAACACCCACAAAAATTCTCTATCAAAAAGATCCATCTTCTTCTCATCTTCGGGTCTTTGGGTGTTTATGCTATTCGTTAATTCCCTCCACTTCTCGAAATAAATTACAAGCTAGATCAACACCTTGTGTTTTTTGGGATATCCAGCAAATCATAAAGGTTACAAATGTTATGATTTATCAAGTCAAAAAATAATTATTCGAGGCATGTAATTTTTTATGAGAATACCTTTCCGTTTTCCAAATTACATGCTATTAATTCATCAACATATGAGTTTCTGGATGCAGGCCTATCTTTTACTCCCTCATTTACACAACGTACGTCCACATCTCCAAGTTTAAAGCCTAATCTAGGGGACCATACAAGGCCATCAAATACCCCCACACAGGGCCCAGCAAATACCGACCCATTCTCCATCTCATGAGTCGACTCAGCAATAGGAAACTGTCGTTCCTATCTCTCATTCTCGGGCCCTCTCTACTCCAACAACACTAGCCCAATCACCATAAGGTCCAATAGGCAATAACTCAGCGTTGCCTCGCCTCAGCCCAATTCAGCCCATTGCCTCATCTCATCCACTGCACTTCAGCCCACACCGCAAATCCTGACACCCGCCCAACACTTTACCCAAGTCAGTCCACATATAAATCCTCCCCATTCTCCTCAAATGACCACAAGAACCCAACATGGAATTTTTAGGCCCAGAAGACTTCTTAATCTTCACACTACTACTAAAATTTCCATTTCTCCATTGCCCACAAATCCCATTCATGCATTAAATGATCATAATTGGAAAATGGCCATGAAAGATGAATATAATGCTCTTATTAAAAATAAGACGTGGGATTTGGTTCCACGACCGTCTAATGCTAATATTATTCGAGGTTTGTGGATTTTCAGGCATAAAAAGAAATCTGATGGTTCATTTGAGAGGCATAAAGCCCGCCTTGTAGGTAATGGTGCACGACAACAAACTGGTGTAGATTGCGGTAAAACTTTTAGTCCGGTGGTCAAACCAGCAACTATTCGGACGGTACTTAGCATTGCATTATCAAAATCTTGGTGTCTTACTCAGTTTGATGTAAAAAAAATGCTTTCTTATATGGAAACCTAAATGAAACTGTTTATATGTATCAACTATCGGGTTTTCGTGATCCTCAACACCCTGATTATGTGTGCTTGCTCAAGAAATATCTATATGGGCTTAAGAAACCCCTTGTGCTTGGTACCAGCGTTTTGCTGATTATGTGGCTACATTGGGTTCTCTCACAGCATTTCAGATCATTCTTTATTCATTTACCGTCGGAGCACATCTATGGCATATATTCTTCTTTATGTGAATGATATCATCATTGCTGCTTCTTCAGATGCTTTTCGACGGTCCACTATGTCTAAGCTTGGTTCTGAATTTTCTATGAAAGATTTAGATCCACTAAGCTATTTTTTTTGTATATCTTTCACCCGACATTCAGGAGGTCTATTCCTTTCACAAAAGAAATATGCAAAAGAAATTATTAAGCGGGTTGATATGTGTTCCTGCAAACCATCTCCTACACCGGTGGACACGAAAGCAAAACTCTGTACCTCTTCAGGTAATCCCTATCATGATCCAACTGAGTATCGTAGTCTTGCCGACGCCTTACAATACTTGACTTTTACAAGACCAGATATTTCCTATGTAGTTCAACAAGTGTACTTATTTATGCACGATCCAAGAACCCAACACATGTCTGTATTGAAATGAATCATTCGTTATGTTCACGACACTTTTGAATTCGGCCTTCACTTCGATTAGTAAGTTCATCTCATACACTGACGCAGACAGGAGTAGATGTCCGGACACTAGACGATCAACATCTGGTTATTGTGTTTATCTTGGAGATAACTTAATATCTTGGTCTGCGAAAAGGCAACCTACCTTGTCTCGATCTAGCGCTGAGGCCGAATACCGTGGGGTGGCTAATGTCGTCTCTGAATCTTGATGGAGTCGGAACTTACTTTTGGAACTTCATTGTCCAGTTACGAAAGCCACGTGGGTCTATTGTGACAATGTTAGTGAAATTTATCTTTCAGGCAACCCCGTTCAACATCAACACACTAAACACATCGAAATGGATATACACTTCGTACGTGAGAAAATCGCTCGTGGTCATGTACGAGTCCTACATGTCCCTTCACGATATCAAATTGCCGATATTTTTACGAAATGACTCCCGTTGCAACTCTTTGATGATTTTCGAGATAGTCTCAACGTACGTAAACCTCTCGTTTCGAATAAAGGGGTGTATTAGAATATGTAAAATAGAATAGGTAAGAATCTGTTTATTTTTAGAAAATGTATGTTTAGTGTATATTCCTGTGATTTGATAAAGCACAATTTCAGCATAATTTCAGCCAAGATTATGGCTTGTAATCCTGTATATATTGTTAATCAAGTAATGAAGGCAATCATGCAAAATAGATTTCTATCAGGAGTATATTACAGAATTACATCCTCTCCCTTTTTCCCCTCCCCTTACTCTTAGAAGATGATAGAGGGATAAATTAGCAACACTCCTAACATTTTCAATTTTTATGTTATATTAAAAGATAGAAATTGCAGAATACAAAATTAATCCTCAACTTCTTTTTTTCTATTTTTATAAACCACCTATTGGTGGGGACTTAGGTATAAACCTTGACCTGTACATATCATTGCAATTTTTTTTTTTGATATTCAGCTTCCCGGCTTACGCCAGACTATTCCTGGAGATAGTAGTCCCGGTTCCTCAACACTACCACCAGTAAATTGCAGGATGTGCCTGAATGATTGAGAACAGAACAACTGATATCACCTACAAGGTCCTACCCCAGAAGAGAGTAAATTGCTCCCACCAGGGTTCGAACCCACACTGCAGGCCTCCAGCTGGATTTTAAGTTCTCCTCCTTTGCCATCCAGCAATGCCCTGGGGGATATGTCATTGCGAAAATTGAGAGTAGAAGAGGTGTCTTTTTGGAAATGGCGTCCTTGAGATACATTTAGAATGAAGAGTTAATCTGAGTAAAGGAAGTGACCTATTGTTCGAAAAGAATATGATTAAAATGAAATTAAAGAAGGCTTAAGACGTGAGATCGACTTTCCTTAAAGAAGATATTGACCGTGTACTGATTTGGGAAAAAAATATAGATAATCTTCTTCAGGATACAACAAGCAACGTTTTGATAATGATAGATTTTTTATGCCACTTTTTATAGGGAAATGAGCCCACCTTAAAATGGGTTGGCACCGCCGATGTGGGACAAATCCACATTTCCCAAAGTAGCAAACTACTTTTACACAGCAACAACAATAACATACTCAGTGAAATACCACAACGTGGGGTCTGGGGAGGGTAGAATGTACGCATAGCTTACATCTAACTTGGTAGGTAGAACGATTATTTCCGAGAGACTCTCAGCTCAAGACAAAGTATAAGCATAAGAAAAACAAAAGAAAAAGCAAAGCAAGAGAAACGGTCAGACCCGATAAAAAAAAGGTAAAACAGTATGAAAATGCTGATATCAAAAGCGAATAGGCCATAATAGCGCATTCTGAAAAAGTAAGCAGTAACTAGCGCAGGTAAATAAGCTAAACAAAGTACACTAAAGGACACATAGCGGCAGTAATCAAATTACATGAGACTATAAAGCAATACTGCGCCTATTAGTATGATAGGCTAAGTGGGCCTACAATAATAACACTACCACTACCAGTTCGCAAGCATAAGTAGGACTACGCTCGATTACCTACTACCCTTCTATCCTAATTTGTGTCCTCCACAACCCCCTATCTAAGGTCATATCTTAAGTAAGTTGCACCTGTGCCATATCTCGTCTAATCACCTCTCCCCAATACTTTTTCGGCCTACCTCTACCTCTCATGAACCCGTCCAAAGCCAATCTCTCACACCTCCGCACTGGGGCATTTATATCTCTCCTCTGCACATGCCCAAACCATCTCAACCTTTCTTCCCGCATCTTATTCTCTACCGAGGTCACTCCCACTCTGTCCCGGATATCATCATTTTAATCATATCCCTCCTCGTATGCCCACACATCCATCTCAGCATTCTCATCTCCGCAACTTTCATCTTTTGGATGTGCGAAGTCTTGACTGGCGAACACTCCGCCCCATACAACATAGTCGGTCTAACCACCGCCCTATAGAACTTGACTTTAAGTTTTTGTGGCACCTTTTTGTCGCATAAGACTCCAGATGCGAGCCTCCATTTCATCCACCCTGCCCCAATACGATGTGTGACATCGTCATCAATCTCACCATCCCCAATACAACTATGCTAGAAAGAAATACTACATAAGAAAACAAGATACAATTTATATGGATCGTGAACAAAATTATACAAAAGTATAGTGTCTTTTGACATGTCTAATTCTAAAATATGAAAGTCCATCTTGGTCATTCTTTAAAAATGTTCTAACTAGAGTAGGCAAAGAAACAACTTTGAGTGAGGAACATGTTCCTCCTGGTGAGTTCACCCCAATTAGCCAACTTGTCAGCCATCATGTTGCCTTCCCTAAGATAATGTTGGAATGTATAGTTTCCAGTAGTGTTCCAGATATGTTGAAGAATCTCCAGCACTTGGCAAGAGGGATTGATATCCGTATTGATCAAGTCAATGATAATCTGAGAGTCAGACTCAATATTGACTTGATGGAAGTTATTATAAGAGCACCATCGAATCCCAATGAGAATGACTGGCTTCAGCAATGTTGTTGCGGTTGTGGCCATAAAAATTAGTACAAGCCATTATCATGTTCCATGTGTAATCCCTAAATACTCTCCCTCCTCCGATCCTGCTTTTTCCGTGTTTCCTTAGGAGCAGCCATCTACATTCAGCTTAAAGAGGGAAATATTTGGTTTTTTCCAGATCAATGCTTTAGCAGAAAGTTTAGACTTGCAAGTATCAATGCATCACAAATTTCTATTCAAGTTCTGTTGGTGTTGAGATATGAAAATTCAATGTTGAGAAGCAGGGACATAAGATCTCTGATCTGTTGAAAAACATAGCAGCTGTTGATACTAATATCATCAATCTAGAAGCACACATGCTTTTTCATATTTTCCAACAGATGAATGTTGGTAAACACTGCAATAGAACAGAATGAATAACATTTCCTAACTTCAAAAGCCATCATTGCATGATATTGTATATGAGATTCACTTCTTTAAGAATGACTCTACAAGAGTTAGAGAAAAACTTTCACACTTTAATAGCTAAGTCACTGTCCAGAAACAAATGATGGACTGCCTCGTATTTTTTTCATGTACACATCAATAGTAAGTGGAAGGCCATGAATACCAAACTTGATCAGTAGGGAGCTTATTTTTAACCATTCTTATCATAAAGAATGAGACCTTGAAAGGGAGTTTTTATGCAATATTTTCTTCCCTGTGAAGGTGATGATATTGTGTTTTCTCAATATGTTCCAAGCAGAATTGCAGTTAAATTTAAATTTGATGCATAAGAACTAACTTTTGGAGGATATAAAACAGATATAAGTTACCACAAAAGTCCTCAACTTCATCTTTTAATTTCTCTTATCCCGTATATTGAAGAGTTTTCAGCGTTCCGTATTTCTCTTTGGAACTTACAAATCTATTAAATTAAAGGAACGTCTCCAACAAAATATAATTACTGGATTGTTGTTTGGTTATTTTAAAATAATAAATACATAAAATATATTTGAGTGTGACTGTTTTAGAGATATTTTACAAAGATCATACCGTTATAACGATGATGTTTGTTGTTATCGATAAAGAGCGATTATATAAAGATAAATATAACATAAATAATAGATTCCATTGAAGAGTTGCGAGTTACAATAATATGTTGTTAGAAATGGTCTGACTGCTACTAAAACTCAAGACTAATTAATACTCTAAAAAAACCTTCCTTTCTAACAGGCTAATAACATAAAAATTCCAAAATATGATGCATTTCCCATAAATTTTGACATTTTATTCAAGGAAGTATGCAAGGAGTTGCTTGGCTAGCTCAAGGTTTGTTCGTTAACTACCAATTTCTTGCTTCTCATGATCAAATCGTTAAATTAATTGCAAGTGAGACGTAAGATGGAAAGAAAGTGGAAAAGTAGAAAGTACAGAAAAGCAGAGTTAACAAACAATAAGCTAACATTATTGAAGAATCAACATGATTCACAAAGGAAGGATATAATTAACAGTAAAAATATATAAGAGCAAAGACTAAACAAGTGTATGGTGATCAATAATATGCTTTCTTTTCACAAAAAAAAAAGAAGACTAAACAAGCAATGATTGTAATAATTTTGTTATTAAATTGCAGCGTTGAATTTCTAGAAAAACTAGTGGGCGGCCCCTGGCCTGTGCCGTGCAAATAGCCTTACCCATGCTACTGGTTGTCATACAATTCACAAGGGAAGGATATAATTAACAGTAAAAATATATAAGAGCAAAGACTGAACAAGTGTATGGTATTCAATAATTTTTTTTTAAAAGACGAAATATTATATTATTAGAAAAAAGGATTGAAGTTATGATGGGACAAACGTGGTTTTTAGTTAAGTTTGTTTTAATTGAATAATTATGATTGACCACCGATATGCCAACGATTAAAAACTTTTCTTATAGGAGGCGTGGATTGCATAACATTGACTTTAACAAGAAGCTTGTAATGGAAGTGTAAGATCAGCTGCAAATATTAATGAGGTCTATTTAGCTCTTTTCACACGTATTAAAAAATATATATATAAAATATAGTTTATTAAGCTATCCGGTGCTCTTGGCTAAAAGGCCACTTCATAATCTTAATTTGCCAAAGGCCACAAGTCTCAAAGAACTGACTGAAAGACCACCAATTATGACGTCAGCAATGTCAGACTTTAAAACTGCCAACCTTAGCCTCAAAGTTTTGAAAAATATATTTTGGTCCTCAATCCCATAATTTTAATTACCCAAAAAAAAATCTAAGTATTTTTCCCCATAAGCTTTCGATTTCTCCACTTTTCAGATCTTATTTCCGGCGAACATCCGGCTTTTCATCAGAAAATCAGTCCCCAACGACAGAAAGCTTTCCTATTTCAATCATTGTAACTAAAAGCTCGTAGAAATTGTTGAAAGGGAGCTTTCCCCATTGTTGTAAAAGCTCACTTTTCAGGCAAAAAATTCTGCCTCATTCCGACATTGGAGTTCGTTTGGGGAATATAAATTCTCTTGTGGAGTCAATTCTACATTCAAATACCTCAATTCGTAACTGGTAAGTGTTTTATCCTGATTCTTTTTTGTTCTAAATACGATAGCCCATAGTCATCGACGAGTCATCGACCAGACATAGCCCATAGTCATAGTCTATTATAAATTTATTATGACGTCGATTACATAATATATTATAGTAGGTTGTGATTACACGGGGGAATGGGAGGAGACCCCAAAATGTTAGAAATGAATTTCTGTGAGCAAGGTGACATTGTCGATTGTTGTGCGTTGCAATGGTACATATAACGACTTGGTTATGAGCGTAATGAAAAGCGGGGATTTAAATTGTGAGCCCATCAACTTGCGCATTTGATATATGATTAATGATCTGCCCACTAGGGAAATAATCCATCCTTCTTTCATAACAATTGATAGGCAGGTGAGATTGTTCATGCTTGATGTTGTTGTCGATGGTTCTAGTCATGTTTTAAGAATAAATGTTGTTGAGAGGTCTCAAGAAGCTTCTAATTCAACAACAATCCATTAAAATACCTCAGTTCGTAACTGGTAAGTGCCTTATCCATAATTTGTTTTTATTCTGAATCTTGTACTGTTCGTTAGCTAGTTATAGACCACAATCATCGACTAGACATAGACTATAGTCAGTCTCTCAAAGATTTATTATGGCGTCAATTGCATAATATATTATAGTAGGCGGTGATTACACGGATGAACAGAAGGATACCCCAAAATATTGGAATTGGATTTCTGTGAGCAAGGTGACAGTGCTGATTGTCGTGTATTGCAATGGTACATATAATGACTTGGTTACAAGCGTAATGAAAAGCGCTAAGTTAAATTGTGAATCCAGGAACTTGCGCATTCGTTATATGATTAATGTTTTTTCCACTAGGGGAATAACCCATACTTCTTTCATGACGAATGATAGACAGGTGGAATTGTACATGTTTGATGTTGCTACTGATGGTTCTAGGCCTATTTTAAGAATAAATATTGTTGAGAGGTATCAATAAGCTTCTACTTCAGCAGCACCACTCCCACCCCCACCACAACCATATCCGCCAGCCGATGATAATTCAATACAACATAAGGGCATGAGTGATCATTTAATTGATATGGATGATCCTGATAGTGATGATGAAGAGTGTGATGGAAGTGATGTGGGTGATGGGCAACCAAATGGTTCATAAAGCAACCACAACTTCAATTGTGGCTGAATGCCATAACCAAACGTCCTCCTTCTACGTAATGATTTTGAGAGGCTCTTTAGGGGTCTCAGAAAAGATATGGAGAGGACTAATCATGCTCTTCATAGGTCATGTGCCCTTTGTGTGTGATCCTTCAGATGAATAATGTTGACACCAATGTCATCATCACCCCTCCTGCAACCCCCTAGTCTTTTAGTTTATTTTTATTTCGTTGTAAGTTTATGAAAAACTTTAATTTATGAATGTAGTAGATGGAAGCTGTTAGTTCTACACCCCTAGTTGTTTAACCTGTGCAACACCTAATTTTTGCTATAGGGTGAAACACATTACTCTTACAAGTTCTATGTGTAGCGTATGCAGAATAGTAAAGAATAGTAAAGCAAGGACACGACATTTTTACGTGGAAACCACCCGACTCACAAGGGTAGTAAAAACCATGACCTACACCTTTGTTAGATTTATCCACAACTTCACTACAAAGTAAGCCTCTAAAAATTCAAGTTACAAACTCTGTAACCTAGGAACTATAAACTCTAATTCTTATCTCACTAATCTACCCAGACTAGTAAGCGACCTTCAAGTTAAACTCTAACTTAAAGTTGAATTTGACTAATTGTATACCTATACAATTTACTTCTATGAAAGCGGATAAAGGTACAACTTGACAAAATAAACCTAAAACACAAATCTAGACTTCAGAACTATAAACATAAACTCTATAACATAACTTCTTCAATTTGCTTCAATGTATTAGGGTGTCACTTCTTGAATCAAAACTCTCAATATAGCATTAACAGTTTTTTCTCAAGATTTTGATTTCTCTCATTGTGAGTGCTTTATTTTCTTTATGGTAAGACTTGATATTTTTAACTCTTGATCTTCATCAATGTGGCTGACCTAAACCCTTCTTAATACGACCCATCAAGGTAGAATAAGGTTTGAGGTTGATTAGGATTCTTACACCTTCTCACATATTTAGTTTTCTTGTAGGACTTTGAAATATCTTGATAAGTATAGTACGAAATCTTACCGCCTTGTATGCCAAGTCTTTAGTATAAACGACACAAATCCTAGTTGTTGCAGGATTTGTTCGAAATATATTTTTGGACCTAGTTTAATCACTTGGTACTCCATCATCTGAATCTTCTGACTATTCTGAGCTGGAACATGTTCATATACTTGTTCCATCAATCACTTCTCGTACATGTTGCAACTAGCTTTGACCTGCTTTTGAGATATTGGATGGAATATGTTGATAGACCTATTTCATTCATCATGTGTTGCTCTATGTCTGTTTCTCTTCACCTCTTCTCTAAGCTTGATTCATTCATCTATGTACTGCATCTTCCCTCTGATAGATCATATTCACCAGATCTGGTTCATTCAACCACTACACATGTTAACCCTTTGAGGTAGAACAAGTTTGCATGTTTATTCTGTTCTACGTTGAGCTGCTCTCTCTTAGCTGATTCATATCTCCTTCCTTTGTATCCGTCTACATTTATTTCTGTGATGGAACAATTCTATAGACCTAGTTCATTTACTTTGTCACTTGTTCTTGTGGAAACCTTTTACCAATCTGATCATCCACTATTAGAATGAACTTTCATACGCTGTATTACTGATCATCATCATCTATACCTCTGACTGCTATTTATTCACTTGATTGAGATAGAACATGTCTTTTTAAGATAAACATACATGTCAATTTGTTTTATTGAACCAGACACACTGGACATGTTCAATTGATTTCTCAATCATCAAAACCACATACTAAGTTTCTTGTTGATGCCAACAAATTCTCCATTTTTTATGATGACAAACACCATGACAAGAGCATCAAAGATAATCCTGAAAAAGACCGCAGGGCACAACAGAACAACCAACAGAGTTCCACATGTATGGACCAAGATCAAATTGTGAGACTATCTTCTGTTTCACAGTGACATTAACATTACCAGTTTTTCTTTCTCCCCCATTTTGAGATCATTAAAAAGTCGTGTTAGATTAATCAAGCAGACAATATATAACTCATGGTCATTAGTGCTATCACATATACAACTAACAAAATTAGTCACTCAAGTAAGTCTATAGAAAATATTCAAGTCAATAGACAAGGCACAAATTTAATAAGAACTGCAATATCTTTTTCATTAACTTCATAACGTACAATTCCAGTATCTTTATTACAACAATACAAAGCAGATCTTTCTTATAACTTTTAGATGCTTCTAATAATCTAGGTTTGGATAAAATTAGGGAGAACCTGATCACTTTGCTAGGGATTGTGACCACGGTGGAAGGTGAACCCATGGCTAATTTATAGGGAATCCTAACTAGAAGGAGTTGAAGCTTGACTATAAGGAAAGTATATATCTTTCTTTGTTTTTCTTCCCATGTCACCATATGGATCAACTCCATGCTCTTAGGAAGAAGCATCCTCTTTATCAACCTTTTGCCCCCAAGAAGACCTACCGTCTTTTTCCATCGGTTTCGCCCATGAAGACCAAGACCCGGTCTGTCCTCCCTTCTAAGGTTGCTGAGGATTACTATAAGCTTCATTGTCCATTTATTCCTAGTAGGACCTTGATCCCTCATTCTTAGATTGATAAGGGCGTTTCCCCCATGCTGATGCTAACACTGACTGCGTTTTAGCGCAAGTCTAAAGTGGGTTCTTTTCTTTATCATCCTTTCTTATTTCTCCAAAGACCGTTAGATTTTCACCGCTTAATTTTTTTATCCATTACACCATATGCGCTCGAGCTAATAATGTCCAACAACTCATTTTCTTGAGAGGTTGTTGTGACTCTATTTTCCCCTGAACTAACCCATGTTTTGGAAATTCCCCCTTTTGATAAGCCCCAACTGAATTTCCTTCCCTTTCCCCCCTTTCAGAAGAGGTGTACATTCATATGAGAGGAAATATATGGTTAATGAAAGTAAATTAGAGCTTATAGTCAGAAGATTTTAATGATTTATCAGAATCGGAAGATGAATCAGACATTTTCGTTCTATTTTTAGGATCTGAGGGAGAGTTAGAGAGAGTGATTTGGTATTTTGAGATAAAGGATATAGAGGTGTGGTTTGTCTAAGTTGAGGTAAAGACGAAAGATTAAGAGAAAAATAGCGTGGATATGGTATTTGAAAAGAAAGTTTTGAAAAGGGTGTGATTTGATCGTGATCGACTTTTACGATAGTCATCATGACAAGGTTTTTTTCTCTTCTCAATACACTCTTAATGACTGCTGAAGCAGACTGGGTAACAGAGACCAGGTTGTCTTAGTTATTTCAATGATCTGACTGTATTATTGATTGTTGGGTTTTTGGTATTTTGGTTTTGATGGCTTTAGATTGGAGAGTTCTGGTTGACTTAATTTTCACAACATCTTCGATGATTGGTTCCACCAACTGGACACTATTGCTATATTAGGGGAATATATATTTTATATAATATAAGGGTTCAGTCTTACATAGGCTATCTACGTATCCCCTTGAGACATCAGGTCAGATGTAGTTTCTTTTGCATATAAAAGGGAAGGGATAACATTTGATTTGTAGGGGTGCCTAGATCTACTCAAAATATTGCTTCCTTTCGAAGTCATGGCGGGTTATCACCCTTACAACTGTGCATTCGGCCGTTGGCCATTTATCCTTAGTAGCGGGGAGGGAAAACCACCCAGATCTCCCTAGTGTGGACCAAATATTTCAACTCAAATTTGAAGGATTCACATTCTTCGATGTCATGCCTCAGTGCTCCAAAGTGAAACAAACATATCCTTTTTCTGTTGGGCCTATCGGGTGACGACTTTCAACATATCCCTATAAGGTGAATCTTCTCGGTGCTGGCCAGTTTCTAAAGGATGCTCGTGTTTGAGTCTTCAAATATGGTGAAGTCATAATGCCATAGTTGCGTATCTAGAGTAATGCCCTCATATGGGGCAATCAAGTCATACACTAATAGTGAGTGCAGTCCCTACATGTGATGAATTATTCAATTGTCAATTAGTCTCACAACCCTTCTCTTGAGGGCCATACATTGTTAGCAGTGTGACCGAGCTGATTCTTGTGGAAGATGAACCTCTTATTAGCATGAATTAGAGCACATAGCGGGAGCCTTTCATCACTGGGATATTTGGCCCCCACTGCCCTCATAGTTTCAAAAATCTCCATGAATTACATGGGCTTTGGAGTAAACCAAAAAGGGCAAGCATGAGCTTTGAGGGCAACTACCCACCACGTTGGCGAAGACGCTTGGATTGGAGCTAGAGGAATCTCGCCGATCTCAGCAATAGTGGCGGAGGCTGCGGTGGTGGCCTCTCTGACGGCCAACTTTTGGACTGTTCTTTCGTTGTCTCAATTTCAGGGGTTCCTGACTTCTTCAACAGGGGTATGTAATCCTTTACCATGCCCTTGACCTCATCCGAAAGGTTGTCATTATAGTGTTTAGCTGTGGTGTTCCCTTGGGGAGGACTTCCTACCAGGTCTAAAATATGATCGGCTTCCTTAATCTTTGCTTTGACAAGGTTGATATTCCTCTCCAACCTGTCAATATTCTCCTTGAGAAAACTCTTGCTCTCTTATTCGCTGTTCAAATTAATGACGAGCATGTTAGAGCTTTGTCTATGTCCGGCGTCCATGCTAGCAAGTCAACCTTTCACGAGAAATAACTGGATTAGGTATGTGGGATGTATTTTGGGAAGTGGTGCTTTCGGTAGATGGGTGCATTTTCTTTTGGGTGGTTTTCAAAATATTGAATCAATCATATTCGAACTGAATGCATGAAAGTATATAATCATTTAATACATAAATAAAATAATTGTATTATAAAAAGCTACACGTGTTCCTAAGACCCTTTTATACCAAAGTCCCTCTAATCATTTAAACATGACTACACCAATTTGTTTAATCAAACTATTGCACCCATAATCATAAAATTTCATTAATAATAATATTTCCCAGAGGGTTACAAATGATGATTAAGTCAAATGGCTTTACTAAAAAAACATAAATCAACAAAAATATCCTCCAGTAGCTAATAACGAACCTTGTCTATCTGAGCTCTCTTGGCCTTTCGAAGGGCGGACTGAATCCGGAGATGAGTCGATGTCAGCAGAGAAATCAGCATAAACCTTCTTTCTCTTAATGGAAATTGTGTTGTATCATTTATTGCCTCTTTCATTCGGGCATCGAGATCCCCAAACACTCATATGTGATCTCCAACTCTCGATCTACGCTGGCTATGGGAGCTTTGTTATGCTCTATCTTCTCCAAATATTTGGCGTGCCTATCATCGGCTCGCCTTTGAGTTAGTCGTGCCTTAATCTCGGCTTTGGACTTTACGTCCTAGACATAATGGTATTAATTAATTCTGGGCGTGAGGGTACCTTCCAAATGTGCCCTTAGTCAATATTTGTATTCCTCATCACAACCAGAATGAACCCTATCCTCAGCGATGGTACCAGGTCCCTGTATCAGGTAGTTGTTCCATTTTCGGATGTATTCCCCGACATCTCGGATTTTGTATTCTTCATAGTCAATCACATACCAACCCATGTTTTCTACTTGGGGTATCTCTTGCTTTTTCCCAAAATGTCTCGTGACTCGGGCTGGTGCATGTTGACACCCAATTTTGTCCCATCCTTTTTGATTTATTTGCAATTTTGGATATTTTTGACACCTCAAAAAATATATTTTTATATATATACATATAGGCATATATGTACACATATATTTTTATTCTCAATATTACCATATTATTACTACTATTATTATTCGTATTCTTTTTCTACAACCATTTGTCTTTTTAAATCATGATCATAATTTCTATTGTAATATTCTATATTATTTTTTAACAAAACGACATCCTTTTTATTTATTTTTTAATTAAGCATTAAGCATTTCACAAATATTATATTTTATCATTATCGCATCTTATACTATATTCTAAATAATTTTACATTTTGTTATTCAAAGCATTTTTAATATTAAACCCCTTTTTATTTTTTAAACCCATAACCCATTCATTTTTAACCCAAAACAATTCCCTTTTTAACTCCCAATACCCCTATCTCGGCCCAACCCTCACCCCAAATCGTCCATCCACCGAGGCCCAATTCCCCCACTTAGCCCATTCATCTCCAACACCCAATTAAATCCCCATTTCTTCGTCCCAATACCCAAAGTCACTCCCCTCTATTTCCTTATCCCCCAAGCCCAACTGCCACCCCAAACTCCCCAATTAAATCCCCATCGTCCAATCCCAATTGGCCCGACCCAACCTACCCGACCCATCCCTCTTATCTTTTAACCCATCCCCCCTTACCCCATTTCACAAAAAAAAAAAACCTAAAACCTAAAACCCTACACCCTACACCCTTGCCCTCTCCAATCGCCGCACACCCCTACCCCTACGCATCGCCGAACCCTACGCCTGACACCACCAATCGCCGGCACCGCCGCCTGACACCACCAACCTACCCCATCACCTCTCGCCGACCCATGCCCCAAGAATTCGCCCCCAAAAATCAGATTTTGTCCCCCCCCCTTTATTTTGAAATTCGAATTCATTTTTGTAAGGGGTATGGGGTGTGAACGTTGGGGTGAGTACCTATAACCCCCCCCCCCTTTGCTCACTGTTTGGGGGGTCAGATCGGAGGGTTTTCGGATCGTTTTTAGTTCCGAAAATTTAAGTTTAAGAATCTGAAATCTTCCTAAAGGTTTGCATGGTATTTTGTTTGTGTTGTTCTTCACTATTGGGAAGATTCCGGATTTCAAAAATCCGAAATCTATTTAAGAGTATTTGTTCTTGCATGAGTTCTTCAACTTAAAGATTCTGAAATATAGGTCAAAATTATTGGTTTTTGGTGTTGAAGAATCTGGAATTTTTGCCATTTTCCACTGTTTCTTTCCGGTTCCGGGTCGGGTCACTTCCGGGTCGGGTCCAAAATCAGAAAACCAGCAGTCTAAAATCAGAATTTCTGAAATCCGAAAATCAGAGTTCTAAATCAAAAAATCAGCATTCTAAAATAATTTCTCCGAGCGGATTGACGGTTCGAAACGACGCCTGGGTTCGCTGCCCGGAGAAGGTCCGTAAATACATCTCCTTTCCCTTATCTTTCTATATTATTCTGTATGTTTATATTAACTATGTGGTGTTGAAGTCATTATGTTGCCATAATTATTATTAATGTTTAAAAAATGGTTTGGTTTAATCTATTTAGTTAATGTGAATGTTTTGGACATATTTGGTTGTGAACTGCTAGATTCATGTTCCATAGGATATGGTTTGTTAAGCTATTTGATAGATGTATATGTATGTTAGAATATTATTATCAACTTGCTTCTAAAAAATATGACAATTGGTTAAGTGTGTTATGTTAAAAATTTCTATCTTTGAGGGTTTAATGATATGTTTGTTTCGGATGAGACACTTGTGATGTGATCCAAGTTTCAGTTTTACTACTTATCTTTTTTGGGTATTGGTTTATGAAAATCATGCTTAATTTGAGCTACATTTGCAATAAAGATCAGCCTAAATTATGTCTTATGTTTAAAGTTTTCATCTTTGAGTTTAAGAGTTTAACTGTATACTTGTTATGAGTTTGATTTGGACGAGATACTTGTAATGTGATTCGGTTTCAATTTTTCCTGCTCATATTTTCCTGCCTATTTGTTTTCTTGAAATTACGCTTAATTTTGGTTACATTCGCAACAAATATCAACCTAAATTGTGTGTTTGTTTAAGTGAAGCTTGTGTATTAATGGCCATAGTATATACTAGCTGAAATAGGAATATGTGGTTATGCATTATTTTTTATATGTTTGATATCACATAGCTAGCTCAGTCTAAGATCATGCTTGAAGACTTTAAAATTCTGTTTCGGCCAGTTTATCATGTATCCTTATTATGACGCATTTCACTCGAATTTTGGGAAAAGGTAAGCATATAGTATATCTATTGTTTCCTTGCAATAGTTTAGGTCTAAGTCTAAGAATGTCTGTAGTTCTCATTTAATTAGAGAGGAATCTAGCTCTGCCTCCCTATGCACAAAAGTGAGTGGACTTGGGCTTTGTGTTGACATCTGCTGAATGCATGTAAATTTTCTTGTTCGGATTCTGTTCGATTTAGATAACCTTTGCAGCATGATAGATATACATGTTAAGTGTGTAATTTCTATACATGTTAAGTGTGTAATTTCTATACATGTTAAGTGTGTCTTGTGTGATGGTATCTACTTAGCATTTTATGGTCTGAATATGCTCATGTTGGCTTATCTTCTCATATTCTTTATGTGCTTTGTTGAAACTATGACATGATATACCCTAAAGTATACAAGGTATACAGATTCAGTATACACTAAGTGTGTACAAGAACTGTATATCTGCGTATACCTTTACGTATATTAGTTATATTCTAAATATATCATGTATACCTACCCTCATATGCTTAAGTGGATATCAAATGTGGGTTTGTATATTTATGAATATGTGTTAATTGGGCCCATTGTGCATCTGGGCCAATATTTTTTATATATATATCTGGAAATTATATGTTTGGGTCTGCTTTCTATTTCTGCGTGTTAATTGGGCCCATCGCGCATCCGAGCCAATTTATTTTTGGTCTGAAATTCTATTTTTGGCTCATTTTATACTCTCCTGCATACTGTTTGCATCCCGAGGCTCAATAACATATTACTTTTTTATGAATTATTTATTTGCGTTTTAACATGTTCCGTCTCCTAATCCGTTTCTTTTCTTTTGTTTACATGAAATGCATCGGGAGCTACGAAGAGTTTTCATTATGAGACTCATCATGAGCATTGTCAAATGAAGACCCGCATTCGCACTCTTGCATTCTCCAAACTCGGGATTTCAAAACAAATAGGGCGAGATGACATCGTCATCCGCTTTAGTTCCCTTGCATTGTTATTCTTTAATTTCGTTATTTTATTTGGGTCTGTAATAATTATTTAATGCTTGTGTGATTGTTAGGATATTTAGAATAATTAGGCCATGAATGGATAATTAATAGGGTAGTTTTAAAACCCGTCGCTAGTTTATTCATTTGGTTCGGTTAGTGCAAAAAAATAGAAATCCTTCGCTAGTTCATTTATTTTAGGCTCGTCGTGCATATTCAAGATTTTCAAAACAACTTTGGTCATCTTTTATTCGCATTATTAATTATACAAAATTTTATCCCTTTTTTTTATTTTTTGCAACTCAAAAGTGATTTCCAAGAAAATACTTCTTTGGCATTATAAATAATTTGCTTTCTTTCTTATTATTGTCACAAATGCATGCTTTTTCAAACTTTACATATATTTTTATTTTATACCATGCAAATGCATACTTATACAAATGCATCCTTTTCATTAATCATTTGCAAACGTCTTTTTAACTTCATACTTTAAACATGCATTTTCCTTAGTATAATATTGACCTGAGTTTGATCGGATAATCGCAAGTTAGCGGATCTTAAAGGATGCCTAACCCCTTCCCTTTAGGATAATAAAGAACCCTTACCTAGAATCTCATTAGTTTCGCAGACCATTAAAATCAGAGTTTACATTGCAGCATTTAGTTAATATTTAGGTGTCCTAATTCACCATAAATAATTAGGTGGCGACTCTTTAATCATACCCAGGAATCACCGGGACACGTTGTGCTCCGATTTGACCCGTGTAGTCGAAAAAGGGCGCGACAGCATGGCGACCCCGCTGGGGATACTTTCAGGTTCTTAACCATAGCAAACCCAGGTTACTTATTACTACGCTTTAGTTTGCTCTTTATTTGATTTAATGCTTTGATTTGTTTCCATTGTAAATTTTGCATAACTGTTTAATTGTTATATTCTCTTACTGCTTTCCTTAAATTGAGATTCCGCTCATATTTCTTCCATTACGGAAAATCGACACTATCATACATTACACGCGAGGTGTGTTTTGCGCACCCATAAATTTCTTTCAAATTACCAAATTTTTAAGAGAGTTGGTATATGCGCGGAGCGTCCGGACCATCCGGTTGGCCGCGTAGCCTTCTCACTCGAGCAGTCCGCTCGGAAACCTTGAGTCTAGTCAGTCAAATCTTAGAAAATTTAGGATAGAGCTATACCACCCTTTATCTTAAGTCATGCATGCATACACCTTAGGTGGGTCGATCCTTGGCATCGACTCCACATTTAAGAAATCCACCAAATTGTCAACGGATTCTACAACCCAACGACCATATCATCATATTATGTGTAGCATGATAATGATAGACTGATCTAAGCCTAATCATTGAAATATCAGAATTGGGAAAATTATACTTTTTTTCTTTTACTATTTTTTAGGATGGATCAAGTTCTACAAATCTCTGAAGTTAGGATGGTGAGTAGCACTCCGAGTAAGCTGAGAATATGGTGGGAGAATTTTGACCTTGGCAGCCAAATGGCGATTAGGAGGAAGTTGGGATGCCTCATTTCACTGTTTGACATTTCTCCCGATCAGCATTTGGTCAGAGCATTAATCCATTTTTGGGATCCAGACCGGGTTATCTTCAAATTCAAAGATTTTGAGCTCACTCCCACTTTGGAGGAAATCAATTATTTCACCAACTTGATTTATCAAGACAGAGGTCAAATCATCCCTCACGGTCAGTCCGGAAAGAAATTCTTGCGCTATTTGGGGTTAAAGAACACTAAAAAACTCCGATGCTTCAAAAATAACTGGGTTTCCCTAAAATACCTTTATGAGAGATACGGTCGTCGAGATGGTTACAAGTCATTTAGAAAAAATTCTCTTGCACTCCTGGCCATTGGCAAGCCAGGCACCCTATTGCATTTGTTGTCGCTTTACTAGGTATTTTAGTGTTCCCACTTGAGCACGGAAAAATAAGTACTTGCATATGTTCTGTGGCTCGAGCAATTTTTGAGGGAGTTGACAGTGCGCAGCTCACTTTGGTCCCTATGATACTAGCAGAAATACTTCGGGCTCTCGAAAAATGTAAAAGAGGCAAAACAAATTTCTTCAAAGGTTGCAACCTTATCCTACAGATGTGGGCCATAGAACATTTTTATCAGCGTTCGAACATGACAGACATTTGCTTCAGTGAGTCAAACAAGACCGCCAACTTTTACGACAGGACGAAACATTTTTTGTCACCAGTCGGCACCAAGGATTGGTATGAGTTTCTAGCATCCCGCATTAGTGATCAGATTCAATGGAAATACCCATTGCTCCCAAACACCAGGAAAGCCTATATGAGATGCAGAATGCTTTACTACATCGAGCTCATCGGGTTGAAAGGACTCCAGCCATATGCGCCACTACGCGTACTCCGATAGTTCGGTCAAAAGCAGATAATCCCTTTCCATGCAAATATGAGAGTTTCAGAAATTCAATTCGGACCGAATTTCATGGTCCCAAGAGCCAGGCAGATTCTCCATGAATGGAACAGTGTGGATAAAATAGACATTGGAGATGAACAAGCGGGGAATACTCCTGAATATTGCGCATGGCTTCGGGAAGATCACGACAACACGGATCTTAGCCCCAAAAGAGAACAAGGTTTTGAGGATGTGGGCAAAACGATCTGGATAAGGACTTGTCGGCTAAAAAACACAGTTATTACTCCTGAGATGTGGTCTCAAATGCAGGACATAGTGCAATATTTAGAAGACGCAGGAGCCGGACCTAACAGTGTTAGGGCTCCATCCTCATCTATGTAATCACGAACGAGAATTTAGCTTGGTCATAATATGTTATCAGCCCTGTTATTGTATGCGCTATTATTACAGTAAATTTCACCCTTTAACTTTGTTCCCAACAAAAGCATTTCAATTTGACGGCTTGGATCAATCTATCATAATTTTTGCGTATTTGGCGTTTAGGTCCACCTCTGGCATAAGAGAGGCCCCATGCATATTAGGACGCGCATTTAATTTCCCTACAATCTGCTTGCTATTTGTTTACTGCTTCACACTCGGTACATGTTATTTAAAGCAATAATTACTCGTCTTGTACTAACTTAGTTTGCTTCATTTTTTTTTAAAAAAAGGTTTGTTTTTGCCTGATTTATTCCCCCAAAAGTTGATTCGTGTTGACTGAAGCTGGCGGAACACCCTTACTTCACGAGATCAAAGGTACAATTATCCAACAAAATGACTGATTCAGGAGCATCCGAACAAACTGGCCTGGGACTTGTCGCTCTTCCGGGAGGTGAACCACAGACATCGGAAAGGAGAAATACTACCGTCCAGGATGAATACCTCGCCCAACTGTTGCAGCAAATGGCAACCATGCAGACTGAGATCGAGCGGCTCCGAAATCTCACCAATCTTTCCATCAGCCTCAATACTACGCTCCTTGAACAAGGGATGAGCGCGACTGCACCACAAACCTTTCCATCTCCTGAACCGTCATTTCCCTAGAACCTTCCCCGAAATCCCTTACTAAGCAAAACCAATCCTCAACTCGCCAGCCCGCAACGCACTAATCCGCATCCTATCAACCCACAGGCCAATCCACAACAAAGTTCGCTACAAAATGACCCAGTATCCTTCACAACTCCATATGCGTCTCAAGCTCCACTTATCCAAACTACCCCACTCGTCCAAAATATCCCTCCCACACAAAATTACCAGGCGACCCAACAAATACCGATGGCACACATCGCTAACAAGCAGTGTGTGCCACCGGTATATGCAACGGAAGCCCAACCTTCTACTTCTACCATACCAAACATACCTCCTCAGGAAATAGACCAATATGAAGAGATGGAAAGGCAAGCAAGGATCAGAACCGATGAAAGTATGGCAAGAGAAATTTATAGCCTCAAATAAGCATTCAAAAACATCCAAACCAGCAAGGGGCATGAAGGACTCGAGTACGAAGATCTCTGCATGCATCCCGACGTTCAGTTGCCTATCGGATATAAGGTGCCAAAATTTGACTTATTTGATAGAAAGGGAAATCATCGCGCTCATTTGAGATCGTACTATGACAAGCTGGTTGGAGTGGGTAAGGACCAGGCAATCATAATGAAGTTGTTCATAAGGAGTTTGACAGGAGAAGTGCTCGACTGGTACACACGCCAGGACCCGCGAAAATGGCATAACTGGGGCACAATGGCACAGGATTTTATGGATAGGTTCAGGTTTAACACCGACACAGTCTTGGATAGATTTTATTTAATAAAATTGGAGAAAAAATCTACAGAGACCTTCAGAGAATATGCCATGAGGTGGAGGGCGGAAGCAGCAAAGGTTCAACCCCCTATGGTGGAAAGCGAGATGACCACTCTCTTTGTGCAATCTATGAAAGATGCAACGTACTATAAAAGAATGATAAGCGTCATAGGACGGAGTTTTTCTGAAGTGGTAAGGATGGGAGATTTCATAGAAGAGGGTATCAAAACAGGAAGAATCACGAACTTAGCAGCATTGCAGGCCACGAGTAAGGCAATTCAGTCAGACTCATTTGGGGGAGCAATTAAGAAGAGGAGAGACGGAGCGTCTCCTGTCATGATGGTCCAGGAACATAGGTCAAACCAAATGCCAACCTACCAAATCCCATCATCCCAGCCTCCCTACTACAATCAAAGCACCCAAAATCCTCAGCCCTCCTACTATAGTCAAAACACACAAAGCCCTCAGTCTTATTATCAACCCTCACCTACTCCCTACCCTGTATACCATACCTAGCCAATATACAGTCCACCACGAGCACCTACCTATCCGAATTCCCCGCAATATCAACCCACATATCTACCTCAGCCACGAGCCCATCCACCAAATGCTCCCAAACCCCGTGCGAATCACGAAAGAAGACCAATCAAAATATATACACCTTTAGCCGAACCTCTAGCCCAGTTGTATGAAAGATTGAGGACCGCAAGAATACTCCAGCCCATCCCAGGGCATATCCCCAATCCTATTCCCAGATCGTACGATGAGACTAAGCATTGTGTATACCACTCTGGAATCACTGGACATGACACTGGGGTTTGCTTTGCCCTCAAAGACAAGATCGAGGTGTTGATCAAAGAAGGAATTATCCAACTGAAAGGACCTCCCCCTAATGTAAACAATAACCCTTTGCCAAATCATGACAATGCCAATGTAAACATGATTACCGTTGATAAAGAAAACAGTTTGGAAGGGACCATTGTGCCGGTCCGAAGAGAGGAAAAGGTTGAATCATCGGCATTTATCACCCCTATAATTATAGTTCAAGTGAGGGCACCATTTGAAGTTGAAGTACTTCCTCCGAAATCACGGATAGTGACGCCGTCTTTTGATACCAAAACTGTCCCTTGGAGCAATTCGACTGGGGAAAGGAGCAGGGGAAAAGAGAAACAAATTGTAGAAGTTGTCGTCGCTGGTATGACAAGATCCGGGCGATGTTATGCCCCTGCAGACAATCTAAAAAGGGCTGTAACAGAGACCGAAGTGGAAGAGTTCTGGAGGAAAATGCCAACCAAGGAATATTCCATGGTAGAACAATTGAAGAAAACACCGGCTCAAATTTCTTTGCTATCATTGTTGATGAATTCCGCGACCCACGGACGTGCTTTATTGGAAGTACTCAAAGAAGCTTATGTTCCGAGAGAGACCACTGGCGAGAAACTCTCGGCCTTGGTTGGACAGATTTTAGAGGCCCATAAAGTCTCTTTTCATGACAAAGAATTGCCACCTGAGGGTTTGGGCCACAACAAAGCTTTGAACATAACTGTAAAGTGCATGAACAAGTTCATTTCTAAGGTGTTGATTGATGGAGGCTCAGCCGTCAACATTTGTCCTGTGGCGACTCTCCGAGCCTTGGGAATTAGCATTGGAAAGATTCGCGAAAGTCATGTGAGGGTTAAAGGTTTTGATGGAGCCCAAAGGAGCGTTATGGGAGAAATGGATTTGACATTGCAAGTAGGACCCGTAGAGTTCGTCGTGGAATTCCAAGTGTTAGACATATCTACCGGCTATAACCTGCTAATGGGAAGACCCTGGATCCATATGGCTGGTGCAGTTCCTTCTACCCTACACCAGATCCTGAAGTTTGTCTGGATCATCACGAGGTCGTGATACACGGAGAAGGGAGCAATTCATTATGTCCCAAAGGACAAATCCCTGTTGTTGAAAGCGTAGATATATTGGATGGGTCTGTTTTCCATATCAGAGAAATTACATGTGCCTCCAAAGCTGAAAAACTGAAATTACCCCGGGTTCTCACGATGGTGGCCCATGAAATGTTAAAGAATGGCTTTAAGCCCGGTCAAGGCCTCGGATTGAACTTAGAAGGTATAGTAGAGCCGGTTCACTTGCTCAGTAAAAAGGATACTTTTGGTCTCGGATATGAACCCACTCCTGAAGAAGTTTTGTCAATCAATCTCTGAAGGAAAAGAGACACTCCCCTACCAAAGCCTGTTCCGCCTCTGAATCAGTCATTTGTCAAAGCATATACTGCTCAGGGGTCAAAGGAAGATGATGCAGACAACCTCGTGGAAGGACTCAAAAGTCTTTTCATTACGGAAGAAGAAGTGGAATGCAACGTAATTCTGGATGATTTTGCTGAAGACCCAACCATTTGGGATGCAGAACATGGAGATGTTTTGAAAAATTGGACATGTGTCCCGGCCCTGTTTCTCCGGGAAGCTTGGTAGAAATTATCTTAGTACTTTACGAAATAATGCGATTCTAATTGAGGCTTGAATCGCATCTCTGCATTTTAATGTGTTTTGCCTCCATCTTTTGAAAGCTTAAATGACAAATCCACATTGCTTTTGCTATTTCAAGATTTATTTTGTTTACTAATTTTCTTTTCTCTTTCAGCATGCAAACTAATAAATCTATCGATAATGTGAATGTGACATGTAATGAAACAAACAAACAAAATCCAAACAACGAACAGGACTTCGAAGAGTATAAGGAAGACTCGCAGCCAGAAGAATTGACTGAGGAATTGAAACATTTTGAGAATAAGCCAAAGCCAAATTTAGATGAAACTGAGGCAGTAAATTTGGGAGATGCAGAATACGTGAAAGAAACGAGAATCAGCGTCCATCTGAACACCCCACAAAGGAAAGAGCTGACGGATCTTTTGAGGCAATATATCGACGTATTTGCTTGGTCTTATGACGATATGCCAGGGCTAAGCACATATATTGTTTCGCATAAATTACCTATTGATCCGTCCTGCCCTCCGGTGAAATAAAAACCAAGGAAAATCAAGCCTGACTTGAGTTTAAAGGTCAAGGAAGAGGTGTCTAAGCAATTCGATGCAAAGGTAATTCGAGTCACGAGATACCCCACTTGGCTGGCCAACATTGTACCTGTGCCAAAGAAAGATGGGAAAATACGGGTGTGCGTGGATTATCGGGATCTCAACAAGGCTAGCCCGAAGGATGATTTCCCTCTCCCAAATATTCACATACTCATTGATAACTGTGCGAAGCATGAATTACAGTCATTCGTTGATTGTTTTGCTGGTTACCACCAAATCTTGATGGACGAAGAAGACGCAAAAAAAATAGCATTCACTACACCTTGGAGAGTATACTATTACCGGGTAATGCCGTTCGGACTCAAGAACGCGGGTGCCACCTATATGAGGGCCATGACTACCATTTTTCATGATATGATCCACAAAGAAATCGAGGTCTACGTAGATGACGTTATCATCAAGTCGCGAAGGGCCCCAGATCACTTGACAGATTTGAAGAAGTTCTTCGACCGGCTGAGGCGGTATAACCTGAAATTAAACCCTGCAAAGTGTGCATTTGGTGTCCCTGCTGGGAAGCTGTTGGGTTTCATCGTGAGTAGAAGAGGTATTGAATTGGACCCCTCGAAGGTAAAAGCTATTCAAGACTTGCCTCCTCCAAAGAGTCGAAAGGACGTGATGAGTTTCCTTGGTCGTCTCAATTACATCAGCAGGTTCATAGCTCAATCAACGGTAATATATGAACCAATCTTTAAGCTACTGAAGAAGGACGCCGCTACTAAATGGACGACGGATTGCCAGCAAGCTTTTGATAGAATCAAAGAATATCTGTCTAACCCACCTGTTTTGGTGCCTCCAGAGCCCGGAAGGCCTTTGTTATTATATCTGTCTGTGTTAAAAACGCGTTTGGATGCGTGCTGGGGCAACACGATGAAACAGGAAAGAAGGAGCAAGCTATATACTTCTTGAACAAGAAGTTCACACCTTACGAAGCTCGATATACTTTGCTGGAGCGCACTTGTTGTGCCTTGACATGGATTGCGCAGAAGTTTAGACATTATTTGTCTGCATATACCACTTATCTCATCTCCAGAATGGACCCACTCAAATACATCTTTCAGAAGCCCATGCCTACTGGGAAGCTAGCAAAGTGGCAAATCTTGTTAAGTGAATTCGACATCATATATGTTACCCAAAAGGCTATCAAAGGACAAGCACTAGCTGATCATCTTGCTGAAAACCCCGTAGATGAAGAATATATGCCTCTCCGGACTTATTTTCCGGACTAGGAGGTATTGTTTGTTGGGGAAGATATCTCCAAAGAGTACCCGGGTTGGAGAATATTCTTCGACAGAGCTGCAAACTTCAAAGGAGTTGGTATCGGAGCGGTTTTGATTTCAGAATCAGGTCAACACTACCCAATTTCGGTGAAGCTCCGATTTCCATGCACCAACAATATGGCGGAATATGAAGCTTGTATACTCGGACTTAGAATGGCCGTTGATATGAACATCCAAGAATTGTTGGTCATTGGTGATTCAGACTTATTGTTCACCAGGTGCAAGGCGAATGGGCCACCAAGAACGTGAAGATACTTCCCTACCTGCATTGCGTGAAAGAATTGTGCAAAAGGTTCAGCGAGATAGAATTCAAGCATATCCCACGAACTCAAAATGAGTTCGCTGATGCTCTGGCAACTCTGTCCTTCATGATTCAACATCCGGACAAGAATTACATTGATCCCATCAAGGTGAACTTATCGGACCGGCCGGCCAATTGTTTCCATATAGATGAAGAGTTGGATGGGAAGCCCTGGTACCACGACATTAAGAGGTATCTCAAGGCAGGCGAATATCCAAAAAACATATCCAGCACACAAAAGAAGACACTTCGGAGGGTAGCGAACCATTTTTTCCTAAACGGAGAAATCCTTTATCGGAGGACTCCGGATCTAGGTTTGTTAAGATGTGTTGAAGCCTAAGAGGCAAGCAGGTTAATTGAAGAGATACACGGAGGCGCGTGCGGGCCTCATATGAATGGTTTCACTTTAGCAAAGAAGATTCTGAGAGCAGGGTACTTTTGGATGACCATGGAAACAGATTGCATTCGCTTTGTGCAAAAATGCCATCAATGTCAGATTCACGGTGATTTAATCAGGATACCTCCTAACAAGCTCAATGTGACGAGTTCTCCTTGGCCATTCGCAGCTTGGGGCATGGATGTCATTAGTCTCATTGAACCTGCCGCATCAAATGGACACCGATTCATTCTAGTGGCAATTGACTACTTCACAAAGTGGGTAGAAGTATCGTCCCACAAGTCAGTGATGAAGAAAGTGGTAGTTGATTTTGTCCGCAATAACATCATTTGCCAATTTGGAATTCCTGAGTCGATTATAACATACAATGGAGCCAATCTCAACAGTAATCTGATGAATGAGATATGCGAAAAGTTTAAGATCACTCACCGCAATTCCACTCCATATCGACCTCAGCTGAACGGAGTAGTCGAGGCAGCCAACAAGAACATCAAAAGGATACTGCGAAAGATGATTGATAATTACAAGCACTGGCATGAGCATTTGCCCTTTGCACTTTTGGGCTATCGCACTACAATCAGGACTTCTACTGGGGCAACGCCGTATCTTTTGGTCTATAGAACAGAAGCTGTGTTACCGGCAGAAGTGGAAATACCATCTTTGAGAATTATCCAAGAAGCCGAGCTGAGCGAAGCAAAATGGATACAGAATCGGTACGAACAATTGATGATGATCTATGAAAAGCGATTGAACACTGTCTGTCACGGGCAACTTTATCAAAACAGAATGGACAAAGCTTTCAACAGGAAAGTAAAACCAAGGACTTTCAAACCGGGGCAATTGGTGCTAAAACGTATATTCCCGCACCAAAATGAAGCTAAAGAAAAGTTCGCACCTAACTGGCAAGGGCCTTATATGGTTCACCGGGTGTTAACTGGAGGAGCATTAATTCTAGCTGAAATAGATGGTGAAGTATGGCCAAAAGCTATCAATGCAGATGCGGTGAAAAGATACTACATTTAGGATTTTTCTATGTAATGCACTTCTTATGTTGGAAAAATTGCGCTCCCTGGCGGGATGCGCAAAGAACCCATGTCGGGTTCCGTTTCTTTAGATCATAAATTTCCCCAAAAACACATTTCTTTGCAACATGAACTACGTTATGACCTGATTCCCTCGGCGGGATACGTAGGCGGCAACTTCGGCTTCGATCCCATCTTTAGAAAACCCTTACCATCCCCTTTTGCTTGTAATGAACTACGTTATGACCTGATTCCCTCATGGGGATACGTAGGCGGCCTAAATCGGCTTCGGTCCCACCATTAGGAAATATTTTCTCCTTTATCTCACATATGACAAAATGCACCCATCTGATCACCCTGATAGGACAGGCAAGCAACCCACACAAGACTCGGTTGTCCGTTCGAAAGTTCATCATCCTCACATATCGGAAACTGGGGCATTTTTTTTAGGGATCACTGCCATAGGACGCCGATAGACATGGGAAAAGTGTCAGCCAACAAAGTATTCAGCCAGAATAATGATTTTGGATAAGACGTTTGCTTTGTTTCACCACATGTCACTGCTCGACAGACATTTATATGTATGCATACTTTCTTATAAGCAAATTATTTTCAACAAACATTTTCATTAGAGTTCAACAGAATTTTTACTGATATGCATACTTGTTATAAACAAATTGTTTTCAACAAATGTTTTCATTAATGGCTATCCAATTCGGGGAACCAGAGAGGGGCTACAGGTCCGAATCAGCAGGACATGCAAGTATCAAGGCCAAAGCTACAAAGTCAACGCGAATCAGCTCCCCCTCCCCAAACTCATAAATTTTCGTTGAGTACAGGTCCTTCAGGTTGAAAGAAGCAGGGAAGCCACATCACTTAATGCGGGTTTTTACTTTAAGTCAGGCGCCCACCTTCTAATGCGGGTATTTTATTTTCAATCAGGCGCCCGCCTTCTAATCCGGGTATTCTTATTTCAAACAAGCGCCCACCAACGGCGTCATCTCCACAACGTTTGAGCAACAACATCATTTTAGTATTCTCACATACCCATTGTATGCAACATTTACGCACTAACTTTTATCTTAGCTCTAGTCCGCAGGAGTTTGAATCGGCGGGAGCTTTCAGCACAACGTGGAACTATCTCTTACGGCGAACCGATGCAATTTGGTCAACGACCTACTTCGAACGTCGATCCGCTCTTTCCCAATATGTTGCCACACCTGCAACCAGTGTCGTCATAACCTGACACTGGGGCAATATTTCTCGAATCTGCATCAACTCCTGCAATTTCTTCTCCCTAGGAATTCTATTTCTACCCGTGCAAAGCCCGATGATCAGGACAAAATTGGCTACTCAGTCAACTTCTTTGTCCGAAAATTCTTTCATCGTTTCCGGCCAAAGAGGGGCATCTGTTGACACCCAATTTTGTCCCATCCTTTTTGATTTATTTGCAATTTTGGATATTTTTGACACCTCAAAAAATATATTTTTATATATATACATATAGGCATATATGTACACATATATTTTTATTCTCAATATTACCATATTATTACTACTATTATTATTCGTATTCTTTTTCTACAACCATTTGTCTTTTTAAATCATGATCATAATTTCTATTGTAATATTCTATATTATTTTTTAACAAAACGACATCCTTTTTATTTATTTTTTAATTAAGCATTAAGAATTTCACAAATATTATGTTTTATCATTATCGCATCTTATACTATATTCTAAATAATTTTACATTTTGTTATTCAAAGCATTTTCAATATTAAACCCCTTTTTATTTTTTAAACCCATAACCCATTCATTTTTAACCCAAAACAATTCCCTTTTTAACTCCCAATACCCCTATCTCGGCCCAACCCCTCACCCCAAATCGTCCATCCACCGAGGCCCAATTCCCCCACTTAGCCCATTCATCTCCAACACCCAATTAAATCCCCATTTCGTCGGCCCAATACCCAAATTCACTCCCCTCTATTTCCCTTATCCCCCCAGCCCAACCCGCCAGCCCAAGCTCCCAATTAAATCCCCATCGTCCAATCCCAATTGGCCCGACCCAACCTACCCAACCCATCCCTCTTATCTTTTAACCCATCCCCCCTTACCCCATTTCACAAAAAAAAAAAGAAAAATCTAAAACCTAAAGCCCTACACCCCTGCCCTCTCCAATCGTCGCACACCCCTACACCCCTACCTCTACGCGTCGCCGCACCCTACGCCTGACACCACCAATCGCCGGCACCGCCGCCTGACACCACCAACCTATCCCATCACCTCTCGCCGACCCATGCCCCAAGAATTCGCCCCCAAAAATCAGATTTTGTCCCCCCCTTTATTTTGAAATTCGAATTTGTTTATGTAAGGGGTATGAGGTGTGAACGTTGGGGTGAGTACCTATAAACCCCCCCTCCCCTTGCTCACTGTTTGGGGGGTCAGATCGGAGGGTTTTCGGGTCGTTTTTAGTTTCAAAAATTTAAGTTTAAGAATCCGAAATCTTCCTAAAAGTTTGCATGGTATTTTGTTTGTGTTGTTCTTCACTATTGGGAAGATTCCGGATTTCAAAAATCCGAAATCTATTTAAGAGTATTTGTTCTTGCATGTGTTCTTCAACTTAAAGATTCCGAAATATCGGTCGAAATTATTGGTTTTTGGTGTTGAAGAATTTGGAATTTTTGCCATTTTCCACTATTTTTTTCCGGTTCCGGGTCGGGTCATTTCCGGGTCGGGTCCAAAGTCAGAAAACCAGCAGTCTAAAATCAGAATTTCTGAAATCCGAAAATCAGAGTTCTAAATCAAAAAATAAGCATTCTAAAATAATTTCTCCGAGCGGATTGACGATTCAAAACGACGCCTCGGTTCTCTGCCCGGAGAAGGTCCGTAAATACATCTCCTTTCCCTTATCTTTCTATATTATTTTGTATGTTTATATTAACTATGTGGTGTTGAAGTCATTATGTTGCCATAATTATTATTAATGTTTAAAAAATGGTTTGGTTTAATCTATTTAGTTAATGCGAATGTTTTGGACATATTTGGTTGTGAACTGCTAGATTCATGTTCCATAGGATATGGTTTGTTAAGCTATTTGATAGATGTATATGTATGTTAGAATATTATTATCAACTTGCTTCTAAAAAATATGACAATTGGTTAAGTGTGTTATGTTAAAAATTTCTATCTTTGAGGGTTTAATGATATGTTTGTTTCGGATGAGACACTTGTAATGTGATCCAAGTTTCAGTTTTACTACTTATCTTTTTTGGGTATTGGTTTCTGAAAATCATGCTTAATTTGAGCTACATTTGCAATAAAGATCAGCCTAAATTATGTCTTATATTTAAAGTTTTCATCTTTGAGTTTAAGAGTTTAAGAGTTTAACCGTATACTTGTTATGAGTTTGATTTGGACGAGATACTTGTAATGTGATTCGGTTTCAGTTTTTCCTGCTCATATTTTCCTGCCTATTTGTTTTCTTGAAATTACGCTTAATTTTGGTTACATTCGCAACAAATATCAACCTAAATTGTGTGTTTGTTTAAGTGAAGCTTGTGTATGAATGGCCATAGTATATACTAGCTGAAATAGGAATATGTGGTTATGCATTAGTTTTTATATGTTTGATATCACATAGCTAGCTTAGTCTAAGATCATGCTTGAAGACTTTACAATTCTGTTTCGGCCAGTTTATCATGTATCCTTATTATGACGCATTTCACTCGAATTTTGGGAAAAGGTAAGCATATAGTATATCTATTGTTTCCTTGCAATAGTTTAGGTCTAAGTCTAAGAATGTCTGTAGTTCTCATTTAATTAGAGAGGAATCTAGCTCTGCCTCCCTATGCACAAAAGTGAGTGGACTTGGGCTTTGTGTTGACATCTGCTGAATGCATGTAAATTTTCTTGTCCGGATTCTGTTCGATTTAGATAACCTTTGCAGCATGATAGATATACATGTTAAGTGTGTAATTTCTATACATGTTAAGTGTGTCTTGTGTGATGGTATCTACTTAGCATTTTATGGTCTGAATCTGCTCATGTTGGCTTATCTTCTCATATTCTTTATGTGCTTTGTTGAAACTATGACATGATATACCCTAAAGTATACAAGGTATACAGATTCAGTATACACTAAGTGTATACAAGAACTGTATATCTGCGTATACCTTTACGTATATCAGTTATATTCTAAATATATCATGTATACCTACCCTCATATGCTTAAGTAGATATCAAATGTGGGTTTGTATATTTATGAATATGTGTTAATTGGGCCCATTGTGCATCTGGGCCAATATTTTTTATATATATATCTGGAAATTATATGTTTGGGTCTGCTTTCTATTTCTGCGTGTTAATTGGGCCCATCGCGCATCCGAGCCAATTTATTTTTGGTCTGAAATTCTATTTTTGGCTCGTTTTATACTCTCCTGCATACTGTTTGCATCCCGAGGCTCAATAGCATATTACTTTTTTATGAATTATTTATTTGCGTTTTATATATTTATATATATATATATATTCATGTTCCGTCTCCTAATCCGTTTCTTTTCTTTTGTTTACATGAAATGCATCGGGATCTATGAAGAGTTTTCGTTATGAGACTCATCATGAGCATTGTCAAATGAAGACCCACATTCGCACTCTTGCATTCTCCAAACTCGGGATTTCAAAACAAATAGGGCGAGATGACATCGTCATCCGCTTTAGTTCCCTTGCATTGTTATTCTTTAATTTCGTTATTTTATTTGGGTCTGTAATAATTATTTAATGCTTGTGTGATTGTTAGGATATTTAGAATAATTAGGCCATGAATGGATAATTAATAGGGTAGTTTTAAAACCCGTCGCTAGTTTATTCATTTGTAGGTTCGGTTAGTGCAAAAAAATAGAAATCCTTCGCTAGTTCATTTATTTTAGGCTCGTCGTGCATATTCAAGATTTTCAAAACAACTTTGGTCATCTTTTATTCGCATTATTAATTATACAAAAGTTTATCCCTTTTTTTTATTTTTTGCAACTCAAAAGTGATTTCCAAGAAAATACTTCTTTGGCATTATAAATAATTTGCTTTCTTCCTTATTATTGTCACAAATGCATGCTTTTTCAAACTTTACATGTATTTTTATTTTATACCATGCAAATGCATACTTATACAAATGCATCCTTTTCATTAATCATTTGCAAACGTCTTTTTAACTTCATACTTTAAACATGCATTTTCCTTAGTATAATATTAACCTGAGTTTGATCGGATAATCGCAAGTTAGCGGATCTTAAAGGATGCCTAACCCCTTCCCTTTAGGATAATAAAGAACCCTTACCTAGAATCTCATTAGTTTCGCAGACCATTAAAATCAGAGTTTATATTGCAGCATTTAGTTAATATTTAGGTGTCCTAATTCACCATAAATAATTAGGTGGCGACTCCTTAATCATACCCAGGAATCACCGGGACACGTTGTGCTCCGCTTTGACCCGTGTGGTCGAAAAATGGCGCGACAGTGCATAAGGGCGAATCCTTCGAATACCCATGAGTGATAGAAATGGACACTTTCTCCCTCTGACTATGACCCATTCTGAAATGAAATCTGAGAACATCCATTGTATGCTCTCTTCCTTAAGCCCCTAAAAGATGATGGACCACTCTTTTTTGGTTTTGTGTCCGAAATATGGACGTTGGTCTTGAAGGTCATCCTTTTTATTTTGGTTGGACATGAATGGAGGCCCTTTGAATTTCTGTACTTGTTTGAGGACCCACCACTATAACAACAAGTTGCACCCTTGGAAATACCTAAGTTGGTTTCTGTATCGACCTAAGACTCGGTACATATCGACAAGGATAATGGGGACTAGGTCCAAGTATTTGATTTCTCTATTTGTGGTTATGCGATAGAAAATAGCATGAGTGAATCAGATGACTCGGGTGTCAATGGCAAGATGTATGTTTTGGGGGAGTACCATGAGTCCCAACAGGCAATGGCGAAGGCTAAGGGTTGGGTGTCTTCCCATTCTTTGTAGGTTTGGAATTCTAGGGAGTGCTCTATGAATTCTTTTTTGGCTTTGAAACAGTGGTACAAATCTTGGAACACCACAGTTGGTCCGAAAATCCATTAGGCATGGTCTCGGGAGAGCATTTTCATGATTTTGGTCGGGATGGGTCTGTTTGGGACTAGAAGGTTGTGATCATGCTTTTTCCTTCTCTTTATATAGGTCCCATTGTTATCTATGCAATCCCTGATTTATCCCAAAGCCGGGGTCATTTCTATCTCTTTGAATTTGAATACCATCCTATCATTGTCCTAATACTCGGTAAGTACCTCGATTAGTGTTTTATGATCCTTCATGATCATTAGGGAAGGAAAATGTCCTAAAACACTAGTGACTTTTTTCTGCTGCTTGGTATCTAACCCTACCCACCATATCTTTAATATCTCGAGTGCCTCGAAGATCATATCGAATCAGAGGTTGGTAGACATCTACACAAAAAAACACAGTTAGTTCCCCCTTCCTCCCGCCAGACCATGGTTCAACACATATGGTGCAATCATGTTCTCAATTACCACATAGTTGGATGCAGTGTCCTCGGGTCAAAGACCATGTGGACACGAAGGGTAGTCTTCTAATGGGCTTAAATACGTCTCAAATATTCAAGCCCTCCTAGGTAAGTATGCACTAAGTAATTGGCATTTGACTTTGCTCTGCCCTAAATTGACTAAAGTGGGCTTTCAAATGACTCGGGACCCGAGTGGACCACTCGGGGTGAACCATTGTTGAATGTTGGATGACAACGAACCAACTATGTCTTCAACAGGTTCCAAGAAAGTATTTTTTTTTACTGGAGGACGATTGCGAAATCACATAATCGTTTTTGTGCACTGATGTGAGTGTGTGTGTGTGTGCCATTTGGCGGAAATATGATAGGCATGCCATGACATTTATAGAATAATTAAACAACTTAGGCAAATAATTCAAGCAAATTCATATTATTGAAACCTTTATGATTTGAACCTATTTGAAATATCCCCAGCAGAGTCGTCATCTGTTACGGTTCACTTTTACGCGAGGCATAAAAGGTACTTCATAACTTGTAGACTCCTGGATTTATTATTATTAGAGTCGCCACCTAATTTATCTAAGGGAAATTAGGAAAACCAAATTTAAAGGTTTCTAACCAAAATAATAGTTTAATCCTTTTTTAAAACCAGAGTTCGAGTAAGGTTTCAGATGATTCCCCGAGAAAGGTGTTAGACACCCCGGTATTAAGAATTCACAGAATGTGGTTGACCTTCGGGTTTTTAAAAATATGAGATTGCTTTATTTGCCTAAAAATGTGTTTAAAGATGTATATAAAGTCCTGGCATATTGAAAATGGTTTTCATAAAAAGAGTAAATTCTTCTCCAAAAGAGTAAAAATCTTTTCAAAATGTAGATAAGGTTTTAAATGGCCTATTCTACTTTCTGGACCAAAAACACACTTAAGATTTCCCTCTAAGTAGAGTTAAATTTGATTCAATCCAAAGTATTATAGTCCATTTTGTCCTTATGGTTTAGAAAATGTTTTGATTATGCCCTTATATACAAAAGCTTTTGACAAAATCATAAATTTATGAGAGAAATGACATTTTTGTCCTTTGGTTAAAAATGAAGGTCAACCGCTTTCTTTACCCTTTTCCAAGCTTAAAATTGAGTAAATCTCCTTTTGTTTGCCTAACTTTAAAGTGGGATAAAGCCCAAAAGATCTTTCGGAAATTTCCTTTCTTGATGTTTTGCAAACTATTTCTTAAAATAAAATTTCCATTTATTGGAAGTTGATTTTCTTTCAAGATCCTTTTGTGTCAGAGATTTTCAAAGTTGGCAAAAAACAACATTAAAAAAACATTTTTTTTTGCAAATTATAATTTTAAAACACCATTTTGACTTATTCAAAAGAAAACACAACTCGTTTATTAATTTTTTCTTTGTCGGGTCCGAATTACATATGACAGGTTCCTATCTGTTCTAACGATATCAACATCATATATATACATACATACTTCTTTGATAGCTTTCAAGCGCTGAACCCGATCTAATTCGTTTCGTAGTCGTAGCTTATTGGCCTGAGATTCTCCATTGAGTGGTTCGTACTTACGACTTGAATTTATCTCTTTCGTGGCTCACAAGAAATCTTTCTATCGAGAAATCATTAGAAAAGCAATTTTCTCTATTGGATTCTCAGTTAGCTGACTTGGATTATCTCTTTCGTGGCTCACAAGAAACCACTTCTTCTTTTTTGCCCGTATGATTCGATGATGTCTTCCCACTTCACTAAGAAAGAGTCTCGAGATATATATATGTATATACATTCAATTACATGAAATAAGTAGGAAAAGCGAAGTTAGGTTGGTGGACATACCGGGTTCACCAGTTAAATGACTGGGCCTTCTAAATGCTGCCCGACTCGATGAAAGAAGGGTAGACTTGAGCGAGAGATGGGCCCAAGAAAGCGGCGTGTCATGCAAATGGAGAGGGGGGGAATACGGGTTAGAGCGTATCTACACTTTAAGATAAAAATAAAACAATATAAAACTGATAATGCTGGTTACTTAATTATGTTTGAAATATGGATAAATAACAACGGACAGCCTAAAACAGAGTGAGACAGTCGCATGATCCCAAAAGAAAATAGGAGAAAAGTGCAAGCCCAAACAATCATATAAAAGGAATGAGTAAACCGTAAACTTTAGGCCCAATAACAACACTCAAGCAGGACAGGCCCAGTTTCTAAATACTCTGTTAAGATGATCCAAAATAAGCCTAAGACAAATCTAATTCGGCCCAACCGTGGCCTGAATGGCCAGACATATAATGATATACATTGGAGATACATGATATACACTCTCATATATATACCAAGTATATACAGGAGCTTATATATCTTGTATACCTGATGGTATATTATACCAAATCAGTTCATAACAAGAAGAAGAGAAGGAGTAAAAAACAAGCACTATTTTACAAACACGGATTCTTAAAGAGAAAAACAAAGACAATGAATTTGCGAACCAACTACACAAATATACAACAACTATAAACTCCTCATGCCCAGATCTTCAGTCAGTCTCAAATAAACACACAATCCCATATCAATGCATGTGAAAATATGTTAAACATCCTAAGGTTATGCTCATGTTAATTCACGGGTCTCTATACGAATCAAGAAGGAGGTTAAGTCCCCAGAATGCCGGCAATTCATGTATATCACATGATCAATCCATAGAAAGGAAATGGAAAAAGAGGTGTTCACACTTTTGGGATATGCAGAATCCACACAGGTGTCTCAATGCTACACACAGACTTCACATATTCAAACTAGAATGAGAGAGATGAGGTAATACATGGATCTTTCAACTTCCTCTCATCAAACAAAACACAATAGAGCAGACCAAGGAAGGTACTCATGGTTTATGTTTCATCAAAGCAGACAACAACATTGTTATCATGCCTACCTAATTGAAAGGGTGAGAACCTTTACTACTTACTATGCCCCCTTAACAAGTCAATAAACATATGCAGCCACTTAGAAATCATCTACACAGAGACTCAAAAGTATACCAAGGAGAAATATATGGACATACTGAAAGATGGAATAATTTCCCTTGGGGATTCCTTTCATTATTCACAATATATATATATGTACAAGGTTGATTCCTAATATGATACGAATCCTAACTTACCTTACAAAGGTTGATTCCTAATACAATTAGAATCCTAAGTTACCTTAAATATACATCTATCATAATTACAAAATATACAGAGAATATTCGGAGAATATTCGCTAATACTCCCCCTCAGACGGAGCGGGAGGAGGCCGAATGCTAAGGCTGGATCGGAAGTCGGTGAAGAGCTGTCACGGTAGTCTCTTTGTGAAAATGTCTGCATACTGATAAGAGGAAGACACATGTAAAATTTTGACCTAACCAAGGGCAACCTTCTCTCGCACAAAGTAGATATCTATCTCAATATGCTTAGTCCGCTGATGTTGGACTGCATTATGAGACATATAGATAGCAGATATGTTGTCACAATAGACTATAGACGCCTTGCATAATGGACACTGGAGCTCCAAAAGAAGATTTCGGAGCCAACAGATCTCAGCGACGACATTAGCAACTCCGCTATATTCTGCTTCAGCACTCGAACGGGATAGCGTGGCCTGCCGCTTGGCGGACCATGAAATAAGATTATCCCCAAGAAATACACAGTACCCTGAGGTGGAGCGACGTGTGTCGGGGCATCCTGCCCAATCTGCATCCGTGTAGGACAGAGGGGTATAGATGTAAACCAAGGTCTAGTGTGCCCTTAACATATCTGATAATACGTTTGAGGGCGGCAAAATGGGACTCTCGGGGGTCGTGCATGAACATACACACTTGCTGAATGGCATATGCAACATCAGGCCTAGTGAATGTAAGATACTGAAGAGCACCTGCTAGACTCCGATATAGAGTGGGATCAGAAACTGACGCACCGTCATTGGCACTAAGCTTGGATTTTGAGTCCACCGGAATTGGCATAATTTTACAATTTACCATCTTGGCCCTGTACACTATCTCTTCTTCATACTTATGCTAACACAGGAACATAGTGGCTGCAGATCTTGTCACTGATATACCCAAAAAATAACTTAGCTTGCCCAAGTCAGTCATAGTAAATTCAGTTTTGAGTAGAGCAATGATTTCATTCTTCAACCCGTCAGATGAGGCAGTAAGAACAATGTCATCGACATATAATATCAAATATGCAGTGCTGCTACCTCGGTGAAAAATGAAGAGAGATGTATCACACCTGTTACATACAAAACCAATCTGCAGAAGATACCTGGCGAACCGATCATACCAAGCGCGGGGTGCATGTTTCAATCCATACAATGACTTCCTGAGACGACACACAAACTGCTGAGCTGCCGGATGAACAAAGCCAGGAGGTTGATGCATGTACACAGTCTCTTTCAAATCCCCATGAAGAAACGCATTCTTGACATCAAGCTGATGAATCGGCCAATGCATGCCCATAGCAATACTGAGAACAGTCCGAATAGTGGCCGGTTTAACAAACGGACGGAATGTCTCACCACAATCAATACCCTCTTGCTGATTAGTTCCATTGGCAACTAGTCTTGCCTTATACCTCTCTAAGTCACCACTATCTCTGAACTTGTGATGAAATAGCCACATACACCGGATAACATTCACACCAGCTGGTCTAGGTACCAAATCCCAAGTGTTCTGCTTGGTTAAAGCGTTAAATTTCTTGCACATGGCCGCATTCCAATTTGGGTCCAGTTTTGCTAGTTTTGGATTTTTTGGAATGGGTGATAAGGTTTGTGTGGAGAGATTGAATTGAACCTTGGGTTTGAAGATCCCGTGTTGTGCACAAGTCTCCATGCGATGTGAGGGCAGTGGTGGTGGGTCGGGGCTGTGAGGTTCTTTGGTCACAGTTACGGACCCGATTGGGCGGCGGTCGAGATAAATTTGTTTTAACGTCTTCTTGGTTGGCACTGAAACCTGCAGACTGCGGGGCCCAGTTCTTTGGAGTGCGAGGCGGCGGTGTCGCTAGTGGTGCATGTGACTCTACTGGGGGCTGTAGGGGTGAGCATGGAGCTGGTGGGGTGGTCTTGAGACGATGGCGAGGCCAGCCGGGCGTGGGCTGCTATTGGTATAGATTTTGTATGACCGGGGACAGACTTGGTTCATCGAGAAAGCTGTAATTGGTGGTCTGAAATTTCCGGAGATTTGAAAAATGAAAGGTTGTCTCATCAAAGGTGACGTGACGGGAGACAATGATTTTGCGAGTAGCAATGTCATAGCACAAGTAGCCCCGATGATTAGGAGATAGACCAAGGAAGACACATGGAAGAGTGCGAGGGGCAAGTTTGTGCAGTGCAGTGGAGGCTATGTTGGGGTAGCATAAGCATCCAAAAATATGTAGGTGATCATATGATGGCTGCCTACGGTATAAGATTTCTGTAGGGGTTTTATTTTGGAGTGTGCTAGTTGGTAAAATATTTAGAAGGGATTCTACCATTTTGACAGCATAGACCCAAAAAGGCGGTGGTAGGCAGGCATGAAACAGAAGTGTGCGGACCATGTTATTGATGGTACGTATAATTCTTTCAGCCTTTCCGTTTTGGGAAGAAGTATAGGGACAAGAAAAACGGAAAACCATGCCTTGTTTAGAACAGAAATTGTGAAATGCCGAGTTATTAAATTCACGTCCATTATCACATTGGAATGATTTAATAGGTTTTTCAAATTGTGTCTTAATGAATTTTTGAAACTCGAGGAATTTTGCAAAAATTCAGATTTGAATTTCAGTGGGTAAATCCAGACAAAATGTGAAAAATCATCCAAGAATACTAGATAGAATTTATGACCCAAAGAGCTAGCAATCGGAGATGTCCACAAATCAACATGAACAATATCAAAGGGAGAAAAAGTAACACTGTTTGATGACATAAAGGAAAGACGAGTGTGTTTGCCTAGTGGACAAGAAAAACAGTGTTGGGCAATTTTTCCATTATTACATTGAATACGCTTAGAAGTCCTAAGAAAAGTAAAAATTAGGTCTCCGGGGTGTCCGAGTCTGTTGTGCCAAGTTGCGGGAGAGATCGCCGCAAGGGATAGAGGTGCTTGCGGTCTGACAGCGGAAGATTGAGTGAATAGGTAGAGGTCTCCCACACTATTGCAGCGTGTAAGAATTTTCCCCGTATTGAGTTCCTTCACAGAAAAACCAAAAGGGTCAAATTCAACAGACACAGAATTATTGCTAGTGAATTTTCTAACAGAGATTAAGTTTTTAATGATGCTAGGTGTGTATAGGATGTGGTTTAGGGAGAAAAGTGGGTATGGATGTTTGGTGTGTGTGTTACCGTAACCTTCAATTGGAATGCGATGACCATTGCCGACAGTAATAAATTGAGAACACTTTAACCGACGTAGTTGAGATAGGTTACCTGACGACCAGGTGAGGTGAGATGTGGCTCCGGTGTCCATGTACCAATTGTCGTCAGGCTGTTGGAGGTTCACGGTGGTGTAGGCCTGGCCCAAAGCAGTCGGGGCCAGGCTCTTTGTCTTCTTCTTCTTTGCTGCGATTCTTCTTCTTTGGATCGCAGCCAGGTGGGCTCTTCTTCTTCTTTGGTTGGCTTTGCACAGTGGTGAGGCAGGCCCAAGAGGCCGGATCGACCACGCTGCTAGAAGCTGGGCCCTGCGTTACGTCCGGGCATGCAGGCGAGGCCCAGTTCTGCTGGTTGGGCCACTGCTATTGCTGGTTGTGCCCCTGCTGCTGTTGGTTCCAGTTCTGCTGGCCTGGCTGCTGCTGGTTGCGTTGGCCCTTTCCGCGACCCTTGCCTTTGTTGTTGCGACCTCTGCCGCCACGACCTCCGCCATCGCTTTCTTCTTCTTCTTTGGACTGCTGCGACTCTTGGTTGTTCTTTGGCCGCAGGTGTTGTCATCCCGTCAACGGCTAAGGCCTTTTGATTGTGTTCCTCTTGTTTAACACGTCTAGTTTCTTCCAACAATAGTTTTGAACGTGCCTTGTTGAAACTTGGGAGAGGGTCGGTTTGTTGAATCATTGTTGCGAGTGTGTCATATTCACCTTTTGGTAAACCCGCAACAAGTTGAAGCACCATCTTGGTTTCTGAAACAGAAGTCCCGACGTTGGATAGTTGATCGATTATGAATTTCAGTTGCTTACAATATTCGGCCATGTTGTTAAAATTCTCGAGACATGTATTATTGAATTGCTCTTCCAAATATACGGCCCGAGTATTTTTATTATCCTGAAAGATTTCTTCTATCCGGACCCAAAGTTCACGTGTCGTAGTACCTGTTTTCATGATAGTGCACAACAAGTCTTTGGAGATGGTGCCGTAGATCCATTGTTTGACGATGGCGTCAAGACGACGCCAGATTGAGTTTGTAACATCGGTGGGACGAGGAACAGATTCGTCAATATGATCGAGCACGTTGTATGCACATGCATGAATGTAGAATAGTTCCATCCACATGTAATATTGACAGTCTTCTTGGTCAAGAATTATAGGAATAAAATTCTTGATGTTGTTAACGGCGAATGCCGGATGAAAAGAAGATACTGAACGTTGAGAGAGTCAAGTGTGCTAGTGGATGAAACAGAATTTGTGGGGGAAGACATGGTTGCCGCCTGCCGAGGGAAGGGAATTTTCTAGTTTGGCCGAGAAAGGGAGGAAGAAACCAGATTTTTTTTCCTTTTCTGTGAAATCAGAAAAAAAATGCTAATTTCGGCCGAGAATGAGGAAGAGAAGGGATTTCGGTTTTAGGCTCTTGATACCATGAAAGATGGAATAATTTTCTTTGGAGATTCCTTTCATTATTGACAATATATATAGCTGTACAAGGTTGATTCTTAATATTGTACGAATCCTAACTTACCTTACAGAGGTTGATTCCTAATACAATTAGAATCCTAAGTTACCTTAAATATACATTTATCATAATTACAAAATATATGATACAAAATATACGGAGAATATTCTAAAAATATTCGCTAATACATACAACAAATAACTTACACATGCTTTCCAGTTTTTCTGAGTCTAACAGGGGTCTCTTATGTTTCTATGTTATCCTGCCAATATCACTCATTACTTCAACATATTTATCCTCCTGCTTAACCAGTTTAGTCAATTAACCAGATCTCAGCTTCTCCATTAATTTAGTCAGGTTCAAACAAAAACATATGGACATTTGACAGTTATTAAAGACTTAAAATAGAGTTACAATACAGTATGACATGACACATCACAACTGTTGAGTCTTAAAAGGAAAACATGCTGACATAGGGACAGGTTCAAACAAGGCAGACTAGTGTTTTAAGGTAAACACATATTGTCAATCCCATGAACTAACATTGATAATTGGATGAACAAAGAAATGTGACAAGAAAGAGTTCACACACAAATTATGATTGCACAGTCATACCTAGTTAGTCAGAAACCAAACACATACTAGTTTTGACTTTATCATTTTTAGGACCATTTGCTATTTTAGGAAAAACGTGTGATACCAACTATTCAATTTCAAAGTTCATTTAGACATGGATTGTTTAAGATAATTCTGAGGCTTAGATCCCTATATTCTTGCACAGAAGAACAAGTTGGCTAAGCCAACATATCATGCCACTTACAATATCCAAATCAATGTCAAAACATCCTAAGTATTAGACTTACTACACAATTTTAGTCACTAGTTGACTTAAGGATTAACAGGTTCTCAATTTGACATAGAAAACACAGTCAAGGAGGTTTCCATAACCTTGTGATCCAACAAAGAGGAACCCCAGCAGCTAGAACAATCAAGATAAGGCTGAATATGGCGTACTCAGATCCTCTTCTTGGGTTAATGGGCCGAGGACATTGTTGACACCTAATTTTTATCCTCCAATAATTTTAGTAAATTATTCAAAGTTTCTGAGTCACAGACGGAGTGAAATATATCTTTTACAAGATGAATATGATTTTACAAAATTATTCCAGAAATTTTTTTCATTTCATTTGACAAAATATCATCTTGTATATTTATTGTATATCATGTCTTATTTTCACAATATTTTGATCATTAATTATGATTTAGATTTTTAACAGATAATTATGAATTTAATTGTCTTAAAATTCTCAATTTAAAGAAATTAATATTTCATTTCGTCAAAATCAGAAAGTTGTCTAATTAAATAGGATAACATAATTACATCTCAATTTTAAGGCATGCTTTTAAATTAAAAGAATGTTGCACAAATTAAATTTCTTAATCTCTAATTAGTATCAAATCTGGGCTTAAAACAAAGCTTTTAATTTAATTAGGCTATGTTTGAAATGGTTTGGTCATTCTTTAATTTAAAAAGTGGTTATATTTGTAAAATGTGGCAATACTAAATTAAAGCTTTTAAAAACAACTACATTGGGCCTTTCCTTTTAAATTCAAATCGGCCGAGCTTAGGCCAAAAGAGGCCTAGACCCGGCCCAAGTCGTATCTTAAGTGGACAAAGGGCAATGCCCTTTTCAGTTTTTGACCCTTTGCGATTTGGGAGACACAAACCCTAGCCGTTCCTTGGCTTCGTCTCCATTGCCAAGAATGGCAAAGACAACACTGTGTGTTTGCTTTTCATAGTTGGTGTTCGTCCACTTTAGGCAAAGTCATTAATGTCCTTTGCCCCCATTCTATAGAGGTGCCACTATACCCCTGTACTCCCAAGGTGAGGCTACCCCTCTCTTTCGTTGCTTTTTCTGCGACTCTTAATTGGATCTATCCATTTCTGATTCCAAATGATCCAATTTCATTGGCTGAGAACCTTTTTGGAGGGATTTCCCCCCTCCCAAAACTTGTTCTCTCACATCGATCCGTTGGGATCTGCTAGGGTTTCAATGATTATATAAATTGAAACTTCATCCCTTATTTTTCAGAGGTCTACAACGTGAATCTTAGGCATTGGGTCATTCTCAGGTAAGTGTGTTATAGGGACATAGTCGTCCACCATCGTCTTGACCTCTTCAGGGAGGTTTCGATATTGGGGCTTTCCCTTGGGGATCTTTTCAGTTATGGTTTCCACGAACTCCAAGATCTCATCAACTTTTTTTATCTTGGCTCTTGCCAAGTCAGTCTTTCTGTCAACCTCCTTCATCTTGGCTCTTGCCAACTGAATTTTCACGTCTATCTTGCGAATATAAGCATGAAGCGACTCCTCGGTCTCTTCATCACTGATGAGATCAATATCTAGTGACATGGTGCTTTGGTTGTTGGTAGCGTCCATTGTAGCAAATCAACCTTTAGAATGAGGTGAATTTAGTCAGCTTTTGGTATCTTCTAGCATTTTTCTTTTGGATTGGTGTCTGGAATATGGGACAATGAAGAGTTCAGATGAAACACATGAAAACACATAAGCGGTTTATATCATAGAAGCATTTAGGCAGTTATATAATTTGTGTTTCTATACCTCGTTACTCCAAGGCTTTCTAGTCGTTTGAAGCAAAATTGTGCCAAATGTTAATAAAACCATTGTCCTATAATAATTTCATTAATCATAATATCTTCCCCAATGGGGTTACAAAGCATAAATAAAAGTAGTAAATTAGAAGAAATTGCCTCCAATGGTTGATGATGAAGCTCTGTCAGTCCATGCTCTCTTGGCCCTTCGAAGGGCGGACTGGATCCTGAGATGAGTAGACATCAGAAGTGAACTAACCCAATGACCTTTCTCTGTGAGGGTCATCTTTGTAGCGTCATCCATAGCTTTCTTCATATGAGTGACTAAGTCCTCTCAACACTCGTGAGTGAAGTCTAGCACCTCGATCAAGCTAGCTATGACGGTCTGCCATGCTCCATCTTCTCTTGGTATCGGGTATCACGATCATCCGCCTGTCTCTGAATGCGGCGGGCTTTGATCTCAGCCTTTGAATCCCGATCCGATCTAAATTTGTAGAGGTTGGGCCCCGTGTGAGGGTACTTTGCAAATATGCTCTCAACCAATCTACATAGTTTTCATCGCGATCTGGGCAAAAAGGATCTTCCGCTAGGGTATCTGGCCCCAACTTGACTCGGTTAGTCCACTGTCGCATGATGTCGGCGACCCCTCTAATCTTGTCACATTCGTAGTCAACCACATATTCTCCCATGTTCCCTACTTGGGGGATTACCTATTTCCTTCTGAACTGTGTTAGGACCCTAAGAGGTGCGTACAGTCGGATTCCCCAGATTCACATAAATGGAAGGAAAGGCCATTTTCTACCTCTTACGATTGTGGTCTCGGATATGAAGTCGGGAAATGTCCACTGGATACTATCCTCTCAAAGCCAAGAAAAGATAAAAGTTCACCCCTCTTTGGATTGGGTCCCAAAATTTGGATGTCGTCTTCTCTACGCTAAGGGTCTCGGTTAGGGATGGCAACGGATCGGATCTGGACCGGATCCTACTAGATCCAGATTCAGATCCATCGGATCCATAAAAATCAGATCCAAATCCGGATCCATAGGATCCACCGGGTCCACGGATCGGATCTGGATCCACATGTAAAAAAAATTGTCTTGCTAAGAATGTAACCTTGCTAAGAATTTTTTTTGAACTGAAAAATGATTTTTACTTAGCTAACAGTTTACTGTGTTTCAATTTTGAAATGTTCATATGAGATATTTTGTTCGTTGTCTCATTTTGATTGTGAGCTATTAATTAAAAATGTTCGACAATGACAATAGTTGTGGAAAATGATGACTAGTATTTCCATAATGCAGAACTTGCATGTGCTTGGAATCTTCACAAATGGAGTGAATATAATTTTAACTACTTGTCTATGGAGATGTTAGTCATTCACTAATATAACATTGATTTGATTATCGAAGTTACCTCTTTATTTTTTAGTTTTTGAGTTAACGCGGGGATAAATTAAACTTATTTTGAGAATTAAACTTGCAAGGATGTGCTTAGCAATTTTAAGAAAATACTTATAAAATTACATTCTAAGTTATGAATATATTTAATAAAAAACGGATCCGCGGGTCGGATCTGGACCGGATACAGATCTCAAATACAGGATCCAGATCCAGATCCGATCCGTCAGAAATGGATCCGGGTCTGATATGGATCCGTTGGGTCCAAATTTTGAAGATCCATATCTTATAAAATGAATCTGGATCCACCGGATCCGGATCGGGTCCAGGATCCATTGCCATCTCTAGTCTCGGTATGATGGAACCTCAGTTTTGTGGAGAGGCTTAATGATCCACCATTGTAATAAGAGGTTACAACCTTAGAAGTACCTATGCAGGTTTCTGCATTGATCTAGGTCTCGGTAGATGTCGACCAGGATAACTGGGACTAGGTCATAGTATTTGGTTTTCCTATTTGTGGTTATACCATGAATGATAGCATGGGTGACGAAGATGACCCGGGTATCTATGGCTTAGAAATGGTCGTTGGGAAATACAATGGTTCCTAGAAGACATATGGCGAAGGCTAGAGGTCTGGTGGCTTCTCAAGCGGCAAACGAGTGAATCTCTACAGAGTGTGCTACGTAACCTGATATAGACCCAAATCGGCTATGAAGGTCCCTAAAGGCTACAGTTGGGTCGAATAACCAGTCAACGCTAGCTAAGGACAATATCTTAAGAATCTCACCGGGAGTCGGCTTATGTGGTACTAAAAGGTTATGGTCGGGTTTCTTTCTCCGCCTCATACAAGTACCTACGTTTTCTATGCAGTCTAGCATCTCTTCTAAGTTTGGGATTATCTCAAAATCACCGAACCTAAAGGCCATTCTCTTGCTATCCCAATACCCGGTAAGGACTTCTAGAAGGTTACTATTTCATTTCATGGTCATGAGGGAGGGTAGGTATCTTAGACAGTTCATTACTTCCTTTTGTTGTGGGGCACTTAGTCATGACCACCAAATTCTCTGTATCTCAAGTGCTTCGATAACCATGTCAAATTTCAGATTTGTGTGCATCTACAAAACATAACACAGTTAATTTTCACCCCCAATGAGCAACGGTTTATCACACAAGGCACATTAAATGCTTCCACATAGCAGGTAGTTGGATGGAGTGCTATCGGGTCGGAAACCGTCAAGCCACAAGGGAGTCGGCCTACTAGGTCGAGGTAGGTCTGAGATAACTGAACCTATCTAGGTCATTACACGCTAGTTCAAGGTATTTGGCTTTGCTCTATCCTAGTTGTACTAGATTGGTTTAGCAAATGACTTAGGGACCCAAGCGGACAACCCAGGGTGAACCGTTGTCGACTGTTGGAACGACCACGTACCAACTCCGTCTCAAATGTGCTCCAAGAAAATATTTTTGGTTTATATTGGAGGGTGATTGTGAAATCTGCATAATCACTTTTGTACACTGATGCAAATGTGTGTGCATGCCATTTGGCGGAATATGAATGCATCAATGACAATTATAATTGTGGTATTTAAACACATAAGCAATTCATATCATTTAAAAAGCATGTTGTATGGGAACCCTTATGGTTATAACCCAAGTTTATCCCCAGTAGAGTCTCCATCAGTTACGATTCACTTTTACGCGGAGGCATAAAAGCTAATAAGAGTTTGTGATGGTGCTCTAAGTCGGATAATATTTTTAAAGTCACCACTTAATTTATAGGTAAATTAGGAAGACCAATGTGAAAAGGGTTTATTCAAAGAGTATGACAAATCTTATCTAACATAGTGTTGAGGTAAGAGTTCTGGTGATCCCCCGGGGAAGGTGTTAGACACCCCAGTATTAAGGATCTATAGAATACGGTTGACCTACGGCTTCTATAGCATGCTTAAAATGACTCAAATTGATTAAAAGTGTTTAAATATCCGTAAAAATCCTTGCCATTGTATTTATTCGAAACTCAAAGTTTTGTTTGAAAAAATAGAATTAGGCTTCCGCCAAAATAGTATGCGCGGGGCAATTTATTTTCGAACTATGAATACCCAAATGTGAATTTGAGTAGAACTCCACTTCTAGTCCAACAATATTGTCCATCTTTACACTTGCATCTTTGGAAAATCTTTTCAAGGTTTTGAAATGAGTATAATTCCTTCTTAAAATGACAAGTTGATTTTGAAAGAAAAAGTAATACAAAATGGTTTTTGTTCCTTTTTTGCATGCTATATCTCCCAAGATTAACATTATATTCTAACATCCAAAACTATTAACTCAATTCAAGTCCAAGATAGGTTTTAAAGTCCAAAAACATTTGGTTGGGTTTAGGCCGTAAAACTATCTTCTAAAAATGTCAACCTGGTCCAAAAATCAATGCAGCAGCCCATTTGTTTAAGTCACTCAGACCCTATTTCGGGTCCTCCAACAGTCTGTCCAGTTTTAAGCCTAAGGCCCAAATCCAATTTAAAAATCAAAGTTATGAATTTGAAGTCCAAGAATCAATTTCAAACTTAGCTCGAAAATCAGTTCTTTATTTCCACTTTTTGATATCCAAATACAGTTCTTTTTTATCCAAAATAGTCCCTTTTGACTAATTTCCAGATTATATTCAAGTTTTGAAATCAGTTGGTGACTCTAAACTAAACGATTTGCGTATCATTTGCCTATCCTAAGCCATAACCATGAATAAAGGTCCCAATAACATTAAAGTATTCTTATATTACAAGCAATACAATATATACACAATATATAAAATAAGAAATGAAAATGAGGGAGTTAAGGAAGGTGGGCCAACCGAAACCCACCAATTGGCTATTTTCATCCATAGCTAGGCCTTCAAGCAAATATTAGCTTCGCTTTCGTTTTGGTTTGATCAAAATAGGTTTGATTGGGCCTCATCCCAATCGGTTAAATGTGCAACACCCATGGATACTCATACTCAGCTGAATGAAATGATAGGCCCAATAAAGGCCCATCTCGTGGTAATGCAGCTGGGGACAAACAAAAGGGAAAACAAACGTACTAGTTAGAAAGCACCTGAGATTATCTAATAATTAAACACACACATAAAATATACACATACTAAAAAAATAAATTAAAATAACATGAATCTATCATCTCATTAATGATGCAAAGAGGTGAAGAAAATAATCAAACAAAAACAAGCCTATTAACTAGTCTTTAAACAAAGGGAGAAAAAATAGAACCACTTAAATAGGCCAAGCCCAAATTATGATCAGGAAGAATATAAGTAGTAGAAATAATATCATAAACATGCCTAGCCCATCAAACATATAGGCATACTAAGGAAACAAAGAGTTACAAGTATGGGTCAGGCCCAACAAATAAGCATATTATGACAGGTGTAAGTGGTATACTAGTATACATGCTAATATACACTAAATATATGAGATGTATACCTTATACACTTGGTATATTGGAGTGTACAGTGCATATACTTTGTGTATATTAGCATATACTCGAATGAGCAACTTTAAGGATGGAGGCAACAGACAGGATATACACACAACTTGCCATTTAACCAAAGACTCCTAGAGGTTTAACATGTATATGAACTGGACTGGAGCAAAACAGGACACTCATGACATTCAAACACAAGAAAGAAATAACATCTTTTGATCAGGACAGACACATATTTGATAATTAGAGCTTATTGGGGAAACGCCAAGGATGGGGAAAGCAACTAGAGCGTTTAACAGCCCCTACAGTGATTTAAGATCTTTATTTCATCCCCTAAATGTATATCCAAACTAGGTGAATCAAATTCTGTAAACATACAATAACCACAGAGGATACTCAAGAAGACGTAAGCAAGTTCTTATGGTCGCATAATCATATCAACAACAACACTCAATGGCCTAAACCACTTCTCCTACTAAGAAATCTAACCAAGTTTCATTTCATGCATATCCACGTGATTACTGGGACTTAGACAAATCACACAGTTAGAACAAATTCAGAATGCATCCTGTGTTTAACTCAAACCATATATGTAGCTAAAATAAGTTTAAGCCAACCATACCAGCCCCTAAATCATCACACAACCCAAGCAATGGCCTACTAACCTAGATTTTTCATTTTTGGTATATGTCACGCATTTCAATTCATTCTTTTAGGTCCAGTCACCTTAGGGAGCACAATAGGCATTACGTGATATCCAAACCAACTAAGTGTGATCTAAACCTTCTCAGATTCATGCTACAACTAAAATAGTCCTAACATGGTCATTACTTCTTCATAAGCCAGTACATTTGACACAATTTCAACACAAACAGATCCATACACATCTTAACAAATATTAGTTTTGACATGAATAACATATACACTAATTAGAACAAACCATACAGTCATATACATCAAACTTACAAACTAAAAACTAGCTTAATCATAGTATCATTTGAGCACCTTAATACCTTATATGATCCATAATCATTAAAACCAACAACATGAAGTATTAAACCTATTTAACAGTCTAACATGACTAATCAACTCAGCATTTTAGCTTTGTTTTGATCCAAAACAGTATATACATGAGTTAAATTAATCCTAAGTGAGCATTGTAAACATTTTTATTTATCTAAACATTCTAACAATCACTATAATGGACATAAACAAGGATAACACGCAATTAAAAAAGTTCAAACAATCACATGACAACATACAATAGATTAAGACACCATGTGTTAAACGAGATTAATGAACTTGAACTAAATAAAGAAATGATTAAAATTTACCTCTTGTAGTGGCAGCCGAATCGAATTTGGGGCTTGAAACATTGCTCCTCCACTCGATCAACACTCGCACACATATAAAGAAAAGATTTTAAAACTAGGAGCCCTAATTTGACACTTAGGGTTTCACCCAAGGGCTTGGATCCAAAATCAATAAAATTAGATCGAAGTATTTAGCAACTTAGGTTAAACTTGTTAAATAAACAACGCTCGACTCACAAATTGTTAATCCTTAACAGTGAAAGGGTGGGTCTCTATTTATAGAGCCCCAAAACCCTATAAATCAGGGCTGAAATCGGTGTTGGAGAATGAAAATGGGGGGAAAATTTCCTTTCAAAGAGTTCTCGACCAATCAAATGCTAGAATTCGAAATGAGACAAATGTAATTAAAATTGCATAGAGGCATGGAGAGGGGTAACCTCACTTGGTGGGGGGTTGCGGTGGCTCTGCGGTCGTTCTGTGGGATATGGGCAAAAGAAATTAATGCTCTTGTCCAAATTGGACGAGCAAACATCTACGAAACATACTCAGTACATAGCTTTGCCATTCTTGGCATTGTGAGGACGAAGGCACCTAGGGTTGGCATCGTAGAAAGGGGAAAATGGGAAATGAGGTGGGCTTCACTACATTACGTCAAAACGAGCTTGCTGGACCAAGTCCTTGGGCTCGGTCGTTTAAACGAAATGGGAAAGAGCCCATTATATTTTCAAAATGATTAAATCAATTGTCGTCATATTTTAAATTAGAAAATAGCTAGATAAATTCGTAAATAAACTAATTGGAATAAAAACTTCATTTTAAGTCCAAATTAGACACCAATCAGGATTTAGGAACTTTAAATCATGCACAGTCTCCTTAAGTTAACATACGCTTTTAAAAATGAGATGTACTTCAATTATCCTATTCAATTAGACACTTTCCGGAACTTGATAGAGTGGAACATTAGTTCTTTAATATTGGGACTCTTTTATAATTGTTGGTTAAAATTTTAAAAAATGATTAATAGTCAACTTTATATAAAATTAAGACATGATATACAATATATATATATATATATATATATATATATATATACAGTGATATTTTGTCAAATGAAAATGATAAAATACTTCCGGAATAATTTTGTAAAATCACATTCGCCTTGTACACATCATATTTCACTCTGTTTGTGACTCAGGGATTCTGAATAATTAAATAACATTTTCGGAGGGTAAAAATTAGATCTCAACAGTCACAAAATCTCTAAGGATGGTATTGAAGTAGACAAGGCGAAAATTGAAGTTATAACCAAGTTGCCTCCTCCAACAACCGTCAAGGATATCCGAAGTTTCTTGGGGCATGCCGGGTTCTATAGAAGATTCACCAAGGATTTTTCGACGATCACTAGCCCAATGTGCAAGCTCCTAGAAAAAGATGCCAAATTCGAGTTCAATGAAGCGTGCCTCAAAGCTTTTGAGGATTTGAAAGGGAAATTGGTTTTGGCTATGATAATCGTGACTCTAAATTGGGATCTTCCATTTGAATTGATTTGTGATGCAAGTGGGGTTGCTATTGGGGCTATGTTGGTCGTAGTCAACTTCAATTCTTACTTTAACTAATTTCTCGACCAATGACTCAAAACTCATTCAAAAACCCATGAACACCAACCAAGAGTGCAACTTGACTATAAATCATGCTACGAAGTTGCTCAAATCGATGAAACACTCATATGAGGTCTTAAAGACACGCTTATCCACCAAAATATCGTAACCTCCTCAAAATGATATAAATCTCTATAGAGTATCCAATTCTCACCCGAACCACTTGTGAGCCGAACCAATAACTCGACTAAGTCATAAATCACAATCCGAACCGGACAGAATAGAAAAAACTTTAAAATTTGCATTTACCCAAAAGTATACTTTTAGTCAAACTTAGAACTTCAAAATTCTACAAGTCAGATTTTCTTTCGCGTTTTTCATCTAATTAGATCAGGAATTGCGTTACTCATCCCCACAAGTCATAAAACTCGAGATGAAGCTAGGGGAAGTATAACAACATTTTCCTTCGTTACTTATATTTTGACCATTTTACCCTCGTTGACCCAAATCCAGAAGTTATCGGGAATTTCTAATAAAAGTTGGGAAAATTAGAACCTTGAAATATGAAAGCTTTGACCAAGAGTTGACTTTTGTGTAAACTAACTTTTTTTAGAATTCCGTCGATCCCGTGAAGTCCGGATGGTCATTTATGACTTGGTGAGATAGTTGGTTCGATTCCCGAGGCCCTCAGGAGCATTTTTAGTTATTGGTTTGCGAACTAGTTTAGCCCGCTGAGGGTTGACTTGTAGAAATAGACCTCCGATTGAAATTTTGAGGCCACGTGAGTCTGTAGCGTGTTTCTACATGAGTGTACATATCTAGTTTATGTTGGGGAGGTCTCGGGTGATTATCGGCTCTCGGGTTGAAAATTGCCTAAGACTTGATTTTTCTAGTTGTTGGTGTAAAGTGAGCCCCAGCGGATGGAATCCGCCTTAGCGGACGGTGATTCGCTACGACGAGCTTTTTGAGTTTTTGTTATGAACTGCAGGCGCGGACACGATCCGCGGACGCGAGTCCGCTGCAGCGGAACTGGGTCCATGTACTAGTCACTCCACACACACAACATGAAGATGACTCTACCACCGACCACACTGCTAGCTATTTCACACACAGCTAGCTATTTCACACACAGCTCAGAGATGGCTAAGCTATCAATATGTCACAAGAATCACTGATATTTTCTTCGCACTTATCACCATCACGCCAATTATAGATAATATCAAAATATCATGGAAATAAGGATGAAAGCAATGCAAATGACAATATCCAATGTATCATATTAATCCCAATCGTGCCACATATGGACACATACACAATATCAGTATCGAGTCAAGTCCATTCATTTATCCATGATAATACCAAAATAAGTGAGAGACAACTATATCACAAGGATGATATGAAAACTAAGTAGAATCCACTATCTAACACTAGGCAACAAGCTAATAAATCACAAAGTAGCAACAAACGACGAATCAGTCAACAATATCAACCTACATAATCCATCCCAACTTCATACCCGAAGACATACATGCTTTCTCCGACAGTAACTAACTCTACATATGATTCGCTAATCGAAGTTTAACAAGAAGGAAATCCATAACCTACCTGGATGCCGAGATGGAGTTACACCGATCACACTTGAGCCTTGCCTTTCCGAGGATCACAGTAGTACTTGAAGCCTAGATATTATCGAAATCTAAGTTAGAGAATGAAACTAACAACACCCATATCACTAGGCTATCCTTCGAATCCAAATCAAATAATAGAGAAAGGGGAAATGGGCCCACAATGGTAAAACGATCATTTTGAAAGTGAAATATGCAATACAACGTTCTAGGAGTTCAATCCTGCTAATCAATTATTATGATAACTCAAGATTAGGCCAATTCCTAGATTCAAGTGAAATCCCCCAATTTGGGTATGAACCCTAATTTTTCAATATTCAAATTCAACATAAATGGAAGATTCAAGCCTATAAACTATGAAATCATCAAATTCTATGATTATGTTAGTCAAATCCTCCAACAATTTTCATTTAGAAAGACTAGAACACTATTTATGAAGTTATCATCAAAACCCATGTTTTCTCCTAGATTCTAATAGATTTCTAGCATGGATTCAAGCTTAGGAAAGTTAAAATAATGAATACTAGGTTGAGAGACTTACCACAAGAGAGAAATCACCAAAAAATACTTGAAATCGCCCTAAGAGTGCTTTGGAGGAATATTTTTTAAATGGGAAAATGAAGGGTTTAATTTACACTTAAAAGGATTCTGGTTTCCCCGTCACCCGTTGCAGCAGTCCAGTCCGCTGTAGCGTAGCCCGCCAAATGACCACTTGACCGAGGAGTTCGTCGCAGATCGCGATTGAGACATCGAGGAGTTCATCAGATATAACGATGGCGAGGAGTTCGCCAAAGATAGCGACGACGAGGAGTTCGCCAGAGATCGCTATAGAGACGAGGAGGAGTTTGTCAGAGAAGATGAAGATAGAAAAGTGTGTTTAGGTGTGTTTTGCTAACTAGTTTGTGATAGTTTTTGGTAGGAAACTCTCGCACTAGATAGTTTAGGTAGGAAACTAAAAAAAAAAAAACTTGAGGTATGTTGTTGACCCTTAACTCTTTTTTTCTATTAATATTTTACCTTTATCGTAAGACTATCTCAAGATCACCCAACACTACAACCCTAATTTGATCGTCATATATTTAGAAGCTAATTTTTTGTTGATGAAATTCTGGCAGAGGTAAACATTTAATTTGGTAGTGCACTTACTTAATAGGCGTTTGATCATGAAAATCAAATACCTTTTTACTTTTTTTTTTTGAATTTTGGAGATGGAGTTGAAGATGGTGTCTTATAATTTTTACAAAAAATATTTAGTTATTTTAATGTACTAAAAGTGAAAGGGAGGGGGGAGTGAAAATAGGATTTTAGGTGTTTTTTTAAATTTCAAGTACAACTTCAAATTGTATTTGAAATTTTCATGGCAAAAATCTTATTTTCAAATAAAGTAAAAAAAATTGAAAAGATTGAAAAAATTAAAAAAATTGAAAAATTCTCATAGTCAAACAGGTGAGGCTCGACTCTTAAGGGTGGTTGACTTGACATTTGGGAATAAAGATATTGTCGTTAGAGGTTCTCTAGAGGTCGAAGAAGATGATATCATTGTCCCCACAATAATGACCCTCTTCTTTAAAGTTCAGAATGCAGGGCTAGTTCATGACAAATTTGATTATATTTTTTCTTATGAAAAATATTCATATGTTGAAAAGTTTCTATTATTTGTAAATAATGACATATTTAAATTAATATTATAACGATAGATATATATTCCTAAGAATGACAAAGTTGAACCATTTCATAAAGTTCAATAGAATATTTGAACTTTTTTATATTCATTCAATAAAAAAGAATAAGGCCAGCGGTGACTCATGACTTGCTGACTTCACTGTCATGATGTCGTTTTATAAAGTTGGTGTGATTTTTTTTCTATTCTCACACGGCTATGTGTACTTGTCAACCTTTTTTTTTTTTTGATTGACGAAGAAATCCGCCGTCGCTATTTTTTCGAGTGCGCACAGGATAAATCCCGGACTGACGTAATAGCCTGCAAACCATGTCAGCCGATTAACCACACTAGGCAAGCCATGTGTGACAGGCTCAACCAAGAAGATTTATGCAGAGGATCAAACTCGTGATCTTGCGATCTCGCGCTCTACTGCTACACCAATTTGGCTATCCGCAAGGGTGTGTACTTGTCAACCTTGACATCATTAGAATGGAAACTCCTTCTCTCTTTTTTAAGGATGTTCACACACGTATACCCTTTAACCCCATCATCCATTCTTGATGAGTTTCAATGGCGTAAATCCTACAACCCCACAACCAATTCTTGAATTTTTTGTCTCCATGGCATGTTTTTAGTACTAATAAAAGCATAGTGTTCTAATTTCTTCAACAATAAAATAACTAACTACCCTTTGATCCCCACTACCCCATCATCCATTCTTGAAGAGTTTCAATGGTCTAAATCCCACAACCCCACAAGCAATTCTTGAATTTTTTGTCTCAAGTTTTGTCCCCATGGCATATTTTTTTAGTACTAATAGAAGCATAATGTTCTAATTTGTGCTCCATTTTAATACTCACTTTGAAGTTTGAACCCCACAAGCAATTCTTAAATATTTTTCACATTTCTTGTTCCCCGTGGCATATTTTTAGTACTAATAGAAACATATTGTTCTAATTTCTTCAACAACAAAACTATCCTTTAACCCCATCATCCATTCTTGAGGAGTTTCAACTTTCAATGGCCTAAATCCCACAACCCCACAAGCAATTCTTGAATTTTTTTTCTCTCAATTGTTGTCCCTATGACGTAATTTTAGTACTGACAGAAGCATAGTGTTTTAAGTTCTTTAACAACAAAACCAACTACCCTTTATCCCCACACAAGCAATTCTTGGATTGTTTTTCTCAATTCTTGTCCCCATGACATGTTTTTAGTCATAGAAGCATATTATATATTGTTCTAGTTTCTGACTCCTAATTGAAATGCTATTTTCAAGAAAAACATTTTCACTATTTTCAAGTTCCTCTGCTTCTATTTCACCTTCTCATGAGTCTCCTAAAACTTATGGAGGTGGAGGAAGGCGGCTTACTCGGCTGCGTAAATTGAGACATGTTGGTGATGATGAGATTGATTTGCAGCCAAATTTTGGCTCTCAATCCATGCCTGTTTCTCCTGATTCCTATAAGAATTCAGGCTCATCAGGGTATCGATCCTCTCGGTGTCAGCAGCCTTGTCACTGGTCTAAATCCGTCGAGCCTCAGCCTTTGCCGCTACCTGAGTTCAATTCTGTTCCAAAACATAGTACTAGTGATACTAATTTGCCTACCAGAGTCCAAGGGGATGCTTCAAATCCTGTTGTCATAAGGTCAGTTTCTTTTAATTTTTGTTCACTATTTATGCTTTTGATGAGGAAAAGTTTTCAGTTTTGATCATTAATCAACTGGCTGATCCCAACCTAGAACTGGTTTGGCTTAGCTAATTAAAATAGATGTATAAGTTGTTACATGTTTAGCTAGAAGTGTTGGAACTGATAATTAACGGTTTATGTGTTTTGATAAATGACTAAAACACTCTTAAAGCTAATTAACAAAAATATAAATTACAAAGTATCTATACAATGATAAGGACGAACGATATAAATAGAATGGAGCGGGAGTTAGGGGTTGTGATTTGAAGAGGGTATTTCAGAGATTACAAAAGATACCGAGGATACAGTAATAAACATTTAATCAAACCAAAAGTGATTATATGCTGAAATATCATAAGTTGGAGGTGGCCAACTTATGACTTTTGACTGTTTTGACTAATAAGTACTTGGCTTATATATACTTTTGGTGCTTACCAAGTGCGTAGATACTCTAAAAAGTGTTCCTTAGCTTATTTGACCAGCTTACAAGCTTACCCGAATACCCTCTCTAATTGTTGTATGTCCATTCCGTTCTACTTGAACCAATATTTTCTTTCTAATACTAGCAAATAAGACGCTATCAACGCTCTGGGGACTATCTTGTTTTAATTTTTTTTTGAGTTGGAGTCAATCTATTATAACCATCGTCCTCTTTTATCCGGACTTGAAATTAGCAAAGTGGAATTAAGATAGGTGGAGTTAAAAAGCATCATTTTTTTCACTTTATCCTTGATATATTCATGTAGAAGGCATGTTGTAGGTAAGTGGTTGGTATCTGAATCTGCTCATGCACCAAAATTTCATATTTGTGGAGGTAACTCACAGCTGATAGATTTATCATAGTGAAGGTTGTAGATGCTAATGTGATTTTGACAAACAGCATCCATTATGGAAGTAGCTGGTCTAACAGTTTCGAAGGCATTGTTTGGTGTTCCCCGTTGAACCGAATCAATAGAATTCTTGATCCGTTGTGCCTGACCTTTCTTGGAAGAACAATTAATCAGAAATGATAAATACCCCCTCCAAGCGGTAACTTAAAAACAAAATGAATATTAAGTCCTACTTAATCTTAATAGCAAATGATGGAGGCTGCTGATTTTGTCTTTAGATATCAACACTTTAGCTCGGAGATGATGATTTTGTAAAAATAAATCCAATTAGCAATATGTCAAAATTAAAAAATATTGCATGTTGCAGAGATCCTTCTCATCAAACTCCAGAAGTGATGTCAAAACCTGTGCATAGAAGATCATCTACTCCAACTTATCGCCATCGGCGTTTCTCTCAGGATCAGAATTCTGAAGGTATTGAAGAGAACTTCAGGCTTAATGTCCCTGCTAGAAGTGCTCCAGGCAGTGGTTTTACAAGTCCGAATCTTAGCCCAAAACGATATCGCACAGTAGACCTTTTCCATCCTACATTTCATCAGGGATCATCACCTCCCAACACTTCTTTTGATAGACGGGCAGGTTATTCTATCCAAATTTTAGACACAAGGGCTACACAAAGCGCTGATCATTCTCCCCTTAGTAGCCCGACTCGACGAAATCTAGTAAACAGAACTCGGAATCACCAAAATGGTGCTGTGCATTCACATCACAAATTACTCCCAGAAAGTCCTGTAGATTGGCCTGAAGGAAATAATGTGCACCCGCTACCCCTTCCACCCGGAGTTTCCCAACAGCCACAATTAACTACCACTCATAACAATATGGATAAATTAGATATACCATATGTAAAAGGTCAATGGAAAAAGGGGAAACTTTTAGGGCGTGGTACTTATGGAAGTGTATATGAAGCTACTAACTGGTATGTATTAAAGTTAGCTTTTCTGCTAGTTCCTACTTTGTCACTCAAATGTAATATTTTCTTAATTTTCTCCTCTTATAGTGAAACTGGTGCTTTGTGTGCGATGAAAGAAGTTGATCTCAATCCAGATGATCCTAAATCTGCTGAATGTATAAAGCAGCTAGAACAGGTTAGTTCTAATGCCTGCGTATAGCATACACTCTCAAAATTGGTCTTTACATTGTAAATTACGAGATACATGGCGAGGAAAGGCCAAATTTATGATTAAGTAAACTGAACTTCAAACAGTTTAAGCATGTTATATAAGCATCTACCCTATACTCTATAGCTTATTAATCAAATCTACATATCTTTTTTCCTACATTATCCAGTGGCGGAGACAGCATGGCGGCACCGGGTTCATTAGAACCCATAATTTTCGACGCAGAGCATACATTTATGTACAAAAATACACTAAAGTTGCACTAAATAATAGGTAGAACCCATAACGTTAGAATTACAATGATTCTAAGAACCTTAAAAATTGAACCCATAGAGCTTAAATCCTTGATCCGCCTCTGACATTATTTATCGTTGGGAGTTCAAAATCAGAACTGTAACTCATTAGGAGACACTTTTAACTTTATTTGATGGATAACATTCTTTGACTTCTTTTTTGGTAACTAACTGTATTATTAATCACCAATGAAACCATTACAAAACTATAGTTGAATAACACGTTCAACTATCTTATCAAGAGCTCAATCAAAAAAAACTCTAACCTACCTTCTGCTGCTCAACTTGAATGGAAATAGGTCTGAAACATGTAAATTTGTTTGGAGTCGAAAAAAATGATTTTTCAAATGGTAATGATTTTATTCTACTTGCTTATGCATGATTGTTTTGCATTATCTTACACTAAAAAAGGGCAGCTCGGTGCACAAAGCATTCTGCATTAGCATGGTCTGGGGAAGGGCCACACCCCAAGGGGTGTGATGTAGACAGTCTACTCTAACACAAGCATTAGTGGCTGCTTCCACTGCTCGAACCCGTGACCTATAGGTCACCGTGATTTTTTGCATTACTGACACTGAAAGGTTGAATTTTTTATGTGACAGCAAATGTTACCGAGTGTTTTTCACCAGTTTATGCTATGAATAGACTATAAAGAAATGTATTTAGTTAATATACATCTAATTGTTTGATTTTGTCTTAGGAAATAAGAGTTCTCCGGCAGCTAAAGCACCCAAATATCGTTCAATATTACGGCAGTGAAATTGTAAGAAGATCTGCTTTCATACCATCTTATACCAACTATTTGAATGTCTTTTCGAATATTTTAATGGATAAAGTGCTATCGGCTGTTCAGATTGAAGATAGCTTTTGCATATATCTGGAATATGTTCATCCAGGATCAATTAATAAGTATGTCCGGGATCATGGTGGAGCTATGACAGAGTCAATAGTTCAAAATTTTACACGGCATATAGTATCGGGGCTGGCGTACTTGCATAGCACTAAGACGATACACAGGTAAATTGCATGTTCTAACAAAAGTGATAATGTTAGTTGATATTTAATATGATCATTTACAGGATACCAAATCCTACTAATCAATGATGCTATTTCTTTCAATATTTATTTTGTATTTAGGATATGGTTGAGGAATTTCATTGGATTCTTATCTTATTGACCGGAATGAATGCTTTATCCGGTTATATACCCCTACTAGAAAAACATGGATTAGCGACAAACAAATTCTGTAGCTAAACATCAAATTCGTCGATCGTACTTAGTGTCGGATTAGCGATATATTGTCAGAAAATTATGTTATTGTACGAGCTATTTAGCGATGAAGTTCGTAGTTAATTCCAGTTTTTTTGTAGTATATATATTATTTAGTTGATATGACCGTAACTCTAATGGCTTGGATGGTTTCGTTGAGTAGGGACATTAAGGGGGCAAATTTGCTTGTCGACGCATCTGGAATTGTCAAGCTGGCAGACTTTGGATTAGCAAAACATGTACGCCCAGAAATTTCTAAAGCTTAATAGAATATGCCAATCTCTTTCTTTACTTTGTTATAGTGTTTTGAGTTCTGCTGTGAACTCCCTAATGTTGTATGAAATGAGTTAAATGTTTCAGCTATTAACCATTAAAGTCTACAAAGCAAAAATGCTTCTAAATCTTTTGTTATTTAGCATTACTGCAGTAACATGATTTTGCTTCTCTTCTCTCAGCTATCGGGCCATGCAACTAATCTATCTCTGAAAGGGAGTCCGCATTGGATGGCTCCAGAGGTATTCTAAAGCTACTTTCTGATACTGGCGAGCATTTTTCTTTTGCTTTCTTAAGGTTTCTCTTTTCGTCTCGCGCAGGTAATGCAGGCTATGTTACGGAAAGATGCCAATCCAGAGCTTGCCTGTGCTATTGATATATGGAGTCTGGGTTGTACTGTCATTGAGATGTTTACTGGAGAACCCCCTTGGAGTGGATTAGACGGGGTAAGCTGTGTTAATAAACTTTGAGATCATAGCCTGAGAAGCTATGTTGCTCTGACTTTCCAAAACTGTTGTCGTACCCGTGTCGGATCCGCCAAAAAATCACTACTTTTGGAGGTTCCGACACGCATTCCGTGATATTTTTGAAGAGTCCGAGAAGCACACTCCTTCCATCTCAAACTATTTGTCGTGTTCACCTTTTACACACCCCTTAAGAAAACATTAATTAGGAGGGATTTTTGACTATTGTACCCTTATTTATGTCTTATGATATAATCTTTCTTCATTGAGTATTTGGTCTATTTATGTGTCATCTCCCCATAATTTTGAGGTGTTTGTAGTCATCAAGAACAATTACTCCCTAGGGTAAAATGGAAAAAAATAATTAAATTTTTTTGAACTTCTAAAAAAAACAAATAATTTGTGACAACGATTTTTAGAAATCACGACATAATTTGAGACGGTGGAAGTAGTTGAGAAGACCCAACAAGCAAGACAAAATCATGGTCAACTGGCCCGATCTGATACATGATATTGGTCCAAGTTAGTTAATCCACATCAGCAGATTAGTGGGCCAGATCATTAGTTTGTTAGTCAAAGTAGTTAGAGCATTAATTAAATTAGTCTTTGGCGGGAAAAGTGGCTAGAGGCAGTTAGCAATTAGAGATGGGATTAGCTATAAGATATGTAAATCTAGTCATTGTATTCATTCATTCACTACTTTATTCTATTAGGTCTCGGCTACGCTCACGGATTGGCCCTCGGATGGGCTGATTATTGTGTAATTTATGGTAAATATTTAGTATCCTAGTCTAGGTTAGGTTGTAATATAATTAGTATTGTATTACCATAATTAGTGTATTGCCATAAATGTATAGAATAAGGGTTTAAGAATAGAATAGGAATAGGATTCTCCTATTATGTAACTTATATATATTGTCTTTCAATTAATGAAAATAATCAAGGGATTATTTCTTTCATGGTATCAAGAGTCTAGGTCTTAAAATCCTCTCTACTCTCCTAAATTTTCCGTTGACTTCCCTCCACTTCCGAGACGTTTTGCTCTCGGTTTGTGTGCCGACGGGACCTCTTTTCTTCCCAAAATTTTCTCCCTAATCCCTCAATCACATATTGTTCTATCAATATGTCTACATCCCGGAACATGTTTCATCCGGCCCTTACAGTTTCTAACATCAAGAATAACATCCCTCTCGTTCTTGAAATAGAAAACGTCCAATATGCGATGTGAGCCGAACTGTTCAAAATTCACGCACGACCGCATCAAGTCATCCATCACATAATCCCTGCGGCTCCTGAGGATACGGAGGTGCCAAAACGCGAGGATGATCCTAAGTTGTGGACGACTATTGATGCTACCGTCCTTCAGTGGATATATTCCACAATATCTACCGACCTTTTGCAAACAATTATTGAGCCTGACGCTACGGCACAGGCCACTTGAGATAGACTGCGTGATATATTCCAAGATAATCAAAATTCTAGAGCCGTTACCCTTGAGCAGGATTTCTCCCACGTCAATATGGAAGATTTTCCTAATGTTTCGGCTTATTGCAAAAGATTAAAGGAATTGGCGGACCAACTTCGCAATGTTGGCGTGCCGGTTTTGAACGATCGTTTGGACCTCCAAATGGTTTTCTGCCTCTCTGAGGCCTATAGTGGTGTGGGAACGCTTCTTCGGCAAAGCAATCCGCTTCCGCAATTTTATCAGGCGTGTTCTATGCTTACACTAGAAGAAGCAGGCATAGCGAAATGAGCGGCTACCGGTACTAGTCCCATAGTCATGATGACCGAGTCCATGGTATATCCTACCGGTTCCAACGACTCGAGCCAAAACCGCAATAATGGTGGCGGCAAAAAGGGTGGAAATAAGAAAAATGGCAAAAACTGCGGCGGCAGCCGGCAGAATGGTGGTGGCAGTGGGGGTCCTCGCGGTGGTCAGCAGCAGCATCAACAGTTCTGGGCCCACAGTGGGCCCCTATGCAGTGGCAGTGGGCCCCACAACAGCAGTTTGGGCCCATCCAGTTTACCTCCCAAGAATCTAGGCTCGGTCGGCTGGTCGATTCTGACCAACAATGATGCGGCGAGGCCGAGACCGCAAGCAGGGGTGCTTAGGTTTCGGCCCCCGCAAGCCCATCACGCAACAGGCCCTACTCGGACAGATATCGAGGCTGCGATGTACACACTGGGTTTGACTCAACCGAACCCGAATTGGTATATGGACACCGGTGCCACTACCCACATGACATCCGATTCAGGTACTCTCTCATCTTATTCCAATTTGAGCAACCCTCGCGGTATAATTGTTGGTAATGGAAATTTTGTTCCAATTCGTGGTTATGGTTATAAAACATTGTCTCCCCTCATCCCCCTTTTATCTTGAAAAATACCCTACTCGCCCTCAAATTGATTAAAAACTTAGTCTCTGTCCGTAAATTCACTACTGGCAATTCTGTTTCTATTGAATTTGATTCATTTGGTTTCTCTGTAAAGGATTTCAAGATGGGGAGTCCTCTCATGAGGTGTGATAGTAGGGGAGATCTTTATCCTATCACACCCAGTCCCGGTCCATCGAGTCAAACCCTGCCATCAGTTTTTGCAGCCATCTCTCCTTCCTTCTGGCATGCTCGTCTTGGTCATCCGGAGTCCTCTATTTTGTCAGCTTTAGATAAAAATAGTTTTATTTCTCGTAAGGGTACGAGTCGTACTCCAATTTGTCAATTTTGTTCTTTAGGAAAAAATATTAAGTTGCCATTTGTAGACTCAAAATCTCATACTTTAATGCCATTTGATATTATTCATAGCGACTTATGGACGTCTCCTGTTCCTAGTTCTATGGGTCATCGGTATTATGTTCTTTTTTTGGGTGATTATTCTAAATTTTTATGGACATTTTCAATAGCGAAGAAATCTCAAGTTTTTTCCATCTTCCTAAAATTTAGAGCATTCATCAGAACCCAATTCGACCGTGAAATAAAAAATATTCAGTGTGATAATGGAAAAGAGTATGATAATGGGGTGTTTCGGGAATTCTGTGCTACTAATGGGATAAATTTTCATTTTTCTTGTCCCCATACATCTTCACAAAATGGGAAAGCCGAACGTAAAATTCGTTTCATGAATAGCATTATCCGCACTCTATTAATTCATGCTTCCGTACCCCAATATTTTTGGCATCACGCCCTTCAAATGGCTACATATCTACTTAACATAACTCCTTCCAAAGATTTGACATATTCTTCCCCTCTTCAAATTTTATATAATAAATCTCTTCTTATTCTCATCTTCGGGTTTTTGGGTGTTTATGTTATCCGTTATTTTCATCCACCACAATTAACAAACTTCAGGCTCGGTCTACTCCATGTGTGTTTTTGGGTTTTCCTTCTAATCACCGTGGCTACAAATGCTTTGATTTATCCTCCAATAAAATCATCATTAATCGCCATGTAATTTTTGATGAATCCCAAATTCCATTTGCTAAAAGTCATTCTCCCGTGCCTAGTTCGTATAATTTTTTGAATGAACAAATATCCTCGTAGATTATTCAGCATTTTTCGGACATCTCCCGCACCCAAAATTCAATGCCCATCGCCCGCTAGTCCCATCGCCCGTCACGATCCTTCTCTGCCCGATTTTGTCATCAGCCGCCAAACAATTGGGCCTGTCCAAATTTAACATCGAATCGATCTAGTTTTTGTTTCCGCCATCGTATCAGATCCCGAAGTTGGGCCAAGAGCCCATCGCCTGTTGGTCAGTCCGTCCCGAGCCCAGCAAATTCCTGACACCCACTCAATTCTTCCTCGAGTCATAGACCGGTCACTCGTAGTCAGCGGGGTATTGTTACACCTAAAAGACATTTTAATTTACATTCTAATGTCTCTAAATCCCCCTTGCCCCATAATCCCGTGTCTGCCTTGAACGACCCTAATTGAAAAATTGCTATGACTGATGAATATAATGCTCTTATTGATAATAATACATGGGAGTTGGTGCCCCGTCCATATGGTATTAATGTTATCAGGTCTATGTGGATTTTTGCTCATAAGGAGAATTCAGATGGTTCATTTGCTCGACATAAGGCGCGGCTTGTGGGTGATGGTAAGACTCAGCAGGTTGGTATAGATTGTGGGGAGACGTTTAGTCCGGTGGTCAAGCCGGCTACCATTCGCACTGTGCTTAACTTGGCTCTTTCGAAGACATGACCTATTCATCAGTTGGATGTCAAAAATGCTTTCCTACATGGTGATCTCAAGGAAACTGTCTATATGCATCAGCCGATGGGATTCAGGGATCCCAACCATCCTCATCATGTCTGTCTGTTGAAGAAGTCCTTATATGGGCTTAAGCAGTCTCCACGGGCCTGGTATACAAGGTTTGCTGACTATGTTTCAACTATTGGGTTCACTCACAGCAGGTCGGATAATTCCTTGTTCATCTACCGTCGTGGTTCGTCCGTAGCCTACATTCTGTTATATGTGGACGATATTATCTTGACTGTCTCTTCCGATGCCTTGCGCCAGTCCATCATGACCATGCTCAGCTCCGAGTTTGCTATGAAAGACTTGGGGCCCTTGAGTTAATTTTTGGGGATTGCTGTGACTCGTCATTCCGATGGGTTGTTCTTGTCACAACGGAAGTATGCAGCCGAGATCATCGAGAGGGCTGGGATGTCATCCTGTAAGTCCACTTCCACTCCAGTTGATACCAAGCCCAAGCTTGGTGCCGCGGCCGGAGTCCTTTACGAGGATCCGACCCGCTATCGCAGTCTTGCAGGGGCCCTTCAGTATCTTACCTTTACCAGATCGGATATTACGTATGTTGTCCAGCAGATGTGTTTATTCATGCATGATCCCCGAATTGAGCACATGAATGCACTCAAACGCATCATCCGGTATATTCAGGGTACACTGGACTATGGGTTGCATTTGTATCCTTCATCGACATCCACACTTGTCTCATACACAGATGCTGATTGGGGTGGGTGTCCAGACACCAGACGGTCTACGTCTGGCTACTGTATGTTCCTTGGCAACAACTTGTTCTCCTGGTCTGCGAAGCGTCAGGCGACTCTATCCCGCTCAAGTGCCGAGGCTGAATATAGAAGGGTAGCCAATGTGGTCTCAGAATCATGTTGGTTACGTAATTTGCTTTTGGAGCTCCATTGTCTCATTCAGAAGGCAACCTTGGTATATTGCGATAATATTAGTGTCATCTACCTTTCTGGTAATCCGGTTCAGCACCAACGCACTAAACATATCGAGATGGACATTCACTTTGTCCGTGAAAAGGTTGCCCGTGGTCAAGTTCGCGTATGCCATGTCCCGTCGAGATATCAAATTGCCGACATCTTTACAAAGGGTCTTCCCTCGGTCCTTTTTGAAGATTTTAGGGACAGTCTCAGCGTTCGAAGACCGTCCGCTATGACTGCGGGGGTGTGTTAAATATACACAATATACATGTGTATATTGTGTATATTAGGTCTCGGCTAGGCTCACGGATTGGCCCTCGGATGGGCTGATTATTATGTGTAATTTATGATAAATATTTAGTATCCTAGTCTAGGTAAGGTTGTAATATAATTAGTATTGTATTATCATAATTAGTGTATTACCATAAATGTATAGAATAAGGTTTTAAGAATAGAATAGGAATAGGATTCTCCTATTATGTAACTTGTATATATAGCCTTTCAATTAATGAAAATAATCAAGAGATTATTTCTTTCAATTTTCTTCCTCATTTCTATCTTTTCCATCAAATTGGCTATTCACTCGAATTCTTCCATTGAATTCCTGTTTTAACTATAGAATTACTCGAATTAACAATCAATTCCTGTAATTCTGCTATCATTGGTATCAGAGCTTGCTGATTCTCGGCAACAATGGCGAAAGGAACTAGGGAAAAATGGTGAAACCACGACAGAGTCGACAGCTGAAGATGGGGATATGCGTGAAATGATGCAAAAGTTGATCGCAGATATTGGAATTCTTACTGGTAAAGTGGCAAACTTAAAGAAACTGGATCAAACTGTGTTGCAATTAAAGGAACAAATGGAGGGAAATTGAAGTGATAACTTCCCCATTGAAGTGGAAGTAGAAACTTCAAGAGAAAGGCAATCTAGGGATGATGAACCAAGGAATAGGAATCATACTACTGTTAATCGTAATGAGGAGGCCAGAAACAAGAACCCTGCAAATTACCAGTATCATAACCATGGTATAGCTAGGTATTCTAAACTGGACTTTTCAAAATTTTCTGGGGAAGATTTGAGATCTTGGCTGTTCAGAGTTGAACAATTCTTCAATTTTGATGAAATTCCAATGGAGGAAAGAGTAGGGCTTGCAGCAGTTTATTTGGAAGGAGAAGCAATACAATGGCATCAATCTTTCATGAGGTATAGGCGATATAATTAGCCTCCTACTTGGAATGAATATGTAATGGCATTAGTGGAAAGATTTGGGGCTGATTATGATGACCCAATGGAGGAGATTAAAAAGATTAAACAGACTGATTCTGTCAAAGATTACCAGGCTGAACTTGAAAGCAAATTAACTAGGGCCAATCTTTCTCAAGAAAATGCAATGAGTTGTTTTATTGGGGGACTTAAGGATGAATTGAATCGTATTGTCAAGTTAACTAGTCCTAGTACTCTATCTCAACTGTATAGGACTGGTAGAAAACAAGAAGCATTTTTAGATGTTCAAACCAAAGTTTACAGAATCAAATAGTGGGTATGGGGCCAAGAAGACTGGTGATCAAAGGTTCCAAAATAAACCTTTGTTACCAACACCTGGTAGTGAAATGGGCACAAGTAGTAGAGGTGTTACCAGAAGGAGGTTAAGTGTTGAAGAAATGAATGAAAAGAGGGGCACAGGGTCTATGCTACTTCTGTTATAAGAAGTATGTGCCAGGGCATAAGTTTAAGAATTTGAAACAACTTTATTTGTTGGAAGTAGAAGTAATAGATGGAAACTGTAAACAGTATGAAGAAGAGGGGGTTGAAGAGATAGGAATGGAGATAACTGAAGGAAATCAACCTATGGAGCAAATGGAGATATCTATACATGCTCTAAATGGTTCATTGGGATTTAGAACATTAAGAGTAACTGGTTATCACTCAAAAAGGGCATTGCACATCTTGGTGGACACTGGTAGCTCCCATAGCTTTATTGATTCTGATATAGCGAAGCAGTTGGGGTGTGCAACCGGGACAAGTACTCCACAACTTGTAAAGCAAATGGTAATGACATGAGGGTGGATAGAGTGTGTGTAATCACTTGGTTACTCCAAGGAGCTGAGTTCTTGCTACTTCCTCTAGGTTCTTGTGGTGTGGTACTGGGAGTTCAATGGTTGATGACCTTGGGTGATATCAAAATGAATTTCAATAAACTCACCATGAAGTTTGTGTACAAGGGCAAGAAGCACCTGTTGAAAGGAGTAGGCAAGCAGATTTCAACTGCAGGATCTGGGAAGATGGATATGATATCAGGTAAAAGCTTACAGCTTTGCATGATTCAAGTAGTACCCAATATGTGTTGTGAGCTACATGGGCATACATTAGAATCTGAACAAGCTGAAAAAGAAGAGCCTAGACTAACTGAGTTGTTAGGAGAATTCAGGGAATTGTTTGATGAACCTACTCAATTGCCACCATCTAGAGGGATTTTTTTATCATAGGATACTTTTGCAGTCTGGTACTGAGCCTATTAATAAGAGAATAGGTATCCTTCTGTTAAAAAGGATATAATTGAAGGCTTGGTGAAACAAATGCTTGATCAAGGTATAGTGCAACCTAGTTGCAGTCCATTTGCCTCACCTGTTGTACTAGTTGGGAAGAAGGATGGAAGTTGGAGATTATGTGTAGATTATAGGAACTTGAACAAGTGTACTGTGAAAAACAAGTTCCCTATCCCTATTGTGGAAGATTTGTTGGATGAGTTAGGGGGTTCTAAGATATTTTTCAAAAATTGATCTCAGATATGGTTATCACCAGTTGAGAATAGCTGAAGATGTACCAAAGACAACATTTAGAACACACTCTGGCCATTATGAATATTTAGTCATGCCATTTGGTCTGTCAAATGCCCCTGCAACATTTCAAGGACTGATGAACACAGTATTTCAGGCTTTTCTCAGAAAATATGTGTTACTCTTCTTTGATAACATTTTGATCTACAGTCAGACCATGGAGGATAATCTATTGCACTTGAGAGCTGTCTTTGTAGAAATGCAGAAACATCAGCTTTTTTCCAAACAAAGCAAATGTTTCTTTGGTGTTCAGAAGATGGAATATTTGGGTCACTTTATTTCTAAAGAAGGTGTGTCAACAGACCCTCAAAAAATTGCAGCTGTCAAGAATTGGCCTGTACCAACAACTCTTAAACAATTGAGAGGGTCACTTGGTCTTGCTGGTTAATACAGAAGGATTGTGCAAGAATTGGTGTGATTAGTAGACCTTTAACTGATCATTTGAAGAAGGATAGACTCAAATGGTCTTCTGAAGCTATTAAAGCATTTGAAAAACTTAAATCGGCACTCATTCAGGTTCCTGTGCTGGCCCTTCCTGATATGAACTAAACATTTGTGGTGGAGACTGATGCTAGTGGCTATGGCATTAGTGCTGTTTTGATGCAACAGGGCCACCCTATTGCATTTAATCAGCAAAACTCTTTCTACTAGACATGCTGCAATGTCTGTGTATGATAGAGAATTACTAGCTATTGTGCATGCTATCACTAACTGGTCTCAGTATTTACTTGGCCAAAAGTTCATTATAAGAACTGACCACAGAGACTTGAAATTTCTTATGGAGCAGAATATTCACACCAACTCTCAGCTAATGTGGTTAACTAAACTCATGCCATTTGATTATACTATTGAGACAGATAATAAAGCAGTTGATGCTCTTTCTAGGTTGACAGGATCAGAAATTTTATCTTTAGTAGTTTCAACTACAAGTTCTACCTTGTTACAAGCTATAGCTCAAAGCTGGGAGTCTGATCCTGAGATTAAGGCAATCATCACTCAGCTACAAGTAGATCCAACTTTGAAGTCTCATTTCTCTTGGTGTAATGATCAGTTGAGGAGGAAAGGCAGACTAGTAGTGGAGAAGATACCTCAGTTGAGACATGAGAATATTCAGTATTGGCATGCTTCCCCTAGTAGTGGTCATTCAGGATTAGAGGCTACATTGAGGAGATTATTGACCTTATTCTATTGGAAAGGGTTGAGGGAGGATGTTAAGAAGTTTGTCCAAGGTTGTGACACTTGTCAAAGAAACAAGACTGATTTGTCTACATATCATGGTTTGCTTCAACCCCTACCGATTCCTGATGTGGTTTGGTCCCAAATCAATATGGATTTCATTGATGGTCTTCCTAAATCCAAGGGTTATGAGGTTATATATTAGTGGTGGTAGACATGTTGAGCAAGTATGCTCATTTCATTCCTTTGAAGCACTCTTACACTGCACAATCAGTGGCCAAGGCAGTGCTCAATAATATAGTTAAGGTACATGGTTTGCCTGACAATATCACAAGTGATAGAGATGTTGTTTTTCTCATCACCTTTTGGAAAGAGTTGTTCACCATACAAGGAGTCCAACTAAATACATCTTCAGCATATCATCCTCAATCTGATGGTCAGACTGAGGTTGTGAATAGATGTTTAGAAACATATCTCAGGTGCTTTTGTGCTGAAGATGTTACAGATTGGGTTGTGTTTATCAATGGCTGAGTATTGGTACAACACATCTTATTATACTTCTATCAGAACTACCCCATATGAAGCGTTGTATGGGAGACTACCACCCTTGCACTTACCCTACTTGCCTGGTGAATCTGCTTTCACAGAAGGGGATAGTACTCTGTTGAGTAGGGAACTTAAGCTACAACTACTCAAGAACCATTTGATGAGAGCTCAACTTAGGATGAAACAACAAGCTGATGCTCACAGAACTGATAAAAATTTTGATGTAGGAGTGGGTATATTTTAAAACTCAACCTTACAGGCAAACAACTGTATCAAGTCAACCCTTCCACAAGCTTGCTTCCAAGTACTATGGACCATTTCAGATTGCTAAAAGAGTGGGACCTATTGCATATACCTTGTTGTTTCCTACTGCAGTGAAGATTCACCCCACTGTCCATGTTTCATTACTGAAGAAGTGTTACCAGATCCCAGACCAAATTACTTACCCTCCTGTCACTGATTTTGCTAGTCCCTATTGTCCTAATCGTAAGAGTGTGTTGCTGAGGAGAATGATCAAAAGGGGAAATAAGGCTGTGGCTCAATTGCTTGTGAAGTGGGAAGAACTGTCTGCTGATTGTGCTACATGGGAGTTTGCAAACACTTTGAAGACTAGATTTCCTCAGTTTGAACCTTGAGGTTAAGGATCTTTTGAAGCTAGGGAGTACTGATGCATCATATTGTAATTGATATCGGTCCAAGTTAGTTAATCCACATCAGAAGATTAGTGGGCCAGATCATTAATTTGTTAGTCAAAGTTTGTTAGTCAAAGTAGTTAGAGCATTAATTGAATTAGTCTTTGGCGGGAAAAGTGGTTAGAGGCAGTTAGCAATTAGAGATGGGATTAGCTATAAGAGATGTAAATCTAGTCATTGTATTCATTCATTCACTACTTGATTCTTAATACAAAGAGTTCTGTTTTCTTCCTCATTTCTATCTTTTCCATCAAATTGGCTATTCACTCGTATTCTTCCATTGAATTCCTGTTTTAGCGATAGAATTACTCGAATTAACAATCAATTCCTGTAATTGTGCTATCACGATCTCAATGAAGAGGCCAGAAGTCCAATTTTTTTAGTTATTCCAGTAGTGATGTCTAAAGAAACTGTGGTTTTTTTTTTCATTTTTAGGTGAAAGCTATGTTCAGTGCACTAAACAAGTCGCCACCTGTACCAGAAACGTTGTCTTCAGAAGGAAAGGATTTCCTCCGGTGCTGCTTTCAGAGGAAACCTGCAGATCGGCCAACAGCTCTGATGCTACTTGAGCATCCTTTCTTAAGTAATACTAATTCACGTGAACATAATGCTACTGTTTCAGGTTGCTCCGAAGATTTTTCTGGGATGAAATTACATGTGAGTGCTACAAGCTGATATATGCTTAACGTAACACTATTGATTTCTCTTCTGTTTCTCTATCTTTTATTAGTTAGATTTTCTCTGTTTTCTGTTTATTAACATAAATTCATTACCTTTTAACGACATTTTGCAGAGTCCAGAGGAACTAACGAACCATAATATGGAATTAAATCTACTTTCGCCAGGAATATCATCTAGGCACGTAAAATGGTCATATAACGGGTAATGGTGTTTTTTGAATCCATTTCTTTTTCTTTTTGTGAATGTTTGTTTATGTTAAGAGTACTCTATATTCAATGAAACATCTATCGTTCAAATTAATTGGTTTTGAGTTGGCATTGACCATTATGCTTATCTTATGCAACAAAGGGAAAGTTGTGTTTCTGTTTCAGTGAAACAAGCCACCAGTCAGTAACGTGCGATTATGGAGCAACTTCTCACCACTCTCCCCGTTCTACACTCGAAATACTTCCTTGTATTTCTTCGCCAGAGCTGAATCCTAGTTCATCAAATATCCCCAATAATTTTTCTCCTTGGTACTGAAAATAGAAGTCCTCGTGATTCTAGGAAAGGAAATCTCGAACTGATTACTTGTGTATAAGAAAACTTGTGTACATGTTAGGTCTTAGAGAAAAATGGCATAATTAGTTGCAGTGTTTCTGTATATTGGGGTTATTATATATGCAGTGGATCGTGTGTACATCCGACTATAATTTGTGTACCATTGATGTTTTTTTGAGCTATTAAAGGCTTTTCTATACTGGCAATAGAATCATGAAGACGAAATCTACTGTTAACAGTGTAATTTAGGTAGAAATTATGAATTACTAATACCTCGTTATAAAGATAACGGGTATTTATTGACATGCAATCTCCTTTTTAGTGCGTGGATCTTTATTTGTTTCATGGTTAGTAGAGTCTTGTTTGATTATTCCGGTTGATCTCGAGCTGAATAAGTATCTGAATGATGGGTGAATCTTTTGGAAAAATGAGGTCTTGATCATCTAATATGAGTGAAATGTCTTATAAATTATAGAATGTTTCTTCATTTTGTAGTCTTGACATCACATGTTGATGTCTAACGAATGTAAAATGGCTAAGTTTTGGATGAAGCTGCAAGTCTTTTTGTGCTTAAAGTTGTAAAATTAAAGGTAGTAAATTTTAGGTTTAAGTTTTTTATTTTAACTAATATGAGAGACTACTCTTCTCTGATATATGAGATATTATTCACTTTCTTTTCAATAAAAAAGGCCATAAATTTAGGGGAATGCATTGAAGATGAAAAATGTGACCACACCAAAGGCATATCCATGATTTTAAGTGCCTGCCTGCGTAGTATGTTTGTCCTCATTACTCTTTTGTGATAATCAGAGTGGATTAACATACATATGTTTCCAATAAATTTTAATCTATGTTTTTAATTATAGGTCGAGTTACTCTATAGTCGAGTGGCCTAAAGCCCCCTCTCCTTACAGTCGAGGGTAAAGGGCAGGAGCGACCCATAATCATTGACGAAATCAATGCCCAGGAAAAAAAAATATATATATATATATATATAAAGGTCAATCAATACAATCCAGAGATGTGATGGAATAGATAGAATTTTTTCATAAGAAATGGAGAGATTTTTAATAGGGAGTGTTTCTTCCTTAAATGGATCCTAACATAAATCTGAATTAGTCAAACTAATGAATTTCGATATTAATAAAAGAAGAGGTGAATTTATTGGGCTAAAGCAGTCAAAAGATACTTTTGACATGATATGATATTATCCGTTCTAGGTTAAATCTATACTATTTTTCCAAAAGACCTCACTATTTTCCGCAAAAGATCTCACATCATGTTAAGAGTATCTTTGGGTTGTTTTCAGCCCAACAACTGATACCAAAACCAATAGTTCAGCAAGATGAGTATGGAGATGGCGTAGGCAAGGCCCGACTTAGTACATTTGCCCATATACGAGATGGTTTTACTGTTATTACCTGTAACTTTAGAATATACAACAAAAAGTTTGTGGGCTTTGGTTGCTATAAATACTGAGTTGATGTGGATGGCACATAAGGGATCTCCAGATAAGCCCATGAGAAAATGTGTCATGTGAAACTTAATCCGACGTGGAGATTGTTGGGTGTGCAAACAAAACGTCATATTGCTATAGTTGATTATAAAAAAGAAACTACATATAATGTGTCATGCTACTCTTAACATTATGAATCATTTTGAACGAATAGCACATTCATTCAAAAAATAATATCACATCATATTAAAAATAATTTTAAATTGTTTTAGGCGAACAGACTCAACCCCGGGATCAAGCTCCCAATAGCAAGATTTTGGATTCATCTCACGTTTACAAAATCGCAATACAAGTCAAATCTGGAGGATCATTGAAAGGAGGATTTATTCAAAGTTAAAAGATGCTTATCCCATCAACTGACAAGCAGGGTACATCCATATTCTAAAAGGACATCACAATTTTCACGGAAAAAACAACAATAAGGACAACAAAAAAAGATACGCTTCAATTTTATGAGAATCGGCTATATGAATTCTCAATAACGAATTCATATTATAATTTTTGTTTCTTCTAATGTATCCTATCTGTTACTAAAATTACATGAATTTCAAGAAATTATAGGTCTCTCACTCAATGTCTAAAGTTCTTAAAAATTTCTTACGAGTGTTGCAGCTTTCTACCTTTTGTATTTGTTGCTGTGAGCTAGAGGGACGAATATTATAAGCACCTCTGGTATTAAATTAATATCAATGATGATGTTTGCGATTATTCAAATTTGCAGAATAACTCATTTGGCAGTTTTGGCCAACAATGCAGAGGGAAAAAAATTAAAACAAAAAGGACACAAAACGAAACAAAATCAAAAACAAAAAAGCAGGCGGTTGTTCATATTTTGTGGAACTGAGTCGATGTGTTTTTTTTTTTTGTTGACGAAGGAACCCGCAGCCGCTACTCTCTCGAGTGCGCATAGGGTAAACCCTGGACTGACGCAATAACCTGCAAACCACGTCAACTGATTAACCACACTTGGCAAGCCATGTGTGACAGACTCAACCAAGAAGGTTTATGCAGGGGATCGAACTCGTGACCTTGCGGTCAAGACTTCTCTTCTTCTGGCCATTGCTACCCTTATGGTAAACTGAGTCGATGTTGTTGTTATTAGTGTGGGTTGTCATTATGTATGAAAGGGTAGTCACAGAAGCTAAGGTTTTTATTTAGAGATTCATCATCTATCTATCTATCTATCTATCTATATATATATATATATATATATATATATATATATATATATATATATATATATATTAGTTTTAACGTACGTGCGTTGCACGTGTAAATAAATTAAAAAATTTATACAAAAAGAATAATTTATGTAAAATAGCAATGGACATTAAAATAGATGTCACACTCATTCAAGTGACAAAATAATGTTAGTACTGTGACTTCGTTGCTGAATTACATTTAATAAGTGTTCAGATTTTCTTTTTCTTCTAAATATGTAATTTGAATTATAATTTTCATTAGTATCACCTACACGGGAATCTTATTTTTTTTTAAAGTCAAAAATAAAATTCTTCTAAAATCTTGTCCTTAAGGGATAGTATAACATTTTTTCAACTTCTCCATATATTTATCATGTTGTTTTAATTGTTCTCATTAAATATATGTATAATTGTACATAAACACTAATAATATATATATATATATATATATATATATATTTTAAATGGTAAAGTAAAAAAATTCACCGTTATTTTAAGTATATTTTCGGAAAAAAAAAAACCAGCCTCAAATTCTAACCAACATGACATAAGTATACCCATGATATACCATGGGATTATATTCTTTCACAACACTCCCTCCTGTACTCTTACCCGGCCTTTTTTCCGCAGCGAGCATAACTTCTCTTTTCCCGTAGGAATCAAATTGTATGTTTATCTTTTTCTCTAGACTATTTATTTTCCTTCCTGTCTATCGAAGCATCTTGATTCATCAATTTTATAATACACCTATACGGTTTCATAAGGTTAAAATATTTTAAATTATGGTCATTATAAGGAGAATGGGCTGACAAATACATAAACTTTTCAAAAATAAAGAAATGACGGAAGATATTACAACAAACATAATAGGTCTCGATTTAATATATAAAAAAGATAGCCCGGTGCATTAAACTTCCATTATGTGCGAGATTCAAAGGGCCGGACCACAAGAGTCTATTGTAGGTTTCGATTTAATATTCATGTATATAATTTGTAAAAGAAAAAGTTCGACAATAACATCAAATCTCACAATTATAAAATCACAATACCAAAGTTCGGTAAATATCTAACTATCAAATGAGAAAACTAAAAAATTATAAAAGATTCTGAAAGAATGGTGTAGTTTCAAGTTAAAGCAGCAACAACAACACAAAGTCAACAAAGAGTTAATAAAAATTACGATGCATACTTATTCATATTGACACTTTTCAAGCACAAGAAATATATCCATGATAGCTTGTAATTAATCATATAACATCTTATTATTCCACATGAGTTTGTCAAATAGTTGTTGAACCAAGAACCTCAAATTTTTGTACCGCAATGCCAACGATTAAGGAGAAAGAAGGAAGATATCAAATAGAACGTACCAATATAATCAATACGAAAAAATAAAAAATTACCTTGATAATTAACTTTTGGCTTTTGAAGATTAAGGGTCTCCTCCTTACAATCATCTTAATCATAGTCAATCTAACAATTGAACTTCTTGGATTTCTTTCATTCTTTTGACTTTCTTGTTGTCACATTTTTCATTCTAGGTTATGGTTCTTCTTTAGCTACAAATATAGTAGATCAATAATACTTTTACAAATAAATGAATAGCCTTAGACTTACCAAGAATATCTCAGACGGGTTGAACTTAGACTTTCTTATAAAAACAACAAATAACAGCTTCAATATTCCAAAAAAAAAAAAGTTAAATAATTACAATTTGATATATTCTTAAAATACATAAAATTAAAATATGAAATCAATTAATAAGATGCCATAGAAATTACAGAATTTTTTTCAACAACCTCATATGAACAAATATTTAAAGCGATGACATATTTAACTTGACTTTTAGACCAAATAGGATTTATAACCCAAAGCAAATTGGAGACCTCTTAGTCCCTTATTTGAGTAACTAACTGACGGATTGCCGGTCATGCTTTGAACAATTGAACGAATAGTTTTATTTTATTTACAATAAAAATTTAAATTATTAATCAAGAAAATAATTAGAAGGAGTCCAAGGACTCGAACTAAAATTGACGGCTAATTTAGTGGCAAACAAAAAGATTCCGAAACCTAAAAGGATTTCAAACTAAATAATTTCAAATATGAAAAAAATTAATAACCTAAATTATAGTTGATTTAAATAATCCTAAATATTAGGAAAATAGTAAATTACAATTTTAATAAAGGGTAAAAAATTCAATCAACATTTCTAAGGTCTTTCGTGTTTTTAATATAATATAGATATATAAAATTAATGTTATATATACAGTAGTATAATTTTTCGACAAAAAAAATTTGGATAGAACACTTTGGCCCCTCTAGTTCCGGTGTTCGGGGCCTAGGAAAGTGTAAGCAAATTGAACAAAGTAACAACATCTAATGAACTTCTAATGAGAATTGGTGTTTCGTTGTTCTTCGTATAGATTAGTTGTCCATTTTCATTCCAAGTTTCGATAATTTGATATATCATATATACTTCATTAATTTTCATAATTGGTGCATCAATTTTTCTTTGAAGCACACTATATATACACGGTAAACATGAAAATTCCGAGATTTTCCATATAACAAACTTTACGGTAGAGATCTAGATAAACTACTTTTTTGTCCCTTTTTTATCGAGACAAATACAAGTCAAACCAATTAGTATCACCTTGTGTTCCGGTAAAAACAAAATGAAGGGAAAGAAAAGAATTTACCTTTCTCTCTTTATGTGTTTACCTAAACCTTCCCAAACTTGCTAACCGGAGCCTGGATAACATAATATGGGGTCTAATATCAGGTGAATCAGGAATTGAAATGAGTCTGACCATGTGAAGAAATGAATATTGGGCCTAACTCAACCCAAAAGCTATTCACGAAGAGAAAATTGTCCAAAATCATATAAAGAAACCAAATCACCAATGGAGAACAGATGTGGGAAATTCTGACACACGGGAAGTAAAACGTCCCCTGCGAAGACGTTTTCCATTTTCTGGATTCAAACGTACTCGAGACTTCTGTTAAAGAATGTACAAGTTTCAATGAACTCTTACAAAGAAAATACTCAATTCTTGACCAGATGCACCATCAGGATTAATCATATAAAATGCTTCTGAATCTTTTGATCCAACCACCCTATCAAATCTTGCCCTCATAAAAGTCATTTCTCCATCAACACCACCACTACTCTCCTTCTGATCATCATGTACTGGACAAGGAAGAACTCCAGCACCCATTGAAACACCTCTCAATAGTTGCATAACATGAGTTTCATCATAACTCATATTCTTAGTCCTCCTTATTGAATACCCAAATTTCCTCCCATTACAATAAACAGCCCAGACAAATTCCTCAAGCACCTTCTTTTTATGTGTTTTTGTCTCACTTTCTAGTGCCAATCTCACTATATCCGATGCCATTTCTTTATGAAAAGCCCCGGTGAGCATCGGTAGCTCGATAACGAAAATTGGAGGTCTATGAGGGTCTTCTTGAATTGCTAGGCTAACTCTACCTTTTTTGTAACCAAATAATGTAATTGTTGTGGCTTTATCGGTTAACATTGGTTTATTTCTTGGACGACCACCTAATAAGGCAACCATTTTGCAACCGGTTGTTAACATGGGAAGGAGTTTAAACATACGAAAAATGCCACCACTAGTACTACAAGAAGATCTTCTTGATTTTTTGGTGTTTGTATTTGTAGTAGTAGCTGTTGTACAATTGTGATGAGTAGTGGTACGTTGGAGCAATGATAATAGGGCAGGGTTTTCCATTTGGTTGAATGGGCTAGAGTGTATAGAGGATGGTTTGGGGTTTTGATTCTTGAATCGAAAGGCCATTTTGTTGAATGATGAAACGAGAGAGATCAATGATCTTTGATGTATTTTGTTATTTATAAATGAATATGTAAGGTTTTGGGAAAAGATAAAAAAGAAGTTAGGAAATGATTTACTATATATATTGTAAATTATTAATGTATAAAATCAGTGTTAAGTATACGACATATACCGTGATATACACTTAAGGTATATCACGGTTTTGATCCACAATCAGTTTGTGTATTACCATAGTTTATGTATAGTATTTTATTGTAATACTTAGTCTGTGTCTTACCATAATTGTATAATTAGTGTCCAAGTAGAATAAGGTTATAGGAATAAGATTCTCCTATTAGGGAAATATGTAAATTGTATATATACTCATTCAATTAATGAAAATAATCAAGGGATTATTTCTTTCATGGTATCAAGAGTCTAGGTTAATATTTTCTCCCTAATATTTCCGTCCAAACCACCGAATCCGAGCCCCTTCCTCGGTTTCCGTGCCCGAAAATTATTTTTCTCTTCCTAAATTTTTCTCCCCAATCCCTACGTCATGTCTTGCGTTGCTATTATGTCTAGGAACACGTTCACACTGCCCTTATTGTTTATAATATCAAGAATCACATCCCTATCATTCTTGAAATAGAAAACGTCCAATACGCGACGTGGGCCGAACTGTTCAAAATACATGCACGCTCACATCAAGTTCTCCATCATATTATCCCCGCGGCTCCTACATATACGGAGGTGCCCAAACCAGAGGATGATCCTATGTTATGGACGACACTTGATGCTACTGTTCTACAGTGGATTTATTCCACTATGTTTAGCGATCTCTTGCAAACAATTATCGAACCCGACGCTACGGCGATGAAGGCATGGAATAGAATACGTGATATATTCCATGATAATCAGAATTCTCGTGTTGTTACCCTTGAGCAGGAATTTCCCCACATCTATATGGAAAATTTCCCAAACGTTTTAGCATATTGCAAAAGGTTAAAGGAATTGGCGTACCAACTCCGCAAAGTTGGCGCGCCTGTTTCGAATGATCGTTTGGTCCTACAAATGGTTGCATGCCTTTCAGAGGCATATAGTGGTGTTGGCACGCTTCTTTGTCAGAACAACCCTCTTCCGCAATTTTATCATGCTCATTTTATGCTTACCCTCAAAGAAGCCGGCTTGGCAAAAAAAATGGCTACCGATGCTAGTCCCGTAGTCATGATGACGTCCTCTACAAAATCTCCGGGTGGTGTTGATAATTCCTGCTAAAACCATACTCATGATGGCAGCAAAAATAGTCGGAGAAATAATACCAAAAATCGCGGGGGCCAACGCGGTGATTCTGGAGATGGTCACGGTGGCAGTAGGTCTCGAAATACCGATAGTGGGCCCTCACCCAACTGGTCCCAGCCTTGGGTCCCCTGGCCGTGGGCTTGGGCCAGTGGGTAGTGTCCCAACAGTCCCTACGGCCCAGCAGTTCCGCATTCTGGCCACTGGACTGTCCAGCAACATTTTTTCAGGCCCAATCCAGTTTGGCCTAGTGGTTCTCGCCCTAGTTCTGGGCCGAGACAGTGACCCGGTGTACTTGGCCCCAGCCCCCTCAGGTCTATCATGCAGCGGGCCTCACTACTTCCGACATTGAAGTTGCGATGCACACACTTGGAATAAATCCTTCGGACCCAAATTGGTACATGAACACCGGTGCCACTACTCACATGACGTTCGACTCAGGTACTCTCTCGTCTTATTCCAATTTGAGCAACAATCGTGGTATAATTTCTAGTAATGGTAATTCAATTCCAATTCGTGGTTATGGTCAGAAAATATTGTCTCCCCCCCCCCCATCCACCCCTTATTTTGAAAAATACCCTTCACGCTCTAAAATTGATTAAAAATTTAGTGTCTGTCCAAAAATTCACCACTGATAATTTTGTGTCCATAGAATTTGATCCATTTGGTTTTCTGTGAAGGATTTCAAAACGGGGAGTCCTCTTATGATGTGTGATAGTAGGGGTGATCTTTATCCTATCACGCCACGTTCCGATTTCTCGAGTCACGCAATGCCATCCACTTTTTCCGTTCTGACTCCTTCCTTGTGACATGCTCGTCTAGGTCATCGGGGATCATCTATTTTATATTCCTTAGATAAAAACAATTTTATTTCTTGTAAGAGTGTGCGTAGTACTTCGAATTGTCAATCTTGTTCTTTAGAAAAAATAGTTAAGTTGTCATTTGTAGACTTCAATTCTCATACTTTAATGTCATTTGATATTATTCATAGTGATTTATGGACGTCATGTTCTTAGTTCTTTGGGTCATCGATATTATGTTCTCTTTTTGGATGATTATTCTAAGTTTTTATGGACTTTTCCGATAGCGAAAAAATTCCAAGTTTTTTCCATCTTTTTAAAATTTAGAGCATTCATTAGAACCCAATTCGAACGAAAAATAAAAAATATTCAATGTGATAATGGCAAAGGGTATGACAATGGGGTATTTCGGGAATTCTGTGCTAATAATGGGATCAATTTTCATTTTTCTTGTCCTCATACTTCTTCACAAAATGGAAAAGCCGAACGCAAAATTCGTACCATTAATAACATTGTCGGAACTTTGTTGATTCATCCTTCCGTACCCCCATCTTTTTGGCATCATGCTGTACAAATGACTACATATCTCCTTAACATAATTCCTTCCAAAGGTTTGACATATTCTTCCCCTCTTCACATTCTATATAATAAAACTCCTTCGTATTCACATCTTAGGGTCTTTGGGTGTTTGTGTTATCTGCTATTTCCGTCCACCACAATTAACAAACTTCAGACCCGATCTACTCCATGTGTGTTTTTGGGTTTTCCGTCTAATCATCGTGGTTACAAATGCTTTGATTTATCCTCTAATAAAATCATCATTAGTCGCCATGTCATTTTTGATGAATCCCAATTTCCGTTTGCTAAAGTGAGTAATCCTGTGCCTAGTTCGTATAATTTTTTGGATGATGGCATATCCCCGTATATTATTCACCATTTTCGGACATGTCCCGCACCCAAAATTCTCCAATGGGCCCACTGTCCGCTGGTCCCACTGGTCCGTCACAGCCCTCTCAGCCCAATTTTGTCACTGGGCCAGTTTTGTCACGGGCGATTTGACGAATGGGCGATCAACCAATCTGGGCTGGTCCGGTTCTGCATCCCCACTGTTTCTACTTTCCGAAATGAGCCAGCAGGCCCACTGCTTACTGGCCAGTCCATACCGAGTCAAGAAAATTCCCATATTCCGCCTAATTCTTCCCCGAGTCATAGACCAGTCACTCGTAGTCGACGTGGGATTTTTAAACATAAAAAGCATTTTAATTTACATTCTAATGCTCTTAAATCATCCTTACCCCGTAATCATGTGTCTGCATTAAATGACCCGAATTGGAAAATTGCTATGACCGATGAATATAATGCTCTTATGATAATAAGACGTGTGAGTTGGTGCCCCGTCAATCTGGTATTAATATTATTAGGTCTATGTGAATTTTTGCTTATAAGTACAATTCAGACGGTTCGTTTGCACGACATAAGGCTCGGCTTGTGGATGATGGTAAGACTCAGCAGGTTGGTGTGGATAGTGGGGAGATGTTTAGTCTAGTGGTCAAACCGGCTATCATTAGCACTGTACTCATCTTGGCTCTTTCAAAAGCATGGCCCATCCATCAGTTAGATGTGAAGAATGTTTTCTTACATGGTGATCTTAAGGAAACAATGTATATACATCAACCTTTAGGGTTTAGGGACCCCAAGTATCCTCATCATGTATGTTTGTTGAAGAAGTCCTTATATGGGCTTAAGCAGTCTCCACGGGCCTGGTATAACAGGTTTGCTGACTATGTTTCGACTATTGGGTTCACTCACATCAGGTCGGATAATTCATTGTTCATCTATCATCGTGGTTCGTCCTTGGCTTATATACTATTATATGTGGATGATATTATCTTGATTGCCTCTTCCAATGCCCTACACCAGTCTATCCTGACAATGCTCAGTTATGAGTTTACTATGAAAGACTTGGGGCCCTTGAGTTATTTTTTGGGGATTGCTGTCACCCGTCATACATGTGAATTGTTCTTATCACAGAGGAAGTATGCGGCCGAGATCATTGAGAGGGCTGGGATGTCATCCTGTAAGTCCACTTCCACTCCAGTTGATACTAAACCCAAATTGGGTACTGCGGCCGGCGCACCATATGTGGATCTGACCTGCTATCGCAGTCTTGTAGGTGCCCTTCAGTATCTTACATTCACGAGACCGGATATTACGTATGTCGTACAACAGGTGTGTTTGTTTATGAATAATCCCAGGGTTGAGCACATGAATGCGCTCAAAAGCATCATTAGGTATATTCAGAGTACGCTTGACTATGAGTTGCTTATATCCTTCCTCGACGTCCACACTTGTCTCGTATACAGATGCTGATTGGGGCGGCTATCCGGACACCAGACGGTCTACGTCTGGCTATTGTATTTTTCTTGGCAATAACTTGGTCTCCTGGTCTGCGAAACGTCAGTCGACTTTGTCCCAATCCAGTGCCGAGGCCGAGTATCGAGGGGTAGCTAATATGGTCTCGGATATATACTTAAGGTATATCACGGTTTTGGTTCACAATCAGTTTGTGTATTACCATAGTTTATGTATAGTGTTTTAGTGTAATAATTAGTCTTGTACACTTACCATAATATGTGTATTACCATAATTGTATAGTTAGTGTCCAAGTAGAATAAGGTTTTAGGAATATAATAGGAATATGATTCTTCTATTATGGAAATATGTAAATTGTATATATACTAATTCAATTAATGAAAATAATCAAGGGATTATTTCTTTCAATCAGGGATCATATTTTTTTATGGTATCAGCAATCAAACCCTAAATAATCCTACCCTAGCCACCGAACCCTCCCTCGGCAGGGCCCCCCCACCGATGAAAAACTCCCTCACGGCTAGCCTCTCCATTTTTCTCTCACTCTTCCTCTTAAATTTCATTTTCCATGGCTGACCAAACCAAATTCCATCCTACACTTGCAGTCAACAACATTAAAATTTTCATCGTTATTACTCTTGAGATGGAAAAATGTTAATACTCCTCGTGAGCAGAACTTTTCAAAATTCATTGTCGTGTCTACAAAGTTATCGATCATATCATCCCTCCTACATCGAAGTCCCGCGACCTACCCTCAACTTCTGATGATGAACTTTGGTCTTGTTTGGATGCAGTTGTCATCCAGTGGATATACGACACGATCTCGAATGATCTATTGCACACAATCATTGAGACTGATGCCACTGCCCGCCAAACGTGGGAACGTTAGGAGAATATTTTTCACGATAACAAAACTCAACGTGCCTTATACCTTGAAAATCAGTTTAAAGACGTTCATCATGATGATTTTCCTAACGCGTTGGCCTATTGTAAAGAACTAAAGATGTTTGTCGATTAACTCTCCAACGTTGGTGCATCAGTCACTAATCAGCGATTGGTAATGCAACTTATTGCAGGATTGAATGAATCATATGACGGCGTTGCTACCATCCTTCAACAATGCACGTCGTTACCGCCGTTTTATGAGGCCCGTTCGAGGCAAATTCTTGAAGAAACCCAAAAAATCAAGCGCAACACCACTTAGGCCAGTATTGCCTATGCCGCCCTCACCACCACCGTCGGGCCCTCTGTCGACGGTAGGGCCTCGAATTCTGGTAGCCACAACGGCCGACCAAAGGACCTGAACCAAGCCCCCACCACCCGCAACAACTACAAAGGCTGACAGTCCGGCAGAGGCCATGGTGGATGAAATTCTGGTAGCAACGACGCCGGCATGGAGAAGTCACCGCCAGCAGGGAACAACCAATAGCGTCCGCGGCAGTGGCAACAACCTCCACCATGGGCTGCCTACCCACTGTGGGTTGTGTGGGCCCCACCAACTTGGGTCTCTCCTCCTTGCCCGTATCCAACATCCTCGTGGACTATACCTCCGGCCCGACAGACTCAACCTAGTATACTCGGTGCACGTCTACAATATGCTTACACAACACAGGGCTTCCCATCCTCCACCTATGCACCGACTGATATTGAGGCAGCTATGAACACGATGTCCCTCAGCGCTCCGGCCAAAAATTGATATATGGACACAGACGCCACCTCTCACATGACGGCATCACAATGTACTCTCTCGTTTATTCAAATTTGAGTAATTTAAATCAAAATATTATTGTTGGTAGTGGACAAGGCATTCCAATTCGTGGTTTTGGTCATTCATCCATATCCCCACCACATCCACCACCAATTATAAAAAATGTCCTCCATGCCCCGAAACTCATTAAGAATCTAATCTCTATGCGGCGTTTCACAACTGATAATAATGTTTCCCTTGACTTTGATCTTTTTAGTTTTTCTGTGAAGGATTTTCCGACAGGGAGGCGAATAACGAGATGTGACAGCACTAGAGATCTCTACTCTATTTCCAACACCATCAACAACACAACCTCAGTTCCATCAACCTTTGCTGCTCTTTCGTCTTCTTTATGACATTCTAGATTAGGACATTCGGGAGATTCTGTTTTACGCTCCCGTAGAAACAATAATTTTATTCAATGCAACCGTGTCTCTAAGACTCTTGTTTGTGAAATTGCATTTTTGGAAAACATGTTAAATTGTCATTTTATTCATCCACAAACTGTACTTTAATGCCTTTTGATATAATACATAGTGATTTGTGGACTTCTCCCATTTTAAGTATGGCAGGGCATCGATATTATGTGTTGTTTTTGGATGATTATTTTAACTTTCTATGGACTTTTCCAATTTGTAATAAATTCCAGGTCTACCCCATTTTTTCATCATTTAGTGCTTTCGTAAAAACACAATTTAAAAAGAGCATTAAATATTTTCAATGTGACAATGGCAGGGAATTCGATAATAACCAATTCAAACAGTTTTGCGCCAAACACGGTCTTACCTTTCATTTTTCTTACCTCCTCCCAAAATGGTAAGGCCGAACGAAAAATCTGCACCATAAACAACTTAATTCGTGCTCTACTTTTCCATGCCTCAATTCCCCCTCAATTCTGGCATTACGCACTCTCCATGGCCACCTACCTCCTAAACATAATCCCAAACAAGTCTCTAGCTCAACGGGCACCCACTCAAGTTCTATTTCATAGGAACCCCTTATATCAACAATTGCGTGTCTTCGGATGTCTCTATTATCCTCTCCATCCGACCACTCACAAACTTCAACCCCGATCTTTTTCGTGTGTGTTTCCATGCTACCCCCAATCATCGTGGTTACTCTTGCTATGACTTATCAAGCCGTAAAGTAATTATTTCTCGACATGTCCTATTTGATGAGTCTCAATTTGCATCACTACACTCACCACCTAGGCATTCCTATGACTTCCTAAATGATGGCATAAACCCCCTTCTAATCCATCATTTACATAATTCGACATCCCAGTCAACGGCACCCGACCCCATCACGGGCAGTCGGGGACAAGAAGCCCACCCGGTTCAGCCAAGGGAGGTTCGGACCATCACATCTCAAGGTTGCTCCTCAGCCAACCCTCAGCAAACCGAGTCTCAGCTAGCCGAACCCACAACACCTGCCCTCCCTCATTTTCCCGGCAGTCCCACGGCACATCCTCCTCCTCCCGTTTAGCGTCCCGATACACCCCCGGAAGATAGAAACCCATGTTATGCATGACATTTCCAAACTAAACGGTTGTTTAACATATCCGTTTCAGTTGTCTCTTCTCCCGTTCCTCGTAATCCGAAGGATGTCTTGTTCGATCCTAATTGAAAAGCCAAAATGATTGACGAATATAATGGTCTTATTGATAATAAGACGTGGGACCTAGTACTCCATCCACCTTATGCTAACATTATTCATTCTATGTGGATTTTTAGACATAAAAAAAATCTGATGGTCCTTTTGAGCGGCACAAGGCCCGTCTTATAGGTGATGGCAGGTCTCAACAGGTAGGAGTGGACTGTGATGAAATGTTCACCCCGATAGTAAAACCTGTAACCATCTTGACCGTCCTTAGCATTGCCCTATCCAAGTCTTGACTCATTCATCAACTTGATGTCAAGAATGTCTTCTTACATGGAGATTTTCATGAAACGGTATATATGCATCAGCCTATGGGTTTTAGGGATCCTGTTCATCCGGATTATGTTTTTCTGTTGTGTAAATCGCTTTATGGCCTGAAACATGCTCCTCGAGCATGGTACCAGTGGTACGTCGATTATGTCTCATCTATCAAATTTTCACGCAGCAAATCTGATCATTCCCTGTTCATCTATAGCAAGGGTCCAGACATGGCTTACATCTTATTATATGTTGATGACATCATCCTCACCACATCATATGATGCCCTCCGCCGGTCCATTATGTCACTCATTGTCTCTGAGTTTGCTATGAATGATCTAGGCCCGCTAAGTTATTTCCTAGGCATCTTTATCACTCGTCATTCTAGCGACCTATTTCTATGTCAGAAGAAATACGCCGAATAGATCTTTGACCGTGCAGACATGACATGTTGCAAACCAACCCACACGCCATTGGACACCAATTCCAAGCTCAGCGCCTATTCTAGCCATCCGTATTCAGACCCGACTCACTATCGTAGCTTGGCTGGGGCCCTACAGTATCTCACTTCACGAGACCAGACATATCCTATGTTGTGAAACAAATCTGCTTGCACATGCACAGTCCGACGGAAGCACATATAAATGCCCTAAAACATATTTTACGGTACGTCCAGAGCACCCTTCACTTCAGCTTACACTTATACATGTCCTCGCTCACTAGTCTCGCTGCATATTCTGATGCTGACTAGGATGGATGTCCTGACACCCGTCGATCCACGTCTAGTTACTGCGTCTTCCTTGAAGATAACATATTGTCTTGATCTTCTAAAAGACAGCCTACACTATCCAGATCCAGTGCCGAAGCAGAATACAAAGGTGTAGCAAACGTCATCTCTGAGTCCTGTTGGATCTGTAACCTTCTACTGGAGCTTCGCTGCCCAATTAAAAAGGAAACATTAGTCTACTGCGACAATGTTAGTGCGATATGCCTTTCCAACAATCCCATCCAACATCAGCGCACCAAACACATTGAAATGGACATTCACTTTGTGCGCGAAAAAGTGGCTCGTGGTCAAGTTCGTGTCCTTCATGTTCCTTCAAGATATCAGATTGCCTACATATTTACCAAAGGACTTCCGTTGTTTGATGAATTTCGAGCCAGTCTCAGTGTACGTGAACCTCCCACTTCGACTGCCGGGGTGTAATAGAATATTTACCGAATATTCTCATTGTATATCTCCTATATTAGGTAGAATTATATTCCTCTTATAATTAGGTTGATTAATTAATGTAGCAAGGTAAATATTTCTGTAATATTATATATATTGTAAATCATTAATAAATAAAATCATGGAACATATTTCTTTACTAAGTTTAAGATCTATCTTAATATTAATAAGCCACAATTATTACATGAAACTCACATAAAGGAAGATTTAATTTTTTGAAAACGATGGTATAACTATAATCCAAAACAGTCCATAGCTAAGCCAAATATTTGATGTGACCAAGTTCATTGAGGAATAAAATAATTAAAAAGAAGTTGGAAAGTGATTAGATAAGGATATATATCTATGGTCGGACCATCAATTAATACATTTAATTGGGTTAAAAAAGAAGAAGATGAAAAGGTGCTTTCTTTTTTCTAAGTGTGGTATTTGCATGTGCCTCTCTGATTATCACATGGAGTATCAACATCAATTCCCTTTATGTTTTTTTTTCCACTATTGGTGCAACTCATCTATCCCCAAAACTTTGCTTGCTACTTCCTCTTGTCAATTTGAAACTCACTTTAATATTTGATATATTTGTAAATTAATTAAAGTGACTATCCTTTTCAATCACTCCATCAAATATGTATCTCAATTTTTCTTTCACCCTTTATGATTTAGACTCAGAGAAGACTGATCACTGACCCTAAGAGAGGTGCTTTGAGCTCTATATATTCTCCGATACTAGTGAAGTAGTGATAAATTTTATAATTAAACAACAAAATTTTGTCATTAATTCTATCTAGCTACATATTATCAGAAAATTATGTTAGTTACGATCTATTTAATAAAATATTTAATGATAGATTATCAAAAAAAATTATTAATTATGAGCTATTTAGCGACATATTCTTGACCAATTTTGTGGCTAAATCCATCTTTTTAATAGTATATATGCTAGTAGATTTTGGTGACTTTTATGTTCGTGGGTTTAACTTTTGTATACTAGCAATATTACATATATAAAAAAATCATTATCAGGTCACCTAAAAAATAACATATATTTTTTTTAATAAGTGGGACGTACATGTTAAAGTAGATTAAAATTATCGATATTAAAAAAATTAATTATCAATGTATATAAGTTAAATTTGTAAACATGAGATTAACTATAATATCTAATGTCGTGATTTAAGTTTAATTTTACCAGACACCTGCATCAAATTTTTGTGTCGGCTTGTTTTGCAAAGCATAGTATTATTAAAAGATTTACACTCCTTTAATATAATTTAATCAGTTGTAGCAAATTAATAACGTATAGTTGTCCATTATATGCTTTAGAGTCACACATCATGTCAAAATGGACACCATTAACATTGATTCTCCTATTGGTAACTCAACCAAAAGTAAAGTATGATGCTACTACCATACATAACCATTAGAGACAATGTGGCCAGAAATTCTTTAGTGTAATGGATCGCAATATAATTATGGACAGACACTGGCCTACAATATGGCACACCCTTATCATATATCACATGGAAAGATTGAAAATAAAAAAGTTGGTGGCCATGTCGATGAAACTTGCACCATGAAATCGCATGAACTTTGAGGTGACATTATAAACACTAAAAAATATATTCGCACTCAATGTATGGGATCAAAATAAGCTGACATATATGTGAGTTTAGTCAATTGATCCACATTCATGCGGAAGGAGTTGAACTATCTATTTATATTATTTTAAAAACATGAATATAAATATTAATTGACCAAAATATTCTTTAAATATTAAACGCTTTTTATACCCTTAATAACTTAGAATATTTGTCAAAAAGATATTTAGTGTATTGGATATAACCATAATCTCTATTTACCAAATATTTAGGATTGAAACCAACTAACAATTGAATTTATATAAAAATTAATTCCGTTTAATTAAAAGTAATCACAAAAGAGATATAAACCTAATCAGTCACAATATCCATATGACAGTGATAACGGTTTCATTTACCTTGGTCCTCTTTAAATTTCTTTTATTGATTTAATTCAAAACTTAAATATTTTCAAAACCAAGGTATTTATGTGTGTTGGTTCTCTATTGTACTTTATAAAGCAGTACGGAAAGTAAATAACTATTACAAGTGTTCGAAAGGATAAATAAATGGTCAATCCTCAAAACTGCCGCAAGCGTGTTGCGTCTTGAATCTTGATAACCTTGCAAGGCCAATGTTGAGAACTGCCGCAAGCGTGTTGCGTCTTGAATCTTGATAACCTTGCAAGGCCAATGTTGAGAACTGTCGCAAGCTTTGTTGTGTCTTGAATCTTGAAATCCTGAAATCAAGAAACAACTAAATCTGGATGGTTACAACGTTGTGTGTTGAGTCGAGGGATTGCCCTTTGTCCTTAAGACAAGATTGCCCCGTATATATGCTTTTACGTTAGCGGGCAATAGTCTTCCAAGATAAAACAACACTTTAATCTCAACGCTACAAAGCCAATAGGTTGAGCCTGCCGAATAAAACAAATATGAATAGACTTGCTGAAGATATGGAAAATGAAGTAAGAGTTTCTATCTTCTCTTCTGATTTGTCTCTGTGTATATAGTGTGTCTCTGTTGTGTATATCTTGTGTATATGAGGGTCTTAACTCACTATTTTTCATCACAGTTTTGCTCACTGTTTTGAGCTGTGTTTTGTGCTATTTTCTGGCTGTTTTGCTCACTGTTTTGTGCTGAATTTCAGTCACGTATATCTCTGTGTACCAGTCACGAATTGAGCCAAAAGAGGCATCAATATATAGCATGGAAGAGGCTGCCCAACATTCACAAACAAGGCTGTTAATAGCCATTAGTGAAGGTTATTAATGGCCATTAGTATGACAGGTTTAAGGTTGGTCATGGCTATGAAGAGGGGCAGATTAATGGTCATGAAGGAGGGCTATTTATGGAGTAGTTAACAGCCAAGTAATGGCTGGTTAATACTCCAAAAAATAGTCCAAACGGTAGGCAGAAAGTTTCTGCCTTCCGTCTTTCCCAAAATTAACTTTCCAAAAACTCTAGGGACCAAACTGTAAATATTATGCAATTTGGGGTCCAAAAAGATAATATCAGAAAGTCCCCACAACCCACAGCCCACAGCCCGTGACCGAGACCGGACGGGCGGGCGGCGGCGGCGCGTGTGTGGGCTTAGCCTTGAACGTAAGCACATCTAGGTCCTCCCTCCTTTAAACACATAGGATACCCCTTGGGGTCCCAAACCCTTTACCACATTAGAGACTTATATAGAGAGCAATTCTTCATATTCCCACTGATGTAGTAGATTTGTCCCACAACATATTTTCATGCCTCAAACACCTTACTTCGTGGACCAATATCTCTTTCATTTCTCAACGAAATTTGACGATTCTTGGCCCTACGATCATCTACTCACTTCGTAGATGATGCATGTGCGAAGAGATAAAGCCTCCAATATGCGGAACACTAGTGTTTAATTCATTAAATATGGGTGGACGCACCTCCCCGCCAAAGGCAAATTTCCAACAATGTGTAATAGTACTCCTTCAATTTTATTTAATAGAAGTGCTAAATATTCAGATTCTAGCAATTAATCTCATTGTTCACCAAAGACCATTTTGACAAACAACACTATAAGGTGTCGCGCCCGTTTTTAACCCGCGGGGTATAAGCGGAGTGCAACGTATCCGGTGATTCCTGGGTATGATTAAGGAGTCACCACCTAATTATTTATGGTGAATTAGGACACCTAAATGTTAACTAAATGCTGCAATATAACTCCAATTCTAAGGTCTGCTAAACTAATGAAATTCTAGGTTAGGGTTCTTTATTATCCTAAAGGGAAGGGGTTAGGCATCCTTTAAGATCCGCTAACTTGCGGTTATCCTGTAAAACTTAGGTTAATTATTGTACTAAGGAAAATGCATGTTTAAAAATTAGAAAGCCAAAATAATGTTGCAAGTATTTAGTAAAAGAATGCATTTTTTACAAGTATGCATTTGTGTGATATTAAAGGAAAATACATGTAAAGCTGAAAAAGTATGCATTTGTGACAATAATAAGGAGAAAAGCAAATTATTTATAATGCCAAAGAAGTATTTTTTTGGAAATCATTTTGAGTTACAAAAATGCAAAAAGATAAACTTTTCTATAATTAATAATGCGAATAAAAGATGACCGAAGTTGTTTTGAAAATCTTGAATATGCACGACGAGCCTAAAATAAATGAACTAGCGAAGGATTTCTATTTTTTTGCACTAACCGAACCTACAAATGAATAAACTAGCGACGGATTTTAAACTACTCTATTAATTATCCATTCATGGCCTAATTATTCTAAATATCCCAACAATCACACAAGCATTAAATAATTATTACAGACCCAAATAGAAATAACGAAATTAAAGAATAACAATGAAAGGGAACTAAAGCGGATGACGATGTCATCTCGCCCTATTTGTTTTGAAATCCCGAGGTTGGAGAATGCAATGAAGGTGGATGCGAGTCTTTGTTTGACACTAGCCATGATGAGTCTCATAACGAGACTCTTCATTGCTCCCGATGCGTTTCATGTAAATAAAAAAAAGAAAAGAAAGGATTAGTTAGCGGAACATGAAAATATATATATATACAAGTACGGCTATGAAACAGTGGACAGAACCTAGTAAAGAAAATAGACAAGTTTCACACTTAGATATACTATTTTTTGCATGTATCCAGACATACATAAAAGTTGATATACACATGATATTCAGAATATATCTGATATACTTAAAGGTATACATAGATATACAATTCTTATATACACTTAGTGTACACTAAATCTGTATACCTTGTATACTTCAGAGTATATCATGTCATAGTTTCAACAAACCACATAAAGAGTATGAGCAGATAAGCCAATATGAGCAGATTCAGAATGCAACGAGAGGAAAGAAAATTCATAGGCATCTCATATGATTCAAACAGAAATGGGCAAATCAAAACAAGCACAATGAACAACTCCAAATATAATCAGAAGAAGTACCCATATATCTTGACATGGTTCAAATAGACAAACACCAAACCAAACATACTCCATTAACACACCCAAACTTAGATTTGAATCAGAAATAATCATGCAAGGTATGCCAACATGTAAAGAACTAAAACAAGTACACTAAACTAAGTAACATACTTCATGGTCTCATGATTTAAACACAAAAACCAGAAAAAAATCTAATTAGCACATGTTTAGAAGACAAACAAAAACTAAGTTCACACTTTAACTGTCACATAAGAAAAATCAGATGCAGGCCTCTCAAATCAATGCAAGGGTCACATGCTTCTCAAATCCCATTACAACAACATATTAAAACAACTTACTCAAATATACAAATTTCAGACCACATTTTGAACATCTTATTAGCTAAACAACCTAAGATTAGTTTAAACACATTTGTAATTAACATGCTAATTGCTTCAAAGTCATTGTGAACAGACCACACATAAACAACCAATAATTAAGAACAAAATCAACTAAAGATGTCATTCTAAACTATGAGCAGCCTGGTAACAAGTTATATGACCTCTAATATTCATATGTGGTTGTATTACCTTAAATCAATATGTAGAGTATTCCACACATCAATAACCTTTAATATGAACTCTAATAGTGTCTAATCATACTGAATATCCATATAATGAGCACAAATAACCATGACAATGAATATTGACAACATATAACTCAATCTGTTGGATCTTATTCAAGCAATCATCAGATTTTAATTAGACATATTTAACAGTGAGTCCAATGAGCATAAATTAAATCTAAAATAGCTAAACATGATTAATAATTAACATAACAGATTGTAACATCAACCGTAATCTAATTAATCATGATGAACATTATTTCAATAATCATAAGCAAGCCAACAAATCATGATTAAACATGCTTAACAGTTGAACTAAAGATCATAAACAACCATTAATATCTATTAAACATTCTCAATGCTTAGTCTAATGAACATAAACAAACCGTAACTTAATTAAATATAACTAATAATTAACTAACAGTCGCCAACATCAACCAAACATGTTTTATAAACACTCATACACACAATATAAATTATATTAAGTTTAATTAAGCACGAAATTAAAAGGGAAGTTGTGCTTACGGACCTTCTCCGGATAGCGAACAGAGGCGTTGTTTTCTCTGAACCAGAATTCTATTTTTGTAAGTCTGTTTATGAAATTTTGACCCGACCCGGAAGTGACCCGACTCGGAACCGAAAAAAACAGTGGGAAAATAACAAAAATTCCAGATTCTTCAACACCAAAAACCGATCATTTCGACCTATATTTCGGAATCATTAAGTTGAAGAACACATACAAGAACAAATACTCTTAAGCAGATTTCGGATTTTTGAAATCCGGAATCTTCCCAATAGTAAAGAACAACACAAACAAAATACAATGCAAACCTTTAAGAAGATTTCGGATTCTTAAACTTAAATTTTCGGACCTAAAAACGACCCAAAAACCCTAAGATCCGACCCCTAAAACAGTGAGCAAAAGGGGGGGGGGGTTTATAGATACTCACCCCAACGTTCACCCCTCATACCCCTTACAAAAATGAATTTGAATTTCAAAATAAAGGGGGAGACAAAATCTGATTTTTGGGGCGAATTCTTGGGGCATGTGTTGCGGATTTTGGGGGTGTGTTGGTGAGGTGATGGGTTCGGCGGTGTCAGGGTAGGGTGGTGGCAGTGGTGAGGTGATGGGGGTAGGGGTGTGGCGACGTAGGGGCGAGGCGGGTGTAGGGTGTCTGGCGATTGGGTTTTAGGTTTTAGGAATGGGGATTTGGGAGTTGGTTTGGTGTTAGGGAATAAAAGAGGTATCGGGTTTGGTCGAAAAGGAGTGTTGGTCCGATTTAGGGGTGGCCGATTGGGCTTGGTAGAGGGTTTGGATGGGTGAAAATAAAAAAGGGGAGTTGAATTGGGTTTTAATGGGTGTTGGGTTTAGGGGTTAAAGGAAAGAATGGGATTGGGTTTGGGCCGACCGAATTGGGCTGCGGGTAGGGGATAAGTGGGGTGATCGGTTGGGCTTGGTCGAAATGGGTTTGGTGAAATTTTTGGGTAGAAATTGTTTTGGGTTGGAAAATAAAAAGTGGGTTAAAAATAAGAGGGAGTTTATTATAAAAAGATGTAAATTATTTAAAATAATATAATGATGTGATAATAATAAACATAACATTTGCGAAATGCTTAATGCTTGATAAAAAGTGGTGTCATTTTACGAAAAATAAAAATGCATAGAATATTAAGGTAAAAAAATATGATTATGATATTAAAGGCAAATGATAGTAAAACAATGAGCATAATAATAATAAATAATGATATTGAAAATAGACGACGATATTAAAAGGCTTATAAATATATATATATATATATATATATATATATATATATATATATATATATATATATATATATATATATATTTAATTTTGAGGTGTCAAAATATTTAAATTTGTAAAAATAAATCGAAAAGATGGGACAAAATTGGGTGTCAACATAAGGTATGTACTAACATAATTAATTAAACTAAGGAAAAACAGAACAAAAATGGATGAAAAAATTCTTTACCTCTTTATTAGAATTAGTGTTTAACAACATTTTTGTACCTCATAAAAGAAATGTAATGTAATTACAAATAATATTACCTAACTTTATTTTTTGTAATACCTAATAAGAAATAACATGCAACGCATGTTTATAGAGACTAGTTAATATAAAAAAGAACAAAAATTATCTAGAGAATATGTTCCTCGAAATAAATAGAACTCTCTAAACTCTAAAGAAATAAAGAACTACATTAATATTGTAGATGTTGTTATAAATTGAGAAGAAAATATTTTTGATATATAGAAGTCCAAAGTCCTTTTCTCCTAGAAAATTTTAGTTTTCTTTTTTGGAAATATTTTTTCCCTTTTTCAAGAAAATGAATAATAAGGTAAGAAAATTAGGGCAAATCCTAACGCAATGTTCACACCAATTTATCATAATTAAGTAGAATATCTAAATAAAAATATATATTAATTAATGACAATATTAAGTGACAAATTAAGATGAAAACATATTATCTAAACATTGGTAAGGTGTACGCATCTGATTTTGAGTAAATATGTGTTTCCACTACAAAATTGTGACTTTAAACTACATAACATGACATTGGGGCAGAGTTATAATTTTGTTTATAGGTTCGGCATAACTTAATAGTTTTAATTCAAATCATATTTGTGTTAAAATATTATTTAATATATATAAATAATTTATTCAAAATTCAGTAAGTTATTTAAAAAAATGAATTATCGAGGACATGACCTTAGATAAGAAGATATAGAGGTCTTGTACTTCGGTTGTCGCATTATTTTTCTATTGTTACTGTTCCTTTTTTGTGATTGTTATGTAACATTTTTCTTATATGCTTTGTCTGCTTTGCAATTGTATTTCTTTTTAAACTGCTTTGATTTTTTTATTTGAATCGAGGGTCTATCAGAGACAATCTCTCTATTTTCACAAGGTAAGGATGAGTTTTGCATACACTCTACCCTCACCAAACTCCGCTTGTAGGATTACTCTAGATGTACATGTAAGACACGTATTTGTCCACGAGCAACCTTTTCGCGAACAAAGTGAATATCCAGCTCAATATATTTAGTGTGTTGATGTTGAACTGGGTTCCTTGAGAGATAAATCGCACTAACATTATCATAATAAAACAATGCCGCCTTTGGGACAGGACAGTGGAGTTCCAGAAGAAGGTTTCGTAGCCAACAAGATTCAGAAACCACATTGGCAACTCCTCGATATTATGCTTCGGCAATGGACCTAGACAAGGTAGCTTGCCATTTGGAGGACCAAGATATCAAATTGTCACCAAGAAAGACACAATAACCAGACGTGGAGCATCTGGTATCCGGAAATCCACCCCAATCTGCATCTGTGTAAGAAAGGAGAGTGGTGGTCGAAGACGGATATAGATGCAAGCCATGATCGAGGGTGCACTGAATATAGTGCACAATGTGCTTGAGAGCATGCATGTGATCTTCCATCGGGTTATACATAAATAGACAAATATGTTGCACAACATAAGATATGTCGGGCCTCGTTGAAGTAATATATTGCAGGGCGCTTGCAAGGCTGATGTAATGTGATGGATCAATATATGGCTTGCTGGAAGTAGCACTCAACTTTGGTTTAGTATCAACCGGAGTGGAGGACGACTTACACGAGGATATTCCAGCTCGTTCAATGATATCTTCTGCATACTTCTTTTGAGACAAAAATAAACCACATGTATGATGTGTTACAATTATCCCCAAGAAGTAACTCAATGGCCCTAGATCTTTCATAGCAAATTCTGAGCTAAGAAGAGATATGATAGACTTGCGAAGAGTATCAGATGAAGCATTTAAGATGATATCATCCACATACAGAAGAATGTAAGCTATACCATTACTCTAACGGTATATGAAGAGAGAGTGATCAGACCTGCTATTAGAAAACCCAATATTAGAAATATAATATGCAAACCTCTTATATCATGCCCAAGGAGCTTGTTTGAGCCCATACAATAATTTCTTCAGTAAGTATACATGGTTAGGATAAGTGGAGTCTTTGTACCCAATGGGCTGATACATGTACACTATTTCGTTGAGTTCTCCATGCAAGAATGCATTTTTCATATCAAGCTGATGTAGAGGCCATGCCTTCGAAAGAGCCAGACTTACTACCATGCGAATAGTCGTTGGTTTGACCACCGGACTGAAAGTCTAACCGCAGTCCACACCAACCTGTTGAGTCTTTCCATCACCTACAAGACGAGTTTTATACCTCTCAAATATACCATCAGATTTTTCTTTATGACTAAAAATCCACATAGACCGAATCACATTAACATCAGGAGGACGAGGCACCCAATCCCAAGTCCTATTATTAATAAGAATATTATATTCATCATCCATATCTATTTTCCAATTCGGGTCATTAAGAGCAGATATAGGATTACGAGGTAACGGTGATTTGGCATCATAGGTGTGAAGACCGTATTTTTTATTTGGTTTAAAATCTCATGTTGACTACGAGTGACTGGCTGTTAGGACAAAATTGGAGTTGTTTGGATAGAGAAAGTGATATTGGGCTGGCGTGTGATGGGTCCGGAGGTCGAGTGTGTGGGGAAGGGACTGCCCGGGAGTAGGCTTGCGCTCGTTGGGCTGCCATTGCTTGAGGCTGGACCGCCACTCAGTGGGCTACTAGGCAGTGGGCTGCTCGGCAGTGGACTGCCAGCGAGAGTCTCCGCTGGGCTGGCAACCACTGGGCTCGGTATTTAGGCCGAGCTGCGAGACGTATTTAGGCTTATTTGAGAGGCCAATTGGTGGACTAAATACAGGGACATCAAGAAATGTGTATGTAGGAGGCACGAAATAATGCATTTTGGCAAAGAAAAAATGTGACTCATAAAAAATTACATGGTGACTCACGATTATTTTGTTAGATGATAAGTCGTAACATTTATAACCACGATGGTTTGACAGATATCCTAAAAAAATACACAAAGTAAAACGGGGTTGAAGTTTATTGATGGTAGTAGAAGGAAAAAGAGGATAACATAAGCACCCAAATACCCGTAGATGAGAATAGGATGAGTCCCTTAGGTATAGAATTTTGAGAGGGGATTAATAGGCTAATTATTTGCTTGCAAGTATGTTAAGGAGATATGTTGCCATTTGTAATGCATGATGCAAAAATGATGGTGGTAGAGAGGCATAAGCAAGTAAGGTTCTAACGGTGTTATTAATGATTCGGGTTTTTCTTTCCGCTTTTCCATTTTGAGATGAGGTATGTGGACAAGAGAGACGAAAAGATAAACCATTAGTTTTGCAAAAATCCCAAAATTGCCCATTAACAAATTCTCTACCATATCACATTGAATATTTTTAATGTCACGTTCAAATTGAGTGAGGATGAATGCTCGAAAGGAGAGAAATGTGAAAAAAACTTATGATTTTTTAGACAAATGAAATGTCCACAAAAAATTAGAGTAATCATCCAACAAAAAGAGGATATCATAAGCACCCGAATACCCGTAGATGAGAATAGGATGGATCCCTTAAGTATAGAATTTTGAGAGGGGATTGATAGACTAATTGTTTTCTTGGAAGTATATTAAGAAGATAGGTTGCCATTTGTAATGTATGATGCCAAAATGATGGTGGTATAGACGCATGGGCAAGTAAGGTTCTAACAATGTTATTAATGGTTCGGATTTTTTTTTTCGTTTTTCTATTTTGAGATGAGGTATGTGGACAAGAGAGACAAAAAGATAAACCATTAGTTTTGCAAAAATCCCAAAATGGCCCATTATCAAATTCTCTACCATCATCACATTGAATATTTTTAATGTCTCATTCAAATTGAGTGCAGATGAATGCTCGAAAGGAGAGAAATGTGGAAAAACTTGTGATTTTTTAGACAAAGGAAATGTCCACAAAAAATTAGAGTAATCATCCAACAAAACAATATAATATCGATCGCCCGAAGAGCTCAAAATGAGAGATGTCCATATATCACTATGGATAATATCAAAAGGCATAACATTGCATGAATTAGAATCAACAAAATACAATTTAACATGTTTTTCAAGAGGACATGAGCGATAAAAATGAGAATTACGAGTTCTAGTACACACAATAAATTTGTTGTATTTAAGGGAGGCAAAAACAGGTGTTCCCGGATGACCCAAACGTTCATGCCATAATGAAGGAGCTAAAGCTGCAGAAGTGGATGGTAACGTGGCTTGATGTGTAATTGTGGTGATTGGATATTGCTCGCCCGACTATCACATCTCATTAGATACATCCTCATTTAAAAATCCTTCACGGAAAATCCAAAAGGATCAAATTCAACAGAAACCGAATTGTCAGTAGTAAATTTTCTAATTGAAATCGAGTTTTTAATTAATTGAAGAGCTTAAAGGACATTCTTTAAAGTTAAAGGCGGGTTCGAGGGAGACAAGTTTGTAGTACTATAACCATGAATTGGAATTGAATGACCATTTCCGATAATTATACCACGATTATTACTTAAATTAAAATAGGACGAGAGATTACCTTGTGAGGACGTCATATGAGACGTTGCTCCGGTGTCCATGTACTAGTTTGCATCGGGCGGATTAAGCCCAAGAGTGTGCATTACGGCCTCGATGTCAGTTGGAGTCGCTACTGCCGAGTGGGCTCTGGCCATCGGGTTCTGTAGTGGCCCAAGTATCTTTGGGCTACTACCGTTGGTCATGGCCGCCGACTTGCCTCGGATTGGGCATGGCCCAATTTCCCGAGGGAAAGGGGTAGGGAGGCACACCCTAAGGCCACTGCCAGGCCCACGGTGCCGGTCCACTACCCCACTGGGCCCTCGACTGCCACTAGCCAGATTACTACTGTTGGCCGCCACCTCTTCCACATCAGTGGCCGCCACCCTTTCCACCGTCACAGTTTTTACCTCCATTATTGCCATTTCGTCCCCTTTGACCACGGTTTCGCAGCAAATTTTCAAATTGTGAAGAGTTATCATCAGACGGAGTGACAACCATGACGGAATTCGACACGGTAGCTATCTTTTTCACAAAACTCTCTTCTTCTAGTATGAGCATAGAACGGATTTGGTAAAATGGCGGAAGAGGATTGCTTTGGCGGATGAGTATACCAACTCCACTATATGCGTCAGTGAGGCCGGCAACCATTTATAAAACGAGCCGATTGTTAGTTACCGGTGCTCCGACGTTCTTAAGTTGGTCTGACAAAACCTTGAGTCGTTAACAATATGCGGATGCATTAGGGAAATCCGTCATGTCAGTGGTGGAGAATTCTTGCTCAAGTGTGACAGCCTGAGAATTTTTATTATCTTGGAATATGTCACGTAATCGATCCCAAGCCTCTGTTGCCGTGGAGTCGGGTTCAAGAATCGTATGCAACAAATCACTTGAAATTGTGGCATAAATCCACTAGAGAACCGTCGCATCGAGGATCAACCATAATTCCTTTTCATCATCAGTTTTCGGCACCTTCTCCTTGCCTTTTTCCAGCGGAATTATGTGATGGATAACCCGGTGTGACCGATAGTGAATTTTGAAGAGCTCCGCCCACGTCGCATAATGAACGTTTTCCATCTCAAGAGTGATGAAGATATGAGATTTAATGTTTGAAACTGCGAGGGCTGGATGGAAATTTGATTTTGAGTCAGACATGGCTGACGGAAGAGGAAGGAAGTCGGCGACACAAAGGGGGGGGGCGGTGAAGGAGAAGTTTTTAGGATTTAGGAACTTTCCCTAGAATCTGATATCATGTAATAAATATCTTTCTTGATTATTTCATTCCAAATGGGTAGTAAATATACCCATAATACAAGCATCATTTTAGACTAAAATTAAGATATTAAATGACTAAATATACATCTATTATATATAAAATATACTATGTATCAATAATTATGACAAAATATTCTATTAATTCTATCAGTTGCCCTATCAAATCAGTATGAGAGAAATATAGTGCAAGTGATGTAAAAAACGTTATTGAATCCTCAAAATTAAAGGAAAAAACAACTACTAATGATGCTCCACCAAAATTTTCCATTGTAAAACTGGCATGTCTGCCCATTTCGTATAATTGTGGTAATGATGGGTCCAATTCGTTATGTTGCTTTCAGAGAATTGATGTTACATTTAACTTATCTTTATCTTTACTTTAATTGGGTTGAGATTCGAGCACTTAGTTCCAAACAAACTTCAACTAATTACTTTATATCTTTTAGTCCTCCAAAAAAAGAAAAAATTATTCATAAATGGTGTTATGTTTGTTTGGATATATACTGTTGTTAAGAGGACAACCGAGTTGTGTTTGGTATAACATATTTTTCAGAAAATGTTTTTTGAAAAACGAGTCTAGATAGAAATAGCAATAAAAATCACACATACATAATACACACACAAAAATGTTTATCGTAATAGAAAATGATAGCATGGGATAAGGCAAAGGCGGAGCTAGAGTGTTGGCTACGCTTCGGCTGAATCGGTAGCTTTTGGTTCAAATCTTATATTTATCTTAAAAATTTATTGAATGTACAGATTATTAATTTAGAACTCAATAATTTAAAAATATAGAATTCAGAACCTACAAGCTTCAAATTTTAACTCTGGCTCCGGGGTATGCATAACAATACCATTTGGTGAGAATTAAATGAATCTGAAGTTACAGTATCCCTTAGTTGATCATGTTCCTGTTAAACAAATTTGAACCAATATCGACTGTTGTTCAACTTGCTTGTTGCTAACGCAATTGAATCGCCTGTTGTCATTCTGTAAAATTGACAAGAAAAAATGTTGGTTGCCTAGTCAAATTTATCATATTGGGCAGAAATAGCAGGCTTGTTGATATTAGGAAAATAGTTGGGCTTCTTATTTTGTGTTTCAGAATTGTCAATGTTGACAGCCCAACTAAGTTTAGAGCAAACTAGAATAAATGAATAATTACATCTCATAACTAACTCTAGGATATTTTTATCTTTAGTAAGTATTGTTTAAATAAATTACATAACTATATTGTGTATTTGAATTACCTATCATAGCTATATTATATATTTTAAGTTGAATACTTTATTTTTTATTATTTTTATTCTTGACTGAGAATTTTAGGACTAGGGTTTGACATACTTCTTCTCCCTCCGTTGCCGTCTGCCGGAGCTCCGGCGAAACTCATTGCTATTAGATTTGGCGCGTTCTCACCGCTATTGACATCGCTGTAGGAACTCCATTGAAACCCAATGATCCCTTTTCACTGTGCTAGCAGCGACGTCATGCCCTCTGTCGCCGTCGGACACCATTGTTCGCCGGAAAAGCCGATCCCAAAGTATATTATGCTCTCTGTCACCGCCGGACACCACTGCTCGCCGAAAAATACGATCCTAAATCGATTTGCTTGGTCACCACGAACTGCCGACGCCTCCCTCCAGATCTGAAGTTGTGTACTTGTTGCTACTTGCTTAATTGTTTGCTGTAATTTTTGCCAAAGATAGAAATTGAACCTACTGCCTCCATTCAATTTCCGACTATACAAAAATATCCGACCAGATAAATGAAGTTTGCTGCAAGAAAAGTGAGTTTGGTTGAAACCATCTTCATTAAGTTCCAAAATAACTATCATATATTGAAAGTCGATTAAATGCATCAAAATTGGCTTTCAAACCAACAAATTGGCTCTGAAACTGAGCACAATCAGCATTTGGCCACCGACACCCTCTATCTTTAGTGTGCATAGGGCACAAGAAGGGGAATTATCGTTTGAGATATCTACAGCGGTGCTGGGAATTGTGTCTTCGTTGACGGAGGTTTTCTGGGCTTTTGTTCTTGTATTTTCTCAGATCTTGCCCCATATTTGTGTGTATTCATCTTTTTCGTTTATATTTTATTTTGTGTATTCATATTTGAGTGTATTTGTTAATTTTTTGGTATAAAATTTAGTATTTGTGGATGTATTTTATTTCTTGTATTCCATTTTTGAGTATATTTATTTGCCTGTATTTCAAATGAGATCTTTTTGTATACAAATTAATACAGTGGATTTGAAGTGTATTTTAGAGTGTATTCGTTTTTTCTAGTGTAAAATCCAATTTTTCGTTATGTATTTTATTTCTTGTATTCAATTTTTTAGTGTATTCGTAATTTTTAGTGTAAAATCCAGTGTTTTGAGGTGTATTTTATTTCTCTTATTCCGTTTTTGGTTGTATTTTGAAGGTGATTTTTTTGTACACAAATAAATAAAGTAAATTTAAATACAACTTTTAAATATAAAATTAAATACAGTGTAAAAGTATCTACAAATGAATACAGTTTAGTTGAATACATAGCAGATTTTTACTCGTTGTATTTATGAATACAGCGATGCCGTTTTATGAATACAGCGAGGTTGTTTTTATGAATACAGCGAGTTGTAGCGACTAAAAAGTAGCTACGCCCCGTAAATATTGAAATTATAGCTATGACAAATTTAAAACCCCTAAATTATAGTTATTTGTGTAAGTTTCACTAGAATAAAATAGGGGGGAAATAACATATATACCCCATCAAACCAAACTAATTACCCGCCCATACCCCCATTACTTTCGTATCCCTAGAAAAAATTGAAACTATTTACCCGAGATGCCCCCTTCCCTCCCACTCCCCCCAAATTATGATATCATCATGCTATATAAATATACTGAGATGGTATCATGATGATCATGTTCGTTTATTAAAAAAAGACACACTTTTCTCAAAAAAAACCTCTATGATACCATTGTCTTATATACATATATTGTGATGGTATCATGGAGGACTGCTTCAGTCCTTCAATGAGACACTCCACATGACCATGATACCATCGTGGTATATAAATATACTGAGATGGTATGATGAAAGACTGTTTCAGTTCTTCTCTTAGTCCTTTATGATACCATTGTGCTATATAAATATACTGAGATATCATGATGATCATGTTCGTTTATTAAAAAAAGACATACTTTTCTAAAAAAAAATCATCTATGATACCATTGTCTTGTATACATATATTGTGATGGTATCATGGAGGACTGCTTCAGTCCTTCAATGAGACACTCGGCATGACCATGATACTATCGTGATATATAAATATACTGAGATGGTATCATGGAGGACTGCTTCAGTCCTTCTGTTAGTCCTCCATGATACCATTATGAAGGGGCATGAGCCGGATAATTATTTTAGAAGGGGCATGAGCCGGATAATTATTTTATTTTTGTGGGTATTTCGGTTAGTTTTCCTAAAATAGAGTGAAATACAAGAATTAGAAGTGGATGATTTTGACCCCATTTGCCTTGCGGACAAAAACTTCAAGTTTGATAAGTTTTTCTCCGTAACAACACTTTTGACTTTCGACCTTGAAAGTTTGCCCAAGGAAAAGCCGGGATTAAAAATTGAAGACCACTCGTTTTTAAAGTTATTTAATTTGCTGGAGTAAAAATTTAATGGGGCATCCAGTTCCACCTATTTTTTAAGCTATATTTTAATTTTCCAAATTATTTTACCCATAGTCAATATTAGCAAATTTTATACAAAATCACTCCTCCTTTTCTTATTCTTCTCGCATTTGTGTCTCGAACTGTTAAAAACCTTAGCTGGCCATTTCTAGTAGTGATTAGAAAATGCGCCATATCACGAAGAAGCTATCAAATAAGACACTTCGATAAAGTTTTATTCAATACATTTGTCAAATAGTCTGATGAACTAATCGTATTATTTTCTTTGAAAAAGTTTGTCGAACATCTGAGGAGCTTTTTATCCGAGAGAAGACAGTTGGAACCTTTGTTTTCACTTTCTTCGATCGAGCATCCTATTGTATGTAATGAGTCCATCAGTCCGCTAGTTTCAATGGTTTGTAAGTCATATTTTGGTTGTGCCTGAAGTTAGGCTTGGTAGTTCAAATTTCGGACAAAAATATTTAAAGTTAAAGTTGTCAAAGTAAAACTACAGAACACACACGTCTAAAATTGATTCTGAAACAATTAAATTTGGAGAAAAGAAATTAACTTCGGCTATGTCTTAAATAGGGATCCTTAAATCAGCTATTTATCCACTTCCCCCAAACTAGAGGTTGGATTTTTTACACTACACATCAGTTCAACAAAACTCTCAACAAAAAATAACTTTAGTTTCTTTATATATATAATCATTACATAATTAGTGTGTGTAATTATACACTATATAACAACATTTATGATTTTTGATATGCTAACTATCAGGGACGAAGCCTTACATGCCCCACTAGGGGCTATAGACCCCAACAAGAAAAAAAATTACTATTACTATATTAATAATTGTCAAAAAGCTCCCACCCACAAAAAACATTAATCCCCAACCTTTAGCTACTCTTAAATTATCCAAGCCCAATAAATTTGCCAAAGGAAATTCATAAACCCACCAAAAGAAAAAAAAAAGTACTAGTCTATGAATACACAACAAAGTCAGTGCATGTGCTGATTAAAAAATAGCGCTGCCTTTATCTATTAAAATAAAAAAACACTTTGTCTTCTTCATGGTTTCTCGCTCGAGACCAACTTAGAAATGACGATTCTTCTTCAGTTCTTCCGGTTCTTTTCTTGTGATCTTCTTCAAGACTTTGGTTTTTGCGCTACTCATCTTTATTTAGTACATGTAGGATTTTTCCATCATCTATTCAATTTCATTATAATAGTTCTTTTTTGTGAACCCTAATTAGTGCAAATTTATGATTATTTGAATTAATTAGTGTTTGATAAATGATCATATAGTTTTGAATTTTTGTAGAACATTATTGTTGTGGATTTAAAGATTGTATTGATGGAGAAATTTCTTAAAAGAAAGTCTGCAATGATTGATTCTTCTAAATCAAATGCTCAAAAGAGACCTTCAAATGTTGAAATTGACTTCGACAATCTCTCAGCATACCCTGAAAAGCGATCAACAATATGGAGTTACGATGCTAATCATAGAGATAGTAAGACGAGCTTATCTATTAAAGGGGCTGTTTCAACCTAGAAACCACAACTTTCCATGGAGCCAACTAGATGATAAAATTCAAAAAAGGAGGTTTGTTGAAACTTGGTTTGACAAATATCCAGATTGGTTGGAGTATAGCATAACGGAAGATAGAGCATATTTTCTTTACTACTATCTTTTTAGGACTCAAAATAATTAAGGTGGGGCAGATTCATTTGTAGGAGTTGGATTCAATAATTGGAAAAAGAAGGAGAGATTTGATGTTCATGTTGGAGGACATAACAATTTTCATAATCAATCAAAAAAGAAATGCCAAAATCTAATGAATCAAAACCTTACAGGAAGTGTTTCTATTCTATTTACTCATAAAATAAATAAAGAGAGAATCAACTACTGTATTCGGTTGAATGCAGTTGTTACATCTGTGTGTTTATGTTTGAATCAAGGACTATCATTTCGAGATAGAGATGAATATGAGCTGTCGAGAAATAAGGGCAACTATCTTGAAGTTTTTCATTTGCGTGCTGATAATAATGAGCAAATAAAGAATGTCTCATTTGAAAATGCTCCTCTAACTTCACAACTAGTTTCGTCTGATATTCAGAAAGATATTTGTAAAGTTTTTGCTGTTGAAACTACTTCTGTGATCATCAAAGATATCGGTGATAATTTTTTACAATCTTGGTTGATGAGTCACGTGATGCATCAATGAAGGAGCAAATAGCAATTTGTTTAAGATATGTGAACAATGAGGGACGGATAATTGAACGTTTTCTTGGTATAAAACATGTTCCAAATACAACTGCAGCTTTACTCAAGGAGACTGTCGACGGATAATGATTATATTTTCATTATTCTTGAACGATTTGTATTTATGTTATTTAAAATTTAAATTATTACCTACTTTTTAAAATTTATATAATATAATACTAGCCCCCTCGAAAAAAAATTTGGGTGGCTTCGCCCCTGCTAACTACCAATAATGACTCAAGTCTTAAAATCAAATATATTTCACACCAAATTGACAAACACATATCACGTCCCTAGAGGTTGTTTGTAAGTTGTATGAAGAGTGTTTTCAACATTTAACACAACCAGAAGCAATACAGGACTTTTATACTCTAATATCCCAAAAGTCTACTCCTAATTAAACTCCCTTTGTACGTAAAACCATATTGGGAACATTTCACAATTAAACAGTAGTAGTATTTTATAAGTGCCTTTAAGTAAAGGAGCTATGGTTGGAAGTGTTTAGCACGCAATCTAAGAAGGTAATTGTATTCTTGTACACCGAACAGCTTAAATTCTCAAATTAACAAACGAATATCGTTCGTATATGTTAAACAAGGGAATATTCCTGTGATATACACTGAATATACAGTAGTGTATATCACAGGAATATAGAGCAAAGCAACAAATTGATGCCCATTGGCAAAGAGCTCAAACCACTGCCAGACACCTGAGCCAGACCGGCGATCCACAGAGCCCAATTTCTGACAGATTACATAATGGAATCTGGTATATATGGAACATATATTTGATGTATATTGTAATGTATTTGTTACCTAAATTAGGATGATACACCTACCATAATTGTATAGTTAGAATTATGGTAGAATAAGGTTTCTAGAATAGAATAGAAATAGGATTCTCCTATTTTGTAACTTGTATAAATACCTTCTCAATTAATGAAAATAAGGAAAAGGGAATTATTTCTTTCATGGTATCAAGAGACTAGGTATAAACAAAAGTTTTTCTCTCAACTTTTGTCCTCTCTTTGATTTTCGGCCGAGACACCCCACCCCCCTCGGGTTTCTCTTCCGAAATTCGTCTTCCGCTCTCAAAAACACCTCTCTTAAATTTCCCTTCCGTCTTTGTTCTTTCAATATGTCTAAGAACAATTATCATCCTGCCCTCATGGTTTCCAACATCAAAAACTGTATCCCTATTGTCCTTGAAATGGAAAACGTACAATATGCGACGTGGGCGGAGTTGTTTAAAATTCACGCTATCTCCTATCAAGTTCTTCATCACATCATTCCTCCCGCTAGACCTCTTCCTGCGGAGGATCCTGAGTTATGGATTACTCTTGATGCTACCGTTCTCCGATGGATCTATGCCACTATTTCAGTGGACCTTCTACAGACGATTATTGAGCCGTATACCACGGCTATGGCTGCATGGAATAGATTGCGTGACATATTCCAAGACAACCAACATTCACGTGTCGTCACACTCGAGCAGGAATTCTCTCTAGTTCGAATGGACGAATTTCCAAACGTTTCTGCATATTGCAAGAAACTCAAGGAGTTGGCAGATCAACTCCGTAATGTTGGCGCACCGATAACAAATTATCGTCTAGTTCTACAGTTGATTGCCCGTCTTTCGGAGGCCTATAATGGTGTTGGAACTCTCCTTCGCCAAAGCAACCCTCTTCCTGACTTCTATCAAGTCCGCTCCATGCTTACGTTGGAAGAAGCCGGTTTGGATAAAAAGGCGGCTACCGGAGCAAGCCCCTTCGTCATGGTGGCTTCCTCTCCTAGTTCTTCGGGTTTTGTTAATAATTCGGGCCAAAACCATAATCATGGTGGCGGCAAGAATAATCGCAAGAATAATAACAAAAATCGCGGGGGCAAATGCGGAGATTCTGGTGGCGGTTCCGGTAGTCAGCAAGCAGGCGGTGGGCCCCATCCAGGGAATAGTGGCCCACCACCCCCCTGGTCCCAGCAGTGGGGCCCATGGCAGTGGGGCTGGGGCAATGGGGCCCATGGCAGTGGGGCTGGGGTAGGGGGCCCATGGGCCATCGACCTAAAATCGAGCGGCAAATTCCGGCGGCGGTGGGGCCAACGATTCGAACTAACACCCGGTGGCGGCCCATCGCCAGCTGGGCCCAACAGCAGCAGCTCTAGCAGCTACGGCCCAGCTCCATCACATACATGAATTCTTGGGCCCCTTCCTCCGCAAGCCCATCATGCAGCAGGTCCCAATCAAACCGATATCGAGGCCGTGATGCACACGTTGAGGTTGACTCAACCGGACCCAAATTGGTATATGGACACCGGTGCCACGACTCACATGACTTCCGAATCAGGTACTCTCTCATCTTATTCCAATTTGAGCACCCCTCGGGGGATAATTATTGGTAATGGCAGTTTTATTCCAATTCTAGGGTATGGTCAGAAAATGTTGTCTCCCCCCAATCCACCCCTTCTCTTGAAAAATACTTTACATGCTCCTAAATTGATTAAAAATTTAGTGTCTGTCCAAAAGTTCACAACTGACAATTCGATTTTCGTTGAATTTGATCATTTTGGTTTCTCTGTGAAGGATTTCAAGACGGGGAGCCATCTCATGAGGTGTGATAGTAGGGGGATTTGTATCCTATCGTGCCCGGTTTCAGTCCATCGAGTCAAGCCTTGCCGTCAGTTTTTGCAGCCATCTCTATTTCCGTGTGGCATGCTCGCCTGGGTCATCCGGGATCTTCTATTTTATCAGTTTTAGATAAAAATAGCTTTATTTCTTGTAAGGGTACGAGTCGTACTCCAAGTTGTCAGTCTTGTTCATTAGGAAAAAATGTTAAGTTGCCATTTGTAGACTCCAATTCTCATACTTGTATGTCATTTGACATTATTCATAGCGACTTATGGACATCTTCTGTTCTTAGTTCAGTGGGTCATCGATATTATGTTCTCTTTTTAGATGATTATTCTAGATTTTTGTGGACGTTTCCAATTGCAAATAAATCACAAGTGTTTTCTGTCTTCATCAAATTTAGAGCGTTCATTCGTACTCAATTCGAAAGAGACATAAAAAATATTCAATGTGATAATGGGAAAGAGTATGACAATAGGGAGTTTCGGGAGTTCTGTGCTACTAATGGGATCAATTTTAGGTTTTCGTGTCCTCATACATCTCCACAAAATGGAAAGGCCGAACGCAAAATTCGTTCCATAAATAACATTGTCCGAACTCTCTTAATTCATGCCTCCATACCTTCATATTTTTGGCATCATGCTCTACAAATGACCACATATCTTCTTAACATAATTCCGTCTAAAGGTCTGGCATATTCCCCCCCCCCCCCTCAAAATCCTATCTAATAAGAACCCGTCTTATTCTCTCCTTAGGATTTTTGGATGCTTGTGTTATCCTTTATTCCCATCCACCACAATTAACAAACTTCAGGCTCGGTCTACCCCGTGTGTATTTTTGGGTTATCCGTCGAATCATCGTGGTTATAAATATTTTGACTTATCTTCCAAGAAAATCATAATTAATCGTCATGTCATTTTTTATGAAACCCAATTTCCTTTTGCGAAAGTTCAGACTCCCGAGCCTCGATCGTATAATTTTTTGGATGAACAAATATCCCTATATATTATTCAGAATTTTTCGGACATATCCCGCATCCAAAATCCTCCAGCGGGCCCACTGCCCGTTTGCCCCACAGTCATGTGCCCAGTATCAACCCCTGGAACAGTTCCAGCAATTGGGCCAGTCCAGCCTAATTCTGGAACTGGTCCAGATATTGATTCCAGTTACCGATTTGGGCGAGCAGGCCCACTGCATGCTGGCCAGTCCGTCCCGAGCCCAGAAAATTCCCAAAATTCCATCAATTCTTCCTCAAGTCATAGACCGGTCACTCGTAGTCAGCGGGATATTTTTACACCTAAAATACATTTTAATTTATATTCTGATGTCTCTAAATCCCCCTTGCCCCGCAATCATGTGTCTGCATTAAATGACCATAATTGGAAAATTGTTATGACTGATGAATATAATGCTCTTATTGATAATAAGACGTGGGAGTTGGTACCCCGTCCATATGGTATTAATGTTATCAGGTCTATGTGGATTTTTGCTCATAAGGAGAATTCAGATGGGTCATTTGCTCGACATAAGGCGCGACTTATTGGTGATGGTAAGACTCAGCAGGTTGGGATCGATTGTGGTGAGACGTTTAGTCCGGTGGTCAAATCGGCTACCATTCGCACTGTGCTTAACTTGGCTCTTTCAAAGAATTGGCAAATTCATCAATTGGATGTCAAAAATGCTTTCATACATGGTGATTTTAAGGAAACAGTCTATATGCATCAGCCGTTGGGTTTTAGGGATCCAAACCGTCCTCATCATGTATGTTTGTTGAAGAAGTCCTTATATGGGCTTAAGCAATCTCCAAGGGCCTGGTACACGAGGTTTGCTGATTTTGTTTCAACTATTGGGTTCACTCACAGTAGGTCAGATAATTCCTTGTTCATCTACCGTTGTGGTTCGTCCTTGGCCTACATTTTGTTGTATGTGGATGATATCATCTTGATTGCCTCTTCCGATGCCTTGCGCCAGTCTATCATGACCATAATCAATTCTGAGTTTGCTATGAAAGACTTAGGGCCTTTGAGTTATTTTTTGGGGATTGCCGTCAAGCGTCATTCAGGTGGTTGTTTTTGTCTCAACGAAAGTATGATGCTGAGATCATAGAGAGGGCTGGGATGTCATCCTGTAAGTCCACTTCCACGCCAGTTGATACAAACCCCAAGCTGAGTGCCGCAACAGGTGCACCATATGAGGACCCGACCCGCTATTGCAGTCTTGCAGGGGCCCTCCAGTATCTTACCTTTACCAGACCGGATATTACGTATGCGGTTCAGCAGGTGTGTTTATTCATGCATGATCCCAGAGTTGAGCACATGAATGCAATTAAACGCATCATTCGGTATATACAGGGGACACAGGACTATGGGTTGCACTTGTATCATTCATCTACATCCACACTTGTCTCTTACACGGATGTTGATTGGGGTGGTTGTCCCGACACCAGACGATCGACTTCTGGCTACTGTATGTTCCTTGGTAACAACTTGGTCTCCTGGTCGGCAAAGCGTCAGGCAACTCTATCACGCTCCAGTGCAGAGGCAGAATATCGAGGGGTAGCAAATGTGGTATCCGAATCATGTTGGCTACGTAATTTACTTTTGGAGCTTCATTGTCCGATTCAGAAGGCAACCTTGGTATATTGCGATAACATTAGTGCCATCTACCTTTCAGGTAACCCGGTTCAACACCAACGCACCAAGCATATCGAAATGGACATTCACTTTGTCCGTGAAAAGGTTGCAAAGGGTCACGTTCGCGTATGTCATGTCCCGTCTCGTTATCAAATTGCAGACATCTTTACAAAGGGTCTACCAGCGGTCCTATTTGAAGATTTTAGGGACAGTCTCAGCGTGAAGGGGATTATTTCTTTCAGTATATTTACAATATTACAAGTATATAGATTTTATGCACTATGTGATTGATGTTAGTGTAAAAGATTAATGTCATTCTATTCAAAAAGTAATTTTAATGTGTTTCCATTCAAGCAATTGCAATAATTATTGTTCAATCAACCAAAAAGAAACAAACAGTAAAGAAATTCAATATTATATCTTATTTTTACTTCATTAATTTATAAATTGCAACTATAATATTGTCACCAAGACACTTACAACAACAACATATCCAGTGAAATCCACAACGTGGGGTCTGGAAAAGGTAGAGTGTACGCAGACATTACCTCTACCTTGGCAGGTAGAGCGGTTGTTTCCGGGAGACCCTCGGCTCAAGACAGAGCATAAGCACACGCAAAGTAAATCCAAAAGCACAGCCAGATCAAAGCAAGACATACGGAAAGTAAACAATAACTAGCGCATGTAAATAAGCTAAATAAAGTACACTAAATAACACCTAGTAGCAGGAATCAAACTACAGAGTACTATAATAGAATACTGCGCTAGTCTACAGGGTACTATAATAGAATATTGCGCCTACTAGTATGAGTCACCAAGACACTTACTAAAATGATATCTCTTCATATGATATTAAGTATCTATATTGTGTTAAAGTTGTTTTGCTCCTTTTTATCTTTTGTAGATTTTAAATGCAATCATATTATTATTTCAACTATCTATAGAATTTTAATCGTAAAAGATGAATTGTCCCCTCTCCCCTCCCTCCGACTGCTAGCTCACAGGTGAGCTCTCTGCCTTCCACAATTCATAAAGTAAAAGGTTCAAACTTCATAAATAGTATAGCATCTCCTTACAAATAGTCATCATTTCCTAATTAGTAAATGTCATGTGCTTCTGGAAAAGGGGTTGTTCATGGTTGGGAAGAAAAGAGGAGCAAGCATAGTAGTGGATGCAATTGAGCCTTTTATATTCCTTTTAATATTGTTGACTTTGTCACTAAAAGTATTTAGTGAATACATAATGATCAGAATTGGAACTAATTAAAGACAAAAGACAAAAAATTAAAGGGACGTCTCATTCAATTTATTAATAATACAAACAAAGAGAGTTCAATGCTGTCCAGGAAAGTTGGTCAGACCAAGTCAATGGTGATCCTCTGATTATCTTACATCAAAAACTCAAAAGAGTGTTCAAAACTCTCAGCTCTTGGTCCAGAATTGCATTTGGTGACATCTAAAAAGTTAGAAACTATTATAAGGGAGCTTGAAGACAACTCTATCAATGACAACAACTCCATCAACAGAATGAATTTGTCAAGAGCTAGAGCAGAATATACTAGATACCTCAAGCTTCAAGACAAAATTCTCAGGCAGAAAGCAAGAGTGAAATGGCTTCAAGAAGGTGATGCTAATACTGCCTTCTTCCATGGTATTCTCAAAAACAACAGGAAGAGGCTAACTATTCAGAAAATTAAAGATATGGATGGAAATTGGGTGGAAGGTAATGTGGGTTACAACAATTGCAGGAAACAGAAAGTAAGTAAATATTACAAATTGCTAGAAAGGATAAACTAAAAATTACAACAAACTGGAATCAAGAACGATACAAACTCATTGTGATTTTCTGAGTCGAGTGATGACACTCTGTCTTTAAGACAAGATTGCCCTGTATATATTATTTTACGGTGTCGGGTAATAGTCTCCAAAGATACAACAACAACTTAACAAATGAGCAAAGGAAACTCAAGTGTTACTCTTGAAGAACTTTGAATAAAGAAAACTTGCTAGAGAGGAAGAAGAAGATTTCAGAAAAATATCTTAAGTGTATTGAACAATTGAGCCAAATGCTTCAATTTATAGTGTAAGGAGATGACCCCTCAACTAGCCAACTAATGACCTTCAATAGCCATGTAATGACACTTATTGAGGGGTTACATTCGGCCAAATAATGGCTGAATTCATGTGCCAAATAATGGAGATTCAATGCTCCAAAACCAACCCAAAAGTCAGAACTTTCCATCTTTCCGTCACATCATTCTGCCTCCGAAGCGCCGCGGCTCCGCGAATTAGCGCCGCGGCGCCTCGGCTCCAGTAGCCAAGCCACCAATTAGAGTCGTGGCGCTGCCATGGGGCCGCCGCGGCTCCGACGGTGTCGTGTCGCGGCCCTTCACGGCTCCGCGGCGATTTCCGACTCGTTTCATCTTACACTTCTTCCTTCGTTTACCAACATGGAATACTTCTCATTTGACCAATAACCGTCCATCATTCTATGTCTCAAACGTATTACTTACGTACCAATATCTCTTTCACTAATGAAATTTGCGATACTTGGCACGAGTTCTGTTGAGTCTAGTCTCTGCACAGGACCAATATCTTTTGACTGTTACCCAAATTTCTCAGTTTTTTTAAATGACAAAAATATACAAAAATCTCTTGTCTTACAAATAAAGACACACAATTACTAAATGCTTGAAGGATCAATTCCTGTAGCAATAATTTTTAGAATCCATTACAAAGCTATGACTTCAGCTTTTGCCACAAAAGTCAGATACCATAGTAAGAAAGGCGAAACCCTTCTTTTACAAACAGATCTTTCCAGGTCTAACACCGTAATACCAAGACCTATTAGGTCGAAGGACATTACCCTACCAGATGAATGGATCTTGGAAGGTGTAGTTAAACTCGAACTTATAGAGACTTCCCCAACCAAATACTTGTCTTAGAGAAGTAACCCAATACCAAGACGGTAGAGTTAGTCTATCGTTTCATAGAAGATCTACGAGTAGTAGATACGATGATTCTAGTTCCATAGAAACCCTAGACTCAGGAAGAGTCTCACAAATTCCTTCAGTGATAAATACTCTTTACAAAACAAAACCTATACATTCTACGTCTCCTTTACCCAATTTAAGAAACGTAGATTACACCAATGAAATACCTAGAGCCGTTTATGAAAATTCCACTGTTAGAGAAAAGATAGTGGACCAAGAACCTACTAGTCCGATATTTTCCTCGATTATAGAGAACATAGTAAACGAAATAGGTGTTTTAGAAAAAGAATTCCAAATAGACAAGAAATTCCTACAAAATGATTTGTATGAAAAATACAATCTAGAAAAAGGAATTTGGTTCCTCAAAACCTTTTCAAGTACTAGGACACAAATACAGAATTTATTTTATGATTTTGTTAATGAGCATAGGATAAACATCCTATTCTTTGACTGGTTCGATTATTATTCCTCCGAAAATTCCATAGAATATCCCTTTTCTAAAATGGTTAATCCCGTCACGACTAGGAACAAGACACCAAAGTGGGAAACCCTAACTGATTCTAGAAAGTCCAGTCCAACCACCCTCTTCTACAAGGTATTAAGCTAAACATTCATGGCTGCCCTGTAGACGAGATTCCTCTTAAGAATACAACAGATGATGAAAAAACAAATACAAAGAATATCCTCGCACAAAATAATTTCACCAATATCAATTTGAATACCCTAGGGAAACAACTCGATAGAGTAGAAAAAACACATGAAAGACCACCCTTTAGTCACCTTAGATAATTAATTAATACACTTTATATTATTTTTATATACCCTACTAAATTTAGACATGACAAAATTAGCCGATAAAATTATAACCCATCCAAATTAGCGCTGGTTATTGACTAGCCCATTTATTAGTTTAGTCCATTAAAATTTGGGCTGATATTTAGCCCAAATTGATCCATGTGAAATTTTGTCAAATTTTTATTTTATTTTATATGTTATAAATAGCCATAATAAAAAAATTTATTAGGTACTATGAAAATTATTAAAGAACAAATAAAGCAATTAATATAGTAAGAATTGAGCGGGTTGAGTTTTGACTAGCTTATTAGCTCATTTCAACCCAACTCATTTAAGCTCAAAATATCATCTCAATATATTTATATTTGAGGAGTGTCTCATTGAAGAATTGAAGCAGTCATTCATGATACTATCACTATGTATTGTAATGATATCATAACTTTTTTTAAAAAAAAAGTGATGTCTTTTGAATAAATGAACATGATTATCTATCATTGTTAAATATGACAATATACACACAATATACAAGTGTATATTGCCATAATTAAGTGCCACGATTTATGGGATTAGTTCTCGGTTTATGTGGCTGATTTTGGAGTTAAGAATATTGTATATTTGAAAAATATATGTGTAGTATATTGTAATGTATTTGTTACCAAAAGTAGGATTATACACTACCATAATTGTAGAGTTAGAGTTATGGTAGAATATGATTTTAGAAATAGAATAGGAAGATTTTGTATCTTGTATATATACCTATTCAATCAATGAAAATAATCAAGGGGATTATTTCTTTCATGGTATCAAGAGACTAGGTTTTACAAAAAAAATTCTCTCCCAAAGTTTTTTGACCTTCTCGGCCGAGAACCCCCCCCCCCCTCGGGTTTCTCTCCCAAATTTCGTCTTCCGCTCTAAAAAATCTTTCTTAAATTTCCCCTCCTTCTTTATTCTTTCAATATGTCTAAGAACAATTAGCATCCTGCCCTCATGGTTTCCAACATCAAGAATTGTATCCCTATTGTTCTTGAGATGGAAAACGTCCAATATGCGACGTGGGCGGAGTTGTTTAAAATTCACGCTATCTCCTATCAAGTTCTTCATCACATCATTCCTCCCGCTAGACCTCTTCATGAGGAGGATCCTGAGTTATGGATTACTCTTGATGCTACCACTCTCCGGTGGATCTACGCCACTATTTCAGTGGACCTTCTACAAACGATTATTGAGCCGGATACCACGGCTATGGCTGCATGGAATAGATTGTGTGACATATTCCAAGACAACCAACATTCACGTGTCGTCACACTCGAGCAGGAATTCTCTCTAGTTCGAATGGACGAATTTCCAAACGTTTCTGCATATTGCAAGAAACTCAAGGAGTTGGCAGATCAACTCCGTAATGTTGGCGCACCGATAACTAATAATCGTCTCATTCTACAGTTGGTTGCCGGTCTTTCGGAGGCCTATAATGGTGTTGGAACTCTCCTTCGCTAAAGCAACCCTCTTCCTGACTTCTATCAAACCCGCTCCATGCTTACGTTGGAAGAAGCCGGTTTGGCTAAAAAGGCGGCTACCGGAGCAAGCCAAGTCGTCATGGTGGCGTCTTCTCCTAGTTCTTCGGATTTTGTTAATAATTCGGGCCAAAACCATAATAATGGTGGCGGCAAGAATAATCGCAAGAATAATCGCAAAAACCGCGGGGGTAAACGCGGCAGTTCTGGTGGCAGTTCCAGTGGTCAGCAAACAGGCGGTAGGTCCCATCCAGTGAACAGTGGCCCACCACCTCCCTAGGCCCAATAGTGAGGCCCATGGCGATGGGGTGGCGATGGGCCGTGGGCCAACGATCGAGCCCAACACCCGGCGATGGCGGCCCGGCTGGCGATGGCGGCAATGGCAGCAACAACAGCTACGGCCCAGCTCCATCGCGGACATGAGTTCTTGGGCCCCGACCTCCTCAATCCCATCATGCAGCAGGCCCCACTCAAACCGATATCGAGGCCGCGATGCACACACTAGGGTTAACTCAACCGGACCCAAATTGGTATATGGACACTGATACCACTACTCACATGACTTCCGAATCAGGTACTCTCTCATCTTATTCCAATTTGAGCACCCCTCGGGGGATAATTGTTGGTAATGGCAGTTCTATTCCAATTCTAGGGTATGGTCAGAAAACGTTGTCTCCCTCTAATCCACTACTCCTCTTAAAAAATACTTTACATGCTCCTAAATTGATTAAAAATTTAGTGTCTGTCCGAAAGTTCACAAATGACAATTTTGTTTCTGTTGAATTTGATCCTTTCGGTTTCTCTATGAAGGATTTCAAGACGGGGAGTCATCTCATGAGGTGTGATAGTAGGGGGGATCTGTATCCTATCATGCCCGGTTTCAGTCCATCAAGTCCAGCCTTACCGTCAGCTTTTGCAGCCATCTCTCCTTCCATGTGGCATGCTCGCCTGGGTCATCCGGGATCTTCTATTTGATCAGGTTTAGATAAAAATAGCTTTATTTCTTGTAAGGGTACGAGTCGTACTCCAATTTGTCAGTTTTGCTCATTAGGAAAAATTGTTAAGTTGCCATTTGTAGACTCCAATTCTCATACTTGTATGCCATTTGACATTATTCATAGCGACTTATGGACATCTCCTGTTCTTAGTTCAGCGGGTCATCGATATTATGTTCTCTTTTAGATGATTATTCTAGATTTTTGTGGACGTTTTCAATTGCAAATAAATCACAAGTGTTTTCCGTCTTCATCAAATTTAGAGCGTTCATTCGTACTCAATTCGAAAGAGACATAAAAAATATTCAATGTGATAATGGGAAAGAGTATGACAATAGGGAGTTTCGGGAGTTTTGTGCTACTAATGGGATAAATTTTAGGTTTTCGTGTCCTCATACATCTCCACAAAATGGAAAGGCCGAACGCAAAATTCGTTCCATCAATAACATTGTCCGAACTCTCTTAATTCATGCCTCCATACCTCCATATTTTTGGCATCATGCTCTACAAATGGCCACATATCTTCTTAACATAATTCCGTCTAAAGGTCTGACATATTCTTCTCCCCTCAAAATCCTATATAATAAGAACCCGTCTTATTCTCCCCTTAGGATTTTTGGATGCTTGTGTTATCCGTTATTCCCATCCACCACAATTAACAAACTTCAGGCTCGGTCTACCCCGTGTGTATTTTTGGATTATCCGTCGAATCATCGTGGTTATAAATGTTTTGACTTATCTTCCAAGAAAATCATAATTAATCGTCATGTCATTTTTTATGAAACCCAATTTCCTTTTGCGAAAGTTCAGACTCCCGAGCCTCGGTCGTATAATTTTTTGGATGAACAAATATCCCCATTTATTATTCAGAATTTTTCGGACATATCCCGCACCCAAAATCCTCCAATGGCCCATCGCCTACCGGTCCCACGCTCTCGCCAAAGAATGCTCTGCTCGATCGCACCCAATGGGCCAGCCCACCACTCGAACTCGTCCGTAAGACGCCTCTTACCGATTAGCCAAGAGTCTGCCCGTCCCGAGCCCATAAAATTCCCAAAATTCACTCAATTCTTCCTCGAGTCATAGACTGGTCACTCGTAGTCAGCGGGGTATTTTTACACCTAAAAGACATTTTAATTTACATTCTGATGTCTCTAAATTCCCCTTGCCCCGCAATCATGTGTCCGCATTAAATGACCCTAATTGAAAAATTGCTATGACTGATGAATATAATGCTCTTATTGATAATAAGACGTGGGAGTTGGTGCCCCGTCTATATGGTATTAATGTTATCAGGTTTATGTGGATTTTTGCTCATAAGGAGAATTCAGATGGGTCATTTGCTCGACATAAGGCGCGACTTGTGGGTGATGATAAGACTCAACAGGTTGGGATTGATTGTAGTGAGACGTTTAGTCCGGTGGTCAAACCGGCTACCATTCGCACTGTGCTTAGCTTGGCTCTTTCAAAGACTTGGCTAATTCATCAGTTGGATGTTAAGAATGCTTTCCTACATGGTGATCTCAAGGAAACAGTCTATATGCATCAGCCGTTGGGTTTCAGGGATCCAAACCGTCCTCATCATGTATGTTTGTTGAAGAAGTCCTTATATGGGCTTAAGCAGTCTCCAAGGGCCTGGTACACGAGGTTTGCTGACTTTGTCTCAACTATTGGGTTCACTCACAGCAGGTCAGATAATTTCTTGTTCATCTACAGCCGTGGTTCGTCCTTGGCCTACATTCTGTTGTATGTGGATGATATCATCTTGACTGCCTCTTCCGATGCCTTGCGTCAGTCTATCATGACATGCTCAGTTCTGAGTTTGCTATGAAAGACTTAGGGCCTTTGAGTTATTTTTTGGGGATTGCCGTCAAACGTCATTCAGGTGGCTTGTTTTTGTCTCAACGGAAGTATGCTGCTGAGATCATAGAGAGGACTGAGATGTCATCATGTAAGTCCACTTCTACTCTAATTGATGCAAAACCCAAGCTTAGTGTCGTGGCAGGTGCACCATACGAGGACCCGACCCGCTATCGCAGTCTTGCAGGGGCTCTCCAGTATCTTACATTCACCAGACCGGATATTACGTATGATGTTCAGCAGATGTGTTTATTCATGCATGATCCCAGAGTTGAGCACATGAATGCAATCAAACGCATCATTCGGTATATTCAGGGGACACTAGACTATGGGTTGCACTTGTATCCTTCTTCTACATCCACACTTGTCTCGTACACATATGCGGATTGGGGTGGTTGTCCGGACACCAGACGGTCTACGTAAGGATATTGTATGTTCCTTGACAATAACTTGGTCTCATGGTCTGCAAAGCGTCAGACGACTCTATCCCGCTCAAGTGCAGAGGCAGAATATCGAGGGGTAGCTAATGTGGTCTCAGAATCGTGTTGGTTACGGAATTTGCTGTTAGAACTTCATTGCCCCATTCAGAAGGCGACCTTTGTATATTGTGATAATGTTAGTGCCATCTACCTATCAGGTAATCCGGTTCAGCACCAACGCACAAAACATATCGAAATGGACATTCACTTTGTCCGTGAAAAGGTTGCCGAGGCGTGCAGATGTCATGTCCGTCAAGATATCAAGTTGCATATCTTTACAAATGGTCTTCCTCGATACTCTTTGAAGATTTTAGGGACGATCTCATTGAAGACCGCTCATATGATCATGGGTGTGTTAAATATGGCAATATACACACAATATACAAGTGTATATTGCCATAATTAAGTGCCGATTTATGGGATTAGTTCTCGGTTTATGTGGCTGATTTTGGAGTTAAGAATATTGTATATTTGGAAAATATATGTGTAGTATATTGTAATGTATTTGTTATCAAAAGTAAGATTATACACTACCATAATTGTAGAGTTAGAGTTATGGTAGAATATGATTTTAGGAATAGAATAGAAAGATTTTGTATCTTGTATATATACATATTCAATCAATGAAAATAATCAAGGGGATTATTTCTTTCAATCATATCATTCAACATATTTATATATCATGTCGGTATCATAATATTATAGGTATTTCAGATAAATAATTTTGTGAGGTACGAAAATAATACGGGCAAGAAGGGATAAATAATTTGCCTCTAATGAACCCCAAAAACATTTCCTTTCGCCACTTGTATCAATCAGCACAACGAACTGACAATCTCAATCCAACGGTCTCTAATCACAAAGTTAAAAAAAAAGAAATAAATTGTATACCAAAAAGGAAATAAATTTCCCATTTCCCAACTCCCATCATCATCATCATGATTCACAACAATAGTCGTTAAAAATTAAAGACACCCCTCATAAATTATAAATTATTTCTGTAACTTAGGTAGTTTGTCCTCTTTTTTGTCTCAAAAACAAAAAGTCAGAGGAATATGCTGTGTACCTTACCCGAAAAACAACGCGGAAAAAAAGGTTTCTTGCAAACATTCTCAGATAACATTGCTGAGTCGGTTCCTTAATCCAAACGCATATTGAGAGTATATACTAAATTATTATTCCACATATGTATATAAACAAACAAGACCCACTTGCTTCTCTCTCTAAATCATATTTTCTTGATTAATTGAGGTACCATTTTCTCTTGGAAATTAAAAAAAGGTACCATTTTTCTCCTTATTTCTGTTTCTAGAATTGTGGGTATTTCTCAGTTTTTAGCAGTTGCATTGATGTTAATATTTTATATACCCAACATTGTTTTTAAGAGAACCCTAGCTAGTTTTGGATTAAGAATCTATTAATTTGATTTGGGTGTGGCTTTTTGTTTTGTGTGTGTGAAAATAGGGGTTGGATTTGCTTTAGATTCATTGCCTTTTCAGTAAAGTTTGAATCTTTATTATAGGGTGTTAAATTTTCTTTAATTATCAGTGGGTTCAATTAATGTGATCTTTGGTGCATCCAAGGGTCTTGTTTAGGGGTCAATGAAGTGGGCTGAGAACTATGAGGTCTCAGATTCAGTGGAGGCAAAATACTACGTGATTTTTTCCATCTGTCCAAGCCTTGGTGGATAGAGTTACCCGGTGGTGGGAGGTAGAAGGTATCTGGTCGAATTAGTTGAAATGCACGCATGCTAGCCCGAATACCACGGTTATAAAAAAAAGTAATCTTTAGTACTGCAGAGAATCATTTTTCTAGGGCAGGGTTAGGGTTTTGATTTATGGAGTCTCTTTTAGTCCTCTTAGAATGTTCTGCATTTGGAAAAACCTGTTAGTTAATTTTTGTTGTTAGCTTGCATTTAGGTTCAGGTGGGGATAAGGGTGAGTTTTAGAGTACTTCTAATTTTAGAGAATCCCTAATATGCCTTAATGGAGAAGTTAGTTACCAGTATTGGAATAGAATGGACACGGTAGAGCTGAACATATAGAGGATTCTTATCGCTAATCTCAACTTCTACGTGCTGAGTCATCTATGTGTTGAATCGTCTTTCCCCTTTGTTTGTTTCTCGTGAGTAATTGATTTGTAATAGGGACAATGTATGAAATTTTCAGCTCAATGCATGTTTTGGTCATAATTATTTGGATTTAAATTCAACATTCAAATATAGTTCTCTGTTTTGCAGTTGGTTCTTGGGAACCAGAATTTATCAGCAGGAAATTTTATCAAGTAAAGTTGTGTGAAGCCTAGACTGCTTAATGGGGTTGGATAAGCAGCCAAGTGGTATTCTTGATACTCTAAAAATGGAGACAGTCAGGACAATCTTTCACTCATATCCTTACCCACACGAGCATTCACGTCATTTTGTGATTGCAGTGGTTGTGGGATGCTTGTTTTTCATATCATCAGATAACATGCACTCACTTATTCAGAAGTTCGATATCAAATGGTGGTCTATGTATGCATGTTTGCTCGGATTCTTTTACTTCTTTTCGTCTCCATTTATTGGGAAAACAATTAAACCAAGTTATTCAAATTTCAGTCGCTGGTAAGTCATCTCTTTCTGTTTTATGTTGTAATAACCCATTTGTGAGTACAATCTTGCTAAGGAGAGAAATTCTGTTTTGCAGGTACATTGCCTGGATATTAGTGGCAGCTATATACCACCTTCCAAGTTTTCAATCTATGGGAGTAGATCTCAGGATGAACCTCTCTTTGTTTCTGACGTTATACGTCTCATCCATTTTGTTTCTTCTTGTTTTCCATGTTATATTTCTCGGGCTTTGGTATCTTGGACTTGTTGCTCGTGTGGCTGGAAAGAGGCCTAATATCATGAAAATCTTTCAAAATTGTGCTGTAAGTTTTGAGAATGCATCTTAAGCTAACATAAGGTTACTCAGGTCCTTATCTTATTGCTTCATCATCTCTTAGGTTATAAGTATAGCCTGCTGTGTTTTCTATACCCACTGTGGGAACCTCGCCATAGTAAGGGAAAAGACATTTGACTGGCGGAATTCTATATGGTTTTCTCTGTGGAATAAAGGAGAGGGGAATACATGGCTTGCGAAATTCATCCGCATGACTGAATTCAAAGATCAAGTTTGCAAATCTTGGTTTGCTCCAGTTGGGTCTGCTAGTGATTATCCATTCTTGTCCAAATGGGTCATCTATGGAGAGGTATTATCTCTCATAATATAAGGGTTTTCATACTTTTCGGCTGAGGCACTTTGAGGATCTTATGTTGCTAGTTTCCTTACACTTCTGAATTTCATCTTTCCAGTTGACTTGCGGTGGCTCATGTGCAGAATCATCAGATGAAATTTCTCCAATCTATTCATTGTGGGCCACTTTCATTGGCCTCTATATGGCAAATTATGTTGTGGAAAGGTCATCAGGGTGAGTACGTCAATTTTTCTTTCACATATTAGAGCTTGTTTTCTCTTTCCTTGTTAAGGGGGATATGGACAACCATAGATAAGGGGCTTTAGATCTGAATGTAAACCATTTTGGGAGTTTGATTTTGGAAAATTTGCTTATCCTTTTTGCTAGAGTTACTTAGATAATAGATTCTGTTCTGGATTATATATGCTGTCAAAATTACCTACTAGTCAATTAGCTAATGCTTCATAATCCTTCTAAAAAAAATAGCTAATGCTCCATAATGGATGAAAGGATTAAGCTTTCCATCTGCTAGGGTTAGCTGCTCCACAATATGGGCTAGTGTGGATGTTATATTGCTTACAGAGGACAATTTCAAATATTTTTCGTGCGGTTAGCGATATGTTATGGTTATGCAAAAAAGCAACTGGCCTATCTTCTTAATATAATTTGTTAATTCCTGGCTAATCATCATAATTTTTTATGCATACCTGGTTTGTTCCATAAAGCACAGAAGGTGCGTATTACGTATTCTAAAGGCTTAATATAGGCAATTTGAGTAAATCATGAGTATATTCTTATTTGTTCTAAACTTTAATTTGCCTGCATAGAGGAGATTGTTAGCACCGCTGCACTATCGGCCTTATGTGATATTCCAAGGTCTGTTTTTTTTGTTCTAATGTGTAATTATCCACAGATGGGCTCTATCACGCCCTTTGTCACTCAAAGAGTTTGAGAAATTGAAGAAAAAGCAGATGAAACCAGAGTTTTTGGATATGGTTCCTTGGTATTCAGGGTATGCTTTTTTACTTGCATCCCTTTGTGACCTCCTTCTTACCAGTGGCACTGCAGTTCCTTATGGAAGAAAGTTCATTAAATTTCCTTATATAACATCATTGTTCACTGCAATTACAGGACATCTGCTGATTTATTCAAGACACTGTTTGATCTCCTAGTCTCGGTAACTGTATTTGTTGGGCGTTTCGATATGCGCATGATGCAGGTACATTATGATGCTCTTCCTTCATGCTAAAAACATTCAGCTTTCAGTGTGATATTTCTCCTTGTGAAAAAGTACTCCCTTCATCCCAATTTATGCGAAGGTGTTTGACTGGACACAGAGTTTAAGTGAAAGGAAGACTTTTGACATTTTAAGAGAAAGGAAGACTTTTGACACTTGTGGTCTAAAATAAGCCATAGATATTTGTGTGGCTATTGTTAGAATAGGAATATGATTTCATATATAGTATCCTACTAAGAAAAAGATTGTAATGTAATGTCTATAAATAGGGCTCAGTGTAATCATGTATATATAATAATTCAATAATATATTTTCTCCCATAATTTCTCACATGGTATCAGAGTTTCAGTGAGACACGGACAAAAAATTGAGTTGTCGTGCGTCTTTCCGGAGACTCCTCAGGTCTGATTTGCGTCACTTAACCTTCGGTGAGTGTTGTGCAAAATCCAACACCACCACAACGTAGGCGACCAAACCCCAGAAACCGCACCGTCGGACCTGCCTCCACGCCCAGACCTAAGCATCAGCTCCGGCAGCGAGTAACGATCACGCGCCGGCACGTGCAGCCTATCCAGATCAGATTCAGGTGAAAGTTTTCTTAGGTTGTGCTCGCCCCTCAGTTCCGAACCTACCCCAGCATTTTTTCCTCATTCCGATCACTTTTGTTTTTCCGACGAGCTTCCCGGCGATTCCAGCAGCTTCCTACAACAGATCCGGCAAGTCCAGCAGTTTGCAATGACAAATCTGATACCTTAGGAGCTGTCGAGCCAGATCTTCCAGCTTTTGACAACTTCCGGCCACCGAAACCCTAAATTAGAGACTGCGTTGGCCCTTTTCCGGCGATTTCTCTGATTTGTGTCATCTTTGAAGCAGATTTCTGCTCTCCGGGAGTCATCCAGCCTTTCCAAAGTCATCCTAGAAATTTCAAATTTTTCCGGGACCTTCCGGCCAACCGCTGGAACCAGCAGCTTTTCAGTCACTTTCCAGCAGGCTTTCAGCTATATTTTGTGACTATTTGATTAGAACTCTCTTCAATCCAGCTATGTCTCTTGGATCTAATGATTTTAATATGAGAGTTGAAAATTCAAGTCCTATGATTAATTCACAACCCTTAATAAGGAGATCAGAAAATCAAACATCACAGTCTAAAAATCGACGAAATAGAGGTCGTTTTGGAAGATCTAGACCTAAGTGTAGTTATTGTCATAGGCTTGGACACACTCGTGAAGTATGTTATTCTCTACATGGTCGACCACCCAAGAATACTCATATTGCTCAGACTGCCACTATAGGTAACCAACAGGTTTATTTATCCGAAGAAGAATATAATGAGTATCTTCAGTATCAAGCAAGTAAACAGACATCTCCACAAGCAGCCTCAGTCGCACAATCTAATACCGCCAGATCGTGGGTTGTAGACTTTGGCGCTTCTGATCATATTTTTGGTGATAAATCACTTTTGTCGGATATTAATTATTGACTGTCTCTTCCCGCAATTACTTTAGCCAATGAGATCCAAACAAAAGCAAAACGAGTAGGACAAGCTAAACCCATATCTTCGGTCACTCTAAATTTTGTCCTCTATGACCCTGGTTGTCCTTTTAATCTTGCATCGGTCAGTCGTTTGACTCGTGCCTTAAATTGTGCCATACTATTTCTTAATGATTCTTTTATTATGCAGGACCGCAGTATGGGACATACGATTAGCGTAGGATATGAATCACAAGGCCTTTACTACCTTACCTCTACTCCTAAATCCTCCATAGCAGGTCTAGTTATAGATCCTCCAGACTTAATCCATAAACGATTGGGACACCCGAGTCTGTTCAAGCTAAAAAAATGGTGCCTAGTTTGTCCAGTCTGTCCAAATTAGATTGTGAGTCGTGTCAACTTGGGGAGCACCCTCGCACTATCTTTCCATGTAGTGCTGAGAGTCTTGCAGAGTCTATTTTTTCAATAGTTCATTATGATATTTGGGGTCCTAGTATAGTCAGTTCACCTTTAGAATTTCGTTATTTTGTTAGATTCATTGACGATTTTTCCAAATGCACTTGGTTATTCTTAATGAAAGATCGTTCAGAGTTATTTTCTATATTCAAGAATTTTTGTGCTGAAATACAAAATCAATTTGGTGTTTCTATTCGTACTTTTTGTAGTGATAATGCCTTAGAATACAAATCCTTCCAATTTCAGCAGTTTATGACTCACCAAGGAATTATTCATCAAACATTTTGTCCGTACACCCCTTAGCAGAACGGGTTAGCAGAAAGGAAAAATAGACATCTCATTGATTTTTGCTCACGTTCTTCTTATTGAATCCTATGTTCCAGTGCGTTTTTTGGGCGATGCAGTCCTCACTGCTTGTCATTTAATTAATCGAATGCGTCATCTTCTATTCAGAATCAGATTTCATATTCCATAGTATATCCTCAGTCATCTCTATACTCTCTTCCTCCTCGTGTTTTTAGGAGCACATGTTTTGTGCATAACCTAGCTCCGGGGATAAATAAATTAGCCCCTCGCTCTCTTAAATGTGTCTTTCTTGGTTATTCTCGATTTCAAAAGGGGTATCGTTGCTTCTCACTTGATCTCCATTGATATCTTATGTTTGCCGGTGTCACATTTTTTGAGTCTCAACCTTATTTTAGGTCTCATTCTGATCATCCTGATATCTCTAAGGTCTTACACCTCAGGTTTTACCTACACCGACCTTTGAGGAATCTACGGTTACTTCTACATCTTCAGTCACAGTGCCACCACTTCATGACTTATCATCGTCGACCGCGTCTAGCATCAGACTCAACATCAGGCCCAGATGATTCATGTCTGACGCACCCTGCACCTACTGTGGACTTGTCTCCTTCTGATCAGCCGATTGCACTTCGAAAAGATAAACGGTCCACTCGTAACACTAATCCACATTATACCCTTTTAAGTTATCATCATCCCATTGTGCATTTGTATCATCATTGTCCTCTGTTCCCATTCCTAAGTCTACAGGTGAAGCTCTTTCTCATCCCGGATGGCGACATGCAATGATTGACGAGATGTCTGCTTTACACACGAGTGGTACTTGGGAGCTTGTTCCTCTCCCTTCAGGTAAATCTACTGTTGGTTGTCGTTGGGTTTATGAAGTTAAAGTTGGTCCGGACGGCCAAGTTGATCGGCTTAAGGCTCGCCTTGTTGCGAAGGGGTATACACAGATATTTGGGCTTGATTACAGTGCTACTTTCTCTCCCGTGGCTAAAATAGTATTTGTTCGTCGTTTTCTATTCATGGTTGTTGTCCGCCATTGGCCTCTTTATCAGTTAGACATTAAGAATGCTTTTCTCCATAGTGATCTTGAGGAGGAAGTTTATATGGAGCAACCACCGATTTTATTACTTAGGGGGAGTCTAATCTGGTGTGTTGATTGCGTTGGTCACTTTATGGTCTGAAATAGTCTTTTTGAGCCTGATTTTTTCAGGAGTTTGGTATGACTCGCAGTGAAGCAGATCATTCTGTGTTTTATCGACATTCTGCTCCAGATATGCGTATTTATTTGGTGGTTTATGTTGACGATATCGTTATAACTGGCAATGATCAAGATGGTATCACTAATTTAAAGCAACATATCTTTTAGCATTTCCAAACTAAGGATCTCGACAGACTAAAGTATTTTCTAGGTATTGAGGTTGCCCAATCCACGTCAGGTATTGTTATTTCGTAACACAATTATGCCTTAGACATTCTTGAGGAGACAAGAATGATAGGATGTAAACCCATTGACACTCCTATGGATCCAAATGCTAAACTCTTGCCAAGACAGGGGAGCCACTCAGTGATCTTGGAAGATATAGGTGGTTGGTTGGTAAATTGAATTATCTCACAGTGACTAGACCTGATATTTCGTTTCCTGTGTAAGTCGGTTTATGAATTCTCCCTGTGATAGTTACTGAGATGCAGTTATCCGCATTCTGCGATATATTAAGTCAGCCCAAAGGACTGCTTTTCAAAGATCGAGGACATGAGCAGATCGTTGGATATACAAGCGTTGATTATGTTGATCACCCTCTGATAGACGTTCTACATCCGGATATTGTGTGTCAATAGGAGGTAATTTGGTGTCCTGAAAGAGTAAGAAACAGAGTGTCGTTGCTCGATCTAGTGCTGAATCAGAATATCGAGCCATGGCTGTAGTAACTTATGAGCTAGTTTGGATTAAGCAGTTGCTTAGAGAATTAAAATTTGGAGAAATCAGTCAAATGGAACTTGTATGTGATAACAAAGCGGCCCTTCATATCACATCAAATCCAGGTATCTCATGAGAGGACTATGCACATTGAGATTGACTGTCACTTTGTCAGGGAAAAGATATTTTTCGGAGATATTGTTACTAAATTTATAAAGTCGAGTGATCAGCTTACAGATATTTTCACCAAGTCACTCAGTCGTCCTCGTATTAATCACATCTGTAACAAGCTCGATACAAGTACCAGCTTGAGGGGAAGTGTTAGAATATGAATAGAATTTCATAAATAGTATCCTACTAAGAAAAAGATTGTAATGTAGTGTCTATAAATAGGGCTCAATGTTATCATGTAGATACAACAATTCAATAATATATTTTCTCCCATAATTTCTCACAACTATAAATAATATCATTAAGGGTAAATTGGGAAGTTTAAAGTAAAATTGTAACTAAATATAGAAAGGTGTCTTTCTGTTTGGAACCGACTAAAAAGGAAAGATTGTCATGTAAATTGGGACGGAGGGAGTATAAGATACTTGGATGTGTTGCAAGAACCTCGACTTTCCAAAGGATCATGGCTATATGTTTCCTCCTATTTTTTTTATCAGGTAAAAGTATTTCATTCATAAACAAGGCCAAAATCGTCCGTATACAAGTGGTATACCAAAAGGTAAAGCATCTACAAAAATATATGATTCTCTTCAAAATCCACCCAATCGTCTATACAACAGGGACTTTCTGGTTGCACCAAAAAGCAATAAGGGACCGAAGACTACTCCTCAACGGGGGAAAGCTCAGCGCTACTCCTTCAAAAGCCCTCCTATTTCTCTCTTTCCAAACTACCCACATCAACACAAGTGGAACAACTTTCCAAGCCCTTTGTCTTCTTCTCCTCCTCCCTCTCTTCCAATTGACCATCAACTCCTTGACAGTATTTGACATCACCCAAGGGTACCAAACAACCTAAAATATATCCCACCATAACATCATTGTCAATCCGAATGTATAAGAAGGTGATTCACATTCTTGCCCGCCTACCTTGCACATGTAACACCAATTGACGCATACAATCTTTCGCTTTCTCAGATTTTCTGCTTTCAGAATTGCCCCTCTAGCGGCTAGCCAAGTAAAAATGCACACTTTCCTCGGCACTTTTGGAATCCATATAGCATTACATGGAAACACTTGCTCCTCCCTGACCAAAATCTTCTCGTAGAAGGTCTTCACAGAGAACACACCATTATTCCCCCAATTTCCACCACCATGCGTCAGGATTAGTACTCGGATTGACTTGGCTATGAAGTGAGGTTAGCAATCTTTGGAACTCAACTGCTTCTCAGTCATTAAAATCCCTCCTGAATCTCAAGTGTCAAAAACCCTCTCCACCTTATATCCCCTTAATTTGTTGAATTGTCAACTCTCTTCTCCTGTCTCCAACCTTGAATGAGGTGTTTCCCCAGAAAACATCCCATACCTTCAAAATATTCCTCCACAGACCACACCCAAAAGGCAAAGTGATGTCTCTAGTTCTCCACCCTCTTTCCATAATCCTATATCTTTCCTTTAGAACCCCCTCCACAGAGCTTGTGTCTCCATGCCGAACCTCCACAACCATTTACCCGAAAGAGCTTTATTAAAGACTTTCAAGTCTTTAATCCCAAGGCCTCCCCACTTTCCTCCTACTTTTAGCACAGCATTTTCTTACATTTACGAAGAATGATAAGTATAGGCAGAGTTTAAAATGGATTTATAGTTTCCTATAACGTAATGTGCACTGAGAAGTGTAGATAATTATCTTATCCCTGAATTTAATGATTGTGGTATAAGAGGATATAAGTAGGTTCAACTTAACATCCTCATTTTTCCAATTGTCAGGCTGCTATGAGCAAGGTTGAAGATGGAGCTAAGCAGGAGGACCTTTTGTATGATCAGTTTAGTGAAGAGGATGGTATCTGGTTTGATTTCATGGCTGATACTGGTGATGGCGGAAATTCTTCCTACACTGTGGCACGCCTTCTTGCTCAACCTTCAATCCACGTCGAAAATAATGGTTCAATGCATACACTACCACGTGGACGCCTGCTTCTTCTTGGTGGTGACCTTGCGTAAGCTCAGAGTTTTCTTTATAACATTAGTGGTTTGTGCACTCTATGTGAGCAATTGCATGTAATTTGTTCAATTTTGGCTCATAATAGTATATCACCTTATGAGTTAAAGTACACTTACTACCCAACAGTAACTATGCTTACTTCCCATATCATTTGACTGGATATAATGTGTCCTCTCTTAAAAGATATCTTCTTAATAGCTAGGATTAAAATCTTGTACATTTCTGCAGTTTCCACATATTCTTCCTCAACTAATACTTTCTAGAGTTACTTCTGTTATTCACTTATTCCGTCCATTTACCAAGTTGCTGAAAGAACTTTCATGTGGTGAAATAGAGTTATTCAGACATGAAAAATAATTGTTGAAGCTGGTGATTTGAGCTATTAATGTCAACTTGTTGATCCGCCTAATATATATATATATATATATATATATATATGTATGGATGTATGTATCGGTATGGTGTGCTTTCTTGTTATCCTAGTGCCGATGGCGGCCTTTGGAGATTTGTGCTAAAATGTAGATATCATCTTCTATATTTTCTGGCTGTTGTCTCTTGTCAGGTAGATGACTTCTGTGGTAATGATAAGGTGCTCTGTTGTCTTTGATGATGTTATACAAAGGGAGGGATTATTATGTGCCTACAAATTGCTAGTCAAAATGATTAGTCGGTCATCTTTTGACTTTAAACTACAATATAAGAAGATACACTTTGCATGTGCAACAAATACGTTATTTACCTAGAATGGATTAACAGAATTACATTAACATGTCAATATTTGATGATTGAAAATCATTGTGAATAAATTTCTGAAAATAAGTAGGCATCATCCTCAATGCTGACACCAAGCCCGGGGCAACGTTTTGAATATAATTATTGTGAAAAGGAATATCTTTTCCCACTGCATTGAAAGAATAGATGTCTTTCTAATCATGCTTCTAGGATATTACCAAGCAGGACTTCTCTCTCTATAACATCAGTTATTTGGCATATCAATTTGGCAGAGATGCTAAATTGACCCTAGACATTTTGCTTCTTTAAATTTCAGAGCTTAGAACTTGGAAGTATAGTAGTGTTCAAACTGTGTTAAGTGATACTCAGTTTTGGCTTTCATGTAGGTATCCGAACCCATCAGCTTTTACATATGAGAAGCGCCTTTTTCGTCCATTTGAATATGCTCTTCAGCCTCCAACCTGGTATAGGGAAGACCATATTGCCGTTAACAAGCCCGAATTACCTTTCGGCATGACTAAACTCAGGCAGTATGATGGACCTCAGTGTTTTGTCATCCCTGGAAATCACGGTTAGTCTAGTTTCTAGTTCTGTGGGCTTATACTTCTGTCTTTATAGGAAAGTTGTAGAGATCTTTTCAGTCTCTATCTAGGTTTCAGTCGAGTTGTGTAGCTCATCTAGGGTTTTATTTCTTGTCTCAGTCAAAATCCTTTTTGTGTACTTCTGCAGACTGGTTTGATGGGCTTCAGACTTTCATGAGGTACATTTGTCACAAGAGCTGGTTGGGTGGTTGGTTTATGCCTCAAAAGAAAAGCTATTTTGCCTTGCAGCTTCCGAAAGGGTGGTGGATATTTGGTCTTGATCTTGCTCTACATTCTGATATTGATGTGTACCAGTTCAAGTTCTTCTCAGAATTAATAAAGGACAAGGTATCTTCTTTTTTACTTTCTAGCCATAATTCTCATGTTGCATTTTATGGAGTCACCTATGTCACTGGATATGCCAAAATTTGTCCTACTAGTTCAAATATAGTTCTACTTAACTGGACGTAACATTTTTGTACAGATATTGGCTGTTAACTGTTGCAAAACATCCTGAACCACTAGGTTAAATTGATAAATGCTAATGATTTTAAAAGAAGTTCTTATGCTAGATAATGGTTTTCACATTGCTAAAATGAGTGACGGTAGATGGTAATTACTCACATGTATAAGTCAGTGATGGTACTGGTTTTTAATTCTGCAGTTGAATCCTGTCGGGCGACAAGCTATCTAGGATCTTACCAATTGATAGTGTGTTATGAAATTCCATCCGACAGTTTTCTTCTCATTTTCCAGCAACACATTTAAGAATTATATAAGTCGATTTGTTTCTCAGCCAAGGTCTTGTTATGTCTATGTTATTGAGGTTTTCTTGTGCAAGTTCGTTGGAATGTGAATTTGTTGAAGAGCATCGAAGTCTCTAACTTTTTCATGCTTTCTTTCTCACATCTTGTCTATATCTGAATTCCCCCGACATTTGCATTATGTTTTTTGGAGGAAAAAATGGAGGACAGTAGGGGGTAAAAGTGGAAGGTGAAATGGAGGACATTTGTACAATATGTTACCTTGTTAAGTTAAATAGAAGGTGGATAAAAGTAAGATCTAGACCAGTTTTATCAAAGGCGCGCTTAAGCCCTGAAGCGAGGCTCAAAACATGTTAAACGCTTCGCCTCGCTTTATGTGCGCTTCAGTGACATCATCAAGGCTCTAAGACATACTTTTCCTTGTCAATGAGCCTCTCTTGAAAAGGTGACATTAGATAATTGATATTTCACTTTATCGTAATGTTTTTACAATTTCTTTGTCCATATATTTGTTATTCATGCTTATTATTATTAGTTTGGACTAAACATATATATTTGTATTTTTGCACCATTGCGCCTTTTTTCAAAGCCCACACTTTATTTGCGCTTAAAGCCCCAGCTGACTTTAGAGATTTTTTGCGCTTTTCGCTTTTGTTAACACTGATCTAGACATCTTATGGTACTTAGAAAGCAAGGACTTAAACAAGGAAGAAGCAAAAGTAGAATAATTTTATGCCCTTCCATATAAGCGTGTCATTCTTGTACTTTTTGGTGGATGTTAGGAAGTAGTAATGGAAAATGATATCACTGTCCTTAAACGATGTTAAGCAATATCGGTAAACCATTATTCTCTTTTACCTGTCCTACCGTTATATGAATATGGAGGTGAAGCTAGTTTAATTGCGCTTCTTTGTGAATATCTGAAGCCCAGTTGCTAGGAAAGGACCAGTTACTCTGAAGGAGATGTTTTAGGGCACTATGATTAATAGTGCTTGCTAGGGTGTTAGATGGTAGACAGTGAGTTGAATGTGTTACGGTTTTTAAGTAAAAAATGTTAATAAGACTGACTATATTAACTTTGGAAGTTTCAGTTCGAACTTCATTTACGTTATTTTCTGTTTTAGTTAATTCAAGCATTACTTGTTGCTTTCTTATAAATTTGTGCATTTACCATGTCTTCTTTTACACACACACACACACTTCCCACCCCCAAACCAATCTCCCTTTAAAGAGTTGAAAACTTTAACCCTTGATATCTAATTTCAGGTTGGTGAGAATGATTCTGTGATCATTATGACACATGAACCTAATTGGCTTCTCGATTGGTACTTCGATCAAGTTACTGGAAAAAATGTCTCTCACTTGATACGTGACCATTTAAAAGGGAGATGTAGACTTCGAATTGCTGGGGATGTACATCATTATATGCGCCATGAGTTTGTTGAATCGAATAAACCAGTTCATGTCCAGCATTTACTTGTTAATGGTTGTGGGGGTGCTTTTTTGCACCCTACACATGTCTTCAAGAATTTCAACAATTTATATGGAACATCCTATGTGAGTAAAGCTCCTTATCCATCTTTTGAAGATTCAAGCAGGGTATGTGATCAATCTCCTTTATGTTATATAGCCTGCAATATGCTTTGTTGTCTAAGTGAGGCTGTAATATGCTTGTAAATATTTGCAGATTGCTTTGGGAAATATATTGAAGTTTAGGAAGAAAAATTGGCAATTTGATTTTATTGGTGGTATCATATACTTCGTGTTGGCCTTTTCTATGTTTCCCCAGGTAACTTTCTATTTTATTTATGATATATATCTTTTTACGGTTACTTTGGATATGCACTCTCCCCAATGGTAACCAAGTTAGGGCTGTTTGATAAAACTATTATCTGACAGCTTAAGTTGAAGTTGTATCTCAAAATAATTGAAATCTCTTAGTTTTAGGTAACGGAAATGTTGTGTTGCACTGTCTGATCATATTATCATTGAGAAATCAGTTGTTTCCTTCTACATATATAGAACTTAATTGTAGAATTATGAAGCTTTTAATGTATTAGACACTTATTTTTGTATTGTGCTGTTAAGTTTATAATACACTATTTTAGAACATTTATTAAATTATCCATCTGAGTGTACATATCAGTGTTCATTACTAGTTAAACATGTTCATTTTTTGGTTTTTTATCAGGTTAATTTTAGTTTAAAATGCTGACTCTTAAATATGAGTTGATGGTTTCTTTTGCTTATTTATTTATTTATTACTCCCTCCGTCTCAATTTATGTGTCTTAGTTACTATTTAGAGAATCAAAAGATATTTTCTTTGACCATGATTTTTCAAATGCTATCTAAATATTTTGAATTGTTAACTATTGTGACTTGTAGTCCTTCTTATGTAGTTTCTAAATATGTAAATTTTATTTAAAAAAAAAAAAAGATTCTATGTTCCGTATTCACGCCGAACACTAGTTAGTTTGCTCCTTGGTACTCTTTAATCAAGCCACATAAATTGAAATGGAGGGAGTATATGTTGTGGTCCAATATATAAATTAATGGATTGATGCTTTTCGGTTGTGTTTTTTTATTGCTTTCATCATTTTAAGTGCCTTATTATGCATCAAGTGATCTTATATTTTGTTGTTAAGTACCATCAAATGTGTGATTATGATATATAACATTCAGTTTATACATATTCATGTACCACATTCAGTTAAATGTTCTATTTCCCATTTGCTTCTAGTGTCAGCTAGATCACATTTTCAAGGATGATACATTTTCGGGTCACATGAGAACCTTCTTCGACACAGTGTGGGATACATTTATGTATATGTTCGGACAGTCATATGTCTCCTTGACTGGCGCAGTGCTGCTATTAGTAATTGCAATATCCTTTGTGCCATCCAAGGTGCCTTGGAAAAAGAAAGTAGTAATTGGGATTCTTCATGTGTCTGCACACCTGGCTGCAGCTGTGATTCTTATGCTCTTGCTGGAATTAGGCATTGAGACATGTATTCGGCATAACCTACTTGCAACTTCTGGTGAGATTTTGCATTTTATTTTCTATTATGTGATTGTCTTGTCTGAAGTTAATTTACCATTTCTAACCATCTTATTATCCTAAAACACTATGACATAGACCAACTAAATGAAACGAAAAAAATAAGAGATGATAGATATAATCCAATAATGAGCCAAGCTAGTATTTGTCCCCATTAAGTAGTCATGCATTACGATCAGAACACCCAATTCTCTAGCAAATACAACTCTTTTGATCATTTCTTCGCATGTACCTGCAGCGGAAAATGCCAAAATAGGAACAAGGATGGATATTACTCCCTCCATCCCAATTTATGCAACACTCTTTCCTTTTTAGTCAGCCCCAAAAAGAATGACACATTTCTATATTTAGTAACATTTTAACTTTAAACTTCTCATTACCCTTAATGAGATGATTCATGGCCACACAAATATTTGTGGCTTATCCGTGCCCAGTCAAACACCTTTGGCTTATCCGTGCGTAGTCAAACACCTTCACATAAATTGGGATTGAGGGAGTATTAGAAATTCCCAAAAAAAATCATATTCGTAAAGCAAAAGCATAAATGCACTCCTATGAACATGGAAACTATACCGGATTCTTCATGTGTATATTCTGTATTCAGTTTTCTCCCTGTCTTAATTTCCAGTGACAGTTCTGATTCAAATGCCCCAAAGATACATGAATGCACCTATCGTTTTGATAATAATTTTCACCTAATTCTCTTAACTAATAAGAACCTCCTCTTATGCCGTTTCTCAATTATGATCCATCTTTCAGACTCGAGGCATTTGATACCATGACCTGAGGGCTGAGATTTTCATCTTTTTAGAATGATACGAGGACCTGGAATCCATTAATTAACTACTCCATTGAAGACTGAGTTTTACTTGAGCCTCTCTTGAGAGATTACCTAATTGAACCCCAATTTCTTGTTTCATGTTTTTGCACCTATGTCCTTTGCTAACTATTGAATGTTGTAATCCAGGTTATCATACTTTATATGAATGGTACAAATCTGTGGAGAGCGAGCATTTTCCAGACCCAACAGGTCTTAGGGCACGCATAGAACAATGGACATTTGGCCTTTACCCGGCATGTATTAAATATCTCATGTCTGCTTTTGATGTTCCTGAGGTAAGAATATGCCTCATGTGAGTGTTGCTTTATGACTCGATTGCTATATTGTATAATGTCTCTCCTAATCTGATGTATGTTTTTCAGGTAATGGCAGTCACCAGGAATACTATCTGCAAGAATGGGATGTATTCCCTATCTCGAGGGGGTGCTGTAATTTATTATGCATCCGTCTTCCTTTATTTTTGGGTGTTTTCAACTCCGGTGGTTTCTTTGGTTTTCGGAAGCTACCTATACATTTGCATTAACTGGCTTCATATACATTTCGATGAAGCCTTTTCATCACTCCGCATTGCTAACTACAAGTCATTTACACGATTTCATATCAACAACAAAGGCGATCTTGAAGTTTTTACCCTTGCAGTTGATAAGGTATTTTGCCACTTTTCAGTATAAACAGCTTAATAAAAGTCGAGAGCTCGCTGCCACTGCTTTATGAAGGAATTTGTGGCAGTTGACATTTAGAATTCACTTTCCTTATCATAATAGTTTAAGTGACCTCACGATGAATCTTCCATAATAGTTACTACCTTTTATTTGATCCCTAACGATCCATGAATCATTCGGGAAAGAAAGAATACATTCCCGGAATTGAACTCACTTTATATTTGGTGATTCCTCTAATATCTGTTAAATTTGTAGGTTCCGAAAGAGTGGAAACTGGATCCTAAATGGGATGGAGAGCCAAAACAGCAGCAGGAGCCGAGTTACCTTTGGAAGTTCCCGAGCAAATGGAGAGCAGCTTCCCCTAATCAAGATCCTGTAAATACTGTACGGATTATTGACCAATTTGTGATTGAAAAGACTGAAAAACATGATTCAGAATTAAAGAAGGGTGACGTTAATCAATGACTCATTTGATTACTAAACTCTTTTAGTGTCATTTCTGTACAGATAGGCTTTAAAATTTAGATGGTAACTGATATCAGAAGCTCTCTGGATAGGAACAGAATTTGTAAAAACTCTTACAAAGGTTCATTGAAATCATAGTTGGGAAAACTTTTATCTTTGCTTTGTCAATAGGCACTTCAAATATATACAGCACTGTCTATTACACGAATTGGACTAATGTCTCGTTTCATCAGTAAAAATTGTTAGTTGCTTCTTGCTGCTGGGAGATAACAAACCAGCATTGCATGACTTAGTTGGAACATGCTCAACTATATTTCCTGCATATAGAATTTGAGCTATGAGAAGGGAGCCTTGAAGTAACTGGTAAAGTTGTTGCCATGTGACCAAGAGGTCATGAGTTTAAGCTGTGGAAACAGTCTCTTGCAGAAATGTGAGGTAAGACTGCGTACAATAGACCCTTGTGGTCTGGCCCTTCTCGGACCCCGCGCATAGCGGGAGCTTAGTGCATCGGGCTGCCCGAGTTATGAAGAAGAGTCGGACATCTTGCAAATTGTTAAGTTTCCTGGTTGCTTGAAGGAATGAATTGAATCCATATTTCGTATTGGACAATTCTCGCCTCGTATGAGCTAACTTTGGGTTATTTTTTATCTTACGACATGCCACGGTAATTGATCTGAGTGCGCTTTTCTCTCTCCTAAGGGTGGGCATGCTCGATTGTATCAAAGTCAGACACATCTTAATTCTTGATTTATTTTGTTGGGCTATCAGGTTTCGTTTCGATTGTATCAAAGTCGGACACATCTTAATTCTTGATTTATTCTGTTGGGCTACCAGGTTTCGTTTTCAGAGTCCCATATTGGTTGAAGCAATGTGTTACTTTGTATTTCACCCAGAGTATCTTAAGTACTTTCTCAAAGTAGAGAGAAATTCATTATCCACATTGATCAAAACCCATGGAACTATTCATAAGAAAAGTTAAAAGGAAAGAGAAAAAAAGGGAAAAAGAAAGCTAAATGGAGAGATAATTCCACATCTAATTGTTGGAGATTTTTGAGTTGTTCTTCCTCATTGAACTTTCAAAACATTTTAATAAATGATGTATGAATAACAAATAAAAATGTTGTATAAGCAATGTGACAGAAAAGAGTTCCTCAAAATTTGATAATTGAGGTTGTTAATTTACAAGATTGAATTCGGGAGGAATTCTTGGGAATTCCACGAGATTCGTTTGTTCTTTTTTTCTCTTGTAGATGGTCAAAACTTCATCCTGAGTTCGAATTCTACCGAGAGGTCCACTTGAGACCAAGAATTGTCAAAGCACTTTGTGTCTGTATTAATTTATGACCGTAGGGAATCTCCATAACCAATTGTATAGCTAATTTTCTATCAAATGTGTTGTCTTTGGTATTACAGTCAAACAACTCTATAGTGGCAGTGTGTCCGAGAATTTCATGACCAATATAGTGAGGTGTTGTTATATATGTATACTGACATTTTATGTTTGGATTTCATTTAGCTGTTATAAACGAAAGTATGCAAATAATTATTTTTCTGTATTTTTTTATATGCTATAAACGAAAATAATATACTTGTTAATTTTAGAGTTTCAATTGATTTTCATATCTCATTAATTAAAAATTAAAAAGACTAATAAATTACAAATAAATTCATGACTAGTTGTGTACTATACCGATAAAGAGTTGAAATCTAAGGAACATATGCATTTAAATCTAATTAAGAATTTAAATACAATTTCAAGTTTGACATAAGAATTCTACAATTGTAGGTTGTCTCATAAATTCATGTCTCTTAGCGATAATATAACTTTTGAATTGACGGAGAATTTTGTCCAAACTTTCAGCAAAAGAGAATTCAATAACTTTCCCTTGAAGGTTGTCTAAGAGCTTAACAGTTGACTCTTCTATTTCACCCCATAGCAATAGGTTGTGGCTCTTCATCAACACTTTCGTTGTAACCTTCAAGTTCATTAACAAGTTCTAAATTTTCACTATTAATATTGGAGTTTTCATCTGTAGGTAGAATTCCGGTAGAATGGTATTTCTACAATTGTAGGTTGTTTCGTAAATTTCAACCTCTTAGTGATAATATAACGCTTGAATTGACTAAAAATTTTGTCCAAACTTTCAGCAAAAAGGAATTCAATCTTCTCTTTGATAATGACTGTCATAAATATTTTAATTATTTTTTTATACATAATATACTTCTTACAAATATTATTACACAATATTTGAGTATGACTGTTATAGAGAGGTAATTTTATAAAGAGTGTACCGCTATAATGAATGACATTACTGTTATATGTGGAATGTTGTTATAGAGAAGTAAAATATAACATGCAAAATCAGTTACGGAAAAAATCAGACCGTTATAGTGAAATGTTTTTATAGCAAATGACAATTATAGAGATGTTTGATTTTACTATGTATATGGTATAGTATAATTAGTCTTCTTTAAGATAGGTCTCATATGGTGTTCCCTTGAGCTTTTTCTAGACTTCATCCCAATTCTCTATTTGTTGGGACGAAGGACCATTGTGAATCTTCACTTGACCACTTTTGAGTTCTCTTTGAGGCAGTCCCAGAAACTCTTGGACATCAGCAAGTTTCTGCAAAGACAGTCAAATAAACATTGTTGCTAAGTCATCATGATTATAGAAACAGAACTGTATTTTGTCACGTTCAAGAAATCAATTATGCTTCAGTTCCAAAAATTGGAATCACCTGTCAAGTTTAAGACAGTTGCCAAAAGTTCTACTACATAGGTTTCAGAAAGAATGAAGGGGGTTCAAATTACGACGGTCAAATCTTCTCGGTCTTATTTTGGACATCGATATCTTTGTTAGATAGAACACACTTTTAATATTTGATGTGGCCCCCTCTTTTTCGGGAGCCCAATGCCTAATTTAACATGGTATAAGAGTCAGGTCCAGGCCCGATTCGATGTGGGCCCCCGAAAAAGAGGGGGCGGAATGCTCCCCGGACCAATTGACCGGTCCTGGACCGATAGGGGATGAAAATGCCTCCGATCCATGAAAGTGCACACCATGGGCTCCTTATAAGGCTTGAGCAATCCTTCTCCCTTTAAGCTAGCTTTTGGGGTTGAGCTAGGCCTAAGATCCATTATTTACATGGTATCAAAGCAGGCCAAAGGTCGATCGAACCTCACCGCCACCCATTATCAAAAAGAATTTTCACGTGCTTGGACCATGAAAAAAAAATCAGGTCAGCACGTAAGGGGGCGTGTTGAGAATATAATCAAATATTAAAAGTGTGTTCTATCTAACAACTTAAGCTTTTAGATCAGATGATCACACACTTCAATAATCTTAATCCTTTTGAAATAAAGTTTACATCATTGGATACTAGGGAAAAGGGCCGAAATGCCCCTTAATTATGGGAAGTAAAACATATTTTCCCTCCATTAGAATTTGGTGCCAAATATGCCGTTAACGCTAGTGGACTGGCTCATATTTGAGGGGCTAATTTGAGTCAATCCACTAACGGTAAGGGCATATTTGGAACCAAATTCTTATGGAGGGAAAATTTGTTTTATTACCCATAGTTGAGGGGAAAATCTGAGCCAGTCCGTTGACAAGTAATAATGTCATATAAATTGAAACAGAAGAAGTATTAAGGCGGCCTTACTGTTCGATTTTGGATAACGTCTTCATAGTAAAGAAGAATGTGTCGAGTGCTCTTAAAGCATTCCATAGCTCTATTAGCCTTCCTCTGTGCATGCCTCGCCTCAACTTTGGTATTAGTAATGACATATTCACCACTGGCTTGTATTTTGCCAATACTTCAGCCTGAAAAAGATTTAGAAACATCAAGTTAAGGACATGAGGAACTGCATTCAAATGACAGTGTCATTTATGAAGTTTTCTCATAAAAAATATTCTACTCGAGATGCTTTTATGAAAAATAATTTCCTGAAAAACATTTTTTGGTGTTCGCTTGGCGAGTGAAAATTTTTCTCCAGAAAAAATAAATGTTTAAAATCAATAATAGTATTAGCAAATAAGGGAATGCGTTCATGAAACTTTTGAGTACTAAAAATTAATAATGTCCAAGTGGTAGTTGGAACAAGTTAAAAGTCAAGATAGTTATAAGGAAAATGACTTCCGCCTCCCATTGCTAATCGGGTAACTTGAACACCGGAAAATGACTTCTTATTGAAAAATATTTCCTTTCGTCGTACCAAACACAATGTTGAGCTATGTTGCTTGGACCCTCCGAAAATATTGCCGCACCCGTGTCGGATCCTAAAAAATCATAATTTTTGAAGAATTCGACACACATCTGGCTGTATTTTTGAAGAGTCTGAGCAACATAACTATTAAGCGGGAGGAGGGGGTAGGAAGGACCTCATATGGAGAATGTGTATGAGATTTGTGTGTTCCATTCAGTGGTTTAGCATCCTTGTCATAGGAATTAGCAAGTAGAGAGATTAGCAAGAAAATACCACTAACATAGGGTTTATCGGTGATATTCATGAAACTTATCATGTCTTCATATCTAAATATTAATGAAATGGATGAAAATACTAGGATAAGAGGGTTGAAATATCAACGGATCCAAAAACGCTGGCTAGGTGATTCTTTCCCATTTGTCCAAGCTTTGGTGGACAAGGTGAAAATTATCAACTAATGCCATCACTAATGAACAAAATACTACTAACATATAGGTTTATCGGCGATATTCGTGAAACTAATGATCATGTCAGTATGTCTTACGATTAATGAAATTGATGAAAATCATAGGATAAGAGGGTTAAAATCTCAATAGAAACAAAAAATGCTAGTCAAGTGATTTTTTCTCTATATGCCCAAGTTTTGATGGACAGAGTTATCTTGTCCCTATACTGATGGTTAAGTAGTCGAGATATGCACAAACTGTTCCCGCCATCACCGTTATTGGGAAAAAGCCTCAGCAAGAAATGAAAGACTTGGTCCCTTTTTGCAACATTAAGGTATTTATATTTGGCAGAAACCAAGTGCAATTGATCAACAGAAATTGAAGTAGTACTGATACTTACCTGATTAAGCATCCACTTAAATCCAATTGCAGCTGAACACTCATTCTTAGATGAGCTGCTAACCCAATCAAGAATAAATACTTTATCCATAATATCCAATATTACTGTAGCATTAGTCCTCCTTGACTTAGCACCAAATACTTCTCCATGAGAACTCACATTTATATGACTATTAACAATGTCTCAAACCATCCACTCCCCGATCTCTGCATCGACAAAATCGCAAAAAATCGAACAGGATTGCAAGCACATTCCTCCCTATAATCCAATAAAAAAACATGTCACTTCAATCTATTCAATATGTAATTTTGTACTATGTTGTTCGGACCCTTCAAAAGTGTTGTTGTACCCGTGTCAAATCCTCCAGAATCGGACACAGAGTGAGTGACCAATCGATATTTTGAAGAGTCCGAGCAACATAGGCTAAAACTATAAGGAGAATGTCTATATATATATATATTTGCAATTTTGCAGCTACCTGCTAAAAGTTTGGAGGCTGTGGGAAATGCAAGTGATGGATATCTTCTTCTTGAAAAATAGGATAATGACAATTATGCCGGTTAATCACATGGATGCTTAATGAATTATAATTACTTGTTTGGTTTATGCACATTGACAAGATGTAAATTCCACAAACCACTGCAAATACTAAGAGCACCAATCTCAAAGATTGCTTAGGTGACTTCATCACAAATAAATCCTGAAATTCAACAACAACAACAAAAAAGAATTAACCACAAGTTATTTCAGCACTTTATTGGATCAAAGAACTAAATAAATGAAAATAACTTGAACCATATATGCAAAACAAACCTGGAGTTTCCATAATTTGAGCATCTCCATAAAAAGCAAAGGGAAAAAATTAGATTTTTTTTTCGGTTTTGCAGTGTTGTTAGTTTGAATATTGGTCATCTACCTTGTATAGTTTTGGAGGAAAATAAGGAGAAAGAAATGGTCTGAACTTAGAAAGATTCTACTTCAATTGAAATCTTAGAAATTAAAATTCAACTTATGTAATAAAGTACTTAATGTATGTACAAATGTTAACTCATAAGATCAAGGTCATATATAATATATGAATTCTATAACATGGAATCTTCATCTTGTCTCTCTCATGTTTTTTTTTTAATCTTTCCATTTTTTTGTTCTTCCCAATGATCAAAAAATTATTTATTCTTTGGAGGGACCGAGGTGGCGGGGAATTCTTTTCCCTTTTTAAGGCTGGTACTTGTCACCTTTGAAAGGTGACAAAGAAAGCCTTCTCGATTATGACAAATTGAGAATTGTCCTAAGAGATGTGTCAAAGGACAAAAAGTTGAGGTAATTAATTGATATATTATTACTAGTTTAAAAAAATATGTACTACTATATATTAGGAGTGATTGTATAGTAGTGGAATAACTTTTAGGTTAGCTGATGGCGTAATCCGAGGAATAAATTTTCGAGGTCTGTTGAGCCAATGCTATAAATTTGGAGTGTCCATTTCTATCCATTATTTTAAAAAAAAATTGAAATTAGTTACGACTTTCATATTTTTATTGATAAAGTTGATGTCATGTGACCAGGAGGTCATGGGTTCAAGCCGTGGAAACAGCCTCTGACAGAAATGCAAGGTAAGGCTGCATACAACAAATCCTTTTGGTCCGGCCCTTCCCGGACTCGGCGCATAGCGGGAGCTTAGTGCACCGGGCTGCCCTTTTATCGCTAAATTTCTCGTAACTAATTTTTTAATAATTTATCACTAAATAAGATTAGCGTCGAATTTGTTATTTAATTACACAATTAATTATTTATCGCTAATTCTTATTTTTTAATAGTAATCATATCCGACATAGGGGAAACAATTTACGAGTCTTTTTTTAAAACATTTTATGCCAAAAATATTGAATTCTCAAGTTTAGTTTAGTTTAGCATAGCTTGAATGTGACTTTTTAACTCTTGATAAAACGTCATTTGGTTAAGAAATAAGTTATGCAAAGCTTGTAAAATAGAGATTAATAATATAGAGATTATATTTTAACGAATGATTGATTCTTTGTACTAAAAATGGGATTAGTAAAAAAGTTCAAAATATAAGTTTGTTTTTAAAATTTGATAAAATTGAAAAAATGTTGATGATGACTTCGGTTTTTGGATCTGTTTAGTTGAGTGTCTTAAGGGATCGTTTGGTTTATGGCGTAAGAATGTATTAATCTCTCGTGGAGAGCCTTTCTCATTAATACCAAATATATATAGGTGTATAATGTGGAATCCTTATACAATAGGGATCTTAATTCTGCCATAATTACATATCACTAAATATGGTAAATATACAAAGAGATGTACACGTCAATACTCCCCCTCAGTCGGAGCGGGAGGTGGCCGGACGCTGAGACTGGATCTGAAGTCAAGGAATAGCTTTCTAGGAAGGCCTTTCATGAATATGTATGCATACTAATACGAAGAAGGAACATGTAACACTTTAACATGACCAAGAGCAACCTTCTCACGAACAAAATGTATATCCATCTCAATATGCTTGGTTCGCTGATGCTGAACCGAATTATAAGATAAGTATATGGCGGATATGTTATCACAATAAACCAAAAATGCCTTACGCAAGGGACACTGAAGCTCTAAAAGAAGGTTTCGGAGACAACAGATCTCACCAATAACATTTGCAACGCCTATGTATTATGCCTCTTCATTCGAACGGGATAAGGTGGCTTGCCTCTTGGCAGACTATGACATTAGGTTATCCCCTAAGAACACACAGTAGCCGGAGGTGGAGCGTCCCATGTCCGAACAGCCTGCCCAATCAGCATCCGTATATGACAGCAATCAGGTCAGAGTTGAAGGGTATAGGTGCAATCCATAATCAAGTGTGCCCTTAACATATCGAATGATACGCTTAAGGGCTGTAAAGTGAGGCTCCCTGGGCACATGCATGAATAAGCATACATGCTGAACCGCATATGCAATGTCAGGCCTGGTGAATGTAAGGTATTGAAGTGCACCTGCAAGACTCCTATAAAGAGTGGGATTGGCCACGGGATTACCATCAACGACACTAAGTTTTGACTTAGAGTTAACTGGAGTGGACGTGATCTTGCAGTTTGCCATTTTAGCCCTGTACATTATCTCTTCTGCATACTTGCGTTGACACAAGAACATAGCACCTGCAGATCGAGTCACTGAAATCCCCCAAAAATAGTTCAACTTGTCCAAGTCAGTCATAGCAAATTCAGTTTTAAGTAAGGCAATAATCTCATTTTTCAACGAATCAGGGGAGGAAATAAGCACTATGTCATCCACGTATAACAATAAATAAGCAGTGCTATTACCACAATGAAAAATAAATAGAGATGTATCACATTTGCTGCAAAAGAACCCAATCTGCCTAATATATTGTGCAAAGCGATCATACCACACTCGAGGGGCCTGTTTCAAACCATATAGTGACTTACGCAGACGACGTACATAGTGAAGGGCTGCGGGATGCACAAAACCAGGCGGTTGATGCATATAAACAGTTTCTTTCAAATCCCCATGAAGAAATGCATTCTTCATGTCAAGCTGATGAATAGGTCAATGCTTACCCATAGCAATGCTCAGAACTATGCGAATAGTATCCGATTTAATAACCGAACTAAATGTCTCACCACAATCAATACCCTCCTGCTAATTAGTGTCATTGGCTAATAGTCTCGTCTTGTATCTCTCTAACTCACCATTGTCTCTGTATTTGTGACAAAAAAACCACATGCAATGGATCACATTCACCCCATCCGGTCTAGAAATCAAATCCCAAGTGTGTTGTTTTGTTAACCCATTAAACTCCTCACGCATAGCCACATTCCAATTTAGGTCTAGTTTGACTAATTTTGGATTTTTTGGAATAGGGGATATGGTTTGAGCGGATAGATTAAACTGGATTTTGGATTTGAAAATCCCGTGTTGGGCACTGGTTTCCATACGGTGTGAGGTGTCAGGGATCTGTGGGGTGGGTCTATTATGTGTCGAGTTTGCTGGTAGGGTCATGCTCGGTATCTGTGCAGTGTCGATTTAATGGACTACCGGTGGAGGTGAGGCATCGCAATCGGTACAGTGAAGTGGGTGTGGACCGGTGGTGGCAGGTGACACTGGTTAGTGGGGTAAGTTGTCGAAGGTGGTGACGGTGCAGGTGTTGATGTCGGGTTTTCGGTAGCCGGTGGGGTTGCTGGAATGCGATGAGACAATAGATCGATATCGGTCTGGGGTGACAACTCAGCGGTAAGGAAGATGTCTGGTTGTGATACTGAGTCGACGGGCCGACTGCCGGTGGTGGTGGCAGTCGGCGACGATCGTGACAGATAGCGGGAAGGTGACAGGGATGCAATGGGGTGATTTCTGATGGTGGCAGACGATGATGGGACAATGGGGATGGTGGTGTCACCACTAGTGACTGGACTGCCACTGGTGGCAGTTGGTGCGTCTATCGCTGCCGAAACAGTGGCCGCCTGACGGAATGTCTGATGGACAAGCGGTGATGGGTCCGAATCTTTGAGGAATTGGTAATCAGTTACTCAAAATTTTTTGATGTCAAACGGGAAGACATATTCGACAAAGGTGACATGGCGATAAATCTAGGAAGGCGCACGGAGTAGACCGGAGTGCTAATTTGTGAGGTGCCGTGGATGTCATATTGGGGTAACACAGACAACCAAAAATTCTAAGGTGGTCATAGGTGGGGATTCAGCAGTAAAGAATTTTGGTGGATGTCCTATTTTGAATGGCACGGGTAGGTAGAATGTTGAGAATATTTTATACCATTTTAATGCATATACCAAAAAATTAAGGGGGAGAGACGCATGAAAAAAGAGGGTACGAATCATATTATTAATGGTTCAGAGAATTCTTTCGGCTTTTCCATTTTGAGGGGAGGTATGGGGGCATGAGAAACAAAAAATCATGTCGTTAGCCGCACAGAAATTATGAAAAGAGGAATTATTAAACTCACGACTATTATCACATTGAAACGATTTTATGTCTTTTTCAAATTGCGTTTTAACCAGTTTCCGAAACTCAACAAATTTGGAGAACACTTGATATTTGAGTTTGAGTGGATAGACCCAAAGAAAGTGAGAGAAATCATCCAAAAATATCAGATAGTATTTGTTGGCCTAAGTTGCTGGTTATAGGAGATGTCCATACATCAGCGTGAATAATATCAAAGGAAGAGAAAGTAGTACTCATAGAAGTCGTAATGGTAGTCTAACGTGTTTCCCTAACTGACACGAGGAGCAACTATGAGGAACATTCCCTTTGTTGCATTGGATTAAATTTCGATTTCTAAGAGAATAAAAAATATGAGAACCCGGATGACCAAGCCTACTATGCCACATAGAGGGAAATATGGTTGTTAAAATGGTGGGAGGAGTGACACTAGCAGCAGATGTAGGTAGGAAATAATATAGGTCCCCCTCACTATTGCATCTCCTAAGGAGTTTTCCGGTACGGAGGTCCGTTACGGAAAATCCAAACGGGTCAAAATTAATTGAGACAGAATTATCGGTGACAAATTTTCTGACAGAAATTAGATTTTTGATGATGTTTGGGGCATAAAGGACTTTTTTAAGAGAGAAGTGTGGATGCGGTGGTGGGGTAAGGGTGTGGCCAAATCCTTAAATTGCAATGCAATGACCACTACCGACCATAATAGATTGTGGAGTTTGTAACTGGCGCAATTGAGAAAGATTACCTGAATTATTGATAAGATGAGACGTGGCGCCCGTATCCATATACCACGCATTATCAGGTTGTTGGCGGGTCAAGGAAGCCATTTAGTTGTTCTAGGGTAAAGGACAAACTTTTAATTAATCTCGGGAAATGAAAGAAAGCAAAGGGCTAAAGTGCGCAGAGGAACAACAAACCGAGGGGGCAGATTGCCTCTCGGGCAGTGTGCCCCGCAGAGGAACAGCAAAAGGCTGTGGCGGTTCTCGGGCAGTGAGCCGCAGAGAGCAGAAAACAGAGGCAAAGTAAAACGTGCAGTGAGCCTCGGGAAATAAGAAGGAAAATAGAGAGTAGGGTTTAGATTTTGACTTCTGATACCATGTAAGAATGTTTAATCTCCCTTGGGGAGCATTTCTCATTAATATCAAATATATATAGGTGTAAAATGTGGAATCCTTATACAATAGATATCTTAATTCTACCATAATTACATATATCACTAAATATGGTAAATATACAAAGAGATGTACATGTCAATACATGGGATAAGGTAGGGGTATCCTATGAGATTAAATTTATACTTTGGTTGAAGGTATAACTAAACTCAATATAAATCTATACCTTCAACTAAAAAAATAAAATAAATTTAATTACAAACTTAATTCTGGGATATCTCAATTTATCTCATCAAACTTGTTATTATTTTATCTCACCTAAAAGGTAGAATAAATTAGTCTAATAATTATAATCCAAAACTATAATCCAGGAATAACTTATAGTCTGTTTGGCCAAGATTATTTTTCTTCAAAAATGTTTTTTTTTTCAAAAAGTGCTTATTTAAAAAACTGAGGTGTTTGGCCAAACTTTTGAGAGAAACTAAGTGTTTTGGGAGTGTAGCAGAAGCAGTTTTTCAGAAGCTAAAAAAAGTAGATTTTCTCCGGAAGCACTTTTTGAGAAAAATACACTTAGAATCACTTTTAAAAATGTTTGGCCAAACACAAATTGCTGCTCAAAAGTGTTTTTTAAAATTAATTGGCCAAACACAAACAACTTCTCATCAAAAGTATTTTTTAGAAAAAATATTTTTTAAAATAAACTTATTTTAGAAGCTTGACCAAACAGGTTATTAGTCCACCAACAAAACGAGCCCTAAGACTCTTAACAGTGACTCAAAATGAAGCTAATTAAGTTTGGACCGGTTTGAACAATTACTTAATTATTTATTTTGGATGTTAGGAATTATTTGTGCAAGAAATGTCCCTCTAAATATCTGTCTATATAATAAAGTTAGGCATAGATAAGGTGATGTGGTATTTCTCTATGGCCTCCATTATTATTTATATTTTTTCTCCTTTTTGGGGGTTTTTCCTATTTTTTCCATTTGTATGTTAGGTAATAAAACTTAAAATAAATCATTCATTAAACTCTCTTAATTTAATACTCCTCCACTATTCTTCTTTAATGTATAAACTTAATGGTCTTTATTTTCATTATTTCCACAACTTTTTATTACCATAACTCCTAAATAATTAATTGACATGTTCATGGCATCATTTGGTATTCTATATTATAGTCCTATAAATAGAAATTTGTTGCAAAAAGAAATGATCACATTATTCAAACTATAACAGCTTGTTTGGATAGTTGTTACTTATTTTATTGTATTTTCTTGTTAGTTTAAATACGATGTTTGTTTTGATTGTTACTTAAATTTTAATGTATCGTATCGTTAAATCCATCGTTATGTAACAATGAAAAGTCTCATTTTATGTAACGACCGATTTGGTGTTATCGCATCGTTACTTTATCTTTTTCTCAGTTTATTTTCTAATAATTTTATTTTATCATTTACCCTATCTTTTTATGGTAACTCTACCCCGTACCCTACTTTTTTTTTATAGGTTTATCATTTAAATTACTGATTTACGAGATTATGTAACGATGAAAAATAATACAATCTATCCAAGCATTTTATTAATCAAAATAATACAATACGATACAATACAACTAGATACATTATGAAACAATACGTAAAAACCATCCAAATAGAGTGTAAGTGGCATTGTAGTGTAAACATAGAGATTACGGCAACTGTGAGTATAGCATGAAATTGTTGAGGGGAGTTCCTCTCCATGATTATGTCTTCCTAAGGTGGAGGTTTGTTTCTCTTAAACTTTAAAATTCTTTCTCATTTTCATTTTCATTTTCTTCATTCAAGTTTATGATACAAATTCATGAATTATGTCCTTTCAGAACCAAAGAAAAATAAGTCCAAAAATAGTTACTATTAAATTTACAATCGTCTCTTTCTTAAGATGGTTAAGTGATCACATTTTAATGTGTGTGAACGCTTTCAATTAGTCAATACCTATCTTGAATTGTTTCAACAAGTATGTTTTCTTCTCAAGTACTATGTTCCTTTGGTTAGTTAATTGGTTAGCTCATAATAGTTGTTAAAAGGCCTACACACATATAAGAGTTTTTGAAAACCATATTTTGAGGTCTTTGAAATATTTGGTCAAATTAATATCTAAAGTATCATTTATTATTGTCACGCCCCAAACCATGATTTGGGCGAAACACGACACTCGGTGCTTGGCTGCATATGACCGAGCGAACCACATGACTTGATTGTCAACATACACTAACATGATAATATAAACCTGTAAATCATAATACTGAATATAATAGTCTGAAAATATAATTTGTGAAATCATCTGAGTAAAACATGTTAAGTCTAAAAATATAATGCTAACATAACTGACATGACATGATACTGGACTAGTCTATGAAATTTCTGACATGAGTCTGAAAAACTATCTACCAGGACAAGCGCTTGGCATACCTCTACTAATGATGCAAAATCATAAAATACTTAGACTGACACTCCGAATGAGATGGAGCTCACCAAATAGCTGAATCTGAAGCAATCCTACTGAGCAGATTTGTTTCCCTGAAACTCAGCACCTGCACCACGAAGTGCAGGCCCCATGAAAAGGGACGTTAGTACATTTGAATTGTAATGTATGTAAAGCAACTAAAAAAAATAAGCAGACACAATAAATAATAGGACATGAACTGAAACTGAAATATGAACATGAGTATAATATAACATGTGTAAAATCTGTAAACTGTATATGTATATATATTTGTATATTTGTGGGGAGAGAAACAATCAAACCGACATGAACCACCACACGAAAACATGGAGTCTGATCTTTGCCCGATCAACTAAGCCATCTAGTAATTTATCGGAGTACGAGAGATGAACATGATGGATCCAATAAATAATTTGAAGGTATCGTCCTCTGGCGAAGCGACTCTTATCCTACGTTGGCATACGTAGTTTTAGGTTATCCGAGCCTTCTCGGTAATCTGTGCAACTCTCAAAATATGTACTTGAAAATAGTGGTTTGAAAGCCCATGAGTTTCATGAAATAGCTTGTAATTTCATGAATTTCACATGCAAAGAAATACATAATATCACTTGTATAAATTATGAAAACATATATAACTTCATGAAACTGAGTAAATATAATCGTAACTTGTATTTAAGAACTCGTGGAAAGTAAGGCATGGGTTCATGGATTACGGACATGTTCATGACAATCATAACGACCACTAATGAATACAATTGATGAATAATAATATAAACATGACATATTATTCATATAGTTAGGGTTATCATAGTATTAGAACAAAAACCCTAAGTTATAGAATTTTCATGGTTTCATGGAATGTGGCGTGGGGAAGAACATAGATATTCCCACACATGGATAGAAGCTCTGCATACCTTAATCGCTCTAATACTTATAATAAAATTCAAACTTTGAAGAAGAATCCCAAAGATTGCACCTTGAACCTTGAGTTGGGTATAACTTGAAAACTCTAGGTTAGGAACAATGAATTCTATTTAGGAATTAATTATACTATGTTAGAATCGCATGGAAATTCATGGAAAAAACTTACCTTGATGTAGGAGATGGTTGGAAAGAGAGAACCTTCGTTCTAGGGCTTGAAAATATGAAAATTTGATTTTTAGAATCAAGTATCGTATTTATATTGTTTGCTGTCAGGGGACTTTGACGGTCCATTCAATGGTCTCTGAGTCTGGGCCATCAATATTTTGACGGTCCATCGAATGTTTGATGGTTCGTATAATCTGACTGTACCATCGTTTTTTGAAGATTTCCAAAGAGTGGTGAAATATGGAATTAAGAAATAGAGAAGATTGACGTGCCGCCAATAGTTTGACGATATGTAGAATTCACAACTTGACCATCATTTTCAAAAGTGAATATCGACGGTTCGTTTGACGGACCGTAAAATATTTTACGATCCATACTTCTTGCCGTTAAATTTCCTCTGCAGAGCTGAACATGGTTTTCTAACGTAAACTCCCCATTTTAGTTTCCTACACTCGTGGATCATGAATAAGACTTAGTTTAAAGGTACGAGGTGTTACAATATCTTCCTCTTGGGATCATTCATACTCAAATGATAGGTCATAGTTAGAAATAAGACTGGACATAACATGAGTACATGAACGTGAAGAAACATGACATGAAACATGGAAATTGAACTGACATAATTACTTGAAAACATGGACATAGGACATGAGTACTGAATACATGAACGTGAATTATAAGACATGAATATTTAGGGTATTTACCTTGTTCATTTTCTGCATGCTCCTCAAATAAATGCAGATATTTGGACTTCTTCGGTTTCCCATGTAGCCTCCTCAACACTCTGACTTCTCCACAATACTTTCACTGAGGTAATTTCCTTAGTTCTCAACTTTTGAATCTGACGATCCAAAGTAGCCACAGTAATCTCCTCATAGGTCAAATCATCCTTAATTAAAATATAATTAGTAGGAACAACCAACGATGGGTCTCCCACACACTTTCTCAACATGGACACATGAAACACCGGATGAACAACAACCAAGTCTTGTGGCAATTCAAGTTCATAGGCCACTTGGTCAACTCTCCTCAAAATCATGTATGGTTCGATATATTTGGGACTGAACTTCCCTTTCTTCCCAAACCTCATGACACCTTTCATAGGTGATACTTTCAGAAATATTCAATTATCAACTTGAAACTCCAAGTCTCTGTGTCTCACATCTGCATAAGATTTTTGATGAATCTAAGCTGTTTTTAAATGCTCCTGAATCAACTTTACTTTCTCCAAAGACTGATAGACCAAGTCTGGTCCTAACAATTCTGTTTCACCAACTTCGAACCAACCAATTGTCTATCTACACCTTCACCCATACAGAGCTTCGAATGGTGCCATCTGAATACTAGCATGTTAACTGTTATTATAAGCAAATTCAATGAGAGGCAGATGATCATCCCAATTACCTTTAAAATCGAGAACACATACCTTCAACATATCCTCAAGAGTCTGAATAGTACGCTCTGCCTGGCCATCTGTCTCAGGATGAAAAGTTGTGCTGAGATTTACCTTGGTATCCAATCCTGTCTGAAATGACCTCCAAAAATGTGTCGTGAACTGAGCACCACATTCTAAAATAATGGACACTATGGTCCCATAAAGCCTGACAATTTCTCGGATATACAACTTAACATAATCCTCTATTGAATCTGTGGTCTTGACTGGTAAAAAGTAGGCTGATTTAGTCAGTCAGTCCACAATAACCCAAATTAAATCATGTCTTTGGATTGAGCGAGGTAGACCTGTTATGAAGTCCATATTTATCATCTCTCATTTCCAAATAGGAATATCAATGGTCTGAGTCATCTTCTCTGCTTGAGATTCATCTCCCGCTGTTTGAAAATATACTGAAGGCTCTTGTGATCTGTGTAAATATCGACATGAACTCCATACAAATAATGATGTCATATCTTGAGTGCAAAACTCACGGCTGCCTAAGTCATGAGTCCGATAGTTCTTTCCATGAGCTTTAAGCTGTCTGGATGCATAAGCTATAACCTTTCCATATTGTATTAAAACACACCCAAGACTAATCCCAGAAGAATAACAATAGACAACGAACCCCTCGGCCCCCTCTGGCAATGTCAACATTGGAGCAGAAGTCAATCTCATTTTTAATTCTTCGAAACTATGCTCACATGCATCTGACCACTGAAATCTAATTTTCTTCTGAGTCAACCTGGTCAATGAAGCTGAGATGGAAGAAAAACACTCTACAAAGCGTATGTAATATCCTTCCAGACCCAAGAAACTCTAAATATCTGAGGTATAAGTGGGTTTGGGCCCATTCTTAACAACTTCTATTTTTTGAAAATCAACCTGGATGTCTTCGCCTGAAATCACATGGCCTAAGAATGCCACTGACTTAAGTCAAAATTCACACTTGGAAAATTTCGCATAAAGCTTACGGTCCTTAAATGTCTGCAACACTATTCTGAGATATTCTGCATGATCGGCCTCACTATGGGAATAGACTAGAATATCATCAATGAAGACAATAACGAAAAGATCGAGATAAGGCTTGAAGACCCTGTTCATAAGGTCCATGAAAGTAGCTGGGGCATTTGTCAATCCAAACAACATGACATAAAATTTGAAATAACCATAACGAGTTCTGAAAGTGGTTTTCGAAATATCAACTTCCTTAATCTTAAGTTGATGGTACCCTGATTGAGGGAAATCTTGGAATAACACTGAGCACCCTGAAGTTGGTCAAATAAATCATTAATTATGGGAAGAGGATACTTGTTCTTAATTATGACATTTTTAACTGCCGGTAGTCAATGCACATACGCAAAGACCCATATTTCTTCCAAACAAACAAGACCGGTGCACCCCAAGGTGAGACACTTGGTCTGATGAATCCCTTATTAAAGAGATATTTCAACTGGGCCTTTAATTCTCGTAACTCTACTAGAGTCATTTTGTATGGCGGAATAGATATCGGCTTAGTGTTGGGAAGTAGATCAATTCCAAAGTCAAACTCTATGTTAGGAGGATCTCCGAGAAGATCCTCAAGAAAGACTTCTGAAAACTCATTGACAACTGGTACGGATTGAAGAATTAAGGTATGGGTATCTGCATCCATAACCCGAACTAGATGGTAAATATACCTCTTGGATATTAACTTTTTGGCTTTAAGATAGGAAATAAACCTACACATGAGTGCTATTGCATCACCCTTCCATTCCATGATTGGTTCACCAGGAAATTCGAAACATACAATTTTGGTTCTACAACCTACTGTGGCATAACATGAAGACAATCAATACATACCTATGATTACATCGAAGTCTACTATTTCTGACTCTACCAAATTAGCTATGGTAATACAGTGATAGAATTTAACTGGACAATCCATATATCCCCGACTGGCTATAACTGACTCACCACTGGAGTGGACACTTCATAGGGTTTATGCAACTTTTCTAGTTCTATCCCAAAATTCTTAACAACAAATGGGGTTACATATGACAGAGTGGATCCAGGGTCCATAAGAGCATAAACGTCAAAAGTGAATACATTGAGTATACATGTGACCATATTTGCGTGGGCCTTTGTATCTTGTCGGCATGCTAGTGCATACAAGCGGTTTGAACCTCCGCTTACGTTACTGGACTTAGCTGGACGTCATGACTAGGCCTGAGAATTATGGGGAACTATTGAATTTATGGACTAAGTCACATTCCCTTCTGTACCCTGTCTCGCTGATGGGAAATATCATTGAAATTGACCCCGCTGGCCACACCCAAAACAGACATCCATACCCAAGCGACACTCCCTTGGGTGCCTCTTACCACACTTATCATAAACTGGATTACTGAAAGAACTTTGACCTACATTGGCCTGTGACTGGGAGCATGATGCTATTAAATTCTACTTCCTTTTATCATTCCTGAACTTTGGGGTTGGGGCACTAGTTGAAGATGGAGCAGGTCCTGATGACCTATTTTTAAAGAATTGTTTCCCTCCACCTCCCCATGACTGAAGCGATCTGAAGACTTGGCTCTTTTGTTGGATTCCATGTTTTTCTCCTTCTGTAATGTTTTCTCTTCCTTTAACCTATTCTCATTACCCTGTATAAAAGCAACTATCTTTGTAATAGTTATCTCCTTGTTTGAGCTTTAATATTTGTTGCATCATATAAATGGGGATCAAGGCCATATACAAAATACCTAACTCTGACCCTCATGTCTTGGACCATATATGGAGCATACTTTGCCAAAGAGATAAACTGAAGATAGTATTCATGCACAGTCCTGCCATTCTGCTTGAGCATTTTAAATTCCACAGTCTTAGCCTCTCTGACTTCTATTGACAGAAAGTGCTCAATGAAGGCATCTGCGAACTCATCCCAAGTCACTGGAGGTGCATCTTCCCCACGGGACTAGCCTCATCACTCATACCATATGTTAGCAATATCCTGTAACTGATGAGCTCCAAACTCTACTGCCTCTACCTCATTAACATGCATCACACAAAAGATTTTCTGAAGCCCATCAATGTAGTTCTGTGGATCTTCTTTCTTACAAGACCTTATGAACACCGAAGGGTCTATGCGAAGAAACTCACCAGTCCTGAAACTGGATGACTCTCCATTCATCCCCGTACATGGAGTCGTTCCCTGACGTTGGGCTTGAGCCGACACAAGTTGGGTGAGCATTTGAATAGCTCCCCTAACATCAGAGTCCATAATATAACTTGTATAAATCATGAAAACATATATAACTTCATAAAACTGAGTAAATATAATCATAACTTGTATTTAAGAATTCATGAAAAGTAAGGCATTGGTTCATGAATTACGGACATGTTCAGGACAATCATAACGACCACTAATTATTACAATTGGTGAATAGTAATATAATCATTACATAATATTCATATAGTTATAGTTATCATAGTATTAGAACAACAACCCTAAGTTATGGGATTTCATGGTTTTATAGAAACGTGGTGTGGGGAAGAACATGGATATTTCCATACGTGGATAGAAGTTTTACATACCTTAATCTCTCCAAGACATGTAATAAAAAATACGAACTTTGAAGAAGAACCCCAAAGATTGCACCTTGAACCTTGAATTGGGTTTAACTTAAAAAAAACTCTAGGTTATGAACAATGAATTCTATTTAGGAATTGATTATACTATGTTAGAATCGCATGAAAATTCATGGAAATGACTTACCTTGATGTATGAGATGGTTGAAAAGAGAGAACCTCCATTCTAGGACTTGGGAATATGAAAATCATATTTTTAGAATCAAGTGTCGTATTTATACTATTTGCTGTCGGGGGATTTTGACGGTCCGTCGAATGTTTGATAGTTTGAGTCTGGGCCATCAATATTTTGACAGTCCAGATTGACGGTCCGTATAATCTGATCGTACCGTCATTTTCTGAAGATTTTTAGAGAGTGGTGAAATCTGGAATTAAGAGACGGAGAAGATTGATGGTCCGTAGAATTCAAAACTTGACCGTCATTTTCGAAAGTGAGTTTTGACGGTTCATTTGACGGACTGTAAAATATTTTACGGTTCGTACTTCTTGCCATCAAATTTTCTCGCAAAGCTGAACCTGGTTTTTCAACGTAAACTCTCCTTTTTTATTTTCTACACTCATGAATCGTGAATAAGGCTTAGTTTTAAGGTACGAGGTGTTACAATCACAAAGATAAAACATGAGAATGAATTATGTAAAAAAGCTGAAAAGAATAGCATAGCGCAACTAGACGAGAATAAGGTGAATTAGTATAATGACCACCAAATGAAAAGATGTATAATGTGACTCCTGCGTAATAGATCTCTTTGATTATTCATATTTGTCATCTTAGAACTTTATTTTCTGATTTAATATCTTTTTTGCTTTTTCTATGATTTTTGTTTCATTCTTGGTGAGTAAAAATGCTTTCTATGCATGTTAGAGAATGATTTTTTCCCTTAATATTTCATCTACGTTAGTTACACATGTGAACAAAAATATGACCATTTTGGGATAGCTGGAACGAAAATCATGAGAAGAAAGAACAGTTCACAAGACAATTGTAAGTCTACGACCGAAGGCAAAAGACAACACAATACTTATCTTTTTCTTATTTTCTTAAATATAGATTTAATCAGTTTCAACCTTATTTATTGAGATTCATCATTATATATAATACAACATGTAAGTGTTCATGTTTTATGTTACAGGTTTTGATTGTCATATAACCATATCAAAAGAAATTGTTGGGGTAAGTAAGAACAAAATTTTAAACTTCTGTTGTGTCTTACTTATGTGTTTTGAACCCAACAAATACCTACAGTTTGAGACATACAATGTGAAAAGAACATGTAAAGTAGGAAAATGTCTAGAATTGTGAAAAATACTTTTGACTCAATGCGAACAATAACGCGTTTATACCGAATATTGTTTTTCGTAATATTTGGAGGTAGAAAATGGCACTAGGTAGCTACTTTTAGGATTTGATGTTGAAGTCTTAGTCAGCATTTACAAATTAAATGTTTAGTCATAATTTAAAGAGTGGATAAATATCATTTTTCTTCATTTCCGTTTCCTCAAATTTCAATGTATCCTGAAATTTAATTTTTCAGTTCAATCAATTTAATTTTCAATTGAAATTTTATAACATAATTTAATTTTTCAGTTCAGAAATTCAAGATATTGTGTCCTTAAATTTCATATTTTCAATTCAATACTTTAGCACAGTTTCATTTTTCAGTTCAAACTCTGAGGGTTTAAATTTTGGTATTCTGAAGTTTAATTTTTATCACTTCAAACTCAAACTTCATGGATATTATGTTCTTAAGTTCGACTATATACGTACTTAGTTTAAATTTCAATAGTCTTGACCATTTTGATGTAGCTTTCTTGCCGAAAGAGAAAAAAGAAATATAGTAAAATAACTACTAGAATTAAATAGGCTTTGGATGACTAAAACGACACACATGTTCATGAAAATGGTCATTTAGTTTGAATTACAGTTCAAACTTCAAGAATTTGTGTCATTAAACTAATTCAATTCATGTAAGAAAAAATTTACAAACCTTATATGATTGAGAGTTGGGACCTTGATTGCAATACATTTAAAACATAAGTAATTTGCAAACTCTAATTAAAACTTTTTTTGACAATAATTAAAACTTAAATATATAGTATATATAGTGGCTCAAAAATTGGCTATTGGTGGTTATAAAACTTTCAGAATTTGTAATTATATGTCATAACATTTGTGTGACGGTGAAAACATATCCTTAAAGTTAAAATAAGAAATTTAAGTTAACTTATTTCTAAATTTAAAAAGTTATCTTTCTTTTTTAACGAACTAAGGCGTATTATTTTTTACCCATAACTGGAAATCACTTTCAACAACCCAAAAGCAGACAATAAACCAAATCCCACCTTATCTAGGTACAACATATATGCACTACAACTTGTGGAGATAAATAGTTCAATAGATATCACAACTTTAAACTTAGCTGTGGAACACAACTTTTTCATGATAAGAATTCAACATAATATAAATACATACACTTCAAAAAACAACAACTACGTATACTTAATTTTAAGGCTAAAAATTAAATGGCTGCAAGCAATCAAGAGCTTGATTATGAGTTCCTACCATATCTTAGAGTTTACAAAAATGACGAAGTTGTGAGACTTTTGGCCACTGATTCAATTCCACCAGGTACTGATTCTCAAACTGGAGTTGCATCAAAAGACATTTCAAATATAGTCCCTGATTCTGAAGTTTATGTTCGTATTTATCTCCCAAAAATTCCTGATAACCAAAAATTCCCAGTTGTTATTTATTTCCTGTTAGTAATCTGTACTCCAAAAAACCAGTAAACAATAAACACTGAAAGTAAACAAAATCAGTGTTGAAAAATAAGAATAATTTTTCAGAATATAATCGAGCCCACTTAGTTCAAAGTGTGTCCTTAAGGAAATTATTCCCCTCACAGTACTCGAGGTTGATGGAATATCCCCTCCCAGGATAGAACGATTATCTTACCAGAATAGTAGTACTCCAAACTCTGGTAGCGGCGAACCACTCAACAGTAGTATATCACACAGAATTGATTCGTGCAGAAGAAGAAGAAGATTTTGTAGTTCAGAAAATTAGTAAGTAAAATTCTGAGGAATCAAACGAATTTATAGCCATGGAAGTACTGTTTCTGAAGGTTTGCAACCCTTCTGAACAGTCACTAAAACTGGTGGGAAATTTAAATGTGGGAAAGAAACCGGGTCGCGGGTCAGACACGCGGATCCGGCCGGGTAGCAGGTCAGGGTCACTAACGGGTAGGATTGAATAAGTTAATTAATTTAATTAAATAATAATTAATTAAATAATTAAAATTAAAAAAAATTTGGTCCAAAAAGATTATCAATCAATCCGATCATTTGACCAAATCCAAATCCAAATCCGAAGCCGAGCCGAGCAGAAGCCGAAGCAGAGCCGAGCGAGCGACGACGACGGCGCGAGGGGTCCTTGCCCCCTCAACCCTTTTATTGACAAGAAGAAGTAATTCTACTTATAAGTAGAAGAACTTTTCTTTCCACTACCGATGTGGGACAACTCCCACTTTTCTTTCCACTACCGATGTGGGACAAATGATTATTTTATAGAGCAAGAGGGAACTCCCTCCATTTTCCATTCAATCTATCATTTAAACCCAACAATCCCCCACATGAATGGGGAATGGCTATAAGATAAAGGAATGCGCGGACAAGTGTGATATACAAGCGAGAATTGACTGCATCTGGATAAGTAGGTTTCCCTTTGAACTTTCCGTAGTGAACTTATATCGGATATACTCGATCAATCGGTAGATTTGATATCTTTGAACCGTCAAACTTTGTTGTATACCTAGACAACATAAGTCACACAATCAACCCTCAACCATTTATGGTTCTCACGGTTGTGTTCGTTTCAGCCATGAACACCTCCTGATTTCATGAGTGTGTAGAGAATGGGCCTTTACTGTCATTCCCCTTTAAAGCGGCTTACACTTAACACTCACATAGGTGATTTCTAAACATGTGGTCCTATAGCCACATTATCTGGTCATACACTGCTAGATTTAGATAATCATTAAAGAACATTAATGCTTTATTAACTCATTAACAAGCCATAAGGTTTTATCCTTATTTCTGAACATTGTCTTCATCCGAGAATGGGTTGAGTTATTTGACAATGTTGAACCGTCAGTCACAACTTTGTTTGATCTCCTTGAACCTAGCTCTTGGGATCTCCAGTCTGCTAGGTAGAGTTACCGACATGATGACTTGTCATCGGCCTTAACCCCATTCCCATTGATGATCTACTAACTCCCTCTCTAGATAAGCCTTTTGTAAGCGGATCCGCCACGTTATCTCTTGACTTTACATAGTCAATCGTGATAACGCCACTAGAGAGGAGTTGTCTAACGGTATTGTGTCTTCGTCGTATGTGACGAAATTTTCCGTTGTACATTACGCTCTCTGGCCTACCTATTGCTGCTTGACTGTCACAATGTATACATATAAGAGCCAAAGGTTTGGGCCAGAATGGAATATCTTCTAAGAAATGTCGGAGCCATTCAGCTTCTTCACCGGCCTTGTCTAAAGCTATAAATTCAGATTCCATTGTAGAGCGGGCGATGCATGTCTGTTTTGATGATTTCCAAGACACAAATCCACCCCCAATTGTGAAAACATAACCACTCGTGGATTTAACTTCAAATGACCCGGTGATCCAATTTGCATCACTATATCCTTCGATCACGGCGGGATATTTGTTATAATGCAAAACATAGTCTTGGGTGTGTTTTAAATACCCCAAGACTCGTTTCATTGCCATCCAATGAGTTTGATTGGGATTACTCGTGAATCGACTCAGCTTGCTTATAGCACATGCTATATCTGGTCGTGTACAATTCATAATATACATCAAATTTCCCAAAACTCGTGCATAGTCCAATTGTGATTCACTTTCACCTTTATTCTTTTGAAGTGCAAAACTTACATCAATTAGAGTCTTTACAACATTGAAATTTAAATACTTAAACTTGTCAAGTACTCTTTCAATATAATGAGACTGCGATAATGCTAGACCTTGTGGAGTTTTATGAATTCTGATGCCTAAGATCAAATCAGCAACTCCTAAGTCTTTCATATCAAATTTGCTAGCCAGCATACGCTTCATAGCATTTATATTGGTAATATCTCTACTCATTATCAACATGTCATCAACATATAAACAAACAATGACTTCATGATTTGGAGTATTTTTAATGTAAACACATTTGTCACACTCATTAATCTTAAATCCATTTGCCAACATTGTTTGGTCAAATTTCGCATGCCATTGTTTGGGTGCTTGTTTAAGTCCATAAAGTGACTTAACAAGTTTGCACACTTTCCTTTCTTTACCGGGAACCACAAAGCCCTCAGGTTGTTCCATGTAAATTTCTTCCTCCAATTCTCCATTTAAGAAAGCTGTCTTGACATCCATTTGATGGATTTCAAGACCATATCTACTTGCCAGTGCTACTAACACCCGAATAGATGTTATTCTTGTTACCGGCGAGTATGTGTCAAAGTAATCAAGGCCTTCTTTTTATCTATAACCTTTGACCACAAGTCTTGCCTTATATTTGTCAATAGTGCCATTAACTTTCATTTTCCTTTTAAAAATCCATTTTGATCCTAAAGGTTTATTTCCAGGAGGAAGATCAACCAATTCCCATGTATGGTTGTTCAAAATTGATTCAATCTCACTATTGACTGTCTCTTTCCAAAATGCTGAATCAGAAGAAGACGTCGCTGCTTTAAATGTTTGAGGCTCATTTTCAAGCAAGAATGTCACAAATCTGGTCCAAAAGAAGTAGATGTCCTTTGACGTTTGCTACGCCTTGCATCCACTTTACTTGGTGTATTTTCCTTTGGTTCTTCCCGCGGTCGTTTAGATCTTTCACTTGACGACTCACATTCAGTTTTATACGGATAAATATTTTCAAAGAATTCAGCATTAACTGATTCAATTACCGTATTAACATGAATTTCGGGATTGTCCGATTTGTGAACCAAAAACCGACAAGCTTTGCTGTTTGTAGCATAACCAATAAAAACACAATCCACAGTTTTTGGTCCGATTTTTACCCTTTTGGGCAAAGGAACTTGGACCTTTGCTAAACACCCCCACACTTTGAAATATTTCAAGTTGGGTTTTCTTCCTTTCCATAGTTCATATGGAATAGATTGTGTTTTGATGTGGGGCACCCTGTTGAGTATTCGGTTAGCTGTAAGGATAGCTTCCCCCCACAAGCTTTGCGGTAAACCAGAACTTATTAGTAAGGCATTCATTATTTCCTTTAATGTTCGATTTTTCCTTTCCGCAATTCCATTTGATTGTGGTGTGTAAGGGGCAATAGTTGATGAATAATTCCATATTCTAAACATATCTCTGCAAAAGGAGATTCGTACTATCCTCCCCTATCACTTCTAATCATTTTTATCTTTTTATTCAATTGATTTTCCACTTCGTTTTTGTATTGCTTAAATGCATCAATTGCTTCATCCTTACTATTAAGCAAATACACATAACAATATCGAGTGCAATCGTCAATAAAAGTTATAAAATACTTTTTCTCACCGCGAGATGGTATTGACATCATATCACATATATCTGTGTGAATTAAGTCTAAATGATTTGAATTCCTATCAATAGACTTATATGGATGTTTAACAAACTTAGATTCGACACAGATTTCACATTTAGATTTATTACACTCGAATTTAGGCAATACTTCTAAATTAATCAATTTTCGCAAGGTTTTGTAGTTGACATGTCCTAAACGAACATGCCATAAATTATTTGACTCCAATAAGTAAGACGAAGCTGAATTCTTATTAATACTGTCAACAACCATTACATTGAGTTTGAAAAGGCCCTCGGTGAGGTAGCCCTTTCCTATGAACAAATCATTCTTACTTTTTATAATTTTCTCACTAACCAACACACATTTAAACCCGTTTTTGACGAGTAGTCCGGCTGAAACTAAATTCTTCCGAATTGTTAGAACGTGCATAACATTGTTGAGAGTCAGGACCTTGCCGGAAGTCATCTTCAGAAGTATCTTCCCATATCCTTCAACCTTGGCTATTGCAGTATTTCCCATAAACAGTACCTCTTTCGGTCCAGCGGGAGCATAGGTTGCAAATGCTTCTTTTGTAGCGCAAACATGTCGAGTGGCACCAGAATCAAGCCACCACTCCTTTGGGTTTCCAATCAAATTGCACTCCGATAGCATTGCACACAGATCATCCATATCATCATTCTTTTCCACCATATTGGCTTGTCCTTTTCCCTTGTTCTTTTTCGGGAGACGACAATCTGGGGCTTTGTGGCCAGCTTTCCCACAATTAAAGTAGTTGCCCTTGAACTTTTTCTTGTTGGAATCCTTCTCCTTTCCAGAAGGCCTCTTCCTTTTCTTGTTCTTTTTCAGAGCAGCATCTTCAACGATGTTTGCCCCTTCAATTGGTGAAGTCTTACGGTACCTCTTCTCAGCGGTTTTGTTATCTTCTTCGATCTTGAGACGAATCACAAGATCTTCCAACTTCATTTCCTTTCTTTTGTGCTTAAGATAATTCTTGAAATCTTTCCATGAGGGCGTGAACTTCTCAATCATTGCAGCCACTTGAACGCTTCATTTACTACCATACCTTCAAAGAATAAGGTCATGGAAGATAAGTTGAAGCTCTTGAACTTGGGTTCCAACGGTTTTCCATCCACCATTTTGTAGTCTAGGAATTTGGCAACCACAAACTTCTTCAAACAAGCATCTTCGCTTTGTACTTCTTTTCAAGTGCACTCCATAGTTCTTTGGAAGTCTCTTGCCCGTAGACGTTGTACAAGTCATCTTCTAAGGCACTCAAAATGTAGCCTTTGCACAAAAAGTCACTGTTTCCAAGCCTCGGTAACCATGAACTTTTGGTTGTCGTGCATGTTGGCGGCAGCACGGAGGGTCCTCATTGGTGAACTTTTGCATACCAAGGGTGGTAAGCCAAAAGAACATTCTTTCTTTGCCATCCTTTAAAGTTGGCACCGTGAACTTCACAGGTTTCTCACGGTGGCACAATGCAGTACGGTCGTAGGAGTAACCATTGGTACAAGAATTGCAGAGGTAGTTCCAGTCTCAATTGCCATTATTCGCTTGTCATCACAAATCGACAAACTGTTTTAGTTAATAAAACCAGAATAGCAATTCAATCACAGACTTAAACGATGAAGATTTTATTTCTTCAAATTGCAGTATAATTATGAAACTTTAGTATTCCAACGAAGTTTTTATATCTTCGAGTCAGAATACTAATAATCATATGGAGTAGAAAACTGCACAAATTTTAATCTCCAAACCAGAATACAACAACGATGAAGTTTTTATGTTCTTCAAATCATTGTACAAGTATGAACTTTAATATTCCAACGAAGTTTGTATGTCTTCAAGTCAGAATATGAAATTTCAGACGGAGTAGAAAACCACACAGGTTTTAGTCTCCAAAACAAAATACAGATTAATCTAAAAATATAATTTCCTTAAGATTGTTAGTAATCTGTACTCCAAAAAACCAGTAAACAATAAACACTGAAAGTAAACAAAATCAGTGTTGAAAAATAAGAATAATTTTTCAGAATATAATCGAGCCCACTTAGTTCAAAGTGTGTCCTTAAGGAAATTATTCCCCTCACAGTACTCGAGGTTGATGGAATATCCTCCCAGGATAGAACGATTATCTTACCGTAATAGTAGTACTCCAAACTCCTGGTAGCGGCCGAACCACTCAACAAGAGTATATCACACGTAATTGATTCGTGCAGAAGAAGAAGAAGATTTTGTAGTTCAGAAAATTAGTAAGTAAAATTTCGAGGAATGAAACGAATTTGTATCCATGGAAATCTTGTTTCAAGGTTTGCAACCCTTCCGAGCAGTCACTAAAGCTGGTGGGAAATTTAAATGTGGGGAAAGAAACCGGTCGTGGGTCGACACGCGGATCCGTAGAGTAGCAGTCGTGGTCACTAACGGGTAGGATTGAATAAGTTAATTAATTTAATTAAATAATAATTAATTAAATAATTAAAATTAAAAAAAATTTGGTCCAAAAAGATTATCAATCAATCCGATCATTTGACCAAATCCAAATCCAAATCCGAAGCCGAGCCGAGCAGAAGCCGAAGCAGAGCCGAGCGAGCGACGACGACGGCGCGAGGGGTCCTTGCCCCCTCAACCCTTTTATTGACAAGAAGAAGTAATTCTACTTATAAGTAGAAGAACTTTTCTTTCCACTACCGATGTGGGACAACTCCCACTTTTCTTTCCACTACCGATGTGGGACAACTCCCACTTTTCTTTCCACTACCGATGTGGGACAAATGATTATTTTATAGAGCAAGAGGGAACTCCCTCCATTTCTCATTCAATCTATCATTTAAACCCAACATTTCCATGGTGGAGGATTTTGTATGTTCACTCCATCTTCGTCACACTATTATAATTACCTTAATGCACTTGTGTCCGAATCGTGAATTATCGCGGTTTCCGTTCATTATGAAGACCCCTGAATATCATGTTCCCATTGCATATGAAGATTCATGGCAAGCACTACAATGGGTATTTTCTCATTGTAACGGCGACAGCCGTGAGCCGTGGCTGAATGAACGCGAAATCCGCGCGCGTTTTCCTCTCTTGCGATATCGCCGGAGCTAACATAGGGCATACTGTGGCTATGGCTATTGGAAGTGTTGAGCCAATGGTTGGTATTCTTGGTGTTGCTTTAATCCACCCGTATTTTTGGGGGTCGGATCCAATCGGGTAGGAGGATTTGTGCCCGGATAAGAAGGTGCATGTGGATAGGATGTGGTCGTTCGTGTGTCCTTCGAATCCGGAGAATAATGACCCGAGGGTTAACCTGATAGCGAAAGGTGCACCAGGTTTAATGAGCCTGGGATGTCGGAGAGTCTTGATTTGTGTGGCGGAAAAGGATATTTTGAAGGATAGAGGATGGGCCTATTATTATGCGTTGGGCCGGAGCGGGTGGATGGGTGTGGTTGAGATCTGAGAAACACAAGGGGATGACCATGTATTTCATTTGAATGATTTGCACTGTCAAAAGGCCCAAGATTTGATCATGGATTTGGCTCATTTCTTCAACAGGGAAATGCCTCATTTTCTTTAGATGAAATTTTTTTTTGGTTATGGATTTATGAAGTATAATGCTTTTAGTCAATTATGTAATATTCTCTAGTCTGCTTGAACAATTTGAAAAATATTTGTATTATTTCAACCCAATCTTTCTTTTATTAATAGCATTCAATCTTTCTCTAGTGTTTGAAACAGTAGAGTATTATAAAACTGCATTATAATGCTAGGCTAACATATTAATTTTAGTGATTAAACAATTATATTAAGTGTGAACAAAATTTAAATTTGTTGGTTAAACACTTACCAGAACCAGAAAGTTGTATAGTAGGTTATCTAATAGCATAATATTCCCCAATTCCAAATGCATAGTGCTTTTGTAAATGTTAAGTTTATTAAAGAAATATCTTCCTTGATTTTATTGATGAATAATTTATAATATATATAATGTTATAAGAATATTTACTTTGATACAAACTAGGTAACTAATTAACCTAATTACAAAAGGATTATAATTCTACATAAAATAGGAGATATGCAATTAATACAATTAATGAAAGAATATTGAGAAATATTCTATTACACCCCCGCAGTCGAAGCGGGAGGTTCTCGAACACTGAGACTGGCTCGAAGATCATCAAATAGTATGCGCGGAAGTCATTTGGTGAAGATGTCAGCAATATGATATTTGGAAGGAACATGAAAGACACGAACTTGACCACGAGCCACTTTTTCGCGAACGAAATGAATGTCCATCTCAATGTGTTTAGTGCGCTGATGTTGAACGGAATTGCCGAAAATCTATATCACACTAATATTATCATAGTAGACCAGTGTTGCCTTTTGAATCGGGCAGTGAAGCTCAAGTAGAAGGTTACGGATCCAACAAGACTCAGAGACGACATTGGCAACACCTCTGTATTCTGCTTCTGCACTGGATCGGGATAGTGTAGGTTGCCTTTTGGAAGAACAAGACAATAGGTTATCTCCGAGGAAAACCCAATAACCATACGTGGAGCGTCGGGTGTCAGGACATCTACCCCAATCAGCATCATAAAAATCAGTGAGACCAGTGAGCGAAGACATGTATAGATGTAATCCGAAGTGAAGTATACCTTGGACGTATCATAAAATACGTTTGAGGGCATGCGTGTGTGCTTCCGTCGGAGTGGCATGTGTAAGCAGATTTGTTTCATGGCATATGATATGTCTGGTCTCATGAATGTGAGGTACTGTAGGACCTCAGCCAGGCTACGATAGTGAGTCGGGTCTGAATATGAAGGGTTGGAATCGGCGCTGAGCTTGGAATTGATATCTATAAGCGTGTAGGATGGTTTGCAAGATGTCATTCCTGCACGGTCAAGGATATCTTCGGCGTACTTCTTCTGACATAGAAATAGGCCACCAGAATGTCAAGTGATAGAGATGCCTAAGAAATAACTCAGGCTCCCCAGATCTTTCATAGCAAACTCAGAGAAAATGAGAGATATAATGGACCGGTGGAGAGCATCAGATGATGTGGTGATGATATAATAATAGGTAAGCCATGTCTGTACCCTTGTTGTAGATGAACAGGGAATGATCGGATCTGTTGTGTGAAAAACTGATATAGGAGACATAATCGGTGAACCGCTGGTACCATGCTCGAGGAGCCTATTTTAGTCCATAGAGCGATTTTCGCAACATACACACATAATCCGGATGAATAGGATTCCTGAAACCCATAGGCTAATGCATATATACCATTTCATTAAACTCATGTAAGAAGGAATTCTTGACATCAAGTTGATGAATGAGCCAAGACTTGGATATGGAAATGCTGAGGACGGTCCGAATGGTTGCGGGCTTTACGACCGGGCTGAACGTTTCATCACAATCCACTCCTACCTGTTGAGACCTGTCATCACCTACAAGACGAGCCATGTACCTCTCAAAAGAACTATCAGATTTCTTTTTATGTCTAAAAATCCACATAGAACGAATAGTGTTAACATCAGGTAGACAGAGTATTAGGTCCCACGTATTATTATCAATAAGAGCATTATATTTGTCAATAATTGCGTCTTTCCAATTAGGGTCGGACTAGGCATCCTTCGGGTTATGAGAGACAGGGGAAGAGACAACTGAAATAGAAAGGTTAAACAATCGTTTAGGTTTATGAATTCCGTGCATGGAATGAGTTTCCATGGTCTGAGAATGTGTCTCGGGAAATGGGACTGGAGGAAGGTTTGTCGCGGGACTGCTGAGAAGAGGAGAAAGAGCAAGGGTGATGGTACGGGCTGGTCGAACCTCGGTTTGCCAAGATGTGGCTGCGAAATCACCTTGAGGCGGGTTGTTCCGGGCCACCAGTGGGCAGCTAGTCCCGGACTGGGCGAGGTGGTGGCGGGTGCCAGGGTCTGGGACGGCGGACTATGTAAATGGTGAATTAGAAGAGGGTTTAGGCCATCATCTAGAAAGTCGTATGAATGTCGAGGTGGTGAATGTAGAGAGGCAAAGGGGAATTGAGACTCATCAAATAAGACATGACGTGAAATAATAATTTTACGGCTCAACAAGTCATAGCATGAGTAACCACGATGATTGACAGGGTAACCTAGAAACACCTACGGGGAAAACCGGAGTTGGAGTTTGTGAGTGGTTGGATGGAGAGGTAACAAAGACACCCAAAAGTACGCAAGTGTTGGTAGGAGGAGTTCCTACGAAAAATAGCTTGGGTGGACGACCGTTGAGCTAGAGACTTGTTTGTGATTATGTTTAGGAGATAGGTGGCCATGGAGAGTGTGTAATGCCATAATTTATGAGAAATTGAGGCGTGAGAAAGTAGGGCATGAATGAGGTTGTTTATGGTTCGGATTTTTCGTTCGACTTTACCATTTTGGGGGATGTGTGGGGCAGGAAAAACGAAAGGTAAGACCGTTTTGGATCAAAACTGTTTGAATTGGTTATAATCGAATTCCCTGCCATTGAAAACATTTAATGCTCTTTTCAAATTATTTTTTTACGAAAGCACTAAATGAAGAAAAAATAGGTAGACCTGAGATTTATTTCCAATTGAAAAAGTTCATAGAAAGTTGCAATAATCGTCCAAAAACAACACATAATATCGATGGTCAGCCGTACTCAAAATAGGGGATGTCTACAAATTACTATGTATGATATCGAAAGGCATTAAAGTACAATTTGTGGATGCAGAAAATGATAATTTGACATGTTTCCCAAAAAATGCAAGATTCACATATATGAGTCCTAGAAATACGGTTGCAATTAATAAAATTATTTTTTCTAAGGGAGCGTAAAATAGAGTCTTCCGGATGTCCTAATCTAGAATGCCATAAGGAAGATGAAAGAGCAGCAAAGGTTGAGGGAACTGAGGCTGGATTGTTGATGGCGTTTGAAATAGGGTAGAGATCTCCGGTGATTTCATATCTCATTATTCGTCTCCCTGTCGTAAAATCCTTTACAATAAAACCAAAAGGATCAAAGTAAAGGGAAACCCAATTGTCAGTTGTGAAACGTCGCACATAGATTAGATTCTTAATGAGCTTAGGGGCATGTAGGACATTTTTTAAGATTAGTGGTGAATGTGGTGGGGATAGGGAGGAATGACCAAAACTGCGGATGGGAATTTTTTGTCCACTACCAACAATAATATTCCGATTTATATTACTCAAATTGGAATAAGATGAGAGAGTACCTTGTGATGCCGTCATGTGAGATGTGGCGCCTGTGTCCATATACCAATTTTCGTCTGGAGTGTTGAGTGACATTGTGCTCATAGCTGCCTCAATGTCAGTCGGTACATAAGTCGATGACGGGAGACATATGCCGTGTAGGCCTGTTGTGGACGTGGGCTAAGTATGCCAGGTTGGGCCTATCGATTCTGAAGTGGAGTCCACGAGGATGTCGTATACGGGCAAGGAAGGGAGGCCCATGACGGTGGGGTCCATGCGATCCATGATGGTAGGAAGCCCACAATGGAGGTTGCTGCCACTGCCACTACCGCGGTCGCTGCCCGTTGTTGCCAAAATTTCTTCCACAGCAGCCCTTGTCGGACTGCCTGCTCAGGCGGTTGTTATGGGAGGAAGTGGACTGTTGCGGGTCCTCTGGCCGATGGTTCTGGTTGCCGGACCAGGAGGCCCTACTATCGGCGGAGGGCCCGATGGTGGTGGTGAGGGCGACGTCGACAATGTTGGCCCTTGTAGTGTTGTGCTTGATTTTCTGGGTTTCCTCAAGGATGAGCTTCGAACGGGCCTCATAAAACGGAGGTAACGACGTGCATTGCTGAAGGACGGTGGAAACGCCGTCATAGGATTCGTTCAAACCTGCAATAAGTTGCATGGCCAATAGCTGATTAGTGACTGGTGCGCCGACGTTGGAGAGTTGGTCGGCAATCATCTCGAGTTCTTGACAATAGGCAGATAAGATTGGGAATTATTCTGATGAACTTCCTTGAATTTATTTTCAAGGTATAACGCTCGTTGAGTTTTGTTATCGTAGAAAATATTGTCCAAACGTTCCCATATTTGGCGGGCAGTGGCATCAGTCTCAATGATGGTGTGAAACAAATTATTAGATATCGTGTCGTATATCTACTGGAGGACGGCTGCGTCCAAACGAGACCAGAGTGCATCATTAGAAGTCGAAGTCGATGGTACGTATGTAGACTTCGACGTGGGAGGGATAATGTGGTCGATAACTTAGTAAACACGACAATAGATCTTAAAAAGCTTCGCCCATGAGGAGTATTGACCCTTTTCCATCTCAAGAGTCACATGGATGAAGTTTGTAATGTTGTTTACGGCAAGTGGTAGTTGGAATTTGGTTTTGTCATCCACGAAAGAGGAAATTTAGGAGGAAGAATGGCCAAAAAAACTAGGGTTCCATCGTGGGGAAAAGAGGGGGGGTCGAGAGAGGTCAGCGGCCAGGGTTACGACGTGGGCTAGGTGCCGACGTGGAAAAAAGGTGGCGGCCGAGAAGGTGTATCGGCGGCTAGGGTAGAGTTTGTAATTTTAGGTTACTGATACCATAAAGGAATATGTTCCCTTGATTTTATGGATGACCGATTTACAATATATATAAGGTTACAAGAATATTTACTTTGATATAAACTAGGTAACTAATTAACCTAATTAGAAAATGATTATAATTTTACCTAAAATAAAAAATATACAATGAAAGAATATTGAAAAATATTCTATTATTTATAACAAAACAATGAGAACTAGCATAGTCATGTATGATTCAACACATCTCGTTTTCTTCTCTTATCTATTCTTGTTCTCCCTTTATCTAAAAAAGGAAGGAAAAAAAATGAACAACTCTCATAGCATGAGAATCATCCATAGCTCAATAATACATTTAATTTAAATGTAAATTCAAATGTCAATTTTATTATTATTTCAAATAAACATTTTTATAGCTTACCTGAGAAGTATTATTCCCTCCGTTTCAATTTAAGTGTCTTAGTTTGACTTGACACGAAGTTTAAAAAATAAAGAAACTTTTAAATCTTGTGGTCTTAGATTAAAAATGTGTGGGTTTTTTAAAATCTTGTGGTCTTAAACCTGCTTTGGAATTAGAAAACTTACTAATATAGAAAATGCCCTTTTTTTGGGACATACCAAAAACAAAAGTAAAACACTTAAATTGAGACGGAGGGAGTAACTACGTATAAATCATAATCGGCTCTTAATAGTAATTTTTTTTTATAGTGGTACTTTTTAAAATTGCAGGAATGGGATTTTTAGCTCGTTACTCTGTCATCTCATTTTATGTACGTTAATTTGACTAAACACGAAGTTTAAGAAAGTAAGAAAAACTTTTGAATCATATGATTTTAAACTAAAAATATATATACTTCCTTGGTCCCAAAATGTTTGTCATGTTTCACTTTTCGAGAGTTAAATATTATGATATTTGACCAATATTTTAAGATATATTTTTTACCATATTGATATGAGAAAAATTACAACATATACATAGTAATTTTCATATAGTTTTTGAATATTTAAATTATAATTTTAAAATATTAAATTAATCAAATATAATTTTACTTCAAAAAGGTTTTAAATGAATTTTCGAGAAGCCAAACATACAACTAATATGAGAGAGTGAGTAATAAAGTTATTCGAATCTTGTGATATAAACATGTCATATGAGATATTGGAATTAAATAGTTATATTAAAGAAACTAATGTTCTTTTTTAAATAAAAAATTTACATAAATTGGTACAATCAATAATATATCTAAATTTGTAATAGTACTCCCCTTGTTCCAAAAAGAATTTTCTTTTTAGCCCGTCCAAAAAAAATGATTTATTTTGTTTAATAATAATTTAATTTTAAACTCTATCCTTCACATAAAACGAGATAATAACCACACAAATATTTTTAACTTATTTTAGATAAAATGTTCTTTTATTTTTTTCGGAGGCTGTCAAACGAATAGTCACTCACCGAGTAGCTCGTTTTATTAGGTCATTGGAACTCGGAAATTTTCAATCTGTCCATCAATCATCACCTACAAAAATTACCACTAAAACAAAGGAAACCAAAGAAGAAAATTAGCAAAAAAAATGCAGAAACTAATACTAATGCAATCACTGTATCGTTCCGTATGTCGCAGATCTTCAGTTTTCTTGGCTACCGTCGTCAACCACCACTCCCATCGCCACCTTCATTGCTCATCTTCCTATTTTTCAGCTATTCCTACAACCCCTTTTCATGGTACTTGCATTTTCATCTCTTTTTCTTGTATATGTACTTCAATATCTGCTTATATTCCTATGTTCTTGAACATGCCCAATTTTAAAGATCTTATTCTCCTCAAAAATTGGTTAATGTTTATGCTTTTTAATACTCCCTCTGTCCCAATTTAAGTGTTTAGTTTGACTTGACATGAAGTTTAAGAAATAAAGGGAGACTTTTGAATCTTGTGGTCGTAAATTAAAAATGTGTGGTCTTTCAAATCTTGTGGTCTTAAACTTGTAGGGTTTTGTTGGGTTCAAATCACATAAGTAAGACACAACGGAAGTTTAAAATTTTGTTTCTTACTTACCCCAACAATAATTTCTGATATGGTTATACAACAATTTGAACTTGTAACATAAAACATTTACTTACAATTCTAGATAATCTGAAGTCTTTATCTACTGTTAGGTGCACACGCGATTATCCTTCCAATTTGCAAGCTCCAAGCTTCAATGTACTCCTCCTTCGGAAAGCTAGGAAATCCGGCAGAGGTTCGAGAGAGTATTTTATTCTAAGTCTTTAAGGCTTAGAATGTTATTATGAAAATTGGTGTAGAATAATGAAAATGAATGCCTCTATTGATACTTGAAAATTAAGTCAAAAAACCGGATTAGAGTTTGACCTTGAGCTTGGCCCAAAATCGACACAGAGGCGCCTGATGAATTCACGCCTTGTATGTTCCCTAGGGTATGGCCATTTCGGCGTCTTGATTGCACTACCTTGATTTAATTTCTGTGCATTCTTAATTAAATCCAAAATTCAATTTTGACTTAATTATTGCAATCATTATTCATTTAAATGTCTCGATTCCAAATCGAACATTTTAATTACTCTCTCAATACATCCTTAGATCGAAACGGACAACCGACATAGTGTGACCCTACATGCCTTCTCATATCGATATTAATCAAATTAAGGTCTACACGGAACTCCTAGACGGCGCCGGAAGACGAACTCAATATGTGAAGTACGTTTACGCGAATCCAGTAAACTTAACCTTTATGTGGTAAGATAAAATCCTTTCATTCACGACACACTCAATCAAGCTTAGGATTTGTCAAGTGTCTATTCAAATGACATAATCATTGTATCTCATTTATATTAGTTGACGACTAGACCATATTCTAAATATGTCTATTGCGTTGGCCAACGACTTAGTCAACTTAATATCACTGGGAATCCGAGTGTTCTCTCGAATATACATTCGAGAAATGAATCCTAATCTTGGCTCAACTATCACCTTCAATCCACATCGTAATGTACCCAATACAAGCCGTATCTCAACCTACAAGGCATTTGAGCGTAGGACGGGATCAAAGTACATTACTTTGTTGATAAGACGCATATTGACCTCAAGGCTAAGGACTTCTATCTCCCACACGCTGATCATACGTTAGACAAGTATAACAAACAATATATCAGCAGGGTATACCAATACTTCCAAAGTATCCATGTGTCCATCACGAGTAACCATTACTCGTAGCAGGTGAGACATACTACATCCTCTAAGGATGTGATGCAGACCACATGTCGACTTATCACATATCATCGATATTCCATTCTCGATGATCATTAGTCGAGGCTATTTTAAGAGTTACGCTCTATCATAAAATATCTCACTCTATTAATGACAACGTAAGCTCAAGGGATGCACATTAATGAATAATTACAAACACTCAAATAATAATTCAATAATTGCAAATGCCAAAATATTAATCTCCATTAATAATAATATGAATGTGTATAAAATACATTTGTCCTAATACAGATTGTCTCTAGGACATAAATATACTTTCAAAACTTGCCTTTGAATTGAAAAAGTTACTAAATATAAAAAAAGATCTTTTCAGCTACTCCTACAACCCCTTTTCGCGGTACTTACATTTTCATCTCTTTTTCTTGTATATGTGTACTTCAATATATGCTTATATTCCTATGTTCTTGTACATACCCAATTTTAAAGATCTTAATTTTATTTTGCTCAAATTGGTTAATGTTTATGCTTTTTAATGCCCTTCCGTCCCAATTTAAGTGTCTTAGTTTGACTTGGCACAGAGTTTAAGAAACAAAGGGAGACTTTTGAATATTGTGGTCTTAAATTTTCCTTGGAATTGAAAAAACTTACTAAATATAGAAAAATGCACTCTTTTCAGCTACTCCTACAACCCCTTTTCCCGGTACTTACATTTTCATCTCTTTTTCTTGTATATGTGTACTTCAATTGTTTATATTCCTATGTTCTTGGACATACCTAATTTAAAGATCCTATTTTCATTGATTTATTCTGCTCAAAATGGTACTATTTGCGCTTTTTAATATTTTTAATTGAGGTAGGATAAGTGAACAAATGATAGTTTATGTGTGTGTTGCTAACTGGTTGGTGATAATTTAGGTAGGAAACTTTCACACCTGATAGTTAAGATAGGAAACTCAAAACAAATGTGATACTTAGAGGTGTGTTTTTGATTAAGTTGCGCGGACTCTCCGTTTTGGGTGCCGTCCCCGTGCCGGATACGGGTGCGGGATACGCCCCGGATATGGTCAACCAACTTCAGATACTTTGACTTGAGTACATCGAAAATATGGGGAAAAATTGAGAGTTGATTTCTCAAAATCAAAGATAAAACGGATTTAAGAGAAGGGAAATGACATACCTTCAATATTATAATATTTTGTCTCATTTTTGCTGCTTCGTGTTTCAAAGAAACCAAGAATTCAAGGGCGTGTTCTGAGTTTGGATGGTAGACAGTAGCAACGATATATCTTTATAGCTCTATTTTTTATAATTTTGAATTTTCTTAGCCGAATCCCCGCACCCGTATGCATACCTGGATACGCACCCCCGAATTTTAAAAATTTAGATTTTTCCGAATCCGACACTCGGACACGTACCCATATCGGATACCCGCACCCAAGTCCGAGAAGCTCAGGTTTTTGACCCTTAACTCATCTTTTTATTGTCGGAAGTTGAATTTTTCAGCTTCTCCTAGAACCCCTTTTCGTGGTACTTGCATTTTCATCTTTTTTTTCGTATATGTACTTCAATATCTGCTTATATTCACATGTTCTTGGACATACCCAATTTGAAGATCCTTTTTTTATTCTGCTCAAATTGGTAATGTCCAAGTTTTTAACAGCTTCTCCTAGAAACCCTTTTCACGGTACTTGCATTTTCATCTTTTTTTCGTATATGTACTTTGATATCGGCTTATATTCACATGCAATACCCAATTTTAAAGATCGTATTTTTATTGATTTATTCTGCTCAAAATGGTAGCGTCTAGGCCTTTTTGATCTTTTTTATTGGAAGAAGTTGAATTTATAGTCCAAATGGATGTTGTTGTTAACATCCCCTTATTTTTCAGCTACACCTAGAAGCCCTTTTCGTGGTACTAGCATTTTTGTCTCTTCAATATCTGCTTATATTCATATGTTCTTGAAATACCCATTTTAAAGATCGTATTTTTATTGATTTATTCTGTTCAAATTGGTAATGCCTACGCTTTTTTTTGATCTTTTTTATTGTGAGAAGTTGAATTTATAGTCCAAATTTGGATGTTGAGGATTCGTATAGCTGATCGCGACTTGTTTGAGATAGAGACATAGTCCAATTTGATGTTGTATTTTCCCGCTATTCCTAGAAACCCTTTTCATGGTTCTAGCATTTTCACCTCTTTTTTCGTATATTCGCTTTATTATATGCTTATATTCACATGTTCTTGGACATACCCAATTTTAAAGATAGTATTTTTATTGACTTATTCTGCTCAAATTGGTTAATGTCTATGCTTTTTAATTTTTTTGATTGTGAGAAGTTGAATTTATAGTCCAAATGGATGTTGAGGATTCGTATAGCTGATCGCGACTTGTTTGAGATAGAGACGTAGTCCAATTTGATGTTGTTGTTCTCATCCTCGTATTTTTCTGCTATTCCAGAAACCCTTTTCGTGGTACTAGCATTCTCATCTCTTTTTTCGTATGTGTACTTTGAATTTGCTTGTATTCTCGTGTTCTTGTACATGCCCAATTTAAAGATCATATTTTTATTTTGCTCAAATTGGTAATGTCTAGGCTTTTTTGTTTTAATCTTTTTTATTGTGAAAAGATGAATATATAGTCCAAATTTGGATGTTGAATATTCATATAGCTGATCACGACTTGTTTGAGATTGAGACATCCAAATGGATGTTGTTCTTAGAAGTTTAATCTTAGTCTGCCTATTTGAAGAAATAATTGGAAAATAGAGCATCAAGTACAAGGATGATCTAATAGCCTCAAGTAGAGATTGGTACGATTCAGTTCAACAATTCGCTTGTTAAGCATATATAAAAAGGAGGGTGGCGGTAGAGTGGCGCCCATGAATAAGAATTGTCAAAATGTGATTGATAAAGTAAACACTAACTAGTTTGTGGTAATTGATTGCATCTTTTTTATAGTAATGGAGCAGAACCGATATTTTGGGACTCATATAACCAACCCCAACTTGTTTTAGATTAAGGGATAGTTGTGGTAAGAAGTCAAAATCTTTGAGTCTCTGCGTGAGTTTCACAAAGTATTTTAGGTCTCAAGCAACAACATACCCAGTGAAATTCCACGGGAGGGTAGAGTGTACGCAGACCATATTCCTACCTTGGGAGGTAGAGAGACTGTTTTCGGTAGACCCTCGGCACACGCAATCCAAAGCAATATAAAAAGTCATGACAAAAAATACTATAAAAAGCAGTATAAAGCAGTCCGAAAAAAATAACAAATGAATACGATGATCAAAGTACAAGAAACAACAAATAACAAGTAGAAATAGAATGACAAGAAACTACAAGAGTAATGATACGACTACTAATATAAAAGGATAAGTAGGGCAATGAAACTACCCACTAGCTTTTTACCCTAATCTGTGTCCTCCACAACTTCGGTCATGTCCTGTGTAAGCTGGACCTGTGTCATGTCCTGTCTAATCACCTCTCTCAAATTCTTCTTCGGTCTACCTCTACGTCTCCTGAAACCATCCATAGCCAACCTCTCACACCTCTGCACTGGGACATCCGAGCATCTCCTCTGCACATGTCCGAACCATCTTAACCTCGCTTCCCGCATCTTATCCTCCATCGAGGTCACTCCCAGCTTGTCTCGGATATCTTCATTTCTAATCCTATCCCTCCTGATATGCACACACATCCATCACATTATTTTCATTTCCGCAACTTTCATCTTCTGAACATGGTAATTCTTGACTGGCCGTATAGTAGGTCTCAAGCTCATATAAAAACAGGGTGGTGGTAGGTTGACCCCCAACATAAAATAGTCAAACTATGGTTCATATAGTAAACACCAACTATTTTAGGATTGAGGCACAATTGGATGATTGAAGAAGTTGAATTTATGGTTATTTTTCGATATGATATCTGAACTGGATGTGATTGTCCTACTAGATTATAGTGCATTGTTTATCGATTTTCTTGTATTATAAAACATCTGAAGTTTGGTTTTACTGATTATTAGCTATTTTCTTGTTATGAGATGCATGAATCACACTTAGCTTGGGGAGATGAAAAAGGAATTTTAATGCTTTACCATTTTTTTCTGTTTTCTTCACTTGGATGTTTGATTCTCAATCACAAATTTCTTTAATTTTCTGTTTTTTTTTGATAAGGTAAAGGTTAAATTTCTTTAATTTTCTTAAATTTGGGGTGGGGGGAGAGGAAATGTAGACGAGGGAGTGAAGGGAGTTCCTTGCACCTAAATGATGCAAGGTCCGAATTGCAACTTCTAGACTGCTACTTTATTCCCATTCCTTCCATGTTAACAGTAATACCACTGGTTAATTTTAGAGATTCTTCAATCTCTTTTGGGATTTTGTGCTTTGCTCCCTAATTTCTGATTGTAGCAGGCATATTCTTTCCTACTAAAAATGCTGATTGAGCTTATATAATTTTGACAGTACTTTTTAGGCTTTACTAGTTTCTACCTCAAACGTTTTTCTGAGCATGGCATTGTCCTACTGCAAAAAACGCAAATGTTTTTCTGAGCATGACATAAATTGTCCCGCTGCAAATACTTAGTCTTGGTAGGCTTGAGTATGGTTTCTGTAAATGTTTAGCCCAGTCACCCTGTGAGTGCAATTCACACTGTGGGTGTGAGTAATAACAAATGTACTATTTGCTGGTTCCTTGGTTGGATTCTGGAGAACATCACTTAAATTGTGGGTCACCACAACCTTATTTACTCTCTATGTTCCCCGTTATGTGACATTAGTACTATTTGGAGAATCAAATTAGTTTTTCTTTGACCATTCTTTTTCAAATACTTCTTTAATATTTTGAATTGATAACTATTGTAACTTATTGTACTTTTATGTAGTTTCTAAATATGTAAATTTTATTTAAAAAATAAACTTGAAGATTCTATGTTCAAATTCACGCCGGAATTAGTCAGTTTGACCCTCATACTCCTAACTGTGTCACATAAAGTGGAACAGAGGGAGTAGAGTTTTGACTGGGTAGGAAGGACCTCAATGATTTCTTTTCCTAAGGTTTCAAAAGCGTAATACAAAGTTTAGATCTTGCAAATCATGAAGCAAGCAGTTTGATGATCACATGTGAGGTAGTGCTTATAAGTTTTGGGATCTTACTTCACTACTTTGAAACTAAATAGATTTTGCACACTCTAGAATTGCAGCATCCTTTGACAACAGCAATAGGAAGCACTCGTTCTTTTTGTGAGGATGTGGCCCACATGCCTGACATAAAAGATCTGGAGATCAAACGAGCTTTTAAGGACTTAATGGCTACAAGCTGGGATGAGCTCCCAAATGCAGTTGTTGGTGATGCAGAGAATGCATTAACTAAAAGTACTGAAGACAAGGCTGGTCAGGAAGCCTTGATTAATGTTTTCCGTGCAGCAGAGGCAGTGGAGGAGTTCACAGGGATTCTCACATCTCTGAAAATGGAGATTGATGATGCGATTGGTTTAAGTTGTGAGGTAAGATGAGTTTATGAAACTAGAGACTTCATTCACGTTTTCTCAAGTTCTTGCTGTTCATTTATTTATATTGCTGCAGAATGTAAAGCCTATGTCAAAAGAATTCTCTGATGCATTCCAAACAATATTTCAACGTTACATCACCTATTTGAATGCTTTTGGGCCAGAAGAGGGATACTTGAAAAAGAAAGTTGAGATGGAACTTGGGACAAAGATGATACACTTGAAGATGAGATGCAGTGGCCTTGATTCTGAATGGGGAAAGGTAGGATCTAATTTTCAGCAAGTTGGTTCCACATATTTCAGTTTTTCTATGAATAGGTTATGATTTCATCATAGGCAAATCTGCAACCCAAGTATTCAACAATGCATAATCTACAGATATGAATATGGACTTTTACATTAAGGGTGTGTTTGGTATGAAGAAAATGTTTTTAAAGTTTCCCATGTTTGATAGGTCAAAATGTCTTGGAAAATATTTTTTCTAGGAAAACAAGTTCCTTAAAAATAAGGAAAATGACTTCCCTAATAGAAGTAGGGAAAACAAGTCCATAAGTGACATTCCAAGTTTATTGTGTCCTCCCCACCCACCCAATGCCCCCAACCCCCTCCCCCTTGACCATCCCACCCCACCCCACCACCCCCGAACACCCTCTCCCACCCATCCCACCCCACAAACGCCCCCAACCCCCTCCCCGTTGACCATCCCACCCCCGAACACCCACTTCCACCCATTCCACCCCCACAATTCTTTGGTAGATTACATATAAATGCTCTTAGGATAATATTTTTTGTTTATATACCACTTGTTCTCCGAGAAAGCATTTTCCTTCGTACCAAACACACCCTATATATCCATACAAGTCCCAAAATAATCCATTTAGGCTAACTATTTGGATATAAGCCTTCTACAACTCATACTCATAATAAATTCCACATTTCCAGTTCATAAATTTATTTCATGAAATTACTCGGATCTCCTTGAAAGCATTACTCAACTAATTAATATCTCAAAGCCTCTTCTTTACCAACTCAACAATAGTAAAAGATCTCTTAATCTAGGATTAGCTCAATGGACAAATTAAATTGTTTTTCTAGCTTGAGAATACTCCAATAATACTGATATCATCACTAAAAACAAAAAATAGCAGCCGAATGCACTAAGCTGTTTCGATGCGCGAGTCCGGAGAAGGGTCGGACCACAAGCTTTATATTTCAAAAGAAATAGTACTCCGTCCAATTTATGTGGCACCATTTCCTTTTTGGTCTGTTAAAAAAGAATGTCACATTTCTATATTTAAAAATATATAAAAATAATTTAACTTTATGAGATAGATTTACAGCCACACATTTATATAAGATTTGTTTTGGATCACATATTTCAAAATTTTTCATTTCTTTCTTAAACTCCGTGCCAAGTCAAATGATACCACATAAATTGGAACGGCAGCTTTTTCTTTCTCCTAAAACTCAAGTGTAATAAAAAATAAAAAGACCCTGTGTCATTTAATGAGAGAGAGAGTGACAAAATTGGTACTTCCTCCGTCCCAAGAAATTATTTTACTTTTCTTAACTCACTCCGTCTTAAATTATTTATTGTATTTTTGATTTACATATCCTTAAGAAATATTAATTAGGAGGAGTATTTGACCTACTTTATCTTTATTTATGTCTAAGCTATAACTTTCTCCATTAAATATTTATTCTATTTATGTTTCATCTACATTAATAACAAAGGGTAAAATGAAAAAAAATTAATTAATTATGCTTGGACTTCTAACATGATAAATAATTTGAGACAACTATTTTTAGTAATCACGATAAATAGTTTGAGACATAGGGAGTATTAGTTTGTCCCAAAAAGATTGACACATTTCTATATTTAGAAACAATTTAACTTTATGAGATGATTTACAACCACACAAATATCTAAGGCTTGCTTTGGATCACACATTTCAAAATCTTCCTTAAAATTTTAAACTCTATGCCAAATCAAACTAAAGTAATATTTTTAGGACGGAAGGAGTAGTACATTATGGTTTTAGGTAGGTTTAAAGTAGTAGTCACTTAAGAATGTATTGAACAATTTGGTCCTTTGACAAAAGTAAATATTTTTATAAATTTTTACAAAATTTTTTCTTGTTAGATTTTATGAAAATTATATATAAAAAAATATTAGCAGGAACTCACATTTAGAGGTATAACTATTGTAGTTGGAGTAACTTATTTTGTGTCAGTGTAATTTTTTATGTTGCATATGTTAGAATTGCCTAGATTATATACAAATGCTTTTGGCAAGTGTTGCTAGGGATGGGCGTTCTGTTCTTCGATTTGATTTTTTCAAACTTTGGTTCGGTTTTTTAATTTCGATTTTTTTGAAAGTGGACACCAAACACCGAACCGAATTAGTTCGGTTCGGTTCGATTTTTTGAAGTTTGATTTGGTTCGATTTCGGTTTTTCTAGTTTGATTTTTTCGGCTTGTAAAATGGACTTTCTTTTTAATTAAAGATGAGCTATTTATGTTTTTTTTAAAATTCAAAATGGGCTATTTCAATTCGTTGGCAACATCAATATTTGAATTATCTGTTAAGAAACATGAAAGCTGAAATACACATTTGACACAACCCTCCATCTAGTTTTGCATAGTTCCCTTTCTCTAGTATAAGCAATCCTGAAATACTATAATCACAACATCAGATAGTTACTACTTACTTTCTATAACAAGATCTCATAACATGAGCACTGACTATACTGAATCCATGAACGGTGAAGCTGAAGCGTGAACTAGGGCTGGACGGCGGATGCTGGTGAAATGAAATAGAAATAAACTTAGTTTTATTGAATTAGGGTCTAGGTAATGGGTTTGGGACTTGGGTAGTTGGGTTTGATGAAAATTATTTGGGCCTACTAAGAATAGTGCTCTAAGTATTATGATTTTTTTTGTACTCATATACTATATATTCGATTAAAACAAAGTACCGAACCCAACACCAAACATCGAACCGAACACCGATTTTTTTGAAAACAAGAACCGTAACCAAACCGAAAAATCAAAATACCGAAAATAAAAAAATCGAATTAATTTGATTCGGTCCGATTTTTCGGTTTTCGGTATTTATGCCCAACCCTAAGTGTTGCATTCACTCTAGTTCCACCCCCTGGCCCCATCCCCTCTCCACCCCACCCAAACTCCTATCTTCACCGTCACCCTGAATCTTATAGCGTTTGCTTAGATTATATACAAAAACTTTTATGATAATATTATTTATTTACATACAAAACATAAGAAAATAATTATTTCGAGAATTTTTTTATGTAGAAAACATTTTCTCTTATACCAAATACACACTGAATGAGTATCAATTCTATACTTTTTTTATAACAAGAGAACCCGCAGTCGCTATTATTCGGGTGCTCACAGGGTAAACCCCGCTCCTGAAACCTCCATTATAAAAGTCCCATACTCAATTAATTAAGCCGCTTTTGCGGGTGTATCAATTCTATTATCTATACTTTGAGGAGAATTAAAATAGTCTAGGCCTCTAGGGCTTCACAGCATTATTTGATGCAACAAAATATAATTACCCAAACATTATAGCATGTAAATACAAGTTTCACGATTTTTATTATTTTAAAATTTCATATCAATTTAAATTATTTTACAGGGATGAGTATAATATGGGATATTTTTCCTAAACGGTGTTGTAAGAGGACCTTTTATTTATTTATCTATCTATATTATATGAAAAGCACGAAGGGCCTTAGAAATGTTGATTGAATTTTTTGCCCTTCATTAAAAGACTCTAAAATAGACAAAATGGTCATTTACTATTTTTTTTTCAAATAATTGTCATTTAATTATTTTAAATCAATTAAACTATATAATTCCTTATTTGAACTAGGTAAGTAGTCCTAATATTTAGGACTTTAAATAAGTAATAAGTATTATTTTCCAAGTTCAGTTTTTGTAAAATTTTGTAAAAAGACAATGATGAAAGATGAGTAATGTTAATTTTTTTCCAAAGTTCAGTTTTTTGTAGAAGTTTTAAAATTCTCAACGATGACTCTTTAATACTCCAAGCAAGCTTTAATCATGGAAAAAGATACAAATTTTATAAGTGAATTTTAAAGGTTAATATTTTAGAAAGTTATTCCTTTTTTGAAATTACCTTAAAAAGTATTAATTTAATATTTATTTATAAACAAACATTTAGTTTTTTACCTAATATTTAGGACTTCAAAATCAACTAAATCTTGATTATTAAATCCTAAAGTCATTAGTAAGTATAAATCTTATAGGAATCCCTCTTTTTTTTTCTTTTGCTTTCCATTCTGAGTCTGTGTCCTTTTTTTTTTAGAAAAATTCAATGTAAATTAAATTTTTTTGTTCCTAATGTTTAGCCTTTCTTTTAGGAATATGATTTCTCCCATATTTAGCCTTTATTTTGGTCATTCTTACATTAAATATATTGGGAAGTCAACTAAAATTTAATGATTACATTTTTCTTTATTAGAACGTGCCCAGTTTAAATTATGGTAAATAAATAACCGACAGACTAAATATATTCCTATTTGTTATGAAATAATAAAACTAGAACAAGAATATTGTGGAGAAAGGGAGGAGAGTTCTTTATTTCTCTTGAGGGATGTAAATACAATGAAGGGAACATATCTATTTATAATAGAAAACTGACTTGGTCCTAAAGTTAATAACCATAAGTTCCTGGTAGAGATAGATATTTACAATAATAAATAATATTTATAACACTCCCCCTTAAATGTCTATTTGGTAGATAATGTGCCTCGTTAAAATCTTACTAGAAAAAATCCAGTGGGAAAAGTTCTAGTGAAGGAAAAAGAGTACACATTTCTAATGATATGCATTTTGGCTGCCTCATTAAAAACCTTACAAGGAAAACCCAGTGGGACTAAAACCTTGTACGAGAAAAAAAGTACAATGCATATTAACTCCCATGATGTGAACTGTAATCCAAATACTTGAGTCTTCGTATCCCAATCTTGTGCACAATCTTCTCGAAAGTTGCAGTTGGTAGAGACTTGGTGAACAAATCAGTCATATTGTCACTCAAACGAATCTGTTGCACGTTGATATTATCATTCTTGTGGAGTTCGTGTGTAAAGAATAACTTTGGTGAAATGTGCTTTGTTCTATCTCCTTTTACGAATCCTCTCTTCAGTTCAGGCTATGTATGCTGCATCTCTATTCTTTTGATAGAGTTGCATCATCGACATATAAACATATAATATTGTTGAAATCACTCCAGTGCATTCCTGACTTGCTTTATAAATAGATGTTAACTTTATATGATTTGACTGCCATGTAGAACAACATCGCTGTAATCCATCATAGGGATAGCAATATATATAAATGCATCAATTGCATAAAGATATGGCACTTCAGGACCAAAGAGTTCTGCAAGTTTCTCAATTCAACTTCTTTCACCCGATAATCTATTGCTTTTGGAAACTCTTCAAGAGTTCGAATAATATTCAAGTAATCAATTTACACTCATAAAGACGTAAGGATAATAGAGTCATGTGTACCCTTAGTCAATATCTACTCATTATGATAAAATCGCATTCATCTTGATTTAATCCATATAAGAATTATGAACATGTTTTTAAAACCTGTATATGCTTCAGGCATCTAAAAGTCTTCAAGAATTTTCATATAAATTTTGTCAAGTGACAATATCCATTATATTTAAATGTGTAACATTTTCTGCTGTCTGGACTACATGTCCAATAAGCTTAAAGCTTATCAAAATGCATTATTTTACTTGGTATTAATGTCATGCTTTATAGACATAGAATTCAGATCCTCACAATCTTTTACAATATTGCGCTATATTGTTTCAAAGATATCGTCGACGATATATTATCTTGTATTGGTTCGCAATAAGACATAACATATTGAGATCTCATCACTTCCATCATTTTAGGTACCTAAACCTCTCATAAGGTTTCATGAAGTGTTATGTCGTATGCTCTTTGAGAGCACATTGTCTCCTTATTATGACCATTTTGATCATGTGCTCCTTTTCCTTTTCAAGGATTATTTCATTTGGAACCGATTGATCTACCACGCTTCATGCATGTTGTAGACTCTGTCCTTCAGGGACATTAATTTCATATGAGCATTTCGCAGCTTAAATATGAAATTAATTTTAAGTAAGCAGATGCTTCTAGCACTTGACTTGAATTATCTTTGAACGAGGATCATCGTAATGATAATTTACAACATATTTCATAACTCCTTATTCCTCCCCCTTATGTTAGAAAAACTAACATATATCCCATTTTCTTTGGGGAATCCATCTTTGTGCATCATGGTAGATTAATTAATTATATACCACATATGAAAACTCTTAGATAGAAATATTTGGTTCCTGACCATGAACCAATTGTGTGGAGTGAATTTATCATAATTTATTGGTTTGAAGCATACAAGTGTTGTTGAATGCAATATATCATATTTCAGATCAATACATGAAGTTTTGTTCTCATTCACAATGGTTTAGCTATTTATCGGAGGCATTCAATGCATTAACAAGATCAATTATCTTGATTACATAATATGAAAATTGTGCTCTTAACTCAATTATTTTGAGCAAGTAACTTTGCATATGTCAAACTGCGGGTTGACAATAAACGCACATGTGACCGTCTTATCGATGCATCTATTTAAGACATCACATAACAGGTGAACGGGCCCATATTCATCTTTTATATTTTTTCAGAATTTAGGAAATTCAATCCCAACATTATCCATTATAATCAACTTATCATGAGAACAAGCAATAAAACTAAATTCTTGAAGAATCTTCTAGTTCTTCAATATGTGTCAAATACTCAATCTTCACATCATATTTGAATCGGGATGGAAAAATTGCTCATGCCAACGATAAAATTATTTAATACTAGTAAACTTCAAGTTTATCACGCCATGTGCTATTTGTTTTAGTAAACTTCTGATTTACTATGACATAAATTTCTTTTTCGTATCAATAAAACTTCTGGTTTACTGTGTCATGTTTCGTATACATTATGATTTGAAGATATTTAATCCTCCATCATTTATAGCTTCAATATGATAGACTTTACTTTAGTAAACCTCGTGTTTACTATAACTTGTGTTTCGATCAGAACAACTTCATATATTATAATCTAGAACAACAACAACAACATACCCAGTGAAATCCCACATATTATAATCTAGAACGAATGACATAATAGTATATAAGCTCTTCAGGAGCCTTTAATTTATTTTAATAATAGGATATTGTTTGGACATTGCTGGTGTCATGATCTTATAGACAAACGATAAGGCTCTTCTGGAGATCTTGATCATTAATTTGTACTATCAAATATTTCTTAACACTACCGGTGTCATGAAAGAAAATTTAATTAGACACTGCAGGTGTCATGAAAGAAAACAATAATCAAATAAATATCTAAAACCAATTGAAAATTTATAATAACAAAAAGTAAACATCAAGTTATAACTTTAGTGTTTTAAACGTCTTCTTTATGAAGGCTAATTAGCATATGAATATTTTGTATCAAAGCGGCAATCACATAGTAATTACATCCACCAGTAAACGATACATAAATTGCGAGGAAATCAATAACATATAGTAGAAAATACTCGACAAAATTTGCATTTGGTTCAGAATGATAATAAAATTAAACAAGATATTTTTACGTACGGCATGTACGTGTTACAATAACTGTATACCATAGGAATGGTATGTATATCCTCTATTGTTCTATCTCTTTAAGAGGTAAGTTGTGGTATTTATTTCATTCACATCGGGGAATCAAACATGGTCATTTAGATAACCTTATACACAACTTTCAATAACTCATTATTTTTCTCAAGCACAAGGAATATTGTCTCAGAATATTTCTTAGACATTTTTCAATGTCTTACTATTTCAGAAGTAAATTTTAAAGTTAAACTTCTTCGAGAGTAAAGTTCAAAGTTTTACTACTTCGGGAGTTAATTTTAAAGTTTAACTATTTCAGGAGTAAATCTCAGAGTTCTACTACTTCTGGCGTAAATTTTCAAATTCTACTCTTCAAGAGTAAAGTTCAAAGGTTTACCACTTCGGGAGTAAATTCAAAGTTTCACTACTTCCGGAGTAGAGTTCAAAGTTTTATTACTTAAGGAGTAGAGTTCAAAATCTGCTACTTCGGGAGCAGATTTCTAAGTTCGCTACTTAGGGAGCAGATTTCTTAGTTTACTACTTCAGGAACATATTTCTGAGTTTACTTCTTCGGGAGTAAACCATAGAATATTCAGAATATTTCTTCTCAACTATTCTACATTTTCTGAAGGCGGCGTGGTATTTTCACGACCAATAACATCAATATTTATAATCTTTACTAAATATCGTCACATTCACTTCAGGGAATGGATATGTATTTGTAACATTTATCAAAAGTTCTCATTCTTCGAGAATAGAATATAATCATTTGAATGTGCCTTAACCACATAAAATATGATAGTTTAGAACCTCTTTAAAGGTATTGCTACTTCAGGAGCAAATCGAGGCATGTCTATAATATAGAGAATTTTCTCTAACATATCTTCAATTATAATCACAACTATTCTATAATATTATCACTCCGGTAATTATAGGCATAAATATATTAACCTTAACAATACTTTAGAAAATATTGCCACTACAGGTGGCCATATATTTTGCAAACTCTATTGAGTTCAATTGGATCAAAGATTGTTATCGAATTTATAATACTATCATTATTAAGATTATTACGGTACTAAAAAAAAAGTGCCAAATTAACTGTTTTACAACGATGCGTATACAAAGCACATGCCTTAGCAAGTGATGATAACCATATTAAATCAGAAGTAAGCAAAAAGGTTCAACTTACTTTACCTGTTTTGGTCACCTCTATCTTTTCCCAGGGATTTTACTAGGTATGTTGTTGTTGTTGTTGTTGTTGTTCGTCACCTCTATCTTTTGCCATATAATATATCTTACAAGAACTACAAATCGTATGAACAATTGTAAACATACCAAATAACATACTTCTCCTCCTGATTTGTGATAAGGTGTGGGCGACACCATAAGGCTCTCAAAGACAGTAGAACCATTATGTACTAACTTACATAAAAGATTCATGCTAATAACGTTTTATGAAATATAAAATTAGAACAAAAATATTGTGGAGAAAAGGAGGAGAGTTCTTTATTTCGCTTGAGGGATGTAAATACAATGAAGGAAACATATCTATTTATACTGACTTGGTCCCAAAGTTACTAACCCTAAATTTCTTTGTAGAGATAGACATTCACAATAATAAATAATATTTATAACACAATTCAAATTGTATAGGTTAAGAGTTCTACTCAAAGACAACTCTTACATTGAATATATTGGGTGATAGGCAGTCCAATAATTTTATCGAGCAAACATTATATTGTCCAAATAGACAGATTACTATTAAAATCCACCACTAATCTATATATACTATCTATATTCAAAGTATGAATGACCTTAAAAATATTGATGTGTTCTTACCACTGTCTGCATCTATTTTCTTTTCTATGTAATATGTGTCCTTTTTTGGAGTTTGTTTTATCTGTTGTTGACATACATTTACCATCAATTTAAGTTCATAGTTAAGTGTTTTTGGGTTTATCATTAACCTGATTGTGTGATTTTATTATGTGTGTGTGACTTTAAGTTTCTTTTATTTTGTTGTCCTTTTGTAGGATGCAGATTCTCACAAGAGCAAATGACTTTTGACAGATTTTTATAGGTACATTGCGTTATCACCATTGTCTACATCTATTTTCTTTTCTATGTAATATGTATCTTTTTTTCGAGTTTCTTCTATCTGCCGCTGACATACGTTCACCGACAATTTAAGTTCATTAATTTAAGTGATTTTTTGATTTTATATAACAACATACCCAGTGAAATCCACAACGTGGGGTCAGGGGAGGGTAGAGTGTACGCAGACCTTACCTCTACCTTGGTAGGTAGATTGACTATTTCCGAAATACCCTCGACTCAAGACAAAGTATAAGCACAAGCAAAGCAAGAGAAACAGTCAGATTGTGTGATTTTATCATTAACCTAATTGTGTGATTTATTTTATTATATTTGAGCAACTTTGAGTTTTTATGCTTAATTTTAGTTGAAATTGGTTCATGTATTTTTAGTTGTCATAATTTATATTTGTTAGGATTTGTGAACTCACCCAAAAGAATGAGGGAAGACTAAAATTTTGATTTTTGCCTCTTTTTTTTTCTTTTTGTAGGATACAAGTACTTACAAGAGCAAACGACTTTTGACGGATTTTAATAGGCACATTGCATTCTCACCATTGTTTGCATCTATTTTCTTTTATATGTAATATGTATCTTTTTTGAAGTTTCTTTTATATGCTGTTGACATACGTTTACAGTCAATTTATGTTCATTGGTTTTATCATTAATTTAATTATGTGATTTTACTCATGTTTTGTGTGACTGAAATTTTTATACTTAATTTTAGTTGAAATTGATTTATATTTTTTAATTTTCATAATTTGTATTCGTTAGTATTTGTGACCTCGCTTATGATCGCGCGTACACTATCACTAGTTACTAGTTTTTAATAGGGGTGGCCAACGGGACGGGTTCGAGGCGAGCCTGCCTAGACCGGTACCCGACGGGACTGGGTAGGGCGGGACCGGTACCCGGCGGGATTGGCGTGTTCTGCCGATGTTCCATCCCGGTTCTGGTCCTGTCGGAAAAGGGTACCGGTATTATCGGGACGGGACGAAGTCGGGTCGGGATCGGGTTATCGTTTTTTTTATTGCACTTAATTTTTAAAAATAACATATATATAAAAAACTCAATAATTGAACAAAATAGTGTAATAAAAACATCCCAATGCTGTTTTTGTGCCTCTTATATTATTTAATAGAAATATGATGTTTTTGTAATACAAATACAATTGTCAAAATTGTAACTTTGTGGTGTTGTTCAAAAGTTGCAAATGACATAGTAAAAGTGCAATTAAAGAAATTACATTTAAAAAAAACCTTTTCTAGTTTCTTTATAATTTCCTGTGGTTCTTCGGTTGGAATTGGTATTTGTTGGTCAAATTGCTCCACGTCACTTCCACCACCTTCGGATAAGATGTTGTAGTTTTCGTCTTCTTCTTCGTTGATCTCCGGTTGACCGCACCTTCTCTGCTCCGCTCGTATCCAATCACTGAATAATACTGCAATCTCCAAGTTGTCTCCCGCTAATGAGTGTCTGTGCTCTCCTATTTGAAATCTGCCGGCAGAAAAAACGCTTTCAGACGCTGTTGATGATGCTTGAATGTTCAAAACATCTCGGGCCATCATTGAAAGTGTCGGAAAGGTCTTCTCATTCTCCCTCCAGTATTTCAGCAAGTCTTCATGTCCTTCTTCATTGAGAACTGCTTGGTACGATACAATACCCTGCAAAACAAAAACATCAAACTCGCTAACTTGGTTAGTAGTGTTACCACCGCACATTCTATTTCTAAGGCTTTCAATACTAGCCGCAGAAACATGTCTTTTTTGAGGTTGTGTTGCAGAAGAAGAATATGGTATGGAAGCCGGTTGGTTGCTAGCACTTTCTTGTTGGTAATGCGTTTATACTTTTTTGCATTCGTCTTCTATGCTAGACAACACTTCTTCCTTAGTTTGTTTAATAAGTGGTGGGTCATTTGATTTTTTGGGAGTTGGAGGTGGTAGTACTGCTATACAGTCATAAATAGTTTCAATAAGTGCTTTAAACCCCCGTCCCACCCTGATCTTTTTCCATTTTAAATTTAAAAACATTTTTACAAATTTGACATCTAACTACTTGATGCTCTACGTCCTATCAAAAATTTTCCATGCATCTGATTTTAATTTTCGTTGTGGTGGGCCTCGTCTCATACTAGGGGGAATATGAGGCGTTCCCGTTGGAAGTGCACTAGTAGGTGTGTCAGATTAGTTGGTGTGTCATCTAGATCAAGTGGTGTGTCATCTAGATTATCTTCTAAATTAAAGTCTTGTTGAGTTCCCGAAAATATCTCCTTGTCTAAATCTAATGGTATTTCAGGAAAATGTGAAGTATCAACAAAATCATCCTGTCTAGGAATAGGATGACTAGAAGAAGTACCTCGGCCCTTGTTACCCCTACTAGAAGAAGCCTTACCCTTACCCTTAAACATACCTCTTATTGATTCCATTTTAATTATGCTAATAAATAGTTAAAGATAATGAAATTAAGTGCGCTAAATAAAATAAAGAAACAACAATAATTTAATGAAGGAACGAATGTACCAAACGCCAACGTAACGTCGACGTAACGTCGATGTGTAATTGAGAGGTTGAAAATTGAAACTTTGCTCGATGGAAGATCCTCAAACTAGTTGCCGACTTCACTCTCAAATGAATAAATAAAATTGAATATTTAGTAGACAATGTAGACTTGTAAAGAGAAGATTGAGAGATTGTAGAAAGATGAAGAGAAAATGAGGTATTTATAGTTGAAAAATTGGGTTAAAGTGTAAATATAATAACTTAGGGGTTAAAAATAAATATTCAGGGGATGGAGGGGGGGTTGGGGGAGGGGGAGGCAAAAAATGGCCGTTGCACAACGGCCAAAATATAAAATGGCCGTTGGTGCAACAATTATTTTGTGCAAAGGGGAGGGGTCGGGCGGGACCGGGGCGGGCCGGGTCCGGGCGTGACGAGCCTAGGTCCCGTGTACTACAACAACACCATCTGATACTATTTAAATATTGCTAATTAATACTACAACAACATACCCAGTGTAATCCCACGAGTGGGTCTAGGGAGGGTAGGATGTACGCAGACCTTACCTTTATCTTTGCAGAGTACAGAGGCTATTTCCGATAGACCTTTGGCTCAAAAGAAACATTGTCAATGTAGGATTGCAGAAAAAAGACATCAAAATATCAAGATACAAAACAAATGGAGCAACACATAGTAATACACACAAGGATAAAATGGAAAAAAGCTACTTAATTTTATCTTGGTTAAAAAAAACGACAAGTGTTTTTAGTAAAGATGACAAGTATTTTGGGACGGAGGGAGTATTTTTTTGTGATACTTTTGAGTATTAATTGATGATGGAGCCTATAAGAATAGTCTTATTTATGATATTTCTGAGTATTAAAAATGGTGGAATGATAGGTTTTTTCAATATTTTTGAGTATTAATTGATGGTGGAATGATAGGCTATAAGAGTAGTTTTTTTTGTGATATTTTTGAGTATTAAATGATAGGTTTTTGATACTTTAGTACTCTTAAAGATCGACTACTGTATAATGTTTAGTGAAGCAAATTGATGAGGAGAAAGAGTTGGAACATTTAAGAAAATGACCTAACACTGGAACTGATATCAAAGAAAACGTTTTTCACGAGAATAACTTCCAGTTTTCTAAATATACTCTTTATTGCTACTTTTAGGGATTTATTGCTGCTTTAGACTTGTTGATGTTATTGCACTGCATTTATAAGTCAATGTTGGAGGATTGAATATTGTGTTGCAAGCTTATAAAGAAACTGGAACTATAGAGAAAATTGTGTACACATCATCGTTTTTTGCCTTGGGACCAACTGATGGATATGTTGCTGATGAAACTCAGGTATGAAGCTGATCGACTGTGTTACAGATCTAATATAAATAAATGTATTCCTTCTTTAACAGCGTGAGCTTTAGATGAGATGGTTCAACCAAAAATCTTGTGTCTGAGTCACCGTTAAACTAATATTAGTCCAAGAAAAAGCATTACGCCTGCACTGTTAGTAGGCAAGCTACATACATGAAATAAATAAATGTTTTTTAAGTTTGAGCTTTTAGACGAGGCAATTCACAAAATAAAAAAGGGAAACCCGGTGCACTAAGCTCTCGCTATGCGCGGGGTCCAGGGAAGGACCGGACCACAAGGGTCTAATGTACGCAGCCTTACCCTGCATTTATGCAAGAGGCTGTTTTCACGGCTTGAACCCGTGACCTCCTGGTCACATGACAACAACTTTACCAGTTACTCCAAGACTCCCCTTCAATTCACACAATACATACCTAAAGTAAATAAATGTTCTCATGTTTTGACAGTTTGAGCTTTAGATGAGGCATTTCAAACAATTTAAACGACATGTTTCATATGTTTATATGTGCTTTTCTCATAGAAGTTTGATTAAATGTTATTGAATTCAGACTCATTCTGGAAAATTCTTCTGTACGGAGTATGAGAAATCGAAAGCTGTTGCTGATAAGGTTGCATTAGATTCTGCGTCTGAAGGAATTCCAATAGTGCCTGTTTATCCAGGAGTCATATATGGTCCCGGGAAGGTTACGACTGGAAATGTCGTTGCCCGTATGGTAAATATTTCAACCTTTATCCTTCCTTATGGTTGGAAATGTCGTAGCCCGTATGGTAAATGGTTTTAATGTTATGGATTTGGTCATAGCTAGATTGGCAATGTTCTTGTAGTTGATTAAAAGGTTTTATATGTTCTATCATTTCATGCATAATGACTGCTGTTTCCCAAGACTAAAGCATGTTAAACGATGCCATAATTATCATTCTATAAGAGGGGTGGTTTTGAAGTAATTCTGTTTCCTCCTTTTCCCTAGAATTAGCGAATAGTCATTCTTTAACTACTCTGGTTGTAGGTGAAAGAAGGAAGAGACAAAATCTAAACAGAATTGAGGGGGGGGGGGTGTGCAGTTTCCCAAAAAAAAGAGCCGAGTAGTAGAAGGTTAGAAGAGGTGCATCATTAGACTTGTCTGGAGTATGTCTGATGAGAATTTGGAGATGGATGGAGGAAGAAGATGAAGATTAGTAGAAGGAAAAAGTAAATGGAGAATCCTTTACAACAACAACATACCCAGTGAAATCCCACAACGCGGTGTCTGGGGAGGGTAGAGTGTATGCAAACATTACCTCTACCTTGGTAGATAGAGCGGTTGTTTCCGAAAGACCCTCGGCTCAAGACAAAGCATAAGCATAAGCAAAGCAAGAGAACAAACCCGGACAGAAAATTTAAAGCAGTATGAAAATGATGGTAACAAAAGCGAATAAGCCATGATATAACCTTCTGAAAGAAGAAGCAGTAACTAACGTAGATAAATAAGATAAACAAAGTATACTAAAGAACACATATCAGCCGAAATCAAACGACATGGTACTATAAAGCAATATTGCGCCTACTAGTATGATATGTTAAGCAGGCCTACAATAATAACACTATGACTACCAGTATGTATACGTAAGTAGGACTACGCTCAACTACCTACTACCCTAATCCGTGTCCTCCACAACCCCTTATTTAAGGCAATGTCCTCAGTAAGTTGCACCTGCGCCATATCCCGTCTAATCACCTCTCCCCAATACTTCTTCGGCCTATCTCTACCACACCTGAACCCGTCCATAGCCAACCTCTCACACCTCCGCACTGGGGCATTTGTCTCTCCTCTGCACATGCCCGAACCACCTCAACCCCGCTTCTCGCATCTTATCCTCCACCGAGGCCACTCCCACTCTGTCCTAGATATCATTATTTCTAATCTTATCCCTCCTTGTATGCCCACACATCTATCTCAGCATTCTCATCTCCGCAACTTTCATCTTTTGGATGTGTGAAGTCTTGACCGGCCAACACTCTGCCCCATACAACGTAGTCGATCTAACCACCATCCTATAGAACTTGCCTTTAAGTTTTGGTGACACCTTTTTATCGCATAAGACTCCAGATGCGAGCCTCCATTTCATCGACCCTGCACCAATACGATGTGTGACATCGTCATCAATCTCTATTCCCTTGGATAATAGACCCAAGGTACTTGAAGCTTCCTTTCTTTGGAATGACCTGAGTACCAAGCCTCACCTCCATGCCTGTCTCATGATCGCTCCCGTTACTGAACTTGTACTCCAAGTATTCTGCCTTAGTCCTACTCAGCCTGAACCCTTTAGACTCGAGAGTCTGTCTCCAAACCTCTAGCTTAGCGTTCACTCCGCTGCGAATCTCATCAATCAGGACTATGTCGTCTGCGAATAACATACACCATGACACCTCTTCTTATTTTGTCGTGTCAGTCCATCCATCGCCCATGCAAATAAGAATGGGCTAAGAGCTGATCCCTGGTGCAGCCCCATCATCACTGAAAAGTGCTCCGAGTCTCCTCCTACTGTTCGTACCCTGGTCTTGGCTCCATCATACATATCCTTGATCGCCCTAGTGTACGCCACAGGTACACCTCGAAACATCTCTATAAAACCTCCCTAGGAACTTTGTCGTATGCCGTCTCGAGGTCGATGAAAATCATAAGTATCTCTTTCTCTCTCTATACTGCTCCACCAACCTCCTAATAAGATGAATGACTTCTATAGTCGAACGCCTCGACATGAATCCAAACTGGTTCTCGGAAATAGACACGCCTCTTCTCACCCTCATCTCCACGACCCTTTCCCAAACTTTCATAGTGGTTTAGCAGCTTGATACCCCTATAGTTGTTGCAACTTTGGATGTCACCTTTGTTGTTGTACAAAGGAATCATTGTACTCCACCTCCATTCTTTGGGCATTCTCGCCATCTTAAAAATGACATTAAACAACTCAGTCAGCCACTCAAAACTTGCCCTGCCTGTGCTCTTCAAAAATTCAACTGGATCTCATCAGGCCCGGTCGCTCGTCCACTGCGCAGGATCGCTCGTCCCCTGCGCATCCTGCGAAGAACACCCTTCACCTCCTCAACCTTAATGCATCTACAATATCCAAAATTCCGGTACCTTCCGGATTGCTCCAGATCTCACAGTACAATGTCTTTATCTCCTTTTTCGTTCAAGAGTTAATGGAAGGAAGACTGCCACCTCCGTCTAATATGCGCGTCCTCCACCAATACTTTACCGTACTCGTCCTTGATGCACCTCACGTGATCCAAGTCACGGGCCGTCCTCTCCCTCGTCTTGACTAGTCTGTACAACTTCTTATCCCCGCCTTTTTCCACATACATTCCACATACATGCGTTCAAAAGCCGCCGTTTTCGTCGCCGTAACCGCTAGCTTTGCCTCCTTTCTCTCCATCTTATACAATTCTCTATTCGTCCACTTCTCCACCTCATCCTTGCTTTCTACCAATTTTGAATACGCCGTTTCAATGCTTCCACCTTCTCTTGAACTTTACCATTCCACCACCAGTCCCCTCGATGCCCACCACGGCTACCCCGCGAGACCCCTAGCACTTTTCTAGCTACCTCCCGAATGCAACTGACCCTCCTGTCCTACATACCGGTCGCATTCCCACTACTACCCCAAGCCCCCTTGGCCATCAACCTCTCCCCCATCTCCTTTGCACTAGCCACTAAATGGAGAATCCTTTGTGGAAAGAAAAAACAGCAAAAGTAAGTGGAAAGAGTGCAAATGGAGAAAGGAGGAGGAAAAAGGATACTGTGAAGAAAAAAGATGAAGAGGAGAAATTAAGCACGAGGTTTGCCAATATGGGTTCAATAGACAGAAATGAAATGTGAAATGAGAAGGAAGAAGATGAAAAAAGTGGTGAAAAGGAGATCGTCAGGAATTTCCATTTTTCTTGTAAATCAAAGAAATTTCTAACCAAAGGGAAAACTTTCTCAATGTGTAAATTTGAAGAGTATTAACCATCTAAAACAGGTTAAAATTTAAGTTGCAACAAATAAAAGTTTTGAGGGACTCTGTATCATCTCGCTGTTTGACACATACCTGTCGACAAAAGAAAGAGAAAATAGTGCTTCAGGTTCATCTCGCAATTGTAGGATTTAGCAATTTTACTAGTTAGCTTCTGTTATTTAATTTGTCAAACATATGAATTTTTTGTGGTATTGAATTTAAACATATTTCTTTTTCAGATAATTGAGCGCTTTAATTGGCGTTTACCTGGTTACATTGGCCAAGCAAACGTCAAGTTTTCTTTTAGTCATGTTGATGATGTGGTTGACGGGCATATTGCAGCTATGGACAAAGGCAAACTAGGTGAAAGGTATCTTCTTACAGGGGAGAATGCATCCTTTAGGGAAGTTTTCGACATAGCTGCCATGATCAGTCAGACAAAGAGGCCTTTGTTTGGTATCCCCCTACTTATTATTGAAGCTTACGGTTGGATATCAGTTCTTTTCTCCAAATTAACCGGAAAGCTTCCTCTAATCGGTCTTCCGGTAAGAAACAGAGTGATTCTTCAAGTTTTTATTTGTTATACTGTTTTTTCTTAAGGGAGTTTGTCTTAAGTTGTTTGAGAGTTGAGACCAAACCGTCAGCAAAAGAAGGAGTTGGCTTAATGCTGCAATGTCACAATGACACATATATAGGGCTTAGCTTTCTTTTCTATTTTTCCCTAAGGTTTTTGCTAATTAATCCCTGAAAATCAATTTTGAATTGCTGCTTTGTTGCTTGTCTCCACTTCACCTGCTTAAATTGCTGCAGATCAGTTAGTCCGACGGGGATTAGCAGTGCCTTCGCTTTGTTGCGTATGTCTGACTCCTTCTCAAACTAAACCTCTACTTCTGGACTCTGCATTTTCATAACTAGGCAGTATGTGTGCCTCTTTGCTCGGTCTTCCTTCATTGAATAAGTTTGCTACTTATCGATCTGCTAAAAGATTTAGTATTTGCTGCACCAAACAAAACTAGACAATGATGTTAGCACATAAGCAGATCAATTCTTTTCACCCCCGTCCCAAAAACAGATGATGACGTCGAAGGGGTTTTACATGTTCTATGCATTGTGGTTTTGGATGACCTACATTTCTTTTCTTTTTCCTTTTTCACAACTCATTAGCTTGCATTGAACCTTAATATTTAATACCTCTCTATACACCATCTTGAACAGACTGTTTGCGTGCTTAGACATCAGTGGGCTTACTCTTGTGACAAGGCAAAGGCAGAACTAGATTACCACCCTAGAAGCTTGAAGGAAGGTTTGTCCCAAGGTGCTTCCCTGGTTGAAGAGCTTGGGATTGATTAAGTACTGACATCTAATATTTTATCGAGAATGTAAATTGTTTGTTATGTGTACATTAACCTTAATATTATGTGTACATTTATCTAAATTGCCAAAGAAATTAAAGAACAAAGACAATCACACTTCATTTATGTTACAGCTAATTTAAAACAATCCTCTTTTGTGTACAAGCTTCACTTGATTTAAGAATTCTGTTCTGCTTACTATTATTTGGTTGAAGTTTGAAAAGCAGTATTGGGAAGTACAGTGTCCCTTGTTATTTTCTGTTCTGCTCTCCTTGCAAGAGTGAATGGCTAGTCCATTCTAAAATTTCATTACGAGGAATGCTCTGAAGAAAGCTTGATGATTCGTTGCTACATATCTTCGTGTTACTTATGATTTGAAACTTTCACGGTATATGTGGAGACAAGTTGAAGTACTAATACTTCCTTTTCTTCACTTAAAGATGCATGTAACAAGGGAAAACTATTTCAAAAGGGTGAGTACTGAAGCCTCCACAAATTACGGCTAATAGTTATACAGAGTTGAAGCAGTGAAGCCCTTGATGTTCAGTTTGGAGGAACTAAATTGCTCAAATAAACTATCTTTGGACCAGATTTTCTTGTGAGTTGTGGCTACAGAGCTGGAGGGAAGTTTTCCAAACAAGAGTTGTCTTGAATATTTTTGGTTTTATCCTTTAGAGCCAAAGACACAGAGTCTTGTATTTCTCATTGTGTCAACTTCTTAATGTGGTAGTATCAATGAACAGCTGTTTTTGTTTTTTGGTCTCACACTTTTGTCTCAGAATTTGGAATACCTTTAGGCTTTAATAGCACTGTTGACAAGTCTTTGATTTCTGTTGCCATCCATCTATTGAAGCTGGATTGGCCCTGCAACATTGACACATCATATGGACTAAAATTTGCATTTTTTATCCTTGTGGTTATGATTTTTCACAAATTAATGAATTTTTAACACTTAAAATCATTTGTTACACATTTATTATGTTAAAATTTATATTGTTCTATATTTTGAGAATAATTATTTTAAAACATAATGTGATATAAGATATTTCGTACACAAAAGGTCAAAATCATACATTTTAATTGGTTAAATGTGCTTAACTAAGTATTACAAGGATTGAAATTAGAATTCCAAATAGAGACTTAAAAATGATATTCTCCCACCAAATAATATTGTAAGTACTATAGTTTATGCACTGATGAAAACAACACTCGTAAAAAAGAAGTTCAATATATATATAAAAAGAAAGTATCTTATCGATGAAGAGAGTTGAGAATTATGAAATCTCAAGTTTTGAATTTCAGGAAAGATATAAAATTAAGTGATTTTTTCTTATTTGTCCAAGTCTTAATGAATAGACTTACTTGATATATGTACTGATAAAAAGTAGCAAGTAGCTCATGAAATTAATCGAGATACATAATCGCTGAGCCGGACACAAACAAATTTTCTGCTTGTGGTTGCAAATTGGTGGAGAAGCATGGCTTTGGGGTGGGGGTGGGGTGGGGGGTACAGAAAGAGAGAAGCAAAACATAGGATAAAACAAAGAGTTCACAGTCATAGCAACAAAGATCCTTTGTGGGGAAACATTTTCTCCTTTCTTTTTGCTTTCCCCACTAAGCCACTTGAAAACATCATGCGATTCTTTTTATGGCCTATAGTATCTTTGATCCTCCAATTTTTGATAAATTTTAGTTGATCCTGGTAATATTTGACTAAAAATATTTGATCTTTAACTAATTTAAATGTGTTATTTTGATCCTTTTATATAGGAAAAAATTATATTCAGATATCTTTAGAACTAATTATCCTCAAAATGTGAAGTCTCGGTGCACTAGCTCATGCGATTCGGGGAAGGGATGGACCATAAGGGTCTATTGTATGCAATCTTATCTTGCATTTTCGAAGGTTATTTCCACGGCTTGAATCCGTGACCCTAGATCCTAAACTGTTAAAGTTGTCACATGACAATAACTTTACCAGCTATGCCAAGGCTCCCCTTCATCCTCAAAATGTGAAGTAAGAATATAAATTCAACATAAAACATGGATGATTAAATCATTTAATAGTTAATAATTCATTAAGTTTATGAGAGTCCGTCTCAATCTAACTGAGTCTATAACCCTCTTCCCATAAGCTAGAAGTTTAGCTAAAAATAGATAATCAGAAGAAAATGATTGGGCATAGATGCACAACAACAAAACTTGCAAAGCTAGAATGAATAAAATTGCATATTACAATTAATTGAAGGTGATATGCGGTTAGCCATATATTACAAGCACCAAATTCGGAATTTATAAATAATTGGGGGATCAAAAGTGTTATCGTCCATTTTATATTTTATAATTTTTTTCTTACAAAAAATAAAGAAAGAGTCTAATTAAGGAGATTAGGAAAGACAGTAAGCAAACAACATAGTATAAGACAAAATATAGTGTTGCAAATCTCCTTTCTTTCTTCACCCCTCAAACTTTTTTTTTCCCATTTCTTATCTTTAGATTTATATATATATTTCGGATAAGTGAATGTGGTTCTGGTGGAAAAGATGAAATTTCCATGCAAATAATGCCTCTATGATTGAGAGATATTCATGACCTTAACTAAGCAGCCAAAATTATTATGTGCTTTTAACATGGTCTAAAAAAGGACCACTTATTAGTACACGTGTGTGGTCCTTTGCCCAACCCCAAATACCAAAAAGCAGTAGCAACTAGCAACGAATACAGAAAATGAACGGAACCCGTTTTGGCTTAGGAGAATCAGTAGACGAGTGAGAATATACGAATATTTTTATCAGATAAGTATGATTATAGTCCAAAGGATTTAAATAGTATTTGGCGAAATCTATAAGCTAGTTAAACTAATTTATAAGCATTTTTAATTTATTTATGCGCTTGATAAACATAAAACATGTTTATAAGCCGTGTGTTAATAAGTCAAAAATCATAAGTTAATCATTTTATTTTATTATTTTCAACTTATAAATACTTTTAGTTTTATCAAGTTTTTCATTATTTTATCCTTAATGTTCTTTTTAGTTTTTAACATATCTTTCCCAAAATAAAATTTTAGTTTTCTCTACTACGTATATGTCGTTCCTCCTTTACTTTAAAAGGATATTGTTAAATTTATAAGTTTTTATAAAAATCTCAAAGGTACTTTATAAGTCATTTTAGTAAAAGAACAACTTATCAATACTTTTTTTCAGCACTTATTTATCAAACATATGAATTGATGATTATCAATTTTATCACTTCTACCCAAACAGTAACTGTTGATTTATATAATCAATTTCTAACACTTCAAAATATTTACCAACACTTAAAGCTTATCAATCGATGGTTTACAAATAACCTAAACGGGTTCTTATTTGTTGAGAAGATACTGATCTAATTAGAAGTCGGATGTTTATATCTATCGATCATATTTATTTTAACTTTGCTCTAGTTTTTTTTTTTGATCTTTATTTATACCAACTCAGTATTAGTTTACTTGCTGTTTTATTTTTCAAACTGTAAATAATACGTTTATGTGTTTCACAAACTTTTGTTACAATTCACGTGTTTAAAAGAAAAGAGTTTGAATCCAACAAGCATTAGTACCTCCTCGCAAAAATCTGTCAATTTATGTTAATTCTTCTATCACAGGAGATTAATTCAACATAATGATGATGCCCATTTGGCCAATGAACCATAATATGCAAGTCCATATGTATTATATATATTGGTTAGATAGGAATGTTTGAGTCTATCTAAAACAAATAATCCCTTGATTATTTTCATTAATTAAGACGTCTATATATACAATATATAATCTCTAAATATGAAAAATCATATTCCTACTACAATACTAATATCATAATTACACTTGTACAAGGATTCTACAAAATATGGTAAGTAACCTAAATATACATAAGTTGTTCGTGAGATACACGATTTTGGTTTCTATCACACCACCGCAGTCATAGCGGGCGGTTGTCGTACGCTGAGACTGTCCCTAAAATCTACAACCGCCCGCTGAGACTGTCCCTAAAATCTTCAAACAGAACCAAGGGAAGACCCTTAGTAAAGATGTCAGCAATTTGGTAACTTGAAGGGACATGCAAGACACGTACTTGTCCACGAGCTACCTTTTCGCGAACAAAGTGAATATCCATCTCGATATGTTTAGTGCGCTGATGTTGGACCGAATTCACAGAGAGATAGACTACACTAACATTATCACAGTAGACCAAGGTAGCTTTCTGAATAGGAAAGTGAAGCTCTAAAAGTAGATTACGCAGCCAACATGACTCAGACACCACATTGGCTATCCCTCGATACTCGGTCTCTATACTGTATCGTGATAATATAGCCTGGCATTTTGTCGACCAAGAGACCAAGTTATCACCAAGAAACATACAATAATCAGATGTCGACTGTCTGATATCTGGACATCCACCCCAATCAGCATCTGTATACTACACGAAAGTAGAGATTGAGGATGGATATAAATGCAATCCATAATCAAGTGTGCCCTCTATGTATCGTATAATGTGTTTGAGCTCATGCATGTGCTCAATCCGCGGATCATGCATAAATAAACACACATGCTGTAATGAATAAGTAATATTTGGTCTCGTGAAAGTAAGATATTGAAGAGTCCCTGCAAGACTACGATAGTGGGTGGGATCGTTGTATGGTGTGCTAGAAGTAGCACTCAGCTTCGGTTTGATATCAACCGGAGTAGAAAAAGACTTACAAAATGACATGCCAACTCTCTCAATAATCTCAGCCGCATACTTCTTCTGTATCCGCGGGGATGATGTGGTGAAGGAATTTATGCGAGCGTGCGTGAACTTTAAATAATTTCGCCCACGTCGCGTATTGGACGTTTTCCATCTCAAGAACGATAGAGATGTGGTTCTTGATGTTGGAGACTGTAAGGACAAGATGAAACATGTTATTTGAGGTAGACATAATGATAGAACAAGAGGAGAATTAGGGATTAGGAAGAGAATTTGGGAAGATAGGAAAAACTTTAGAAGAAAAAAAAATGTCGGAATCGCGGATCCCGAGGGTGCTAGGCGGCGGAAGTGTAGTTGGGAGAAGGAAATTTTGCCGACTTCTGATACAATGAAATAAATAATCTCTTGATTATTTTCATTAATAAAGAGGTCTATATATACAATACACAATCTCTAAATATGAAAATTCCTATTCCTACTATAATACTAATATCCTAATTAAACTTGTACAAGAATTCTACAAAATATGGTAAGTAACCTAAATATACATAAGTTATCCGTGAGATACACGGTTTTGATTTCTATCATTATCTAAATCGAACCTTTTGAAGTTGCATAAACCTACCAAGTTCCATCAATTCACAAACACATTTTCTTCTTTACGTCTCTTTGTTCTGTCTGTTATGCAATTTTCAACCGAATAGTAAACAAAGAGTCAAAGGAGAACTTAATAAGTCGCACATTGAAAGCCATTTTTTTTTGTCGTTGTTATATAAATAAATCATCGTCATTCCATTAGAGGTAGGGGCATTGAAAACTTTCTTAGACAAATGAATCATATGCATCTATAATTATATTGGAATTAATTAGATAAAGAGTGTCTTAATATTAAGTAGGCGTTCAGACATGAATCAGTTGATATTGGCGAAAAAAAATAATTTTTAGAATTAAATTGGAAAAGGACATCTGAAAGTAAGTTATGTTTGGACATGAAAACATAATTGAATTTTTCTGACGGAAAGCTTTTAAAAAACTTCTAAAACCTGTTTTTCAAATTTCAAATTTCATATTTTAAATTTAAAGTTGAAATAATGAGTCAATTTAATAAACAAACACTTATTTTGAATAATATCCAAATATTATTAGACAATGATATTCAAGAATGGTGTTCATATATTTCTACTCCAATTTGAAATCAATATAAATATCCTATATATAAACAAGAAAAACAAATATAAGATATTACATACAATGAAAAATAATCAAGAAACAAGAAAATCAACCTGTTAAATTTCAGTATATATCTGCTGAATTTTAACAATACATTGAAGAACAATTTGACCTAAAAAGATATTTTGTGAGAGAGGAAGGAACTGAAGGAAGAGTAGTCTTTCATTTCTTCATCTCAGTTGATGCAAAAAATGGCAATGCAACTTTTACTTATACAGTGATAAATAACTGACTCCATGTGGTCACATGACTAACACGTGACCTCATTAACAACCAACCAACCAACTAACAACTAATTATTGCTCTTTAAACTAATTAACAGACTTAACAAACTACTGAAATGCAGCAACTGCAGTTGATTTCATCACAACCTCTAGCCATATATAACTCATGCCACAAAAACTTTTGTTTAATTAGCTATAAAATTCATCGCTAAGTTTTAATTCTTTTTATTACATATAAACAAGTGGAAAAATTATAGCAATCGAGTCAGTAAAATCGACTCTTACAAGAATCAGATCGTAAATATTCAACTAGTTGGTGTCGGGAAGAGTAGAATTTCAGCATGTTTGAATGGTCAATTACCAGCGAGAAAAATCACAAAAGTCAAGTCAATTTGTAATTTTTTTTAATTGGAAATAAGAGTTTTGGTATATTAAATTAAACTATTCAAGTACAAAATTAGTGGTTAAGAAAACTTCTTACGTTAGACTACATCAATTAAAGTTTTCACCAACTTGAATGAAAAATGAATAGAGTTGGTAAACTTCTTATTAGAAAAAATTTCCTCCTTAATTGTGTCGTTTAATATTCTTATTTTTATGTACATACACCATTTTGGCGTTAATTACACACAACAAACACATATTTATTGGTGAAAGTACTAAATTAAGTGGGTTAGCTGATGCTAGTGATATATGTGCTACCTAGTCTTATAGAGGCTATATAATAAAACACCTACCATCATACGTTATGGTGTAATAAGTATTCTTTCATCCTTAATTTAATAAGAAATATTTTACCCTCAAAATGGAACATCCTTATGCAAAACCAAATTAATCGGACTTTAAAATAAATATATAACTTAATTATACTACAATAAAACACCTTTTCCCAAGTCATTTGCGTGCAGAACGAGGATATCAAGACAGTGAAATTGCCATATCTAAGTGGGAAGAAAATGTCTAATTGTGTGATCAAATCAAAGATTCTTCTTGGAAGAAGTGTAGAACATCTATTTTCCCCCCTATTAATCTTCTAGTATTCATCTAGTATTCAGATCCTTATCCGATTAATTTAATTTCGCGCTAGATAAAATTCACTAAATGAGTAACACGCCCTCCACTAGGACGTTCTTTATTTCCAAAGTTAGAATTTGATACTCGTAATTAAAGATGAAGAGATACAAACCATCTTGCCTCATCGGTTGGTAGTACTTATCCGTCTCAATTTATGTGGCAATATTTGATTTGACATAAAATTTAAGAAAAAAAAAAGATTTTAATGTGTGATAAAAAATAAGTCTTATATAAATGAGTGATTATAAATTATTTTATAAAATTAAATTATTTTTAAATATAAATTTTTCTTTTAAGATAGATAAAAAAGAAATGATATCACATAAATTATAACATAGATAATAGTTGTATGTGAGCACAACTTCTTAGCGGTATGGGCAAATCATTTTAGTATTATTATGAAATGGAGTCCAAAACTAGATACCCATAATTTAGTGTACATTATATTATACTAAGAGTATATGTTTCACCTACAGATTTTTGTTAAAAAGTTAGAAAACCTTGGACTTTGTTCTGTCAGTGTTCTTTCCCAAAAACTAGTACTTTTAACTGCTTACATGAAAAGGACCCCACCCCCTGCAAAATTTCATCTCCACCTCAAATCCACCACATGCCCAAACCCTTCAAATCTGTCTATTTACTATAATTGCCACACATTTAGCATAAGAAATTTTGTGAGACATTTTAATAGTAATTTTTTTATCCCTTCAAAAGAATTTTAATAATTTAATCTACAAGCAAGAACCCCTCATCTCCGCCAACCCCACTAACAGACTTTTTTTTATAATTATAAGTTATGAATCAATTTACGCACATCTCAACTAATTTTATAAATATTTATTATCTCCTTTCAGCATATATATATTTAGTAATCCTATCCACTAATAATAAAACCACCATTCTTCTCACATGCTTATCCTTTTGTCCCTTCACCCAAAGAAGAAAACAAGAGAAGTTAGAGAAACACCCCATATATTACATCTTACTCTTTAAAACATATATCCATATGGACATCCAACAACATCAAAACATGAGAGACCACAAAGAAGAGAAACAAAGAAATCAAGAAGCCATCAACAACAGTGCAAGTGAAGCCTCATCAACAACACCTTCATCTCCTTCACATGAATTTTCATTCACAATCCCATTTCAACAAACAAAACAAATCCCAACTTCTTCTTCTTCATCATTTGTCATAGATTTATCACCAGCTGATGATATTTTCTTCCATGGCCACTTACTTCCTCTTCACCTTCTTTCCCATCTTCCCATATCCTCCCCTAGATCTTCCACCAATTCCCTTGATAGTTTCACTCTTCCAAAAAGAGATCACTTTTTTGAAGACCATAAAGTCCAAAACTCCAAGAATCAAAGAGTATTACTAGATGAAGATATTACTTATACATCTAAGGGAAAACCAAAGTCTAAGTCTTTTTCCCTTTTTGGACTACCAAAATGGAGAAAAGAAAAAGAAAACAAAGAGAGATCACAACAATATAGCAAGAAGATGAAATTTAGTATGATGACTCAACTTGTGAAGAGGTACATAAGAATGGTGAGGCCATTTTTATCTTTTAGAAGCAAAAAGAATATGCAATTTCATAGGCAATCATATTCATTTTCTGGGAATTTATTAAGTTCAAGAGGAATAAAAGGGCAATATTCATCAGCACCAGCTTCAATGAGAACATCTCCTACAAATAGTGGTCTTCTTGTAGCAACACCAACAGGAGGAGCTTATAATATTTGCACCAATTCTTCAAGTGATAGCACTATGGAAGAGTTACAAGCTGCAATACAAGCTGCAATTTCTCATTGTAAGAAATCTATTTCAATGGAAGATAAAATCAAATTGCCATAGTGATTAGGTTCTACTTTTTGTTCTGTTTTCATATTGTTAGTATTGCTTGTACTTATTTTTCTTGTAACGAATTTTAATATATGATAGCAGGTTAGTTACCATCTTTAATTTATCAGGTTATCAATAGGAGTATTGTTTATTAATAAATTACTTGAAATTTTATCTAATAAATGACATAATTGTAACTATTTTATGTGAATAGAACTTAAACTTAAACTCATTGATGATCTCTGAAACTTCTTCTTCTGATAAACCAAATCGGCACTTCCAAACACTTATTTTATATTCACGTCTCAATATATGTGACTGTCCCTAAGGATGCTTTTCTATTGACTTGCATGGATTTGAAATTATTACTATACTAGATGGGTGGTCTTCATGATAAAAGATATTCAGTGATAAGCTTGTGTTTGTTTGGATGGATTATAATAAAAAAAATTATAGTTAAATTAATTTTCGTGTGTACATCACAAGGATGAAATATATGTAAGTATTTTACAACATGAGATTGGATATACGGATTAATCATGTTGAAAAAGGTTAACATGGAATTGCCATATATATTTTTCATTGAGAATGGTAAAGAATAGATCTTGGGTCTAACTCAACCCAAAAAGTTAGCTTGTAGGGCGAAGGTTGTTCAAATTCATATAAAGAGTTCATGTTCCCATTTCATATCCGATGTGGGACTCTTAACACTCTCCCGCACGCACAAATCTTATTAATTGGAGCGTGAATAATATAGTTTGAGGGCCCAATATCGGTGAATAAAGAATCGGAACGGGTCTGGCTCTGATACCATGTAAGATTGTATTAATCTTACTCGGGGAGTCTTTCTCATTAATACAAATATATATAGTGTACAATGTGGAACCCTAATACAACAAGAGAATTAATCTTGGGCCTAACTCAACCTCAAAAGCTAGCTTGTAGGGTGAGGGTTGTCCAAGTCTATATAAGAAGTTCATGTTCTCATTCCATATCCGATGTGGGACTCTTAACAAAAATATTATTTTGCATATCATATTACAAAATTAGTGTCCTAATTGATTTTGATTATCTTGAAGTCTTGTTAAAGGTCAATCATATTAGGTTAGCTGTGCAAAGAATATAATGGGTCTATTGACTCAAATTCTAGCAATTCATCCTCTTTGAACATTTATTTGTCGATACCGAGTGCTACCATCTAGATAATGATGCAAAATCTAACATTTCAGTTACCAGTAGCATAGAGGTATGCGTATTTTACTAAAATAACTGTTTGAAAAATATTATTGGATCGAGTTCACACATAAAGAATGCTAATTAGCCTATTAGTTTGTTCTCTTTCTAAGCCCTGCTTATAACATATAAGTATGCCATTATGAGTGTTTGAAAAAACATTTTCTCCACCATAATTGACGGTTAGAGTCAGCAAAGAAAAATCGCTCTACATCTTAGTAGATTATACTTAGGCAATGAAAATAATGAAATTCATCCAATTTGTGAGAATTTTCAACGACATTGTAATATAAGTCGTGATTACTGTAAATTCACTTTCACATAGAGAAACTCTTAAATTTACTAGACTAGTATTCATAATTGAAAAACTACATCAACAATTTCACTTGGATGATTATATGAATGGAAATCTACGTTCACCAGCTCAAAGGTCTTAGGAAATGATGCAAGAAATAATTACAAAAGTACAAATTACCTCATGTTGATCTGAGGGCAATATTCTTCTTCAGCCTTATTATTATATTCACGAGTGGACTCATCATGTTCACAAACGTATGGCAATGCCACTTTAATTTTACTATTTCATTTTTGTTAAACAAAGCATTATACCCGTGATATACACTCAATATACAGAAATGTATATCAAGGGCAAATGGAGCAGTGGCCCAGCTCGGCAGCCCATCTCGGGAGCCCATCACGGGATTATTACAAGATGGAAATCTTGTATATATGGTATATATATTTGGTGTATATTGTAGTGTATTTGTTACCTAAATTAGGATTATACATTTACCATAATTGTATAGTTAGAATTATGGTAGAATAAGGTTTTAGGAGTAGAATATGAATAGGATTCTCCTATTTTGTAACTTGTATAAATACCTTTCAATTAATGAAAATAATCAAGGGGATTATTTCTTTAATGGTATCAAGAGACTAGGTCTTACAAAAATTTTCTCTCCCAAATTTTGTACCATTCTCGGCCGAAACCCCCCCCCCTCGGGTTTCTCTTCCGAATTCGTCTTCCGCTCTCAAAATCTCTCTTACTATTCCCAAATTTCCCCTCCTTCTTTGTTCTTTCAATATGTCTAAGAACAATTATCATCCTGCCCTCATGGTTTCTAACGTCAAGAACAGTATCCCTATTGTGTTTGAGATGGAAAACGTCCAATATGCGATATCGACAGAATTGTTTAAAATTCACGCTCTCTCCCGTCAAGTTATTCATCACATCATTCCTCCTGCTACACCTCTTACCGCGGAGGATCCTCAGTTATGGATTACTCTTGATGCTATCGTTCTCCAGTGGATCTACTTCACTATTTCGGTTGACCTTTTACAGACGATTATTGAGCCGGATACCACAAATATGGATACCTGGAATAGATTGCGTGACATATTCCAAGATAACCAACATTCACGTGTCATCACACTCGAGCAGGAATTCTCTCTAGTTCGCATGGAAGAATTTCCAAACGTATCTGCATATTGCAAGAAACTCAAGGAGTTGGCGGATCAACTCCGTAATGTTGGCACACCTGTAACAAATAATCTTCTGGTTCTACAATTGGTTACCGGGCTTTCGGAGGCCTATAATGGCGTTGGAACTCTCCTTCGTCAAAGCAACCCTCTTCCCGCCTTTTATCAAGCCCACTCCATGCTTACTTTGGAAGAAGCCGATTTGGCTAAAAAGGCGGCTACCGGAGCAAGCCCCGTTGTCATGATGGCGTCCTCCCCAAGTTCTTCAGGTTTTGTTGATAATTCGGGCCAAAACCATACTCATGGTGGCGGCAAAAATAATCGTAAGAATAATAACAAAAACCGCGGGGGCAAACGCGGCAGTTTCGGTGGTCAGCAAGCAGGCAGTGGGCCCCGTCCAGTGAACAGTGGCCCACTACCCGGCCCCTAGCAAGGGGCCCATGGTAGTGGGTCAGGCGATGGGCCGTTGGCGGTAGCCCCTATTTTCCAACAACTCCCGTGCTTGATGGTCGCCACCTTTCGAGCACAACAATCGGCCGATGGCGGCCATCGCCACTGGCCCAGTAACGCCAGTTCTAGCAGCTACGGCCCAGTTCAGTCCCATCCTGGAATACTTGGGCCCCGATCTCTACAAGCTCACCACGCAGCAGGCCCCACTCAAACCTATATCTAGGCCGCGATGCACATATTGGGCTTAACTCAACCGGGCCCAAATTGGCATATAGACACCGGTGCCACTACCCACATGACTTCCGATTCAGGTACTCTCTCATCTTATTACAATTTGAGCAACCATCGGGGTATAATTGTTGGTAATGGCAACTCTATTCCAATTCAGGGTTATGGTCAGAAAACGTTGTCTCCCCCCAATCCACCCCTTATCTTGAAAAATACTATACATGCCCCCAAGTTGATTAAAAACTTAGTGTCTGTCCGAAAGTTCACCACTGACAATTCTATTTCTGTTGAATTTGATCCGTTTGGTTTCTCTGTGAAGGATTTCAAGACGGGGAGTCATCTCATGAGGTGTGATAGTAGGGGGGATCTGTATCCTATCATGCCCGGTTTCAGTCCATCGAGTCAAGCTTTGCCATCAGCCTTTGCAGCCATTTCTCCTTCCTTGTGTCATGCTCGCCTTGGTCATCTGGGATCCTCTATTTTATCAGCTTTAGATAAAAATAGTTTTATTTCTTGTAAGGGTAGGAGTCGTACTCCAATTTGTAAATCTTGTTCGTTAGGAAAAATTGTTTGCCATTTGTAGACTCCAATTCTCATACTTCAATGCCATTTGATATTATTTATAGCGACCTGTGGACGTCTCCTATTCTCAGTTCGTTGGGTCATCGATATTATGTTCTTTTTTAGATGATTATTCTAAATTTTTGTGGACGTTTCCAATTGCAAATAAATCTAAGTGTTTTCAGTCTTCATAAAATTTAGAGTGTTCATTCGTACCCAATTCGAAAGAGAAATAAAAAATATTCAATGTGATAATGGGAAAGAGTTTGACAATAGGGAGTTTCGGGAGTTCTGTGCTAATAATGGGATCAATTTTTATTTTTCGTGTCCTCATACATCTTCATAAAATGGGAAAGCCGAACGCAAAATTCGTTCCATAAATAACATTGTCCAAACTCTCTTAATTCATGCTTCCATACCCCCATATTTTTGGCATCATGCTTTACAAATGGCCACATATCTCCTTAACATAATTCCTTCCAAAGGTCTGACATATTCTTCCCCCCTCCAACTCTTATATAATAAGAACCCTTCTTATTCGCATCTTCGGATTTTTGGGTGCTTGTGTTATCCGTTATTCCCATCCACCACAATTAACAAACTTCAGGCCCGGTCTACTCCGTGTGTGTTATTGGGTTATCCGTCTAATCATCGTGGTTACAAATGCTTTGATTTATCCTCCAAGAAAATCATAATTAATCGCCATGTAATTTTTGATGAAACCCAATTTCCATTTACTAAAGTTCATACTACCGAGCCTAGTTCGTATAATTTTTTGGATGATGGTATATCCCCGTATATTACTCACCATTTCTTGGATATATCCTGCACCAAAAATTCTCCAATGCCCATCGCCTACCGCCCCACTGTCCCATCACGCTTCGCCATCGGATCGGCCCCAACAATTGGGTCACCCAGCCACTCGAATCGGTCCAATGCCCAGCTTTTCCGATTTGGGCAAGAAAGCCCATCGCCGGGTCACCCGTCCCGAGCCCAGCAAATTCCCAACATTCACTCAATTCTTCCTCGAGTCATAGACCAGTCACTCGTAGTCAGCGGGGTATTTTTACACCTAAAAGACATTTTAATTTACATTCTAATGTCTCTAAATCCCCATTGCCCCATAATCCTGTGTCTGCCTTAAACGATCCGAATTGGAAAATTGCTATGACTGATGAATATAATGCTCTTATTGATAATAAGACGTGGGAGTTGGTGCCCCGTCCATATGGTATTAATGTTATCAGGTCTATGTGGATTTTTGCTCATAAGGAGAATTCCGATGGGTCCTTTACTAGACATAAGGCGCGGCTTGTGAGTGGTGGTAAGACTCAGCAGGTTGGGATAGATTGTGGTGAGACGTTTAGTCCGGTGGTCAAGCCGGCTACCATTCGCACTGTGCTTAGCCTGACTCTTTCTAAGGCATGGCCTATTCATCAGTTGGATGTCAAGAATGCTTTCCTACATGGTGATCTCAAGGAAATAATATATATGCATCAGCCGTTGGGGTTCAGGGATCCTAACCGTCCTCATCATCTCTGTTTGTTGAAGAAGTCCTTATATGGGCTTAAGCAGTCTCCACGGGCCTGGTATACAAGGTTTGCTGACTATATTTTGACTATTGGGTTCACTCACAGTAAGTCAGATAATTCCTTGTTCATCTACCGTGTGGTTCATCCTTGGCCTATATTCTGTTATATGTGGATGCTATCATTTTGACTGCCTCTTTCGATGCATTACGCCAGTCTATCATGACCATGCTCAGCTCTGAGTTTGCTATGAAAGACTTAGGGCCCTTGAGTTACTTTTTGGGGATTGTCGTCAAGCTTCATTCAGATGGTTTGTTTTTGTCTCAAAGAAAGTATGCGGCTGAGATCATCGAGAGGGCTGTGATGTCATCCTGTAAGTCCACTTCCACTCCAGTTGATACTAAGCCCAAACTTGGTGCCGCGGCAGGCGTCCCTTACGAGGATCCGACCCGCTATCGCAGTCTTGCACGGGCCCTTCAGTATCTTACCTTTACCAGACCGGATATTACATATGATGTTCAGCATGTGTGTTTATTTATGCATGATCCCAGAGTTGAGCACATGAATGCAATCAAACGCATCATTCGGTATATTCAGGGTACACTAGACTATGATTTACATTTGTATCCTTCATCGACATCCACACTTGTCTCATACACAAATGCGGATTAGGGTGGTTGTCCGGACACCAGACGGTCTACGTCTGGCTATTATATGTTCCTTGGCAACAACTTGGTCTCCTGGTCTGCGAAGCGTCAGGCGACTCTATCCCGCTCAAGTGCCAAGGCAGAATATCGGGGGTAGCTAATGTGGTCTCAGAATCATATTGGTTACGTAACTTGCTTTTAGAGCTTCATTGTCCCATTCAGAAGGCAACCTTAGTATATTGTGATAATGTTAGTGCCATCTACCTCTCAGGTAATCCGGTTCAGCACCAACGCACTAAGCATATCGAAATGGACATTCACTTTGTCCGTGAAAAGGTTGCTCGGGGCGTACGCCAGCGTATGTCATGTCCCGTCAAGATATCAAGTTGCAGACATCTTTACAAAGGGTCTTTCCTCGGTACTCTTTGAAGATTTTAGGGACAGTCTCAGCGTTCGAAGACCGCCCGCTATGACTGCGGGTGTGTGTTAAACAAAGCATTATACCCGTGATATACACCCAATATACATAAATGTATATCACGGGCAAATGGAGCAGTGGCCCAGCTCGGCAGCCCATCATGGGATTATTACAAGATGGAAATCTTGTATATATGGTATATATATTTGGTGTATATTGTAGTGTGTTTTTTTTTTATCTAAATTAGGATTATACACTTAACATAATTGTATAGTTAGAATTATGGTAGAATAAGGTTTTAGGAGTAGAATAGGAATATGATTCTCCTATTTTGTAACTTATATAAATACCTTTCAATTAATGAAAATAATCAAGGAGATTATTTCTTTCAATTTTGTTTTTGAGGTGTCCAAACTTGATAGGAAAGTGATTTGAACTTCTTAATAATATTCAAATAATTAAGTTCCAAACTTGATAGGAAAGTGATTTGAACTTCTTAATAATATTCAAATAATTAAGTTGATAAGAAAGTGATTTGAGTTTCTTAGTTAATGATCAAATTTAAATACTCTGATCGACCATCAGTTGTGACTTGTGAGACCGAGAGGTATCATATTTCTTAAGAGTAATAATTTCTTTCATTCTTTTGTTGACTCTTTTTTCCAATGTGTACTTCCACTATGAGATGACATTGGCACAACACAACTAGAAATAAAGTTTTTTCCATTGATATTTAGTGGGAACTATCCGATTTTCCCATTTCATTTTCACCGAACCATATCACTGAAAAACGCATGGTGAGAAATAAGTTTTCATTAAAACGCTGAGAAACTTCATAATTTTTCCGTGTGAAAATATTATTATTTAAGTTTTTTTCCATCAACATTCAGTGGAAAATAGTTACTGTACATTTTTCAGTGAAAAAATAGAGATTTTTTAGTAGGGCAGGAGAGAATAACTCAACATAAAAAATGATTTTGCAAAAAAATTCTGTTTTATTCAGATTTTACGCATAACAAAAAATAGTTTCTGGGAGATTTAATATAAAAGTACTATTTTTTTGTAATGGACCCCAAATTTAATTGAACTCATGACCACACCTACAAAACTTGGTAAATGGTAATAAATGGATTCAAGTTACATAAGCTGACAGTATAAATTATCTTCATATCATCAACATGAGTTTATTTTAATCTGGCATAGCAAATTCCTTCTAACCAATGAAAACTTATTAAATGAGTTACTTATAATTCCCTTTAAAGTAAATCCAACATCGTACAATTAACATTTGCTATATATACTGTCAATACAAGTTAAACACGTATAATAAATTACCAAAAGGGATTATCAGAAATATGAAAACACCATAGACAACAAGGGATGTAACAATCATGTAGCTTTTTATGTACTCATGCACAACTCAACTGAACTCATAAAATTTATCTCCAGTCAAATAGTCCTTTTTGGATTGACAACTCCTCTAATGGTGACACCAATATTATCATAGAGCTTTTGACCTTTCTTTCCTTTCGAATCTTTGCATCATTTCACATGGTGTCAATCAAAGGGACCTTTAACCTTTTATACCTTCGATTGGGAACAACAATAGACTGCAATTTGTTGGGATAAAATATACTAGTACTACAATTACTTAGTTAAGTACAATGCTTTTGTTTTGAGATAAATTTAAAAAATATACCAATGAAATTGGAACCTATAAAATAGTAGATAAAAACCGTTATTAGTATATTAGTTATTTTATTCACCACTATGATACAAGAGGGGGAGAGGGGGTGAATTGAGTTCTTATTAATTTTAAACCTCTTTCAAAATTCTCCAAAAATTGGTGTAACCTTCAGAATCTAGATCACTAAAATCTTCACAAACTTTTACATGAAAACACACCGTGGTTCAAGGGTGCATAACCACAATCTTCCCCTGTAGTATTTAACTCAAGATGACTAAAAGTGAGTCATTTTTTTCCGTGATGAAAGGTTGGCACAAGTTCTACATTTTGTCTCTGTAGACAGGGGAGAAAATAAAACAAGCCAAATTGATATTAAACTCAATAATTTTAAGAGAGATTAACTCTAATCCATTCACCCCAATAATAACTCAACTGCCGTTGCTAACTTCTTCAAAAAAATTCCTTACAAAGTGATACTAAATTAAGAAGAATGAAGTTACAACTGGATTCCTAGAATAACGAAAATTAGACTGGACATGAAAGAACTTGATAATTTGATCAGGAAGAAATATCTAGCTTGTTTCTTTCCACGTTCATTCCTTACTTTTAATTTGCTCTAAGTAATATGATGGAAGTTCATGCCTACCTCAATAAAAACACAAAGTATTTATAAGTAGGTTATATTAGTGGCATAAATAGTTCAAACCATACAAAAGAACAAATAGCAAAAAAAAAATCTCCTCGAAGATACTATCGCATTTATACTATATACTCCCTCCGTCATAAATTATTTATCATTTTTTAATTTACACGACCCTTAAGAAATATTAATTAAGAGAAGTATTTGACCTACTTTACCCCTATTTATGTCTAAGTTATAATCTCTCAATTAAATATTTACTCTATTTATGTGTCATCTTCATTAATGACAAATGGTAAAATGGAGAAAATATAATTAATTGTGTTTTGAATTTCTAAAACGATAAATAATTTGAGACATCTATTTATGTAACCACGACAAATAATTTGAGACGAAGGGAGTACCGTAAATTACCACGTCTCTTTAATTTACTAAATTGGATATTGTAAAAATCAAACACCCTCATGATGGAATTGATTCAATAGTTTTTATTTGATTAGGATTTGTATCCTCCCAAATTATTATAAAGCCGATTAACACGATAAGCCTAAATTCTAAACTGAATTAGGACTCCATAGTGAACCTTCAAATTTACCATAACACTTGAAACACATAGTACATCTGGTTTTTCACTTATAATACTCATGACATCACCTCACAAGTCATTTTATTTCTTTAATCATTGAAACTCACATAACTCAACAAGATCTAAAAACATGCCATATCTTTATTTTTTTAGTAGGGTTGGGGGTGGGGGATCAAGGACTATAGTCTGAGATTTGGAAATTAGGGTACTAAATAATCAGACCGAAAAATAAGTCCACTTTTTGTGAGAAAAAAAAATCTCACGTTAGTTGTTCGAGACACATAATAAAAAATTTCAATCAGAACCAATTAAGCAGAGTGGGTCTGATGATTAGATGTCTACGGAATTTGTATTTGCATATAAGTACAATAATAATTCATGTACTGGTTCTGAATACTTGGTCCAGTAGTTTCACATCCCAACAAGGCAACAACTAGGACACTGTTCAATATACTCCATGCATGTATCACTCTGATTTAATTAGGACACAATTTAGAGCATTATTATAATTTTCTAAGTGATGATATGGCCTGATAAGGAAGTAAATTACTAAAATAATGAAATGATTTGAGATCATTGATTATTTCCAGTAAGGGAATTGAAAGCTTTGAAAATTGAAGTTGCCAAGAAAAAAAACAAAATATCAATTTGACTTTTTTTTTTCCCAAGGAATAATGACCATCCAATAGTCAGGATTGAGATTAACATTTAGAAAGTTTGTCACGAATTTGAACCTCAATGGTCCGCTATCTTGTTTAGCCTTTAATTTCTTCTTCTCTCGTGTTAACAATGTGAAAATCTTATTGTAGCTTTTGTTAATTAGGTAATTTTTAAAGAATTGTGTCCTTTGTTGAGTTTTTGAAAAATTTTGAGGAAAAATAACACATATTTTGCGCGTTTAACACATTTGGTTGCTCGATAAAAAATAATTAAAGCAACTAATAAATATACAAATAATATACATTAATTATGTATAAAATATGTATTTTATATATTACGTGTAAAAAGTATATATGTTTCGGCTATCATTTTACTGGGCATCTATATAGCGTAAAAATTCCCTTTTTTTGTCTCTCTACTTTGAGAACACATATAGTTTCGGGAAACTTACAAAAATCACTATATTTTATAGGTTTCTAACCAATTATAGCTATTTTTTAAAAATTACAGTTCGTAGCCTTTCTAGGGTATTTTCGGATGTATTTCATTGTATTTAAATACATGTATTTTGTGTATCCTATATTTTTGGCGAGATTTTAGTGGCCTAACTTGGATGGATTTTGTTTAAAAATGACAAACAGAATCACATACAAAAAAATACACTAAATAAAATGTCCAACATCATGAAACGGAAAGCAATCCAGTATGTTTGCTCCTCCACCCATACAAGAATGTGTCTGAATAATAATCTCCGATCTGGACGGTGACGACAATGGTACACTCAGATCTGGGTGGTGCAATAGAGAGAGAGGGAGAGAGGGAGAGAGGGAGAGAGGGAGAGAGGGGTGAGAGACGGCAGTGCAACGGAGAGAGGGGTGAGAGACGACGGTGCAACAGAGAGAGGGGTGAGAGAACGGCGGTGGAGGAGCGAGAGATGCGAGGGAGTGAATCTGAGAGGGAATGGAGAGAGAGAGGCGATGAAGGAGAGAGAGAGAGAGGTGAGCGAGAATACAATGGAGTAACTTTATGTATTTGGTATAGCTACTATATATAAAATAGAAAATCACTAAGAACATAAATAAATTAAATAGTAAGTTATTATTAATAAATACCTCTTAGAAATAGTTATGGCAAGCAAATATTCCCATAGTTTCCATCCTTGTGTCAGCCCAAAAGATGTTAAAGCCTTCTTCATACTAGTACTATATATATTCATAAGCCCATTATAGTGTAGGCACCCGAGACTATATTTCAACAACTTTATATTATAAATTTTGTTCAAAATGAGAGCTGTTTTTCTTTTTCTTTTTATACTCCGTATTGGTTTAGTGTACTTATGAATAATGTGATGCTAACAAGCATTCATCCTTACAATTAGTAGTAAAAAAGTTGGTTGTCAGTTTTGCAACAAATATTGTTTGGTCTTCTGTGTTGAATCTCATGAAACTTAGCTTGCTAGCTATTTAAATGTATGTTTCTGAATTATCGATAGTCTATATATAGACAGAACGACCTTTTAAGATATTCTAGATACAATATTGATGAATAATATTTCTTACTCTTAATCCCAAAGAAAACATCAAAGGAGCATTTTTGAACTCTTCCCAACTCTCCATGCAATTGTAAGAGAAACTCAAAAATAAATAAATAAGGGATAATAGAAACCTTTTCTAAAATTTGGATTTGTAACACTAATTTCCCTTGTAGTTTATAATGTTATATAACCTCTCTTATTTTGATTTCTTTGTAATATTTTTCAACCTATTTATTATTGATGTAGAAAAGGTGACATACTGACTAATTTGCCCTTCTAACATAGTATTTTATAATTAATTTCGTAAAAGTCCTTTCTTAACAAAAATTCGTTAAAGTAAAAAACCTAATTAAGTATACACATATGCTACTTTACTGCAAGAACATTGAAGAAATTAATATTCCAATAATAGAAAATTATTGAGAATATGTGTTTTTTTAATTAATAAAAAATAAATCAAAAGAATTGTTACGATAAAATAAAAAACAACGAATTAAGGTAAACATAATATTGTAAATCGCCATTTTTATCCGTTAATGTTATCAATTCAATTCAGGATTAGTAAAAAAAAAAAAACTAATATGATACAATTCTAACACCTATATTCCTTTGTGCAAATTCAACAAGGTTGTTGAATTCATTCTCATCAACATATCCATTACCATTTACATCTGCAGCTTTTATGCCACGGCTTCCCTTTAGCCTACTGAACCAACCGCCGCCACTTGCCCTTTATAGCCTCTCGATTTTCCCATCACTTGCAACATTTCTTCTATAAGTATTCTTCAACGCCATTTCTAATTCAATCAGAGTAGGTTAGAATTCTAATCTTGTCTGAGCCAAGGATCAAGAGACAGTCTCAGATAGACAGTAATGTTTGTATTGTTGAACATCATCAGGAGAGGATCTAGTTTATATTAGTATGCTAGTAGTAATTGTTGGATTACAAGGATTGCAGGAAACGGAAATTACAAGTAACTGTTTATGTAAGAATTGAAATTACAATTCAACTAGAAAACTGAAAATTACAATATAACAACAAAACTGAAATTACAATATTTGTTGAACAAGAAGACCTGAAACTGCTTTGATTTTTGCTGAGTCGAGTGTGGCACTCTGTCCTTAAGACAATATTGCCCCGTAAGTATCATTTATACGTCCCGGACAATTCGTCTCCCAAGATAAAACAACAATGGAACAATTGAGCAAAGGAAACTCAAGAGCTACCGTGAAGAATATTGAATAATGAAATGATGCTTGGAAGTTATAGGAAGAACTGATTTTCTGGTTGTATATTTTCGTGTATATCAAGTGTGCCTCAACAATGGTGTAAGGGGTGTTTATATAGGTGAGGAAGGGAATTTGTTGATCGCTTCCATAATACCATTATTGGCCAAATAATGACCATTATGGAGGTAGTAAAGCCACAAAATTAAAGGAGAGAAATACCAACGGATGCCATTATAGGAGGTGTAATTCAGCCAAAATAAATGGCTGAATTGAGTGCTGGACATTTCTGTTCGTGTCAAATTCTGAATTTCTGGAAACTCCAGGGACCAAACTATACATCTTGAAACTTCAGGGACCAAACTGTACATCTAAAAGAATTTTGGTCCAAACTGTACATCTAAAACTTCTGGGATCAAACTGTACTTCTGGAAAAGTTCTCTGGCCCAAAAAGATAATATCAGAAGGCCCACAGCCCACAGCCCGTGAGCCCGGAACCGGACCGGACGGGCGGGCGGCGGCGGCGCGCGTGTGGTCTTTCCTCGAACCGAAGCACATCTTGGTCCTCCCTCCTTTAAACACACGGGATACCCCTTGGGGTCCCAAACCCCAAACCAATTTCGAGTCTTATATACACAACAATTCTTTCTTTCTCTACCGATGAGGGAGAATTGAACACAACACCACACTTTCCATGCTTCAAACACCTCACTTCGTGGACCAATATCTCTTTCATTTCTCAATGAAATTTGACGATTCTTGGCCCTACGGTTATCTACGTACTTAGTAGAACATGCATGTGTGAAGAACCGAATTCTCCAACATACGTAACACTAGTGTTTAAGCCGTTAAAGTTGGTCTGTCGCAACTCCCGCCAAAGGCAAATTTCCAACAGTAATTAAATTAATTAGCGGACATAGTAGAACCGAAAGCAATGTATGTACATTAATTCGAATAAGAATCAACAATTAATTATGGCCGCGAAACGTGTAAAGGTGAGACGAAATGCTATAAGAGATTATCTAAATTGTCTATTAAAGTGATAAGTTATGTCATCTAGTGTTTTGATGATTTGCCAAAAATTCGAGGAACCAGATAGGGACCAAGTCTGCGATCCGTTCCCTCGGCTATCGTACAGTCGATACTACAGATGTAAAGCTGTACTGTTTACTGGCAAAAGTACAACAACACTGCTAAAGTTTGCTAGTGGTCAAATCAAGGGCTGAATTGTCACTATCTCTTCACATGCTGCGAAATATATGTACAACATGTTACAAAGTTTAAGGTAACATTTGAAAACCTAAAATCACTTTCACAAGTGCAGCCTCCACAAGATTCTCCAAGTGCTCCCAAGAACAAAGTTGTTGCAAACTGAAGGACCAGATCTCGACACTGAATATGTCTAAGTCTTTAGTTTGTTTTGAGTTTTTGTCATTTTGTTCTTTGTTGTAATCCTACACTACTTGTAAGAAGTGTCATAGTAGGACAAATTTCAACCTTTGTTGGTTTGTGTTCTTGGATAGTGTTAGTCAAGGTTTGTAGCTTTGCAATAGAGTTATTATAAAGAGATTACAATAGAGGTATTGTAAGGGGTGAATGATTAATAGTTTAATTCCTAGCATATCATACTATGCTTAAAAATGATATGCTATGAACTTGAGCTTTATTTGAGTTTTCGTTTGTTTAAATTTATTTAAGTGGGCCTGGCTCAAAATAAGCTTTGTATAAGAAAACATTTTCACTTTCGAACAATAAAATACAATCCTTATTTTTTTGGCTAAATCCTAAGTTCTAACTTATAAGAGTTTCAAATATCTACAAAAAATATTACAATTATCCATGTCATAAGAAATAAATAAAGAGAAGAATAGAGGGAAGGGGAGAAAGGCTAGTCACACTAGGTCTATCTCCTAGACCTCTTGGACCTTCAATTGCAATCCCGCCCTTCTTCTAATTCTTCCTCCAAAATTCTAATGCTCCAAGCTCTTGCCTCATCTTTGTAGTATTCCCCGAACTTGTTTATTTGTACCTTGCAAAAAATGAAGAGAGAAAAGTTAGTTAAAATGATATGCCACCCTATGATGTGGCGTTTATGAATATAAACGAAAATTTTCTTCGGACTCATATCAAAACCTTTGAAAGTTTTGAATATGAAGGCTCAGACTTATGTTTTGACTATGGATTAGAAATCGAGTTAAATCGAGTTAAATCGAATGCTAGTTGCTTATCAGCCATACCAGCTCGTGGTCACGATTACTGGTTGCTTGTAAGTCATACTAGTTCATAGTCATACGCTCATTAATTCCTATCTTATGATTTGTACATATCATCATCACCTTTAACCGAAATGCCTAATTCGAGGGACAACCTTTCCGGAAGTGGCATGGCCTCAAAATCATTCTCATCGGGCCCAAGGTAGTATCATGTTCAAATCAGTGGAATTTCCACCAAGCGTAGCATCATATCAAGATGTAGTATATGTTATTCCAAGTGCAGCAGCTTCTCAAAGGCAGCAGTAACACATGCCCAACAACAACTAGAAGGTTCAAAATTCAGCAAACTGTTTGGCCAAAATGTTACAGCAAATGGCCAAAATGAAGCAGCAAGTGACATCGAATAGCAGGCTCATTAGGAGCATCAAACATCAGCCACAAATGGCATCAAACATAAGCCATAAGGAGTATTAAACAGCAGCCACAAATGGCATCAAACATCAGCCATAAGGAGTATTTTATCCACAATGCAACAGCCAGAATGGGATATCAAGATACAGCCAGAATGGGATATCAAGATGAATCATAAGATCTCAAGATGCAACAGCTTATCAAGCACATAGAAGCAGCTATTTCCATCAGGAGATGGGACTTAGAAAGCAACAAACAGCCTACTCAAAAATAAGTAACAGCTTTCTCTTGAAGGCAACGACTACTAAGCTCAACACAACAACTAATACAACAGCCGATTGTCTTTAAAGAAAACAGTAAGTTGCCCTTAACAATGGGAGCTACACTTGGTGAACAATCTTTCATTCAAAACCTCTCTAAAAGTTTATTGATATATGCTTCTTGAGATAGACCTAATGTACCTTAATGTATATCTCGATGAATTTAATGTCAATGACATAAGACGCATCACCCATGTCTTTCATATCAAAATTCATAGAGAGAAATTATTTCACCTCATGTAGCATTCCCTTATCATTGGATGCAAGCAAGATATCATCCACATATAGAACTAAGAAGCAAATTTTACTCCACTAACCTTCTGGTATATACATTAATCCATAATATTCTCAACAAAGTTAAATAAAGAGATAACATCATGAAATTTTAAATACCATTGACGAGAGACTTATTTTAAATTATATATAGATTTCTTCAGCTTGCACACTAAGTGCTCACCATTGCTAGAGGAGAATTCTTCAGGTTATTTCATATAAACCTCTTCCTTTAGATCACCATTAAGAAAAATGATTTTCACATTCATTTTGTTGCAATCCTAAGTCAAAATGGCTACTAATGCCAATATGATGTGTAAGGAATCCTTTTTAGATATAAGAGAAAAATCTCTATATAATTGATTCCTTCCCTTTGAGTGAATCCTTTAACGACTAGTCTTGCTTTATATCTTTCTATGTTGCCTGATGAGTCCCTTTTAGTTTTAAAGACCCATTTACATCCAATGCCTTTTACACTATTAGGAAACTCGACAAGATCCCAGACTTTGTTGATTTTCATAAAATTCATCTGTTCTTTCATGACATTATACCACAATTCTGACTCTTTGCAACTCATGGCTTGAGAAAAAGACTCAGGATCATTTTCGACTCCAATGTCAGATTCTTGAAGATACACAACATAGTCACTAGGAATTATTGATTTTCTTTCTCTAGTAGTTCTCCTTAATGTTGTGCCAACATTTTTCTGAGGGTCATGTTGTTCAACATGTTCAATAATTTCTGAAATTTTTTGAGCAACTTGACCTACTGGAATATTTTCAGCAACTTGTGAAATTTCATTGATCGGATGCTCAACACCCTGTTGTAATTAAGGGGTGTTATAAACGATAACCAATATTTATCTTCAAGTTGTATTCTAAAATTATCACTCCCACTAATTAAGTCATTCTCAATAAACTTTGCATTTCTTGATTCCACAATTCTAGTGCTATTAGATGGATAATAAAATCTAAATCCCGTATATCTTTCGACAATATCCAATGAAATATCCGCTAATGATCATATGATTCAGTTTATTTTCTTGTGGGTTGTAGATTCTAACTTCAGACGGACATCTCCATACATGTATATGTCTCAAACTCGATTTCCAACTTTGAACAACTCAAAAGGTGTCTTTGTGACAACCTTTATTGGAACTCGGTTTAATATATACACTGTCGTCTTAAGATATTCAATTCACAAAGACTTAGGTAGCTTAGAGTTACTTAGCATGCTAAGTACCATGTCTAATAATGTTCGGTTTCTTCATTCTGCTACACCATTTGGTATGGAGAACTAGCTAGGCATAGTGTATTGGGCAGCAATTCCATTTTCTTGAAGAAATTTTACAAACAGACCATGTGCTTGTCCATCCTTATTGTATCTACCATAGTACTCACCACCTCTATTAGTCCTCACAATTTTAATTTGCTTTCCACACTATTTCTCTACTTCAGCCTTGAAAACTTTAAAGGCTTCTAATGCTTCACTTTTATTATGAAGCATATAGAGATACATGTATCGTGAGTATTCATCTATAAAGGTGATAAAGTATCTTTTGACCATATGCATCCATATCTGGACAACATATATTTGAATGTATGATTTCTAATATGGTTGAACTCCTCTTGGCACCTTTCTTTGACCTGTTGGTCTGCTTACCTTTGATGCAATCCACACAAGTACCGAAATCAGTAAAATCTAAAGTATTGTATTCTATTATTTACTAATCTCTTAATTATATCTATGGAGATATGTCTCAATCTCCGATGCCATAAAATAGAGAAATCATCATTCATAACACGTCGTTTAATACTAACTTGCATATGCATAACATTATGAGTGAAATCATTTTGTAAATAAAGAGAGAAAAGACCAGCAGACAATGTACCATTTCCAACAAGTTTAGATTTATAAAATAGTTTGGAATAACCTTCTAAAATGAAGGAATATCCCAAGGGTACAAATTTTGAAACTGAAATTAAGTTCCTAGCAAAATTAGGAACATACAGATCTTTTATAACTCAAAATGAAATCATTGCTAAGAACTAGACTGCATATCCTAATGACCTTCACACGCGACTGCATCTTGTTTCCTGAATAGATGTTTTGCTCAGCCTCTACTGGTTTCCGCAAGTTTCTTAAACCTTGCAAGTAATTCGTAATGTGGATTGTAAAAGCAGAATCAATCCACCACGTGTTATGATTAACATCAGCCATATTAGATTCATAACATACAAGAGAAATCGAAGTCATGAATGCACTTTCTCTTGTTTTCATCAGCAATCGATCATCCTCTTCAACACACATGGCCATAAGTTCATTAATAGACCATTTATCTTTATGTGTGTAATAGGAGATCTTAAAAGGGTAGTATTATGGAGGAATAGAGTTCAAAATAGAGTGCACAAGGAAAGTTTCAAACATTTTAATCTCAAGGGTATTTAGTTGAACTACTAAGTCTCACATTTTCACGATGTCCTCGCGCACACCTTTCACACCGGTGAGCTTCATTGATGAAAAATTTATAATTAAAGCGCTTGCAAGTGCTTTATTTGAAGTCTCAAATTGTTCATCAATAGCCTTTACTAATGCCTTGACATTGTTATACTGTTCGACAGAACCACAAATACCAACAGAGATTTTGACCTTAATGAACATAACACTCAACCGGTTTGAGCGCTCCCATTGTTCATGAAGAGCAATCTCAGTTTGAGTGCTAAGTTCATTAATAGGTGGTTCGTCTTTCCTGATAGCAAAATCAATCTCTATGCACCCTAAGTGAAGGAGAATTCTCTCCTTCCATATCTTATAGTTCTCACCATTCAGTTCGGGAATATCACAAATATCAGAGAAATTTGCAGGTTGCATAATTGCAAAAACATATATGCTCAATAAATTTGAGGTAAATAATATGAAATTGAATCTACTGAAATAAAAATTGTGTGGGGGCTAAATTTTTAATTCAATTATATTCACTCTCTATGATAGAATTATCGATTTACTAGCATGATATTCTATCTTTACGATAAAACTATTAAACTCTCATTCATAATTCATGTAGATAATTATGAAAAGTATTTAACATTTTATCCTAATTAATTATGCAGTCCAATAATAAATATTCTTGAGTTATTATATCGTGTATAATTAATCACAATTCTAATGTCTAAAATTTCTTTATGTGATCCTTAACTTTAAAATTTTATTCAATTAAAGATGTTGTGGCTAATCTTCAATCAAATAAAATTATAGGTCATATAGACATTAGTCCGTATTTAATGTCTACAATTTTCTTATGTGATCCTAAACATAATATATAATTTCACTTAATCAAGACTGCTGTGATTAAATCTTAATCAAATAAAATTATATGAATCACTAGACATTAATTTTAAAATTGTATACAAAATTTATTACTGAAACAGTATTCAATAAACTAAAATTTTGTGCGCTTAAATGTTTGTATGTAAAGAGGATCAAATATATACAATAAACATGCTAATTTAAGCACATAATATTTGAAACTTAATTAATACAAATGACGGCGACGAAAGGGCTTGGTCAATTTTACCAACATATAGCCCATTTATCTTGTATCTTTATCAAGCACACAGAAAATTGAGTAACCACATCCCGCTGGGGGAAAGGGTTGGGACCGGTCCTCCGGCGGGATCGGCGGGCCGGGACTGGCCTGACATGCCGATGTCCCGTCCCGTCCCACATCCCGCCAAAAAAGGGGACCAGTGTTGGTGGGGCGGGGCCGGGTCGGGGCCGGGATTCCAGGTTTTTTTTAGACACTACTTCAAAAAAGATGTGAATTACACTTAAATAGTTGAACAAGATAGTGTAATAAAAACATCACAAGATTGTTTTTGTACCTCTTATATTATGTAATAGAAATATAATTTTTTTATAATACAATTTCACAATTGCAACTTTGTGGTGTTGTTCAAAAGTTGCAAATCACATAGTAAAATTGCAATTAAAAAAGTTACATAGTTATAAACACCGTTTCTAATTTCTTCACAATGTCTTGTGGTTCTTCGGTTGGAATTGGAAGTTGTTGGTCAAATTGGTCGATGTCACTAGTGGGTGTCATCTAGATTATCGTCTAAATTAAAGTCTGATTCAGTTGCAGAATATATCTCATCATCTAATGGTATATCATTAAAAAATCAATTTAATCTATATGAGTGTAATCAATCAAATCATCATGACTAGGAATTGAAGAGAGGAGAGCAAAGTTTAACCCAAATGTGAGTTGTACCAATTGTCTCAAGATAGGACATAGTGAAGATGATTGCTACAAAATCATAGAGTTTCCTGAAGACTTTGAATTCACAAATTCAAAATCACATCAAGGAGAGGTGAAAGCTAATGTAGTACCAGGAACGGAAGAAAATCAAGTCAACTATCCATGTAACAATGAAGCAACCAGCAGTAAACCACACTTCAGCAAAGAGCAATGCTCAGAAATTGCAAGTATTTTTAAACAACTACAAATGGATCATGCATGGACATCTGGTTCTGAGATTAATGCAAATGCAATAGTTGGTACAGTTTTTAAATACATGGAAATTTGTTTTTCTGTTTCTGATAACAAAGTTTGGATCATAGATTTAGGTGCCACATAACACATGTGTTCTGATTCATCAGTATTTACCTCTTTAATTGCACTTCATATCCCTATACATATTATTTTGCCTAATACTTTCAAGTTGAGTGTCACACATACAAGAAGTGTACCTATTCAACACAATCTTACTCTTAAGAATGTGCTTCATGTCCCAAATTTCAAATACAACTTAATTTTTGTGAATAGACTCTGTATACAGCTTCAATGTAATGTGTTTTTCACACCTACTAAGTGTCTATTGCATGACCTTTCCTTGAAGAAGGTAGGAGTTTTTTGGTGAAGCTAAGCAAGGGCTTTATCTTCTTCAACCTAGAGTTTCTAGTCCTAAGTCTTTGTCTAGTCAAGATATTTTTAATATTCCAAAAGGAAATCATTCCAGTAATATTAGTAGTTCTTTTCATTTTCCAGTTTCTGCCTCAGCTCTTTCAGATGTAAATCTTTGGCATGTAAGATTTGGGTATTTGCCTCATTCAGTAATGATTTTTTTTAGTTTCATTCAGTTTCTTTCCAATTTTGAATATGTGTGACATATTCCCTAGAGCCAGACAGACAAGAAACTCTTTTCCTATTAGTCAAATAAGGTCTAAAAGTATTTTTGAACTAATTCATATAGACACTTGGGTTCCCTACAAGCATGCTACTCATGATGGTTATAAATATTTTCTTACTATAGTAGATGACTATAGTAGGGGGAACTTGGACTTTTCTATTGACAACTAAATGTAATGCCTTTCCTATTTTAAAATTATTTCTCATAATGATTGAAAGACAATTTGATGTGAAAGTGAAAAGTATTAGATCAGATAATGCGTTAGAATTGGGAAGGGGATCACAAGAAGCAGCTTTTCTGGCTGCTCAAGGCATTCTACATCAGAGAAGCTGTACTGCTACCCCTCAACAAAATGGGATAGTTGAGAGGAAGCATTGACATTCGTTGGAACTGGCTAGGGAATTATATTTTCAATCTCAGGTTCCTATTTGATATTGGGGTGAGTGTGTTCTCACTGCTACTCACTTGATCAATAGACTTACTTCAAAAGTTCTTAAAGAAAAAAGTCCCTACCAGGTCCTTTTTGACAGAAAACCAGATTATAACACTCTGAAATCTTTTGATTGTCTGTGCTATGCATCAAATTTGGCACAAGGTAGAGGAAAATTTGATGATAAAGCTATACCTTGTGTGTTTTTAGGTTATCCTCAAGATCAGAAAGGTTACAAACTATTAGATCTCAAATTCAAGAAAATTTTCATTTCTAGAGAAGTCCACTTTCATGAAAATCAATTTCCTTTCACTAAAGACCTAAAAAGTTCTCCTACTACTCTATTTCCATTTCCTCACCATGACCTCACAAATGATTCTTCTAATGTTCATCATCCTTTCCTACCTATTCCCACTCCAACAAATCTGTCCTCACCTTCTCCTCCTAGATCACCTAATCAATATCATTCCACCTCACCATCTATTTCATCTCCCACTTCCAGAGCCTATACCTTCTACTTCAACCGGACATAGCACCAGAACACATCAAAGACCAACATATTTAGATGACTACATTTGTAATAGCATCTATCTCACAGATTTCACTCCTACATGTTTCTCAGCACCTAGTGAACCTAATCTCTTTTCTTTCAATGCTCTTTCCACTAACAATCAACATATGCTGCATTCTTTGTCTATTCTGTTTGAACCTAACAATTTTCTAAGCATCCTGGCTGGCAATAAGCCATGAATCTTGAAATTGAAGCACTCCAACTCAATCACACCTGGGATGTGGTAGAGTTGCCTCAAGGAAAGAAAACCCTACCTTGCAAGTGGGTTTACAAGGTAAAACACAACTCAAATGAAACTCTTGAAAGGTTAAAAGCAAGAATGGTGGTAAGGGAGGATATTCAAAGGGAAGGGATCAATTATACAGAAACTTTTTTCCCTGTGGTTAAAATGACTACCATCAGATGTTTATTAGGGGTGGCAGTCAAGAAAGGATAGCAGGTTTATCAATTAGATGTGAGTAATGCCTTCCTACATGATACTTTACAGGAGGAAGAGTTTATGAAGTTTCCAGCAGGTCTATCTCCTCCTAGTCCTAATCATGTGTGTTTACTCATGAAATCACTATATGGACTCAAGAAAGCTTCAAGGCAATGGTATGTCAGGCTTGCAGAAGCCCTGAATTTCAAAGGATATACAACCTCTCTCAATGACTACTCTCTATTCTTTGAGAAGTCAGGTGATTCAATTTCAATCCTAGTAGTGTATGTGGATGACATTTTAATCACAGGAAATGATGCCCAAGAAATACAACAACTCAAGTTATTCCTTAGTTCAGAGTTTAAGGTCAAAGATTTAGGTGACATTCACTATTTCTTAGGCATGGAAGTATTGAGGGAACAACAAGGATACATTATTAGTCAAAGAAAGTTCACCTTAGATCTGTTGATTGAATTTGATTGCTCCCATTTGGCTAAAGTTTCTTCACCACTTGACCCTGCGCAGAAGTTACATGCAAATGATCAACCTTTCTTATCAAATCCAACTATCTACAGACATTTAATTGGAAAATTGAACTACCTCACCTATACAAGGCCGGATCTCTCCTTTGTTGTGCTCAAGCTGAGTTAATTCATGCAGCATCCCATTGAATCTCACTTTTCTGCTGCTCTTAGGGTTGTCAAGTACCTATCTTTGTATCCAGGTCAAGGTATTCTCCTCCCCTCTACACCATCATACTCTTTAACAAGTTTTTGTGACACCAATTGGGCATCTTGTCCGGGTTCTCGCAAATCGGTGTCTGGTTTCTTTATAACACTTGGAGGAGCTCCAATTTCATGGAAATCGAATAAGCAAACTTCAATTTTGTTGAGAATATAATCAATTATTAAAAGTGTGTTCTATCTAACAGCTTTTAGATCAGATGGTCACACACTTCAATATGAGAGCAGGCCAAAGGTCTGGGATCGAACATCACCGCCACCCATTATCAAAAAAAAAATTCACGTGCTTGGACCATGAAAAAAAATTGGGTCACCACGTGAACGTGTTGAGAATATAATCAAATATTAAAAGTGTGTTCTATCTAACCGCTTAAGCTTTTAGATCATATGGTCACACTTCAATGGTCACACACTTCAATAGATTTCCCTCTCTTCTGCCGAAGCAGAGTACCGGTCGATGAGGAGAGTCACTGCAGAGCTCACATGGTTAATACAATTTCTTGAAGATCTATCCATTCCTCCAACTTTACCAATTCTAATACACTCTGACAGTCAAGCCGCCATTCACATAACTAGAAATCCCATTTATCATGAGAGAACCAAGCATGTGGGGCTTGACTGTCACTTTGTTCGTCAACAACTTCAATGCGGTCTCATGTCGCATCAAGATCTAGAGGGGATGTTAGAGAAAACCCAACTCAAATTATTGATGAACATGGAGGTTTGATTCAGTCTCAAGATCCAAGATCCAAGAAGATGAAGATGAAATCTTTGGTTTTGTCGGAAGAAAAGAATAAGGATAAACTATGTGGGCCTTTGTCTAATGAAGAATTATTCTAGAAAGTGTATAGGTGGACAAAATTACAAAGTTAGTTACGCTAGTTTAGTCTTGTATACATATGTAAAGATTGAGCTATGAAATACAAGGGAAAATTTCTAAATCTTCTTCACTTTCTTTTATGAATAGTTTAGCTTTTTAGATAAAAGGTCATACGTAACCTGTCTAATATTAATTAATCAAATGCACTTATGACGTAAACATAAAATGATTAAATGATTGACTCCGATTAGTGGCAAACAAAAGAATTCGGAAAACCGCATAAAATGAAATAACTGTATCAAATGAAACTTAGGAAGTATGTCCGAAGCTTTTATGTTTTTTTTTTGTCACATTCTTAAGGTTTACTAAAATGAAAAAGATTTCAGCTTGTATGAGTATGTAAAGTAACTAGGTTATATAGCTCAATAAACGAACTTATGAATGATGATCAGAACCAAATACTTAAATAATTGAGAAATAACATATTGATAAGAGTGTTTGGTATATATAAGTATTTTTGTAATTGTAACCACAAAATACAACATTAGTACTGTATGTCCATGTTAGGCATCACCACGCATACATGATACAAGTTACAACATAGTAATAAGGGAATATATTTTAAATAATTCTAACACCTAAATTCTTCTGTGCAAATTCAACAAGGTTTTTGAATTCCTTGTCATCAATATATCCATTACCATTAGTATCTGCAACTTTTATGCCATGGCTACCTTTTAACCTGCTGAACCAACCGCCGCCATTTGCTCTTATAGCATCTCGAAGTTCTTCTTTGCTTATTTTTCCATCTTTGTCTAAATCAAATCTTTTTAACCATTTCTTGAATTCTTGCAAACTCATTTCAAGTTTTCCATCAATTGAAATGTTTCCTCTATAATTATTCTTCAATGCCATATAATTTATGGTTATATAAAGTGACAAGTTGATATGGCTTGTCTCCTATTAATTGGAATACTAGTATTTGCTTTGGGTGAATGAAATGTCTTGATGAAGTAGTCTAATTTATAGTAGTATGCTAATTTATGATCATGTTGTAATTTTCTTCTTGGAAAGTTCTAAGAACAAATGCGAATAAAAAACTGTGTGATTGAAACAAGAATAATCTTATCTAAGAAATTTGCCTGTATGGACTAATTAAACAATTCAATGTATTCCATTTTATTTAGGCGGTTTTTGACCAGACGTAAAGCTTAATAAGAAAGAAAGAATTTTTGCCACGCATACCAATAGTACATCTAGATGACTTGTAATCTTAAAATGTCATGTAATTTTTATTAATATAAAAGGTGATAAAAATGAGAAGTGTTTACCCAAAAAAGTTACAGTTGAATTTGTAAGTGATTTTAAAAATACGTGAAATGATTCATAATATAAGATAATAATGATCGATAATAAATGAGCAAATAAAAATAACAAGTAAGAAATTAGCCTGGACTGTCTTAAACTCGGATGAATCCTCTGAGCAAGATTGATCCGGGCCTTAGCAAAATAGCTTCGGTTATGAGCCAAAAGTGAGAATGAATAAGTATATTTTCTGTGATTTCAAGCTTAAGAGTACAAGTAATCAGAATTGGATGTCCTTCCAACATGAAGGTTGGGCTCCTTTTATAGTTATGATATGAAAGCATTAAAATCCGAGATTCCCTCTCAAATTAAATGTCATCAATGATAATAATGGATCAATAATGACTAAAGAGTAACGGCTGGCACCATATCCATATGGAATATACGTTGGATGCCTCTGGCATTTTTCACCCGGTATCAACTGACTAGGAGAAACAACCACCTGTCTTTGGTGCAACACTTGCATTTTGGTGTATTCTTCTTTCTTTCCTTGGTCTTTCGTTCCGTTATATTCCTAATAACTTATCAATTACAACGTATTAACCGCTAATGCACCTTTCTTTTATCAAATCTCAGGGACATGTATGTGATACTAAAGTATGATCGAGGGTGATACATGCTAACTATGGGTAGGAAGCAAGAACCATTATGTACAAAATTTTGGGGGGTTACAGATCTCTTATACTACCATCGATCGACATAGCAAAACAATCAGAAAAAGAAGTTAAGTTATGATGTGTGGATGATCTGAATTGTCTAAACAAGAATTCTTGAACAGTGAACAACCAGGAACAACCAGTTCAGATATTCACGATCAAGAAATAATGGATTTTCTTTCGAATTAGGAAGGCTGGAATGCCAATAGGCGTCTATTATTGAATTTACCCTCCTATTTCCTCTAAAGCTCTCCCTGTTAGGAACACAATCAGTCCATACAAGGACCTACTGAGTCATCCACCCTTGCATCTATTTGATGAATCATCATATGGCCGTCGTGTAACTCCTCGAGAATCATGGCATTCGCCTGTCACGTGTTTCCACCAGAGTCATAAATACTCAAAGTAAGCTCCTGGTTCGCCCCTATCTCTAAAGGGGTCTCAATCATCCTAGCCGGAACTTGTATGCAACACTTGTACGGAGCATAAAGGTTTGGAACTCTTTTCTTATCTGAATCTTAAGGACATGACCCTACCCTATTCTCGAACCCTCTGTCGAGCTCTACCCTGCCCACTGCGGTAGAGTAGGATGCTTTAGTTGTCAATGTTATATGGTCTATAATTCTGCCACTTGTGAAAGAAAGGTTGCCAAAGATGTTATGAATGGCAGATTTCGCAAGGGAAAGGTAGCCAACCTGGGATACGTTGCGGCAAGGAATAGGAAGGTGCCTCTAGCAGATTGCCCTTTCTTTTCCTTTCCTGGGCTAGGTAAATGTTAATGGAATATTCGAGGCATTTTCTGCTTTGTGGAGTCAATTCATCTTCCCCGAAGTTTTAGCAAAAAATATGGCTATCTCCAAATTGGATATAGATTTAAAGACGGATAGTGAAATTGCCGATCTTGCGACTTCCGTGAAAAATTATAAGAATCTAAAAAGACATCTCAAACATAATCTTATTGTTGGTAATGGCCTTGCCAAATGACTTGCCACGCTTTCTGGGCTTGACTCTTGTGGGATGGGATGTGCTCAGCCGACTCCAACTCTTTCTGTGGGTCAGACAATAGTGGCGAAACGAACTCGATAGCTGCACTCGTTCCGGATATTCGTCATGTCAATACTCCCGTCAAGGTGAGAGCTCTCTTCTCATGCAAGTGTTACCTCACCCCTTGTTTCGCAACCGTCGTCTTTTAGCTGATTGATGAGTAGATGTGATCTTAGAGCTCGCTTACACTAAGTATACCATCAGTAGGAACTTTGCTTTCTGGTTGGGAAGTGTCTCTGTCCTTTTCACTTCTTATTACTCATTTCGTTCACTTTTTCTAACATTATCTGATCAAGTTTTCTTTTTCCTATCACAGGCAGCTGGCAAAGTCGTGTTTGATCATCGCGTACATGCTCCGTTACAACTTCGTTCATGAGCCAATCAATTGACAATGAAGCAGAGAAGGAAGAGTTTTGATCACCGTGTGGGTAGTCTCTATTAGGGTTTCCATTTCATGTGCACTAAAAATGAAGGAAGATTGGTGCGACTATAGTAATGCTCGGGTTGCTCCTTATGGACGAGCTTAGTAAGGCTCTCTCTTTCCGTTCTATCCTTCGTCGATGGGAATGCATATTGGATCAAGTGGGCAACCACCGCTTCCTTCTCCTAGCTGACAGAATGATTGACCATCTCTCTCATTTCCAGTGATTTCGCTACAGTTTACTAGCGCATTCCTAGACTAAGACTACGACATTGAAGAACGTCATAGGTATCTAACATATTCATACCTAACGATTTTACACAAAGTGGTGACGAAACGTATAACTTGTACAAATCTTTCCATTTTCCAAGTCGATTTGATCCATTCGTTCGAAGACAATAACTCTATACAATAACAAGCCGAAGAAGGCGAAGAAAGTGAAAGATAGAAGAAAATACCATAGATCAAAACCTGATGAATAAGAGCAAAAACTATAAGTGAGCGGGCCCTACTCAATAAATCAAGTCAATGCAACCTACTATTAAGTAAGTGAAAGATAGAAAAGAGCCCCATCACTTACTCTTTCGACTGGATCTTACGGAGCATGTTCATACATGACATGGTCGGGGATCTCCGTGTGTGGCATGATAAGGAATCCTAGAAAAGATCGATTGAGACTCCCTCCACGGTCCCACGAAAATCTCTACGTACTTGTCCAAGACAAGTGAGATCTTCGGTCTGTGTGCCTGGGAGCAGCTCAAATAAAGAAGAGTCTGGTCCGGTCTGAATTCATGCACGGCCCGCCCGTCTGCTGCTAGGTCAGAGAAAAACCTTCTCTGCCCTGATTCCCTCGACCTAGAAATATAGAAAAAGAGAAGAATAAATTAGAATCTGTGATTGAGTGATAGATTGATCGACGACGGAACAAAGAATGAAACTTTACGATAGCTTTTTCATAGACGTTCACTTGCATCACATCATCTTCAACCAACCTCCACCCGAGAAGCCCATGGGATCCGCTCTACAGATACCATCAAATCCCAGTTTTTGAGATACCACATTGAATGTCGAAACCTTGAAAGCAAGGAAGGGCCTCTTTCCATCCATAACAAATCCAGAGTACCTTAACTGGTGGTTGTCGCACAAAGCTGGGCACCTTAACCAGTCATACCCATTTATGGAGATTCCGGATCTGAAGAGCTCAAATTAAAGCCATGAAACAAGTAGCTACTCCTACTGCAATTGGAGGCAGTTTGTAACTATGTGACCACTAGAAGTGGAAGAGCTATTTGATGAGACTTCATCAGATGATTGTACAAGAAAGAACTAAATAGATTAGAGAGAGAAAAGGATAGATTAGAGAGAAAAAAAGAACAGATGATAAAAAATAATAAATAAATAAAAGAATTTTAGATTGGGTCAGGAATCCAAGTTTGGGGCGGTATGGACAATGCTGCAATTGTTATTGATCAAAAAGGAAATCCAAAAGGAACTCGAATTTTTGGTGCAATCGCCGGGGAATTGAGAGAATTAAATTTTACTAAAATAGTTTCATTATCTCCCGAGGTATTATAAAATGAAATTATGATCTGTTTCTAGTGGGGTATTTGAAAGAAATAGATTAATTAGTAGATTGTGTCTCACGCATATATCTTTAATAATTCATATCATATTAAAAAATAAATAAGTAAAAAACACGTTGATTATATCAAAAGCATATAGCACATGAATCAATAGAGGAAGAAATAGATGGACCATAATCGGATGTGGGAGTTCCAGAAGAGAATGTTCTTTCGTACTTCTGACGTCGACTCGTCTTGCTTGGAAGTCTTAAGAATGCAGCAAAAATGAAGGTTTCCTCTCTCTATAGTCAATTGCAATTGTGGAAAAAGTACATCATATTGTGTCACGAAACCCACCTAGCACAACATTGCTCAATTCGCGCATCTGGACTTGTCTCAACCGCTACCCCACATCGGTCTCGAATCGAATCTGGCTCTGACTTTACCCATCATACTCAAACTCTCATCCTAATTTTCCCACGTGTGATGCAGAATTTCACAGTATACAGATAGTTCCCACACTTCTTAGACCAAAGTTTACCGAAGTGACGGGAAGTGGAAATGATTCTTTCGTTGTCTTCTCTTGGACGCTTTCTTTCAAATTACTCCGATAAAGGTGGGAAAATGAAATGTTTCTTCTTCTCCGAACCATAAAAATTTGGACACGTGTCACTCTTTAATTGAACCACCTTGTCGACTCGTACACCTAAGCATTTCGCAATGATGATTGAGGTTTTTATAAAACCCTTCTCCCTTCTTCAATTCATTTCTCTGCTGCAAAAGTTTCTTCAAACTTCACATCTAGTTCATCTGCTCTGTTGAATCTTTAATCCTACTTGATCCTCAACTCTTTTCCGTTTAGGAAACCACCAAAAACTCACTTACTTTTCCCTCATGGCAAAAAATTCTACTCGTTCTTCTTCAAGGAACACCTCACTATCACATTCGTCTCCACGGCCATCGTCGAAGCCGCAGGTGCCGGCGTATCATCTAAAACTCAGGTTGCCTCCGAGCCCAGATCCTTTGACATGATCCCATCCATTTTTCCCTTCGATAGTAAATTCGCCATTCGTGCCGCCACTTCCAAAAGCGACCGGGGAAAAATGGTAAAAAACTATCTAACTTCTATGAACCCTTCCATTCTAGAAAAAGTTCAGACTGAGTGTGGTTGGCAAAATCTTTCCCAAATTATTATCCCCGGACCTAATGATGATATTACCACTATACCTACCCTTTCAATCTCTTGCACAAATTGATCTGTATGTCTGGAGGGCCGTTTCTTGCCTCCAATTTTTGGCCAAGGAGGTTAAACTTGATTTTACCTTGGATCATTTGATCCGTCTTTATATTTCAAAGTTTTTTTGTTGTGGGATCGTCCAAATATCCAAGCGAGAGAAATTTTCTATCCTCTACAGCGTCGATGAAGACCGAGATCGAGGCTGGATGAAGCGTTTTGTAGCAGTTCCTACTGCTGAAATCATCCCGGAGAGATTCATTCCCTTTCTGGAGATATGGAATTTGACTCGTAAGTAAAACTCTCCTCCTTGATTCTCTATAATGCCCTCGAATGCCTTTTGTTTTAAAATTTTCTTTTGTTAGTTCTTTCAGCTACCCCCTGGATTCCGGCTACTATCACGACCCTTCACGAATGGGTCCAAAAGATAATAAGTGTTTGTCTGCATAGAGACCGGTCATGGAAAGGTATTTCCAAAGACTAATGGAAAGATCAAAACCATGGTTAGTATTTGTCGGACTCATCCTTCATCATTAATTCTGTACACGAGTATACTTATCATTTTTTGTTTTTCCAATGCCTAGATTTATCAAAAGGCTCCTCTCTCCCGATGATGGCTCTGGCTGCTCCGGTACTCACCAACTCGGTACTCGACTCGGTTTCTTCTTCTCATCGTATTGCCGAAGTACCAAAGAAGAAAAATCAACCAAACCCTTGAGGTCTCTCTCGGCTCCTCCAAAGAGGAAAAGAAACCTAGAAAAATGTGGCTCTTCTGGAGTCAAGGAAATTGCAGCTACGGATGCCACCGTGCCACCCTCCGACTTCGTGCCAACTTTGTTGAACAAATACCCATCATCATTGAAGACGATGACGAAGCAATGGACGAAGAAGTTCTGTTATCAAATAGACCAAGGATTTCAACTCTTCCACCCGAAACAACACATACTCCTTCGAGCTTTGTACATGATGATTTTGAACATCTCTTCAGCAAAGCTGGTACTCAAATTTGGTACCTCCAACGAACACCTCCGGGTTTGCGCACTTGCCAATTCCTCAGAGGCTCTCCAAATCACCTCTCCCACAAAAAAATCACTCCACTTACCAAGCCAAGCTCATGACCGTGTTCTCGGCCCCGAGCGTGGACCCGAATAGGCTGAGGACTGCAACCCACTCCTTTTCCAAAAATACAAACTTTCTATCTCGGCCAGTTGGGATTGCAAGCTACCTGAGGCCTTTGATATCTGAGTCTGATAAGGACAAAATAAAAGTGGTCTCATGGAAATGCCTTATCAACGAAGGGATGCACACATCCAACTGGTATGCTTTCTGAATTCCTTTAGTTAAATTCGTATATTTTCCTTTTTCTTTTGATATGTTCTAACTCGAACATAAAATAATTTTCTCCGCAAGCATCCATTCTGGTCGAGGAAGGTTTTCTTCGTTGCCTTAAGGAGAATAAAGATTTGAAAGGACAACTAGATGCCCAAGAGACAGAAATCCAGCACCTCAAATAAAGCCTCTGGCAGAAGAAGGAGCAATTAATCGGTGACTTACCCATTGTTAGGGCAGAATTGGTCCGGGTAAGAAGTGACTACCTCCGGGTGATGAACAACCTTGATCTTGTCAATGAGAAAAAAAAGTCACTACACAGAGAGAATGATCAAATTTACAATGATCTTCAAAATCTCACCCAAGAACTTGAACAGTAGGAAAAATTCTGACATTACCAAATGCAAAAGGAGGACTTCCTTACTGCCGAGGTTGATCGCCTCACTACCGAGCTTTCCATGATTTATGTAGAGAGAATTGATGAGTAGGATGCCTTCAGGCAGAATTATGAACGGGACTTGAAGATGTCCCAAGATCAGGTCCGCCAGCATACTCAAACCATTGAAGAGTTGAGAACTGATCTCGAGGCCACTTCCCGGAGAAATGCTGAAATTTTTTCTCAATGGGACCAAGACTTTGCCGAACGGGACTAAGCCCGTTCCAATCTAGAGGCCGAAGAATCCCAGACAATGTTGAAGACCGAGCATATACCCTGGAATGTCCGGAGGTTTACCCTGGAACAAGCTCGAGATAGGCTCTTGGATTTAGATGAAAAAAATAACTAAGGCCAAAGAGCTCAAAATCAAAGCCTTCCGCAAAATGAATGGCGAAAGCTCCGAGAAAGATTTAGAGGATTTCGACCCCAAGTCCGACTAACTTGCAGGCTTCTAAGCTTTTGTGTTTATTTTTTTTTGGTATTTACTTTTGGGCCATCGGCCTTGTCTATGAATGAAAATATATCTGCTTTTCTTTTAACTTGATTAATATTCTCCCAACTTCTTGTATTCGTTAATGCTTTCCCGTTTAGGTAACTTAACGAAACAAATTTAACCCAAACCGAGGAAATTGCTTCCGACTTTGGATTTTAACAAACCATCACTTAGTTTGTTTTGAACCGGGGTTCTTCCAATTTTGGACTTTAAATAATTTTCAACAAACATTTACTTAGTTTGTATCAAATCGGGAAAAAGTTTTTCCGGTATTGGGTCATTTGATGACTAGATATAAGTGCCTTATTTTATGCTTATGAATAAGACGTATCTTATTCACTTCGAGCATCAGTGTTGGGACCTTTATTTTTACTCAACCTTTTAGACAATTCATGTCTTTAAAATAGGCTAGATTCATTTGATTCGGTGCCTTTGAAACATGCCTTAGAACATTATTCATTTTGTTCTGGCTTCTTTTATCGACGACAGTCCCCAATTAAGAATTTTACAATATTTTTTATCTCGTAGGCTTTATTGATTTCAGCAACAATCCAGTGAAATATCAGTAAAAACATGAAGTCAAACTTTCGAGACAAAATCTTGGAAGAAGTATACTTTTATTCATGCTTTGTTCGGACAAATAACTGGGCAAAATTCAATTGATCTTCTCTGCCTTTTTCATAAATACTATCACTTAGGCAAGATTCGTTCGATCTTTTACCCTTACAAAATTCAGCTAAGAATTTCAAAAAATTGAAGAAATTGTCTTTAACTTCCTTCATTTCTGTTCCGAGGGTATGGCAGTCCCCTAGTATTTGTGTTTGAAGTATGAGAACTCAAACACTATTTTTGTCTTCAGCTACCAGGCAGTCCTCATTGTTCGTATCCGATATCAATTTACGCCTTCTATTTAATAACACACTTTACATTGTTGTCTCATTAAAAACCTTTCCAGAAAAATCCTTTTTGGAATAAAAACCAGGCTAAGGGAAAAAGAGTGCAACACGTGTTTTCAGACCTAATTCTAGTCCTCTAGGTATCTCTTTGTAACTCCGACTTCATCCCTATGAAAATTGGCAAATTTCGAAACAAATACAATTCCAACACTCAATGAACACATACCTTAACAGTAATACCGCTTTAAATGGCTGATGTTCCAATTGTTCGTCAACCTTTGTTCATTTTTGGCTTCTAACTGGTACGAGCCTTTTTCGGTTATTCCTGAAACTTTATAGGGTCCCTCACAATTTAGACCCAATTTCCCTTCATTAGGTTTTTTAGTGTTGGGGGTTACTCTTCGTAGAACCAAGTCCTCTATCTAAAAGTGCCTAAGATTTGTTTGCCGGTTGTAATATCTTCCCATTCTTTACTTTTGAATTACTAGCCGTAGCAATGCTAGCTTTTGATGCTCCTCCGTTAAGTCAAGCTTAACCGCCATAGCCTCATTATTTGACTTTTCATTTGCTAGGCTGAACCTTAAGTTCGGTTCCCTAACTTCTACCGGAATCAGAGCCTATACCCCGTAAATCAGGGAAAATGGTGTTTCCTCGGTGCTAGCTTTTGGTGTCATCATGTACGCCCATAATACCTTCGGAAGAATCTCTCTCCACTTTTGCCGTCTTTTTCCTCAAGTTCTGAATGATTATTTTATTTTTTGACTCATCTCGTCCATTCGCACTCGAGTGATACAAAGCCGATACTATCCTTTTAATCTTTAGTCCATCAAGAAAATCTGTCACCTTATTTCTAAAGAATTGACGGTTGTTATCGCAAGTAATTTCCTTTGGTATTCCGAACCGGCATATGATATGGTCCCAAATAAAATCGATGACCTCTTTTTCTCTAACCTTCTTGAGAGCCTTTGCTTCAACCTACTAAGAGAAATAATCAATCATAAACAAAACAAAATGTATCTCTCCGGGCTCCTATGGCAACGGTCCCACAATATCTATTCCCCATTTCATGAATGGCCACGGTGACAAGACCGGATGCATTAATTCCGTCGGTTGTTGAATCATATGAGCATGACTTTGACATTCGTCATATTTTTTAACAAAGTTTTTGGAGTCCTCTTCCATTTGTGACCAGTAATATCCGGCTCTAATAAATTTCCGGACCAACAACTTCACTCTTGAGTGATTGCCCAAGTCCTTTCGTGAACCTCACGCATCACATAATCCATTTCTCCTGGCCCTGAACACCTTGCTAAAGGACCATAGAAGGACTTTCAGTACAACTGGTCATCCACCATGCAATATCTAGCCGCCTTAGTATGAAGGGCCCTTGACTCCTTCGGATCACTAGGTAACTTCCCATCTCGAAGATAGTCAATGTGTTTATTCCGCCAGTCCCAAGTCAACCTCGTGAAGATCACCTCACCTTGGCCACTATTTATTGCAGAGTTCAAAAGTTGCACTATTGTCCCGAAGTTAAATTCCTTAGCTTCTATGGATGATCCCAAGTTTGCCAACGCATCCACTTCATTATTTTGCTCCTATGATACATGCTCCATAGTCAATTCTTTGAACTGATGCAAAAATACTTGAATTTCTTCTAAGTATTTTTACATTCGTTCTTCTTTTACTTCGAACACGTCATTCACTTGATTTACAATAAGAAGTGAGTCATATTTTGCCTCGATGACTTCCGATCCCAGACTTCTTTCCAGTTCTAAACCTGCAATCATAGCCTCATACTCGGCTTCATTGTTAGTCAATTTCACAGTTCTTAGTGCTTGCCTACTAATATCTCCCGCAGGTGTTTTAAGTAACACCCATAATCCAGACCCTTTTAAGTTTGGAACTCCATCTGTATAGGATATAGAGGTCCTTATACTTGAGGTCAATGCGCACCTTGTCTACAAAGTAATATACTTTGATCCTTTCCTAAGTTCAAATGCCTTATAGGTTGAGATACGACTTGTATTGGGTACATTACAATGTGGATTAAAGGTGGTAGTTGAGCCAAGATTAGGATTCATTCCTTTAAACTTTCATTGTTGTTTCACTCATTAGATTCAGTAATGTATTAATTAACATAATATCTTGAATGATTGAGAAGAAAAAAAAGTTATCACACAATCGAGAGAACACTCAGCTTCTCAGTGATATTAGGTTAACTAAGTCGTTGGCCAATATAATAGTCATATTTAGAATATGGTCTAGTTGTCAACTAATATAGATGAGATACAATGATTAAGCCATTTGGATAGACACTTGACAAATCCTAAGCTTGATCGGGTATGTCGTGAATGAAATGATTTTATCTTACCACATAGAGGTTAAGTTTACTGAATTTGTGTAAACGTACTTCACATATTGAGTTCGTCTTGCGGCGCCGTCTAGGAGTTCCGCGTAGACCTTAATTTGATTAATGTCGATATGTGAAGGCCTGTAGAGTCACACTATGTTGATTGTCTTTTCAATCTAATGATGTATTGTGAGAGTATTAAATATTCGATCTAGAATCGAGATAGTTAAATGAATAATGATTGTTTTAATTAAGTCAAAATTAGATTTTGGATTTAATTAAGAATGTGCGAAAAATAAAATGAGACAGTGTAGGGCCACGTCAGAGCTGCGACGCCCACACCTTAGGGCCGTGGCGCCATGACCTAATCTGTCTCAAATTTTAGGCCAGGCCCAAGGTCAAACCTTAATCCGGTTTGTCCTATTTTTTCACCTATAAATACAGACTTACACTTCATTATTCATGACACTTGATTTTTATGTCATTATTTTAAGTCTTAGAGACTCAGAATCAAACACCTCGTTATGCTACTCTACAGGGATACACTCGGTTCCTCTAGGATCTCAGCGGGCGGCGCCTAGCAGTATTCCTACAGCTATGGCCAACCTGACTATATCACATCATTCTTCATCATCTGCTGCACACCATGGGATAGAAGGTATTCACCTCGGAGATAGAAGCTCTAAGCCTGACAGTCCTATCATGGACAACTCACCTAACTGTATTGTATGACCTCCACAGTTAGAAGAGTATGACTCATCATCGAGCATGTTGGATTCATGTATATTTTATCCTTTTACGAGATGTTATTTGTTTATGTTTATGCTTAACCTCTAAGTGTTTAATTACTTTATTTCAGTTGGATTTCGGACAAAGCTTCAAGATTTCTTACATAAGTTATATAGGGTCTTTATACGGACGCGGCTACCTGGGACCAGATGTCATCCGATCTAAAGATACAGATCTTTTTTAGGGTTTAGGGTATATGAATTTATAATTTTTGATAAAATAATCTACTTATCTTGATTGATTCCTTATTATTAAACTCATTTATTTTTCCTTGCAGAATAAGTGTGCATGAGAGTTTGATAGCCCAAATTTTTTAGAAGAAAGTCGCGCACCTGCTGAGTGACAACCTATGAAGGGTTCGTAAAAACAATGAAATGGTTAGATGGATCAGACCTGAACCTTATGCAAAACTATTGCATTACTGTGCTACTAATCCAAGATTTAAGCAGATGAGTGAAATAGGAAAGAAGGCCAGAAGTTCGACAAATGGTGGCTCCTTACGCACTAGTGGACCTAGAAGCAAAGAGACTGTGAGGAGAAAATTGGTATTTATTGACAGAATATACCGTGATATACAACAGTGTATATCACGGTATATCTTTAGTATTCCAGTGGTTTTGGACCGTGATATACACAGCTTATATAGCTATGTATTTCACGGTTTTGGAGCTATTTTTAGTTACCATAATTGTATTTAATTGTAATTACTTAGCATTGTACACTTACCATTATTGTAGAATTATTGTACAACTAGAATAGGAATAGGATTTTACTATTATGAAAAATTGTAATTGTATATATACTATTTCATTAATGAAAATAATCAAGAGATTATATTATTTCATGGTATCAGAAGTCTAGGTTAAATTTTCCTCTCCCCAAAACCTTCTTCTCGTGAACGATTTCCGAGACATTACCCTAGGTTTTCATGCCCTTTGCTGCCTTCTTTCTTCTCAATTTTTCTTCCAATCCCTACGTCACATCTTACGTTGATTGTGATGGCTAAGAACACATTTCACCCTGCCCTTACTGTTTCTAATGTCAAGAATCACATCCCAACCGTTCTTCAGTGGATTTACTCCATTATATCTACTGACCTGTTGCAAACGATTATCGAATCAGACACTACGGAGATGGATGCTTGGAATAGAGTGCGTGACATATTCCAAGATAATCAAAATTCTCGTGTTGTTACCCTTGAGCATGAATTCTCCCACGTCAGTATGGAAGATTTCCCCAACGTTTCGGCATATTGCAAAAGGTTGAAAGAATTGGCGGACCAACTCCGCAACGTTGGTGCGCCCATTACTAACGATCGTTTTGTTCTTCATATGGTTGCAGGCCTATCTGAGGCCTATAGTGGCGTCGGTACGCTTCTTCGTCAGAGCAGTCATCTTCCGCAATTTTATCAGGCCCGTTCCATGCTCACACTCGAAGAAGCCGACTTGGCTAAGAAAGCAGCCACTAGGGCCCCTTCTGTAGTCATGGTGACTGAGTCCAATTTTTCTCCATCCATCTCTACCAATTTCGGCCAAAACCACAACAATGGTGGTGGCAAAAAGGGTCAGAATCGCAAAAAAAATGGTAAAAACCATGGCGGAAACCGAGGTGGAAATAACGGGGGTGGCAATGGGCCTCGGGGAAGTGGGCCGCAAGATAACTGTCCACAACTATGGGGCCAATGGCTGTGGAACTGGGCCAGTGGGCCTGGGCCCAACATCCCCTATTTTCTTCCATATTCATCCAACCCGAACTGGGCCCAGTTTCTGCAATCCAACAGTCCCACAGTGGAACCCGAGAGGAGCTTCTGGGCTGGGGCAGCCAGCCGGCGTGTTTGGGCCTCGGCCTCACCAGGCCCACCATGCAGCGGGTTCCACCCCTATCGACATTGAAGCCGCAATGCACACACTTGGATTAAATCCCCCGGATGCGAATTGGTACATGGACACCGGAGCCACTACCCACATGACGTCCGACCAAGGTATTCTCTCATCTTATTCAAATTTGAGCAACACTCGTGGCATAATTGTTTGTAATGGCAATTCAATTCCAATTCATGATTATGGTCATAACACTTTGTCTCCCCCCCCCCCATCTACCTCTTGTCTTGAAAAATGCCCTTCATGTCCTAACTTAATTAAAAATTTGGTGTATGTTCACTGATAATTCAATTTCTGTTGAGTTTGATCCTTTTGGGTTTTCTGTGAAGGATTTCAAGACGGGGATTCCTCTCATGAGATGTAACAGTAGGGGAGATCTTTATCCTATCATGCCCACATCTGGTCTCTCGATTCAAGTCTTGCCATCTACTTTTGTAGCTCTCGCTCCTTCCTTATGGCATGCATATTTGGGTCACCCTGTGTCGTCTATTGTTTCTTCCTTACATAAAAATAACTTTATTTCGTGTAAGGGTACGCGTAATACTCCAATTTTTCAATCTTGTTCTTTAGGAAAAATTGTTAGATTACCGTTTGTAGACTATAATTCTCGTACGTTATTGCCATTTGACATTATTCATAGCGATTTATGGACATCTCCTATTCTCAGTTCTTTGGGTCATCGTTATTATGTTCTATTTTTGGATGATTATTCTAATTTTTTATGGACTTTTCCGTTAGCGAAAAAATCTCAAGTATTTCTACCTTTTTAAAATTTAGAGCTTTCATCCATGCCCAGTTCGAATGAGAAATAAAAAATATTCAATGTGATAATGGCAAAGAATATGATAATGGATTGTTTCGGAATTTTTGTGATACTAATGGAATAAATTTTTATTTCTCTTGTCCCCATACGTCCTCACAAAATGGGAAAGTCGAACTCAAAATTCGTATCATTAATAATATTGTCCAAACTTTACTGGTCCATGCTTCCGTACTCCTTCTTTTTGGCATCATGCTCTACAAATGACTACATATCTTCTTAACATACTTCCTACCAAAAGTTTGGCATATTCAACCCCGCTTCAAATTTTATATAACAAGACTCCTTCATATTTACATCTTAGGGTCTTTGGGTGCTTGTGCTATCCACTATTTCCGTCCACCACAATTAACAAATTGCAGGCCCGGTCTACCCCCCTTACGTATTTTTGGGATATCCATCTAATCATCGTGGTTACAAATATTTTGATTTATCATCTAATAAAATCATCCTTAGTCGCCATGTTATTTTTTATGAAACACAATTTCCATTTGCTAACGTGAGTAGTCCTATGCCTAGTTCATATACTTTTTTGGACGACGCCGTCTCTCCATATGTTATCCACCATTTTTTGGACGTATCCTGCACCCAAAATCCGCCAGCAGGCCGACTGCCTGCTGGCCCTCCAGCTATTATTACGGGTCCATCGACTAGAACTGGTCGTGCCACTGTTCCAGGTCCTCAGCCCAACTCTTCCGTCTTGGACCCAGCAACTGGACCAAATATTGAGCCCAGATCTGCACCTTCTTGTGTTATCAACCCAGTCCCTATTCTACCTATTTCAGTTTCCCGTGTTGGGCCAGTAGGCCCACTGCCGACTGGCCCGTCTGTCACCCGTTGGCCGTTGTCTCAAAATCCACTCAATTCTTCCACAAGTCACAGACCGGTCACTCGGAGTCAGCGGGGTATTTTTAAACCAAAAGAGATTTTAATTTAAATTCTAATATTCTTAAATCCCCCTTTTCCGTAACCAGTGTCCGCATTAAATGACTCGAATTGGAAATTGGCTATGATCGACGAATATGATGCTCTTATTGCAAATAAGACATGGGAGTTGGTTCCCCGTCCTTCTGGTGTTAATATTATTCGGTCTATGTGGATTTTTACTCTTAAGGATAATTCTGACGGTTCTTTTGCGAGGCATAAGGCTCATCTTGTAGGTGATGGTAAGACTCAGCAGATTGGCGTGGATTGTGGTAAGACGTTTAGTTAGGTGGCCAAACCCGCTACCATTCGCATTATTCTCAGTTTGGCTCTTTCGAAAGCTTGGCTCATCCATCAGTTAGATGTGAAGAATGTTTTCTTACATGGTGATCTTAAGGATACCGTTTACATGCATCAGCCTTTGGGGTTTCGCTACCCCAATTATCCTCATCATGTATGTCTTACACACTGATCATACTTTAGACAAGTATAACATACAATATATCAGCAGGGTATATCAATACTTCCAAAGTATCTATGTGTCCATCACGAGTAGCCATTACTCGTAGCAGGTGACACATACTACATCCTCTAAGGATGTGATGCAGACCACATGTCGACTTATCACATATCATCGATATCTCATTCTCGATGATCATTAGTCGAGACTATTTTAAGAGTTACGTTATAATATTAATAGCTCACATTATTAATAACAACATAACCTCTAGAGATGCATATTATAGAATATTATAAATATTCAACTAATAATTCAATAATTGCAAATGCCAAAATATCCATTAATAATAATACGAATGTGTATAAAGTACATTTGTCCTAATACAGATTGTCTCTAGGACATACATATACTTTCAATCTCCCACTTGGCCTAAAGTCAATCTCCAACATATCTAATGTCCATATTCTCAAAATGACCATTATGCTTGACTAAGCTTAATGGATTAGTGAATGAGTCAACTAGATTATGGTCTGTGGGAACATAGTCTAATCTAATCTCTTCAGTCTCCACCATTTTCCTGAGTATGTGGTACTTCCTTGGTACATGCTTATTTATATTAACGATTGATTTAATATGATATTCTCGTTATATTTTTTTCTCATCTTTTTCTAACTGTTTGATTTTTATTTTTTTACCTTTTATCCTATATTTTGAAAAATAACTATACCACGTACACAACTTTTTCTTTGTTCTATTACAAGCTTATTTGTGATGCATTACTTTAGGCTAGTTTTAAGCTATTTAGATTGTTTTTCATTTGAATAGGCACTTTTTGCCTTGTTTTATTTTGCTTATTCTGTACTGTTTATTTTTCTTAATAAAATCACAACTAGCTTCAAGCTGGTTGTTTTGCTTAAAAATAAGATAGATCCTGACTAAGATTATATTATTCAAGGACAAATTTAGAGGAAAAAATTGAAGGTTTTATTTGTCTAAAGAAAAACTTACAGGTTTTATGTAACTTAAAGTTTATTCTATGCCACATAGTAGTTAATTAATTTATGTTTCAACTTTGAAGCAAAGAGAATCCGCTTTAACACTGACAATTCCACAAGTATGGAATCCGAGTTCAAACCCCGGCAACGGAAAAAAACTTTTTTGATAGTTTTTCTTCTTCTTTTTTTTCTGTAAATTATCATGGGAAAATATGCAATGGATTGTTGAAAATAAGAAGACACAAGTCCCGTACATAAGATCAATATCAACATTATTACTGTTGGAAATTAGCCTTTCGCGGGGAGATGCGTCCACCCATCTTTGATGAATTAAACACTAGTGTTCCGCATGTTGGAGATCTTGTCTCTTCACACATGCATGATCTACGAAGTGAGTAGATGACCGTAGGGCCAAGAATCGTTTAATTTCGTTGAGAAATGAAAGAGATATTGGTCCACGAAGTAAGGTGTTTGAAACATGAAAATGTGGTGTGGGACAAATCTACCACATCGGTGGGAATAGGAAGAATTGCTCTCTATATAAGTCTCTAATTGGTAAAGGGTTTGGGACCCCAAGGGGTATCCCATGTGTTTAAAGGAGGGAAGACCTAGATGTGCTTGGGTTCAACGCTAAGCCCACACGCGCGCCGCCGCCGCCCGCCCGGTCCGGTTCCGGGCTCACGGGGCTTTCTGATATTATCTTTTTGGACCAGAGAACTCTGCCAGATGTACAGTTTGATCCCTAAAGTTTCAATATTTATAGTTTGGTCCCCATATTTTCTGGGACGGTGACGGAAGGCCGTTGGACTGCGTTTTGGAGCATTAATCAGCCATTACTTGGCTGATTAACTCTCCATTAACAGCCCATTAGTTGGGCAATTGAGCAGCCTCCTTCATGACCTTAATTCACCTCATTCATGGCATTAAAACCTGTCATTACAGCCCTCATTTAAGGGCCATTACAGCCCTCATTTAAGGGCCATTACAGCCCTCCTTTAAGGGCCATTACAGCCTTGTTTGTGGCTGTTGGACAGCCCCTCCTCATGCTATATATTGAGCTTCATTTGGCTCAAAACAGGAGGAAGAAACAAGCTGAAAACAGACGGGAAATACAGCAACATTGCAGCACAAAAATCACGAAATCAGTGAGCAAAAACTGCTCGAAACAGTGGTTGAAAATCAGTCAAAAACAGTGACCAAACCCTCACGTATACACAAGGTATACACTATAGAGACACACTATATACACAGAGACAAAAGAGAAGAGTAGACAGAAACTCTTTCTTCCTATTCCATATCTTCAGCAAGTCGAGTCATATTTATTTTCTTCGTTAGGCTCAACCTATTGGCTTTGTAGTGTTGAGATTAAAGTGTTGTTTTATCTTGGTAGACTATTTCCCGCTAACGTAAAAGCATATATACGGGGCAATCTTGTCTTAAGGATAGAGGGCTATCCTCGACTCAACACACAACGTTGTAACGATCCAGATTTAGTTGTTTCTTGATTTCAGGTTATCAAGATTCAAGACACAACAAGCTTGCGGCAAGAAAAGAAGATTGGCCTATTTGTTCAACAAGATTCAATTTCTGAAGATTGAATATTTGTTCATCCTTTCGAATACTTGTAATAGTTATTTACTTCTCGTACTGCATTATAAAGTACAATAGAATACCAACAATTATGTCATTATTTTAAGTCTTAGAGACTCAGAATCAAACACCTCGTTATGCTACTCTACAGGGATACACTCGGTTCCTCTAGGATCTCAGCGGGCGGCGCCTAGCAGTATTCCTACAGCTATGGCCAACCTGACTATATCACATCATTCTTCATCATCTGCTGCACACCATGGGATAGAAGGTATTCACCTCGGAGATAGAAGCTCTAAGCCTGACAGTCCTATCATGGACAACTCACCTAGCTGTATTGTATGACCTCCACAGTTAGAAGAGTATGACTCATCATCGAGCATGTTGGATTCATGTATATTTTATCCTTTTACGAGATGTTATTTGTTTATGTTTATGCTTAACCTCTAAGTGTTTAATTACTTTATTTCAGTTGGATTTCGGACAAAGCTTCAAGATTTCTTACATAAGTTATATAGGGTCTTTATACGGACGCTGCCTACTGGGACTGTAGATGTCATCCGATCTAAAGATACAGATCTTTTTTAGGGTTTAGGGTATATGAATTTATAATTTTTGATAAAATAATCTACTTATCTTGATTGATTCCTTATTATTAAACTCATTTATTTTTCCTTGCAGAATAAGTGTGCATGAGAGTTTGATAGCCCAAATTTTTTAGAAGAAAGTCGCGCACCTGCTGAGTGACAACCTATGAAGGGTTCGTAAAAACAATGAAATGCTTAGATGGATCAGACCTGAACCTTATGCAAAACTATTGCATTACTGTGCTACTAATACAAGATTTAAGCAGATGAGTGAAATAGGAAAGAAGGCCAGAAGTTCGACAAATGGTGGCTCCTTACGCACTAGTGGACCTAGAAGCCAAGAGACTGTGAGGAGAAAATTGGTATTTATTGACAGAATATACCGTGATATACAACAGTGTATATCACGGTATATCTTTAGTATTCCAGTGGTTTTGGACCGTGATATACACAACTTATATAGCTATGTATTTCACGGTTTTGGAGCTATTTTTAGTTACCATAATTGTATTTAATTGTAATTACTTAGCATTGTACACTTACCATTATTGTAGAATTATTGTACAACTAGAATAGGAATAGGATTTTACTATTATGAAAAATTGTAATTGTATATATACTATTTCATTAATGAAAATAATCAAGAGATTATATTATTTCATGGTATCAGAAGTCTAGGTTAAATTTTCCTCTCCCCAAAACCTTCTTCTCGTGAACGATTTCCGAGACATTACCCTAGGTTTTCATGCCCTTTGCTGCCTTCTTTCTTCTCAATTTTTCTTCCAATCCCTACGTCACATCTTACGTTGATTGTGATGGCTAAGAACACATTTCACCCTGCCCTTACTGTTTCTAATGTCAAGAATCACATCCCAACCGTTCTTCAGTGGATTTACTCCATTATATCTACTGACCTGTTGCAAACGATTATCGAATCAGACACTACGGAGATGGATGCTTGGAATAGAGTGCGTGACATATTCCAAGATAATCAAAATTCTCGTGTTGTTACCCTTGAGCATGAATTCTCCCACGTCAGTATGGAAGATTTCCCCAACGTTTCGGCATATTGCAAAAGGTTGAAAGAATTGGCGGACCAACTCCGCAACGTTGGTGCGCCCATTACTAACGATCGTTTTGTTCTTCATATGGTTGCAGGCCTATCTGAGGCCTATAGTGGCGTCGGTACGCTTCTTCGCCGTCGAGCGATCATCTTCCGCACTTTTATCAGGCCCGTTCCATGCTCACACTCGAAGAAGCCGACTTGGCTAAGAAAGCAGCCACTAGGGCCCCTTCTGTAGTCATGGTGACTGAGTCCAATTTTTCTCCATCCATCTCTACCAATTTCGGCCAAAACCACAACAATGGTGGTGGCAAAAAGGGTCAGAATCGCAAAAAAAATGGTAAAAACCATGGCGGAAACCGAGGTGGAAATAACGGGGGTGGCAATGGGCCTCGGGGAAGTGGGCCGCAAGATAACTGTCCACAACTATGGGGCCAATGGCTGTGGAACTGGGCCAGTGGGCCTGGGCCCAACATCCCCTATTTTCTTCCATATTCATCCAACCCGAACTGGGCCCAGTTTCTACAATCCAACAGTCCCACAGTGGAACCCGAGAGGAGCTTCTGGGCTGGGGCAGCCAGCCGGCGTGTTTGGGCCTCGGCCTCACCAGGCCCACCATGCAGCGGGTTCCACCCCTATCGACATTGAAGCCGCAATGCACACACTTGGATTAAATCCCCCGGATGTGAATTGGTACATGGACACCGGAGCCACTACCCACATGACGTCCGACCAAGGTATTCTCTCATCTTATTCAAATTTGAGCAACACTCGTGGCATAATTGTTTGTAATGGCAATTCAATTCCAATTCATGATTATGGTCATAACACTTTGTCTCCCCCCCCCCCCCATCTACCTCTTGTCTTGAAAAATGCCCTTCATGTCCTAACTTAATTAAAAATTTGGTGTATGTTCACTGATAATTCAATTTCTGTTGAGTTTGATCCTTTTGGGTTTTCTGTGAAGGATTTCAAGACGGGGATTCCTCTCATGAGATGTGACAGTAGGGGAGATCTTTATCCTATCATGCCCACATCTGGTCTCTCGATTCAAGTCTTGCCATCTACTTTTGTAGCTCTCGCTCCTTCCTTATGGCATGCATATTTGGGTCACCCTGTGTCGTCTATTGTTTCTTCCTTACATAAAAATAACTTTATTTCGTGTAAGGGTACGCGTAATACTCCAAATTTTCAATCTTGTTCTTTAGGAAAAATTGTTAGATTACCGTTTGTAGACTATAATTCTCGTACGTTAATGCCATTTGACATTATTCATAGCGATTTATGGACATCTCCTATTCTCAGTTCTTTGGGTCATCGTTATTATGTTCTATTTTTGGATGATTATTCTAATTTTTTATGGACTTTTCCGTTAGCGAAAAAATCTCAAGTATTTCTACCTTTTTAAAATTTAGAGCTTTCATCCATGCCCAGTTCGAACGAGAAATAAAAAATATTCAATGTGATAATGGCAAAGAATATGATAATGGATTGTTTCGGAATTTTTGTGATACTAATGGAATAAATTTTTATTTCTCTTGTCCCCATACGTCCTCACAAAATGGGAAAGTCGAACTCAAAATTCGTACCATTAATAATATTGTCCAAACTTTACTGGTCCATGCTTCCGTACTCCTTCTTTTTGGCATCATGCTCTACAAATGGCTACATATCTTCTTAACATACTTCCTACCAAAAGTTTGGCATATTCAACCCCGCTTCAAATTTTATATAACAAGACTCCTTCATATTTACATCTTAGGGTCTTTGGGTGCTTGTGCTATCCACTATTTCCGTCCACCACAATTAACAAACTGCAGGCCCGGTCTACCCCCCTTACGTATTTTTGGGATATCCATCTAATCATCGTGGTTACAAATATTTTGATTTATCATCTAATAAAATCATCCTTAGTCGCCATGTTATTTTTTATGAAACACAATTTCCATTTGCTAACGTGAGTAGTCCTATGCCTAGTTCATATACTTTTTTGGACGACGTCGTCTCTCCATATGTTATCCACCATTTTTTGGACGTATCCTGCACCCAAAATCCGCCAGCAGGCCGACTGCCTGCTGGCCCTCCAGCTATTATTACGGGTCCATCGACTAGAACTGGTCGTGCCACTGTTCCAGGTCCTCAGCCCAACTCTTCCGTCTTGGACCCAGCAACTGGACCAAATATTGAGCCCAGATCTGCACCTTCTTGTGTTATCAACCCAGTCCCTATTCTACCTATTTCGCTTTCCGTGTTGGGCGGTAGGCCCTGCCGATCAACGTCTGTCACCCGTTGGCCGTTGTCTCAAAATCCACTCAATTCTTCCACAAGTCACAGACCGGTCACTCGGAGTCAGCGGGGTATTTTTAAACCAAAAGAGATTTTAATTTAAATTCTAATATTCTTAAATCCCCCTTTTCCGTAACCAGTGTCCGCATTAAATGACTCGAATTGGAAATTGGCTATGATCGACGAATATGATGCTCTTATTGCAAATAAGACATGGGAGTTGGTTCCCCGTCCTTCTGGTGTTAATATTATTCGGTCTATGTGGATTTTTACTCTTAAGGATAATTCTGACGGTTCTTTTGCGAGGCATAAGGCTCATCTTGTAGGTGATGGTAAGACTCAGCAGATTGGCGTGGATTGTGGTAAGACGTTTAGTTAGGTGGCCAAACCCGCTACCATTCGCATTATTCTCAGTTTGGCTCTTTCGAAAGCTTGGCTCATCCATCAGTTAGATGTGAAGAATGTTTTCTTACATGGTGATCTTAAGGATACCGTTTACATGCATCAGCCTTTGGGGTTTCGCTACCCCAATTATCCTCATCATGTATGTCTTACACACTGATCATACTTTAGACAAGTATAACATACAATATATCAGCAGGGTATATCAATACTTCCAAAGTATCTATGTGTCCATCACGAGTAGCCATTACTCGTAGCAGGTGACACATACTACATCCTCTAAGGATGTGATGCAGACCACATGTCGACTTATCACATATCATCGATATCTCATTCTCGATGATCATTAGTCGAGACTATTTTAAGAGTTACGTTATAATATTAATAGCTCACATTATTAATAATAACATAACCTCTAGAGATGCATATTATAGAATATTATAAATATTCAACTAATAATTCAATAATTGCAAATGCCATAATATCCATTAATAATAATACGAATGTGTATAAAGTACATTTGTCCTAATACAGATTGTCTCTAGGACATACATATACTTTCAATCTCCCACTTGGCCTAAAGTCAATCTCCAACATATCTAATGTCCATATTCTCAAAATGACCATTATGCTTGACTAAGCTTAATGGATTAGTGAATGAGTCAACTAGATTATGGTCTGTGTGAACATAGTCTAATCTAATCTCTTCAGTCTCCACCATTTTCCTGAGTATGTGGTACTTCCTTGGTACATGCTTATTTATATTAACGATTGATTTAATATGATATTCTCGTTATATTTTTTTCTCATCTTTTTCTAACTGTTTGATTTTTTTATTTTTTTTACCTTTTATCCTATATTTTTGAAAAATAACTATACCACGTACACAACTTTTTCTTTGTTCTATTACAAGCTTATTTGTGATGCGTTACTTTAGGCTAGTTTTAAGCTATTTAGATTGTTTTTTCATTTGAATAGGCACTTTTTGCCTTGTTTTATTTTGCTTATTCTGTACTGTTTATTTTTCTTAATAAAATCACAACTAGCTTCAAGCTGGTTGTTTTGCTTAAAAAAATAAGATAGATCCTGACTAAGATTATATTATTCAAGGACAAATTTAGAGGAAAAAAATTGAAGGTTTTATTTGTCTAAAGAAAAACTTACAGGTTTTATGTAACTTAAAGTTTATTCTATGCCACATAGTAGTTAATTAATTTATGTTTCAACTTTGAAGCAAAGAGAATCCGCTTTAACACTGACAATTCCACAAGTATGGAATCCGAGTTCAAACCCCGGCAACGGAAAAAAACTTTTTTGATAGTTTTTCTTCTTCTTTTTTTTCTGTAAATTATCATGGGAAAATATGCAATGGATTGTTGAAAATAAGAAGACACAAGTCCCGTACATAAGATCAATATCAACATTATTACTGTTGGAAATTAGCCTTTCGCGGGGAGATGAGTCCACCCATCTTTGATGAATTAAACACTAGTGTTCTGCATGTTGGAGATCTTGTCTCTTCACACATGCATGATCTACGAAGTGAGTAGATGACCGTAGGGCCAAGAATCGTTTAATTTCGTTGAGAAATGAAAGAGATATTGGTCCACGAAGTAAGGTGTTTGAAACATGGAAATGTGGTGTGGGACAAATCTACCACATCGGTGGGAATAGGAAGAATTGCTCTCTATATAAGTCTCTAATTGGTAAAGGGTTTGGGACCCCAAGGGGTATCCCATGTGTTTAAAGGAGGGAAGACCTAGATGTGCTTGGGTTCAAGGCTAAGCCCACACGCGCGCCGCCGCCGCCCGCCCGTCCGGTCCGGTTCCGGGCTCACGGGGCTTTCTGATATTATCTTGTTGGACCAGAGAACTCTGCCAGATGTACAGTTTGATCCCTGAAGTTTCAATATTTACAGTTTGGTCCCCATATTTTCTGGGACGGTGACGGAAGGCCGTTGGACTGCGTTTTGGAGCATTAATCAGCCATTACTTGGCTGATTAACTCTCCATTAACAGCCCATTAGTTGGGCAATTGAGCAGCCTCCTTCATGACCTTAATTCACCTCATTCATGGCATTAAAACCTGCCATTACAGCCCTCATTTAAGGGCCATTACAGCCCTCATTTAAGGGCCATTACAGCCCTCCTTTAAGGGCCATTACAGCCTTGTTTGTGGCTGTTGGACAGCCCCTCCTCATGCTATATATTGAGCTTCATTTGGCTCAAAACAGGAGGAAGAAACAAGCTGAAAACAGACGGGAAATACAGCAACATTGCAGCACAAAAATCACGAAATCAGTGAGCAAAAACTGCTCGAAACAGTGGTTGAAAATCAGTCAAAAACAGTGACCAAACCCTCACGTATACACAAGATATACACTATAGAAACACACTATATACACAGAGACAAAAGAGAAGAGTAGACAGAAACTCTTCCTTCCTATTCCATATCTTCAGCAAGTCGAGTCATATTTGTTTTCTTCGTTAGGCTCAACCTATTGGCTTTGTAGTGTTGAGATTAAAGTGTTGTTTTATCTTGGTAGACTATTTCCCGCTAACGTAAAAGCATATATACGGGGCAATCTTGTCTTAAGGATAGAGGGCTATCCTCGACTCAACACACAACGTTGTAACGATCCAGATTTAGTTGTTTCTTGATTTCAGGTTATCAAGATTCAAGACACAACAAGCTTGCGGCAAGAAAAGAAGATTGGCCTATTTGTTCAACAAGATTCAATTTCTGAAGATTGAATATTTGTTCATCCTTTCGAATACTTGTAATAGTTATTTACTTCTCGTACTGCATTATAAAGTACAATAGAATACCAACAATTACATATTCATTGATAAGAAAATGATCAATCAAACGTCAAATTACATGAAGGAAAAAGTTATTTAGTGATGAAACAAATCTATTTCTTTTGCGCTATATATATAATTAATTTCATTAATGGCCACTCAACTTTTATTTTTATTGCACTAAAGTTACGACTAAAGTCTCTCAATATATAATCATAAAGTCAATTAATTTTGCTTAACTATCATAGAAATTTTCTCATTTATTTCTCCTACTGAATTTTTTGTTGGAAATTTGCCTTTGGCGGGGAGATGCGTCCACCCATCTTTGATGAATTAAACACTAGTGTTCCGCATGTTGGAGACCTTGTCTCTTCGCACATGCATGATCTACGAAGTGAGTAGATGACCGTAGGGCCAAGAAGCGTCTAATTTCGTTGAGAAATGAAAGAGATATTGGTTCACTAAGTAAGGTGTTTGAGACATGAAAATGTGGTGTGGGACAAATCTACCACATCGGTGGGAATAGGAAGAATTGCCCTCTATATAAGTCTCTAATTGGTAAAGGGTTTGGGACCCCAAGGGGTATCCCATGTGTTTAAAGGAGGAAATACCTAGATGTGCTTGGGTTCAAGGCTAAGCCCACAAGCGCGCCGCCGCCGCCGCCCGCCCGTCCCGTCCGGTTCCGGGTTCCGGGTTCTCGGGCTCTCGGGTTTCGGGTCACGGGCTGTGGGCTGTGGGCTGTGGGCCTTTCTAATATTATCTTTTTGGACCAGAGAACTCTGCCAGATGTACAGTTTGATCCCTGAAGTTTCAGATATACAGTTTGGACCAGAATTCTTTCATATGTACAGTTTGGTCCCTGAAGTTTCAATATTTATAGTTTGGTCCCAGAGTTTCTGGGAAGGTGACGGAAGGTAGAAAGCCTACCGTTGGAACTGTTTTTTGAGGCATTAATCAGCCATTACTTGGCTGATTAACTCTCCATTAACAGCCCATTACTTGGGCATATGGGCAGCCTCTTTCAATGGCCTTAATAGCCATTACTTGGCTGTTTTAATGGCCTCCCTTAATGGCCATTACAGCCTTGTTTTGGCAGTTGGGCAGTCCCTCTTGCATGCTATATATTGAGCAGTTATTGGCTCAATTTTGGACTGCACAAAAACGCTGAAAACAGGCAGAAACACAAAACAGTGGCTGAAAATTCAGCAAAACAGTGGCTGAAAATTCAGCAAAATAGTGGCTGAAATTCAGCAAAACAGTGGCTGAAAAACAGTGATCAAACCCTCACGTATACACAAGATATACACTACAGAGACACACTATATACACAGAGACAAAAGAGAAGAGTAGACATAAACTCTTCCTTCATATTCCATATCTTCAGCAAGTCAAGTCATATTTGTTTTCTTCGTCAGGCTCAACCTATTGGCTTTGTAGCGTTGAGATTAAAGTGTTGTTTTATCTTGGAAGACTATTGCCCGCTAACGTAAAAGCATATATACGGGGCAATCTTGTCTTAAGGATAGAGGGCTATCATCGACTCAACACACAACGTTATAACCATCCAGATTTAGTTGTTTCTTGATTTCAGGATATCAATATTCAAGACACAACAAACTTGCGGCAGTTCTCAACATTGGCTTTGCAATGTGATCAAGATTCAAGACACAACACACATGCAGCAGTTTTGAAGATTGACCATTTATTTATCCTTTCGATCATTTGTAATAGTTATTACTTCCCGTACTGCTCTATAAAGTACCATAGAATACCACCAATTAAGACAATATTGTATTGTAATACTATTAGTGTTCGAAAGATGTCGGTCAAAAGTTGTGTGACCAAATCTGGATATGGCAATGGTTTTCTGAAGAGATTGATGATGATGAACATGTTCATGGTGTCACCGCTACCAAGACTGGTGGGAACAAGCGCTCTCGAGAGCCTGAGGATGTCAACTGGGACAAGAGGAGAAGACTGAAGATGTGCTTCTATCTTGCAGCAGAAGGCCTGTATCTGTCCCAGACAAAAGATCCGAATAATGGTAAGAAGGAACTGGACACTCAGTTTGATGAAGTGACTGGAGTGAGCCAGAATCCGAAATTGGGATAAGTAGTTTTTCTTACTTGTCAAGAATAAAGATTAAATGAGGTCTGATTAAAAATGGATTAAAGTAAGGAGGAATATGAAAATAATTTATATTCCTTACGCTTTAAAAATCAGAAGTTTAATCTCATCTTCTTTTCCGTTTAAAGATTGGATTGTAAAGCAACTTAAAAAGATATGTTCTTTTAAGTGTAATTATTAAAAGTGTGTAAAGTATGTTCGCACATACGAGGGAGTAAGATCCACTGACTGTGCGAAAACTGTTACCACTCTTAAGTAAGCGCCAAGAATTATCTGGGCACCAATCATAATGGAAGAAGTCTAAAAGTTAAAAACGTTGAGCCTGTCATACTATTTGGCAGAAGATCCTTCATAGGATGATATTGGACACTCAGTCATATAAAGCCTCCGGGCGACTGGAGTGGGCCAAAATTCCTTTGATATGATGATATTGGACACTCAGTCATATAAAGCCTCCGGGCGACTGGAGTGGGGCCAGAATTCATTTCATAGGAAAAGTAATGGACACCTATTAGGGTGGGCCAGAGTTTCCAGGTCTTAAATGATCTGAAGGCCTAAAGAAAGGCAGAAAAGAAATTGGACACTCAGTCTGCCAAAGCAACTGGAGTGGGCCAGAGTATCCAGATCACATATGATCCGGTTGCGCCCTAACCACGGGCAAGAGGTTGTTCATGTGAAGCAACGCCACCTCTAAAGTAGAAGGGGTTGGAGAGGTTGTCCTCAATAGGACTTCAGGGAATGAGATCACTCTAAGATGAGGCGATACATATCCCTAACTTGGTTTAAGGGGCGTTGTTGGTCAAGCTGGTTTGAGACTAGTCCAATAGGTCTGTAATAACTAAGAATGGTACAGTACGTCTGTAGCCAAATAAATGATATATTTGTAATCTGTGCATCTATGCCATCATAGATTAAGACACGTTAAATAACAAGCCATTCAAAAGCTAACGATGTTGATATTGTTGCCTTCTGTCGACATAAATCCTCAAAATGAATGTGAGGTAGACGAATAGGCAAAATCACCTTTCCAAATTTTGTCAAAGGGAATAGCGAAAGAAGCACCGCTCCTCTAGAACTTAGTCACACCTACTTGGGTGATTTGAAGTTTATACAAAATAGAGGGGGGAGACAAGTACGTTGTGACCTTCATTGATGATGGTACAACGTATGGAATCCTTTGTTTGTTAAAAAGCAAAGATGAAGTTGTTGAAGCGGATAAGTGCTACAAAGCAGAAGTTGAAAATCAACTAAGTCTACGGATTGAGAAATTCGTAGTGATAGAGGGGGAGAAAGTGAAGCATCGTTCATTAAACGACTGTTCATTTCTCACCTCAGTCCAACGGTGTTAGCCAATCGCAAAGCTCGTACGCCCAAATTATGTGGGGTGGCTTGGTAAAAGTTGGAATACTGAAACAGGTCAAGTTGTACCTAAGACTGTAGATTGCATATCCACTGGATCTGCGAATAACAGTAGTGTTGATCGCCTCTTGGCATCAAAGAATGTTGAATTCTTTTAAGATAGCTTTCCTTGAAAAAAGGAAAAAGGAGTAATTGCTCAAGGTTAACAAGAACCCGCGAGGGCCTGACTGTCCGGAACTAGACGCGTTAAAGTATCTACAGACTCAAAGTTCGGCTATCCGGAACTTAATATTCCAGATCTGCAGAACTCAGGGATTCTAGATGTTGAACCGAGACGGAGCAAAGAAGGGGACAAAGACTTGTTCCAGTCCTTCTAGCTTGTATGGTTAAGAATGAACCATGGACAATTAACAAATAATTGTCATCTCCAAAAGCGCTGCTTTGGAAAGAAGCTACAAAGAGAGAAATAAACTCTATCATATAGAACCATACTTGCGTAATGGTTGATCTCTCTCCGGGAAAAGAACCTTTGGGTTGTAAGATGTGCTCCCCTGCGAGTAGCTTAATATCCTGGGCCATTGCAGTCTTGCGTGGCATGGATGTTGAAACATCCTTCCCAACCGGAGAGTTGGAAGAAGAGAATCAGACTTGGTTTGCCGGACTGTTGGGCTTCTTCCTGAACTTTCATTTTGGTCCCTGAAATATTTACATTTTGGTCCTGAAAGTTTCAGATAAAACAGAAACAATGAATCTGACTACAGAAACATTGACTCTGAAATTAGAAAGTCAACAGTTGGAGAATCAACAGTCTGAAAGTAAAAGTCATATTGAAACAAAGTCTCGATATGAAAGATATGGGTATCACAGATGACATCTTAGGAATTGGATTTCTAAGACATCTAACGGACTGGTCGATAGTTGACAGTCTCGTTGAAGCCACCAATGGATATGAATCATAGAACTGATTGGAATCATGGTGCACCCATAGACAATGAGCGATATGCACAGGTCATGTGTAGTTCAATGTATTGTACACACTACAACCGACCTGGTATCGTCCTACGAATGTATCGATTGAACTAAGGTTCACTGATGATCTTAATACATGATCAATAGAAGGATTTAAGTCGGATATGACGATATCTGAGTTATTCGCTTATCTACGGATTATAGTATTCTGGATGTCCAGCGGTTCTGGGACAACACAGTGATGCAAACTGGACATCAGATCTGAAAAACACCAAAGCCACAAGCAAATGTGTATGGTGGGTCTTGGAAAATCCTCTAAGCAAACTTGCATCGGCCGATTCATGATGGAATCGGAGTTTATCGCTTTATACAAAGCATGAAAGAAGTTGAGTAACTTCACGGCTCCTTAGAGGACGTCTCTTATTGGGAGAAACCCGTGCCTTCAGCAGTTATACACTGTGGCTAGCCGGTCGGCTTCAAGAAGGACGCGGATGACGGCGTCTGGACATATCTTTCAGGATCTGTCGGAGACATAAGACCGTATGGCAGTTGATCATCACGAGTGTCACATCCTTGTTTAGTAACTAAGGAACTACCCGGAGATCATGTGTTCTGCCTGTCTAGGGGAATTGGCTTAAAACCCAAACAATACGAACCTTTGCGGTGGTAACCCAACCATACTGATTGGAGATCCCAAGAATTTGGTTCAATAGGAAAACTAAGCGGCAAAAGGTTCAGTTGAGCGCTTCGGTGGAAGCAAGAGCACCTCGGATGATGATTTCTGTAGAGAAACATGAATCCAAAGCTGTTCCCGCGATAGACATTAAAGTGCTACTTGCATGATGGGTAAAGGTTAAGCTTTCAAACTTTTAAAAGATCCTCAAATGGTTGAGGTTAAGGTTGGGGAAACTTTTAATGATTCATAACACTTGAGAAGTGGGATATAGCAGGATACCTTGTAGGAGATCACCTATTTAAGTGCGATGATGGCCGTCTCAAATGAACGCACTTAAGAATTCAAGTGTGTCCATGGCCACAACGGACAGAAACGTAAGAAGGAAAATGAATAAGAAGAGTTATTGTGTTGATATCATTGTCTTGGCTTGCACTAAACACTGACGGTTCAAGACATCACGTTCATCGCGCAGAAAGTAAGTCCGATGGTTTCAACTAGGCAAGGTTCAAAGCGAAAGCTACCACTCCTGATGCAATATCTTTTCGCTGAAAGATTGCTGAAATGTAGGCACCTTGTGCGTGCGCCACAATCTCTCTTTCATAGAGGGGATTGTTGGAAATTTGCCTTTGGCGGGGAGATGCGTCCACCCATCTTTGATGAATTAAACACTAGTGTTCCGCATGTTGGAGACCTTGTCTCTTCGCACATGCATAATCTACGAAGTGAGTAGATGACCGTAGGGCCAAGAATCGTCTAATTTCGTTAAGAAATGAAAGAGATATTGGTCCACGAAGTAAGGTGTTTGAGACATGGAAATGTGGTGTGGGACAAATCTACCACATCGGTGGGAATAGGAAGAATTGCTCTCTATATAAGTCTCTAATTGGTAAAGGGTTTGGGACCCCAAGGGGTATCCCATGTGTTTAAAGGAGGGAAGACCTAGATGTGCTTGGGTTCAAGGCTAAGCCCACACGCGCGCCGCCGCCGCCCGCCCGTCCCGTCCGATTTCGGGTTCCGGGTTCTCGGGCTCTCGGGTTTCGGGTCACGGGTCGTGGGCTGTGGGCTGTTCTGATATTATATTTTTGGACCAGAGAACTCTGCCAGATGTACAGTTTGATCCCTGAAGTTTCAGATGTACAGTTTGGACCAGAATTCTTTCATATGTACAGTTTGGTCCCTGAAGTTTCAATATTTACTGTTTGGTCCCCAGAGTTTCTGGGAAGGTGACGGAAGGCAGAAAGCCTACCATTGGGACTGTTTTTTGAGGCATTAATCAGCCATTACTTGGCTGATTAACTCTCCATTAACAGCCCATTACTTGGGCATATGGGCAGTCTCTTTCAATGGCCTTAATAGCCATTACTTGGCTGTTTTAATGGCCTCTCTTAATGGCCATTACAGCCTTGTTTTTGCAGTTGGGCAGCCCCTCTTGCATGCTATATATTGAGCAGTTGTTGGCTCAATTTTGGACTGCACAAAAACGCTGAAAACAGGCAGAAATATAGACGAAAAATAGCCCGAAAAGCAGGCCAAAAACAGCCAGAAAAATAGCATTTTCAGCACAAAACAGTGGCTGAAAATTCAGCAAAATAGTGGCTGAAAATTCAGCAAAATAGTGGCTGAAATTCAGCAAAACAGTGGCTGAAAAACAGTGACCAAACCCTCACGTATACACAAGATATACACTACAGAGATACACTATATACACAGAGACAAAAGAGAAGAGTAGACATAAACTCTTCCTTCCTATTCCATATCTTCAGCAAGTCAAGTCATATTTGTTTTCTTCGTCAGGCTCAACCTATTGGCTTTGTAGCGTTGAGATTAAAGTGTTGTTTTATCTTGGGAGACTATTGCCCGCTAACGTAAAAGCATATATACGGGGCAATCTTGTCTTAAGGATAGAGGGCTATCCTCGACTCAACACACAACGTTATAACCATCCAGATTTAGTTGTTTCTTGATTTTAGGATATCAACATTCAAGACACAACAAACTTACGGCAGTTCTCAACATTGGCTTTGCAAGGTGATCAAGATTCAAGACACAACACACATGCGGCAGTTTTGAAGATTGACCATTTATTTATCCTTTCGAACATTTGTAATAGTTATTACTTCCCGTACTGCTCTATAAAGTACCATAGAATATCAACATTTTTATAATACCTCAGCAAAGGTAAGTGTCATTTCGGTTTTAAAAAAAATAGTTTAATACGATGAAACAAAACTAGTTACTTATCGAGCAGAAAGCTTGATAGTTTTTGATATATCTTAATTATAGCATCATTGTCACGTGACATTCTATTGTACTGATAGTTATTGAACTATATTATATTGTTATTGGAAAATTTATTGTTAAGTAAAATATATATTAACGATTGATTTAATATGATCGTCTCGTTATATTGGTTTCTCATCTTTTTCTTACAGTTTGATTTTTGTTTTACCTTTTATCCTATCTTTTTGGAAAATAATTTTACCACGTACACAACTTTTTCTTTGTTCTATTACAAGCTTATTTGTGATGCATTAGTATAGGCTAGTTTTAAGCTATTTAGACTGTTTTTTCATTTGAATAGGCACTTTTAGCCTTGTTTTATTTTGCTTATTCTGTACCGTTTATTTTTTCTTAATAAATCACAACTAGCTTCAGGCTGGTTGTTTTGCTTTAAAAAAGAAGATAGATCCTGACTAAGATTATATTATTCAAGGACAAATTGAGAGGAAAAAAATTGAAGGTTTTATTTGTCTAAAGAAAAACTTACAGGTTTTATGTAACTTAAAGTTTATTCTATGCCACAAAGTCGTTAATTAATTTATGTTGCATCTTCAAAGCAGAGATAATCCTCTGTAGCACTGGCAATTCCACAAGTAATGAATCCGGGTTCAAACCCCGGCAGTAGAAAAATCTTTTGTGATAGTTTTTTTTCTTCTTTTAATTTCTGTAAATTATCATGCGAAAATAGGCAATGGATTGTTGAAAATAAGAAGACACAAGTCCAGTATCAATCAAATTACATGAAGGAAAAAGTTATTTTGTGATGAAACAAATCTATTTCTTTTGCGCTATATTTATAATTAATTTCATTAATGGCCACTCAAATTTTATTTTTATTGCACTAAAGTTACGACTAAAGTCTCTCAATATATAATCATAAAGTCAATTAATTTTGCTTACTATCATAGAAAATTTCTCATTTATTTCACCTACTGATTTTTTATAATATCTAAGCAAAGGTAAGTGGCATTTCGGTTTTTTTAAAAATAGTTTAATATGATGAAACAAAATTAGTTACTTTTGGAGCAGAAAGCTTGATAATTTTTTATATATCTTAATTATAACATTATTGTCACATGATATTCTATTGTTTTGATTGTTATTGAATTATTTTATATTGGTATTGGGAAATTTGTTGTTAAGTAAGAACATATTAACTATTGATTTAATATGATCGTCTCATTATATACTTTTTCTCATCTTGTTCTTATTATTTGATTTTGTTTAACCTTTTATCTTATCTTTTTGTAAAATAACTTTACCACGCATTTCTATTACAAGCTTATTTGTGATGCATTAGTGAGGCTAGTTTTAAGCTATTTAGACTGTTTTTTTCTTTTGAATAGGCACTTTTAGCCTTATTTTATTTTGCTTATTTGTACCGTTTTTTTCTTCTTAATAAAATCACAACTAGCTTCAAGCTGGTTGTTTTGCTTTAAAAAAGAAGATAGATCTTGACTAAGATTATATTATTCAAGGATAAATTGAGAGGAAAAAAATTGAAGGTTTTGCTTGTCTAAAGAAAAACTTATAAGTTTTATGTAACTTAAAGTTTATTCTATGCCACAAAGTGGTTAATTAATTTATGTTGCATCTTTGAAGCAAAGAGAATCCGCTGTAGCACTGGCAATTCCACAAGTAAGGAATCCGGGTTCAAACCCCGGCAACGAAAAAAATCTATTATTTGAAAATATGCAATGGATTGTTGAAAATAAGAAGACACAAGTCCAGTACATAAGATAAGAAAATGATCAATCAAACGTCAAATTACATGAAGGAAAAAGTTATTTTGTGATGAAACAAATCTATTTCTTTTGCGCTATATTTATAATTAATTTCATTAATGGCCACTCAAATTTTATTTTTATTGCACTAAAGTTACGACTAAAGTCTCTCAATATATAATCATAAAGTCAATTAATTTTGCTTACTATCATAGAAAATTTCTCATTTATTTCACCTACTGAATTTTTATAATATCTAAGCAAAGGTAAGTGGCATTTCGGTTTTTAAAAAATAGTTTAATATGATGAAACAAAACTAGTTACTTTTAGAGCAAAAAGCTTGATAGTTTTTGATATATCTTAATTATAACATCATTGTCAGATGACATTCTATTGTTTTGATTGTTATTGAATTATATTATACTGATATTGGAAAATTTGTTGTTAAGTAAGAATTATATTAACAATTGATTTAATATGATCGTCTCGTTATATTTTTTTCTCATCTTGTTCTTATTATTTGATTTTTTTTTTACCTTTTATCCTATCTCTTTGCAAAATAACTTTACCATGTACCTAATTTTTTCTTTGTTCTATTACAAGCTTATTTTTTAAATTACTGGTGTGTGGCATAATGACAAGACTAAAAACGATACAATATTTTCAAATATTGAATTCATCAACAATAATACAATACATTATGAAATGAGGTGTATATAACAACTATCCAAACAAGTTGTACAAAGACTAACTACACAGGATTTTGTTACGTACTCTGTTTATTCCTAAAAGTTCAATTATGTCATATAACATATGCAAGTTAAATTCCTCCGCAAGGGATACCAAAGGCCTCGGGTATTCGAGCCAGAGAATCTTTTGATAGGGAGCAGTATGCTCCTTACTGGCTCTACCCAACTCGAATTCGGACTAATAAAAAAAAAAGAGATTACATATACAAATTTACACTTATGTTAGTGTAAAACCCCATTTGACAGCATATTCAACAAGCACATCCATCTCATCATCAACTATAAGACCATCTTTGTTAATATCAGCATGATAAGCTCTCAAACAACAAAACCATAACCCCAAATCTTTAAAAGCAACCTTCAATTCTTGCCTATTCAATTTTCTATCTCCTGTTTTATCGTACCTCTTAAGAAGACATTTTAGTTCCTCCTCGGAGAGTGGTTTTTCGAGGTTTTTCGACTCGAATGTCTGCATTTTTGATAGTGAGATTGCTAATCTAATATTATTTGATTTGAGATGGTTTGTGTTGCAATATAATTTCCAGGAACCACATGAAAGGGTGGTTTTATAGGGCTAAAAAGTTGTGGAAAATGTTCGTGAATAGTGAAATAGGTTGTTTTCAAGAATTGGATTCTTGATCTAAAATCGAATAAAGGATTTATCTTTATCTACTAGATAATAATAGAATCTAGTTCTTCATGCCTTAGGTTACTTATAACTTACTCTATCCGTCCCAAAATAATTGTCATGTTTTTCTTTTTAAAAGTCAATTTAACTAAATTTCAAAGTTAAATTAGATTAGATTAATTCAATATTCTAAAATTAAAATTTAGATATTCGAAAACTACAGGATAGTTTCAAGTGTAGGCCTATGGTTGAGTTGTTTAGATGTGATAATTTAGTGAAACATGAAGGGGATTGGTGGTATTATCAAGTGGATGTGGTGAAGTTGGGGTTAAAGGTTTCTTTGTCTATTGGTTCATGCAATTTGGCTTTGCCTCTAGTCGGAAAGGCAACATTTTTTTGGTGATACTCCTAATTATTGACTTTTTGCTTTCCTTTCCTCTTTTTTTTTCTTTTTTCCTTCTATTTATGCGATATTATTTTCACATTACAACAAAAGGAAGCAAAAAAGAAAAAGAAAAATGAAAAAAACTATGAACCAGTGGAAAAAGTAAAGGAAGTTCGCGCCAGGTAGGGGTCGAACCTACGACTTTCTGCTTAGGAAACAGACGCTCTATCCACTGAGCTACAGGCGCTGCATGCCCTATTAACGCCATATTTTTCTAATTGACTTGTTTACAATTCTAAATTCATTAAATTATATGTACTAGTAATACTATAAGAAGATATTGACATAATTTGATTCCAGAAATGAACGAGGTCCATGATGTTTCTTCCCACATAAAAACATCACAACGACAACAAAACGACAAGCCTACGCCATAATTCTTCATTCCTCTGAGGACTATGTTTGTGGTGCACTTGCTCTAGCTCAAAGCCTTCTCAAAATAGGAACCAAAAATGACCTTATTCTCCTTTTGGACACGAGTATCTCCGCCCCTAAACGTGAGACCCTTGCCCTTGCTGGTTGGAAACTCCGGTTCATCGAGAGGATTCAAAACCCCAGAGCCAAGAACAACACATTTATTGAATACACCTATAGCAAGTTCAGGATATGGCAACTCACAGACTATGACAAGATCATTTTCATCGACTCTAACATTATTGTCCTTCAACATCGATTTTCTCTTTCGTTTTCCCCAGATGTCTGCTATAGGTTAGTGATAGATCTAGACTAGATGAAACTGATTCAATAGAACCTATTATGTCTTAGCTTGCTAAGAGTTTTTGTGGGTTAACTTAGCCCAATAACTAGTACCAGAGCAAGCCGATCAATGCTTTGAGGCCGCGATTCGGAGTGGTAGCCTAATAGAGTGCCAAGAGTGGTGGCTTGGAGCTAGAAGGGATACCACCCGTAACCAACTGGTAGGGTGTCAGGAGTGGTGGTTTGGATCGTCTAAGAGAGATGTCGGTCGTGACTAATTGGGCCCAAAAACAAAAAGAAAAAAAATGAGATGTTAGTTGTGACCAACAAAGTCATTGGTCCTTAGGGAGCGACTGTTTTATGTCAAGTGTCCTTCATTGATTAAAAGAGAAATAATAATAACTTTATAGGTTGAATGAGCTCTGTAACCTAATAGACTAGTCTTTGGGTTGAATATTTCATGTTCAATCTATAATTCATAGCCCACTGATACTCTAGTGTAGTACAATATGTCTAGCTCAAATTATATGTGTGTAAAAAGAATTCCTTGACTCTAAAATTTGAATTTGTCACTGCAGGTAACGACAAGTCAATTTTCAATTCAGGACTAATGGTAATCGAGTCATCAAATTGAAGGGATTTGTTGGGTTAAAAACATCAAAGTAAGGCACATCGGAAGTTTAAAGGTTTATTTACTTACCCCAACAATGTCTTCTGATATGGTTATATAACAATTAAAACATGTAAAGTAAAACTTAAACAAGAACACTTACAAGTTATATAATCTGGAATCTTTACTAAGGGCGAACACGTGTTTGCTCCCTTCGATTGCAAGCACTTTGCTATAGTGTATTCCTCTGTCAGGAAAGCCAGAAAATCTTGGCAGAGATTTGAGAAAGCTTTTTATTGTAAACTCTAAGTCTAGAATTGTTTTATAAATTGAGTCTCATTTTTATCAATGAGGTTAGTGTTGTATATATAGTTAATTTTTAGGTCAAAACCAGATTAGGGTTGGGCTCTAAGCCTGGCTCAAAAACTGAGGTGCGGTGGGCGGCCGACTGTGCCCATCGTCGGGTCGGGCGCCATGCTCAAAGATAGTAGGCGTCGCGCCTTTACGCCCAAAGGACGTTCCTCATTTCGTTAATATATATTCAGCATATTTAATTAAATCCAAAATTTAATTTTGACTTAATTAAATAACTTCCATCAAATAGAAATTATCTCATAGTTATTATCAATTTATATATCTCAATTGCAAATCGAATATTTAATACTTTCTCAATACACCCTTAGATCGAAGAGACAATCGACATAGTGTGACCCTATAGGCCTTCATATATTGACACTAATCCAATTAAGGTCTATACGAAACTCCTAGATTGCGCCGTATGATGAACTCAATATGTGAAGTATGTTTACATGAATCCGGCAAACGTAACTTTTATGTGAGATGATAAATTTCTTTTATTCGTGACACACTCGATCAAGCTTAGGATTTGTCATATGTCTATCAAAATGGCTTGATCATTTTATCTCATCTATATTAGTCGACAACTAGACCATATTTTGAATATGTCTCTTGCATTGGCCAATGACTTGGTCGACCTAATATCACTGAGAAGTTAAGTGCTCTCTCGAATATCCAATCCATGAATGAATCTTATTCTTGGTCAAATTACCACCTTAGTTTACATCATAATGCACCCAACACAAGCCGTATCTTATTCAATAAGGAGTTTAAGCTTAGGACAGGGTCAAAGTACATTACTCTGTAAACAAGGTGCGTATTGACCTCAAGTCAAAGGACATTTATCTCTCACACGCTGATAACACTCTATACATGTATAACAAATAGTTTATCAGCAGGGTATACCAATACTTTCCAAAAGTATCCATGTGTCCATCACTAGTAACCATTACTCGTAGCAGGTGAGACATACTATATTCTCCAAGAATGTGATGTAGACCACATGTCGACTTATAACATATCATCGATATCCTATTCTCGATGATCATTAGTCGAGGCTATTTTGAGAGTTACGTTCTATCATTAATATCTCACTATATTAATGACAACGTAAGCTCAAGGGATGCACATATATAAATAATTGCAAACAATCAATCAATAATTCAATAATTGCGAATGGCATAGATATTAATCTCATTAATAATTCGAATGTGTTCATGTACGTTTTGTCCCTAATATAGATTGTCTCTATGACATACATACTTTCAATCTCCCACTTGACCTAGAGCCAATCTCCAATGTATCTAATACCCATATTTTCAAAATGACTATTATGCTTAACTATGCTTAATGGTTTAGTAAATGAGCCATCTAGATTATCATCTGTGGGAACATAGTCTAATCTTATTTCTTCAGTTTCCACCATCTCCCTATGTATGTCGTATTTCCTTGGTACATGTTTGTTTCTGTTTGTTGATCTTCGTTCCTTAGCTTGCGCAATCGCACTAGTGTTGTCACAATAAATCGTTATTAGACAAGTGGCACTTGGAACAACCCTTAGTTCCTTCAGGAACTCAGATATCGTGATAGCTTCTTTACCAGCTTCCGATCCAGCAATGTACTCGGCTTCAGTTGTCGAATCAGCAGTTGTTTCTTGCTTGGAACTTTTCCAACTCATTACTCCACCATTGAAAATGAAGGTATATCCATACTGAGACTTGAATTCATCAAGATCTGTCTGGAAGCTAGCATCAGTATACCCAGTAGCTACTAGCTTCTCTTGTCCATCATAGATTAGGAAATATTCTTTAGTTCGTCTAAGATACTTAAGAATACTTTTGACTGCTTTCCAGTGTTCTTCCTCGGGATTCTGCTGGAATTTGTAAGTCATACTAAGTGCATAGGCCACATCTGGACTTGATTTTCGCAACAGGTGAAAATGTGTCATCATAATCGACCCCAGGCCGTTGATTATAACCTTTAGCCACCAATCTTGCCTTATAAGTTTGTACCTTGCCATATGCATCAATCTTCTTCTTGAAGACTCATTTGCATCCCATGGGTCTAACCCCTATTGGAAAATCAACCAAGTTCCAAACTTGATTGATGTACTTCGAGTCCATCTCAGATTTCATGGCTTCTTTCCATCTCTACGAATCAATTTCTAACATAGCTTCGATGTAGGTTGTACGTTCATCGTCATCAGGAATATCTATCTCATTGTGTGTTTCAACAAGGAGATTAAGTCTTTTAGGCGGACGATGAGTCCTAATGGACCTACGAAGTTGATTATTCTGCCTTTCAGTGTTTGTTACATTCTGGTTGTGAGAAGGTCTTTGTGTGTTGGACAATCCACCACATTGAGAGCTTTCAGGAATGTCATTTTCAGGTATTTCCTGAATGGAATAATGTACAACCATTGTATCATCTTCCATTGGTTGTGTATGAGATCCTTGCATTTCTGCACTATCTCTCACATCACTCCCACTGGCTAAAGGGCGTACCCTAAGTACCCAATTTTCACCAAATACTCCCACTGAATTCTTGTCTAGGTCATTCTACAAGGGTTCAACTTATGTGTTATCTTGTGGTTCTTGAATTTCTTCAAATTTTATCTTTTTGCAGCTCTGTTCCTTGTAGACATAGTCTTCTTCAAGGAAAGTTGCATTTCTGGAAACAATAACCTTACGTTCTCCAGAAAGATAGAAATAGTATCCATTAGTTTCCTTTGGATACCCCACAAAATAATATTTCTCACTTTTAGATTCCAACTTGTCAGTAAGCATTTTATTTACATATGCAGGGCACCCCCAGGGTCGCATGTGTTTAAGTGCTAGCTTCTTGCCATTTTATATCTCATATGGAGTTTTCTCTACTGACTTTGAAGGAACCATGTTCAGAATATAAATTGAGCTTTGCAATGCATATCCCCAAATGTATATTGGTAGAGCTGAGAAACTCATCATGGATCTAACCATATCTAAGGGTTCGATTTCTCCTTTCAGCAACACCATTCATCTGTGGCATTCCAGGAGGTGTCCATTGTGATTGGACTTCATGAAGCTTCAAATAATCCAGAAATTCTTTACTTAAGTATTAACCTCCTCGATCTGATCGAAGTGTCTTGATACTTGTTTCAAGTTGCTTCTCTACTTCTGACTTGTACTCGTTGAATTTCTCAAAGGCTTCGGACTTATGTTTCATAAGATACACATGCCCAAACCTTGTGAAATCGTCTGTAAACGTGATGAAGTAAGGGAAGCCTCCCTTAGCTTGAGTTGAAAATGGCCCACATACATCAGTATGGACCAACTTAAGTACCTCTTTGGCTCGCACACCTTTCCCAGAAAGTAGCTTGTTGGTCATCTTTCCTCTCAAGCAAGATTCACAGTTACCATAGGACTCCAAGTCAAATGGTTCCAGGTAGTCTAACTTCCTTAATCTCGATATCCTTGATTCATTGATGTGACCAAGTCTACAGTGTCATAAATAGGTGGGGTTTCTTGGATTACTTATCTTAGCTCATTTATTTTGCACATTGAAAATTTTACGACTCCAGTTTAGAACATACAAAGCATCGGCCATCTTGGATCCGGTAGGAGCAGGAGTAGGTAAGTTAGTATCGATTCGGTGAAGAAAAGAGAATTTAGTTGATAGAGATGTTAGATCTGGAGGAAGCATCTGGTCACATATCCCAAAACCTTCACGAGAAAGGAACGAACTCGGACATTGATCCACAAGAAGCTCACCAAACTCTTGAAATAGCGGAAGCTAATGTGTAAAAAGCTGAAGGAAGCCATCCATAAGCGGAGCATTTCCACAAACAAACCATTAAAAGACAGTACTTAACTGCCATTGGCAATAAATGAGGAAAACCCCTCAATGTCTAACACAGAGATAAAAATAATATTCCTCGTCAATGAGGGAACAAAATAACAATTATTTAGTTCTAAACAAAAGCTTGAAGGTAAATCTAGTCTATAAGTTCCCACGCGTTCAACATCCACTCGTGCTCCATTTCCAACGCGCAAGTCTACCTCCCATGGTCCAACCTTTCTGTTGTCGATCAGATCCTGCACATTATTACAAATGTGTGAGCCACAAACGGTATCTAATACCCAGCAGTGAGAGTTATTTATAGACATATTTATTTCAAGGATAAACATACCTTGTCTAGTAGAGCTAGAAGCACCTAGTGCTTTGCCTCCTCCTGGAGCTGTGCAATCTTTCTTCCAGTGCCCCTTCTGCTTGCAGTTGAGGCACACATCCATAGCTACCTTTGACTTCTTCTGAACACCTCCTCTACGTTTCAAAACTGTGGGTGCAGCAACTGTCTTACCCTTCTTCTTCTGCACGCTGAGACTGGCTCGAAAATCATCAAAAATATGTGCGGAAGTACTTTAGTAAATATGTCAGCAATCTGATACCGAGAAGGAACATGAAGGACACGGACTTGTCCACGAGCAACTTTCTCACGTACAAAGTGAATATCCATTTCAATGTATTTAGTGCGCTGATATTGAACGAGATTGCCGGAAAGATATATTGCACTTACATTATCACGGTAAACTAATGTGGCCTTGCAGATTGGGAAGTGAAGTTCCAACAGAAGGTTGCGTATCCAACAAGACTCAGAAACAACATTTGCTCTGATATCATAAAGGAATATGCTCTCTGCCTTTTCATTCATTATTATGTACAATATATAGTAATACATGATTATTGACAAAGTTACAAACTAGATAACTAATCTTTCTAATTATAACGAGAATATTAACTAACAAAATATAAAAAATATACAATGATACATGAATATTCTTGTAATATTCTATTAGTAATCTTTTATATGTTGGTCAAGTATTGAAGAAATAAGTTGTTCTCTGTGGTTGCACACGGTAACCCAAATTGAATAATGGCTAATGACTAAGGTTGGTTTGGCCATATATATATAAAACAGGTTTGACTATCTATATTTTCCTTCTCTTTTTGTACTACTTATTTTTTAGTTTAAGTATATTTCATATTACAAGATATTTTATTTTTTTAAGTATCTATCATATTACAAGATATATACCAGTAAAAAATTTCACTTCAGAATTAATAAATTTGCTGATCTGCCTGACAAGTTTATTTGCAAAAGAGAAATCATTTAAAAGATAATATATTTTTCTACTGAAAGTTATATCTTCGCACAAAGTTTCTTAAATGTTTTTATTTGTAATAATTTTTTTATTTGGTGATCTAGATTTAGATTTTGTTGTTATGAAAACTCAAAAGGAAAAAGATTAGAAGTACACAATTTGACCTAATCTCAAAGGAACTCTTTATCTTTACAGTGTAACTATTTAACGATTCCAATAAGTATTGTTAATTCTCCATGATTTTTTATTCGTCTTTTTATTCTTAGTTTTGCCTTAAAATTTAAACACTTTATGGCGATTTCACTTAATCATTTATCTTGAAATCACCATTTGATTTTCTAAGGTTCCACAAGCTTAATTAAGGAGAAGGAAATACTGAAGAAAAATTTGCAGGATGGGTAAAGCTCAAGTTTTTGTCAAGAAACGTAAGGCTACTATTACGAAGAAGAAATATGTACTTTCTCTCAAAGATATGGAAAAAGAGTGAGAAAAAAAGTATTGATAGGAGTAGAAGAAAAAATCACAAGTATACATTAACATAATAAGAGAAATTAAGATATTTGGACTAAAAATTATAATAATTTAATGATAAATACATAATATCCGTTATACTTATTTTGCTGCAAGCTTATTCATTTGGTTTGTACATTAATGGTTCGTGTTTAATTTTTCTTAAGCGAAGGGACCAATATTAGTTGAGCTATCCAAAGAAAAGATAGAAATAAAGTGATGATGTGAAGTTCTGTAATGGACAATGATATTTAATTAAGCAATAAATTATTAAAAAATCACATGGTAATTTTTAGACAATATTAATGGACAATGTGATAACATGAAATGTAGTTAATTTTTTAATTGAGTGTGTTTATTTTTTAATTTGACTTGATTTTTTTTAATTGAGTGTAGTTAGTTCTTTATTGGTTTAAAAATAAAATCTAAAGTATTTTTTAGTGTAAAGAGGAAATATAATAAGAGTGATAATTTGTTAAGACTTTGAATATTGATATAAACATTTTCAAAGAATATTAATATAGATGGGAACGGCTAAATTATTAGAAATATTTTTGTGATATTAATTGACAATAAAAATCAAATTCCAAAGCATCCTTCTACTTCCTAAAAGTGTGTTAAAGGACCACTTTAACAACCCTTAACTTATCTTTTATGTATAGGAGTACTAAAAATTAATTAATAAGGAAAAATAAATGACCTAAATAAAAAAGACAATTTAGATATTGAAGAAATTAATTTTGATGTGATACTATAATAAGATATGAAAACAAAAATATTACGATAAGTTTCTAGTGATATTAATTGTGCATCACTTGGGTACGCATACTAGTTTAGCTTTACCAAAGTTAACTTTGGTTTTGTCGGAAGGCTTCCATTGACCAAGAACTTCTTCCTCGATTCTTCTTTCTTTCTAGCACGGATAGAAATCGTCATTGATGATGATAAAGAAGCTGCAATGAGTTTTTTATCTGATGATGGCGATGAAACTTCAACAATAAACCATTTTATTCTTGTTTTTTTTTCTATCTGTAGTTTGAAGAACTAGGGGTGGTTGGGGCTAGTATAGTCTTTGTTTTAGGCTTTCAAAATGTTGTGGCCTCAAATTCTTTTGTAATATAAATATATATTAGTATAATTTTATTCTTGTGATGGTGAATTAAGATATTTCCAAAAGAATATATATTGGTTTATTTGATTATTAGTATCAATTTGCTAAAGAAAATCAATGTACATTTGTTGTTGGGTAAAAGAAAACTAAAGTCAAACAATGTGGTGAAGGTCAAATTGGCTGCGACTGTGAAGAATGAAAACAAAAATATTGTTAGTTCACCAACCAATTTCTAAGTCCAAGCCTAAAAAAGCAAAAGTTCTTTGATATAGCAATCCAAAAGTCACAAAAATATAATTTTTGGTATTCTTATATTAGATTGGGAACTTTTTATATGAAACTCAATAGAAATAGTCCTTCAAATTTGACAGAATGGGGAAATCAATTTGAGAAACTGAGTCCTGATAGGGTTGGAGAAGTGAGATGATACTATATAGTGAAGTGAGAAGTGAGATGATACTATATAGTGAAATTTCAAACCACATGAGCGATATCTTGGTGGAGGCCCCTAACAGAAAACCATGAAAATTAAAATAATCTCCAAACTCAAAAGATTATTCGAGTAAAACACACTAAATTTATACATCTACATAACAAAGAATCAAAATTTATAATAATTTCACGATTCAAAAATTAAAAAATTAATAAGAAAAAACACAAATAGAGTTTGTGTGAAAAATTATCAAAAAGTACGGAATATCAAATTAGATAATAATAACAACCATCGAGGGCGGAGTGTCACTTTTAGACTTCGAGAAAGCTTTTGAGTTGGTCATAGCTAACTAGAGCTTCCGCAAGAGGGAGGAACACCTGGTGACCTATCGTAATGCGGTGGCTAAGACCCAGATAGATTACTTGCTCCTTAGGAAGGGTGATAGAGGTGTTTGCAAGGACTGCAAAGTTATTCTGGGCGAAAATCTGACAACCCAACATAAGCTCGTGGTTATGGACTTAGAGGTCAAGAGAAAGAAGAAGAGAAAGGTTGCTCATGACCAACCGAGGATTAGATGGGGACGCCTGACTGGGGTCAAAGCTCAAGAGATGAATGAGAAGTTGGTGGGTATGGAGATACATATAGTATGTGGACTAGGACAACCGAATGCATTAGAGAAGAATCTAGAGAGGTAGTACGGGCTCGAGGGGCAACTCAGGTGGACGTAAATGGGATTGGTGGTGGAATGGAGAGGTCCAAGACAAAGTAGAAGCCTAAAAAGCTACCTATGCGCCACTAGTGGTGAGCGTTGATGAGGAGGAAAAAAAGAGGAATAGGGAGAGGTATAAGGCAGCGAAGAAGGAAGTGAAGCTAGCGTCACGACGATTGAAATAACAGCTTTTGAACACTTATATGAGGAGCTCGAGTGCAAAGGTGGGGATAGCAAGTTGTATAGGCTCACCAAGACGAGCGAGACTTAGATCAAGTGAAGTGCATCACATATAAGAATGACGAAGTGTTCACAGAAGATGCATACATTATACGGAGATGGCAGACATAGTTCCCTAAGCTTTTGAATGAAGAAAGGGATTGAGATATCGTGCTAGGGGAGTTGGATCATTTCAAAAGTTGTAGAGACTTTGGGTATTGTAGGTGCATAAAAAGTGAGGAGGTTAGGGGGCTATTAATAAAATAAGGACGGGCAGAGCGATTGGGCCTGATGAGATCCCGATAGACTTTTGGAAGAACGTAGGGGAGGCAGGTATGGAGTGACTGACTTGATTATTTAATGTCATATTTAGGATGCTAGAGGAATGGAAGTGGAGTACAATGATCCTGTTGTATAAGAACAAGAGTGATATTTAGAATTACAAAAATTATAGAGGTATCAAGCTTCTAAGCCACACTATGAAAGTCCGGGAGCGGGTAGTCGAGATGCGGATGAGGAGGGATGTGCCAATATCCAAGAACCAATTCTGTTTCATGCCAGGGTGATCGACCACAGAAACTATCCATCTTCTCAGGAGATTGGTATAGCAGTATAGGGACAAAAAGATACCTTCACATGATGTTCATTGATTTAGAGAAATCATATAATAAAGTCCATCGGGAGGTACTTTGGAGATGTTTGGAGTCTAGAGGTGTGTATGTGGCCTACATCAGGGCAATTAAGGACTTGTATGAGGGTGCCAAGACCTGGGTTAAGACAGTGAGAGGTGATTCTGAACACTTTTCGGTCGTGATGTGGTTGCATCAGGGATCAGCCCTTAGCCCATTTCTATTTACCTTAGTGATGGACGAATTGACATGACATATTCAAGAGGATGTGTCGTGGTGTATGTTATTTGCAGAAGATATAGTGTTGATTGACGAGATGCGTAGTGGGGTTAGTGATAGATTGGAAGTTTGGAGAACGACCTTAGAGTCTAAAGGTTTTTGGTTAAGTAGGACTAAGATGGAGTATATGGAGTGCAAGTTCAATGACATGACGCAAGAGTCAGACGTGGAAGTGAAGATTGAGGCACAAGCTATACCCAAAAGAGAAAGCTTCAAGTATCTTGGGTCCATAATACAAGGAGAGAGGAGATTGATGACTATGTTGCACACCGTATTGGAGCAGGGTGGATGAAATAGAGGCTCCTCTCCGGGTGCTTTATGATAGAAAGGTGTCGCCTAGGCTGAAAGGTAAGTTCTACAGAGTGGCTGTTAGACCAGTATTGTTGTATGGGGCTGAATGTTTGCTAGTAAAAAACGTCCACGTTCAGAAAATGATGCTAGCAGAGATAAGGATGCTTATATGAATGTGTGGTCATACTAGAAAAGATATGATTAAAGATGAAGTTATACGAGACAAAGTCGAAGTGACCTTCACGGATGACAAGATGAGAGAAGCGAGATTGAGATGTTTCGGGCATGTGAAGAGGAGGTGTGAGGATGCGCCAGTTCAGAGGTGTGAGAGATTGGCGATAGTAGAATTTATGAGAGGTAGAGGTAGGTCGAAAAAGAATCGGGGGGAGGTGATTAGACAGGACATGGCGCAGATTTAGCTGACTGAGAACATGAACTTAGATAGGAAGATTTGGAGGTCGGGGATTAGGATTGAAGGTTAGTAGGTCGTTGATTTTTGGTAGATGTAAGAGAGGTAGGGGGCTAACCTCTTCACTTTCTCTTCTCTTTTGCTTTATAGTATTATTTAAGTGTCACGTAGATTCATACTTGTATGTGTGTATTGCTATGTGTTGCTTCTTTGATTGATATCGTAATATCTTGTTGTCTTATTTTATTTCAATTCTTGCATTTACTGTGTTTTTTTCGAGCTGAGGGTCTATTGAAAACAATTTCTCTACTCCATAAAGGTGAAGGTAAGGTCTGCGTACATCCAACCCTTTTTTAATCGAATCCTCTAAGCGGGTGCCTAGGGCTAGTTTTTTATTAATAAATAAAAGTGAACCTCAATAAAAAGAGTACAAGCAAGGGGGGATAGGCCTTACCTTACTAATCCTAATGAGGTAACGAGCCTCTACTAATTAAGAACCATTAAGAAAATAAGAGCTAGAGAAAACTAAGTATTCTATAATCAACACATAGTTTATAATACACTCTATTATGATATTACAAATGAAGATGCTTAAGTAATGAAAAAATATAAAAGTCAAGAATAAAGTTAAATTATCAACCTTAAACTTCAATTTATATATGTATGAACAAAAAAAGAGAGCTTGCCCGTCTAAAGTAACCTAAAGTATTTTTCTCTTGTCTTCTGCTTCAAATATGTCCAACAACACTTGATAGTTCATCACTTCTTGCATTTATTAGATCTTGTTGAAGTTGTTGACACTGTCATATGATTCTATTTTGTCAGTCGCATCGGTAGGTGCCTTGGAACAAATTCCTCAGCCACTCTACCATCCCAACTATGTTGTCTTTCATGTGTCTTCTTTTTGCTTTTGTTGCTTCCACTTCTTTGTTGCCTCAGTGAGAGATCCCCATCCTTGGCCACCTTATCAAAGCATATATCCATTATATCATCCTCATCATTCTCATCGAACATGTCATCACCCAGCTCAATATCATAAGTTGTACTTGGATTAAGTCCTAAAAAAACATTCATGGCTTTGCCAATACTCCCATATCCTTGGTGGTAATGGACAAACTCTTACTTGACGGCACAAATACGGGTGCTTGAGGACTTAACTTACTCCTAAGAGGTGAAGTAATATGCTCTTCTTCCTCAACTAAATTATCCCACGATAAGCACTCGTTTCCCCTTGTTTTTCCTTTGAAACAATTAAATTATTTGTAGAATTAGCTTGAGAGATGGATGGTGTACTTTTCGCCAAATTGTTGTCATTCCCTTTGGAGATTAGATGTTTCCCGGAGTCTCCTACCTCTCCAAACAACTTCAAAGATTGAGAAGGAACATCATGATCTGTGGTGTTAATTGTGACCATAGGACATATGTGGTTTGGTTATTGGGTTTGCTTTACTCAATATGGCGGCCTAATGCTCCTCAATTATTTTAGCAATTTCTGAATTAGAAATATGAATGGTTGGAGTAGCTGCATTGAGCTCTTCATCAGGATTGATCATTAACACATCAAAGGTGTTAGAGCACACAAGCTTTCTCAATACTTTATCTTCAACAATTTGTTGCCTGCTCCTCGTGACTTGTGTTAGTGCAGTTTAGTTGTTGCAGTTTAGTGCTTCCTGGAGAAAAAAATTCTTAGTACTTCAGTCCATCCTCCTCTGTTAATCCAAATTTTCTTCACGCTGCTGCACCTTATTAGCTTGGCCTGAATCTTCAGCATTCAAAACAGCAGTAATAGGTAGTTGGTTAGGTTTAAAAGCTTGATCAGTCTTTAAATTAATCACAAGATCCACCAAATCACTAGTAGCACCAACCTTTGCACCCAAAATCAAATCCTGCGAAACCCTAGCTAAGACTCGATTTACTATAACTGTAGTATTAAGAGTATCATCTCGAACACAAGTATCAACTACTCGATCTCCATTATTTTTAATTGCTTTCTTGATCTCTATTTCATTATTTTTTGCATCTGTAATTCGAGTATTTTCATCAGTACTTCGATCTATATTTTCTAGTCCCCTCTTCTCATTTAAAATTTGTCACAAATCACCTTGAAATTTATCCACATTACATTGTTCCTCTTTAGCCACTCTATCATCTTTGTGATTGTCATCTTGATTCTTTTTCAAAATCAATCGACAACTTTCATCGTGACCTTGATGCTTACAGTGATTACAATATAAAGGTAAATTATCACAAGCAAATTCCTGGAATGCCTCTTGAATTTTACCACTGCTCATCCAAATACTGAAGACACATCCTCTTAGGCAGCTTGTCCATAAGATCGAGTATCACCTTCACCCTAGCAGTGCTTGGCCTTGTCTTGTCTTGTGTTTCCTTGTCAATAGCTATTGGCTTTCCGACTGCGGATGCTATTGACAACAAGGATCTCCTGACATATAAATCTGGTGATAACCTAGGCAACGAAATCCACAACGCATCCATTGAAGTTTCTTCTATTAGATTGAAATCTATTGTCCAAGGACATACCTTATAAAAATATTGCTCTTCCTTGAAAGGCAAAAAACTTACCGACCTTGATAGAGAAACCACATAATCTTCATATTGATCAATCCTTAGTAGTATATGTCTACGAGCAAGTAAACCAACTAAACAGTTTCCTTTGATGCCCAGGTGTTTGGGTAAAACTGCTCGCAAATCCTTCACTTCCAGTGCGTCAGAGGAGAACTTAATAACTATAGCTTGATGTAATCTCTCTTCCAGTGTAAAAACTTGTCTTTCTCCCTTTGTAAATTGAATCGTAGGCTCCCCATGTACATATTGAATTTGTTTCAATTGGATTTTTGTCAAATTATAGGTAATTTGGTTTGTGGTTAATTATGTAGCATATGATGTTTGTTGATTAGGGTTGGGGTTTGGGTCTCCCACAGCCAAAGACTAGGGAGAGATGGGCGCAGCCATGGCTGCTGCTAAGTCGCCATAGAGATGCCTAAGGGAGGAGTGAGGAGAGAGCCCTAGCCGTCCAAGTGAAGCATAGTCCTCCAATATGTCATTTAAGAGTGCATTCTACCCTCTTCAGACCTCACTTGCGGGATTACATTGGATATGTTGTTGTTGTATAATAATAACCATAAATTTTACCGTCACTCAAAATAATCATATTACTATTCAAATTATAACCTCTTAACCACTCATTTTTCTTTCAACAATTCCCTCCCTACACTCGAAAATCACAAAACAATAAATGTTCATTTTGGTCATGAAAAAATGTCATATTGTCCTTATTTTTTAATAATAAAAAAAACAGTGGTCATTGGCCCTACATATTTGGTCGGTCAACTGTAATTCAACCACGTACTTATTTAACTGTCAACGGTTTACCATTCTTATAAAAAAACATCCAAACTGAAACCCAAATACCAAATTTTTCCGTTATTATTTGTTAGTTATATTGAATAGAAAAAATAGACAAAAGAGAGAAAGAAAGAAGACAAAAGCGAGCTAATAAACTCGCTTTTTTTCTTCTTTATTTTTTATATCTTCATTTCAATACATATTTATAATCTTTTTGATTCATTCATACAAATTTATCTCAAATTTATCTCAAATTTTGTATTATACACACATAGGTAGGCTCCACCCCCCATCATTATTGTTTTTTTTCCTTTCCTTTTATGAACATGTTTTGATCCTAATAATTGACTTTTCTTTTGTTTTGCAGTGAATTTTGGACCATATATTTAATAAGAATACTTTTTTATTTCCCTAATTTGGAAGATATTCTCACACACAAAGAAATATTGTTAATAGCTTCTGGGTTATTCCTGGTATGTTCCTTTCTATTCCTTTTTTTTTCCAACAATTTTTCATGTTAATTAGCTGATATTCGAATATATAATATATATGTTAATCCATAATTAACATATGATTATGTTTAAGTTTGTATACCAGAAGGAGTAGATGTAAATTTAGGCTTATGATGACTCTATGTAGTTTGGTTCCATCTCACATATTATAAACATGGGGTTTACCTTGGCTTTTTCATTTTTTTTTCCTAGAGTTCCATGTTGGTACCTTTGTTTTGTTGGTAAAATCCAGGATTTGGTAAATTCATTTTGTGGGCATAAATTAATTGATATATCTGATTTCCTGCTTTATGATTCCATAAACATTTTTTCTGGGTGATTTCTTCCCTTCTGTTCGAGCTTTGGTGGATAAAGTTACATGATATATGTGCTGGTAGGAGGTTTAGAAAATCTAAGAATGAATCTTTGATGATTCGCCAGAACATTGATACAAAGAAATATTCAAATACCAAATTCGACTTCTATATACTCCCCACAAACTAGAAGAAGCTCGTGGGAAGGTCAAAGAAAGAACTTGTTCTTCCGATGTTAAGAATTCTTTGAATAATTCCGTGTCTGATCTTTTCAAAAAAAGTGCGTACAATACTTTTCTATTTCCGAGCTAAAGTTCTAGCACCCTAGGAATATTCATGGGGTTTTCGTTTTGGTTACAAGAAGAGGAATCTTGGGTTACTAATTGGTGGAATAATGGGCAATCCAACACCCTATTTATCAAAAGAAAATAAAAGGAAACATTCGTGATAATCCCATAAGACTGCAAGTTTTATGAAGGTTAATAAACAGTGGAGCTCTTTGAGAATTAGCTAATCTTGTTTTAAGCATAGTTTAATTTTTAGCTTGCTCGTTTTAGGTGTTCGATCCCATTATTGATGGTTACTTCTGGTGTATATGTACTTGTTGTAGGGAACTTGATCAGCTTGATTAAATTAGGCCACATGATGTGATCTTGTTAGCTGCAAGTGTAGCGGTTATATTTGGTATTTTCTTTTTCCATTTACTGCTACCCTGTGGTATTTGATTAAATTTAGTTTAATTATTGTGTTGTGTGGTAGTGATTAAATTTAGTTTAGTTATGTGTGGTGTAGATTTCATTTGGGTTTCTATAAATACTCAAGTCCTTAAGCCTTGTAATTCATCCAAAAGAAAAACAAAGTTATTTGCTAAATAAGAAAAACTTTGTAAAGTAAGAGTTTTGTGAGTTCTCTTTAGAGTGTGCTTTATTTTCTTCTTGGGATAATTATAGTTTTGTACTCTATTTATTCAACAATTGGTATCAGAGCTAAGGTTGTGAGATCTTTTGAAATTCTGACTATGCTCTGTGGTTGCGATTTTTAACCGATCCTCCATATCATAAAAGATTTCTAGAGATTATTGCAAACCTTTGTAGAACGTTTCTGTGTTGAGAGTAATTGAGTATTTTTCCAAACTTGTTAAAATCATATCGGTACGATGGGTGATCTTCAAGTAGTTGGAGGAATCAAGAAGCTCAACAATCAAAACTACAACACATGGTCAACGTGTATTGAGTCTTACCTACAAGGTCAAGACTTATGGGAGGTTGGTGGTGGTACTGAAGTTACACAACCAACGACAGAAGATGCTAATGGCATCTTACGAAAGTGGAAAATTAAAGCAGGCAAGGCGATGTTTGCTTTGAAGACCACAATAGAAGAAGAAATGATAGAGCATATTCGGGATGTCAAAACACTGAAAGAAGCGTAGGACACGTTTACTACACTCTATTCAAAGAAGAACGATATAAAATTGCAAATTCTCGAGAACGAGCTGCTATCGATGGCACAACGTGACATGACGATTTCTCAGTATTTTCATAAGGTGAAAATGATATGCCGCGAAATTTCAGAGTTAGATCCGATAGCATCTATTGGGGAAGCTAGGATAAAGAGAATAATTATCCATGGTTTGAGACCCGAATATCGAGGGTTCATTGTCGTTGTACAGGGATGGCTGACACAACCATCGCTTGTTGAGTTTCAAAATTTGCTTACAGGTCAAGAAGCTATGGCCAAGCAAATGGGAGGAGTCTTGCTGAAGGGTGAAGAGGAAGCACTCTACACCAACAAAAGCAAAAACAGTTTCAGACGACATACTGGTGGCGGATATAAAAGGGATAGTAACAAGATAAAAAGTTACCAAGGAAAGGGAGGATCTCATCCAGGGGGAACTTCGAAGAATCGCGGTAACAGTAGAAAGTTCGATGGAGAGTGTTACAACTGTGGAAAGATGGGTCACATGGCAAAAGATTGTTGGGCCAAGAAAAAGCATGCTGAGAGCAATGCTGTTACTTCCAGTTCTAAAGAGATTTGCGAAGATGGTTGGGATGCCGAAGTGTCGTTCACTATGGAGGAAGAAGAATTAGCTCTCACAGTAACAACATCAGAACTAATTGATTACCAGAATGATTGGATCATAGACTCGGGTTGCTCAAATCATATGACATGTGATAAAATGAAGTTTTAAAACCTATCTGAGTACAAGGGAAGTCGTGTGGTTGTGACAGCTGACAACTCAAGGTTACCGATAGCTCACATTGGTAATACGACAGTTATACCTCGATATAATTCTAACCAGGTGCCACTTCAAGATGTTTATCATGTCCCAGGAATGAAGAAAAATTTGCTATCTGTGGCTCAATTGACATCATCAGGCCACTATGTCTTATTCGATCCCCGAGATGTGAAGGTGTATCGTGATCTCAAAATCTCAGAAAAACCGACAATGGAGGGGCAACAATTGGAGTCATCTACGTGATGTCAGCAGAGTCTGCATATGTAGACAAGACAAGGAAAAATGAGACAGTAGATCTGTGGCACATGCGGTTAGGTCATGTCAGCTATTCAAAGTTAAGTGTGATGATGAAGAAGTCGATGGTTAAGGGGCTTCCTCAACTCGACGTGCGAACAAACACGGTATGTGCAGGATGCCAGTATGGTAAAGCACATCAATTGCCATACGAGGAATCGAAGTTTAAAGCAAAGGAACCATTAGAGTTGGTTCACTCTGGCCTGTTTGGGCCCATTAAGCAATCATCAATTGGTGGTATGCAGTACATGGTGACATTTATTGATGACTTCTCCAGGTATGTATGGGCTTTCTTTATGAAAAGAAAATCTAACACATTCTCAAAATTTAAAGAGTTCAGAGAGTCAGTTGAAGGAGAAGTGGAAAAGAATATATGTTGTTTGCGCACAGACAACGAGGGAGAATATAACTCAAGTGAGTTCTCTCAATACCTAAGGGAATGCAGAATATGTCATCAGTACACTTGTGCCAACACACCACAACAAAATGGTGTAGCTGAGAGAAAGAACCGACATCTCGCAGAAATTTGTCGAAGTATACTACATGCAAAGAACGTACTGGGAAGGTTTTGGGCTAAACCAATGAGGACTGCAGCCTTTGTGATCAACAAAATTCCTCAACTAAGGTTGGGATTTGTTTCACCCTTTGAGAAACTGTGGAACATGAAACCTATAGTCAACTACTTTCGAGTATTTGGTTGTGTATGTTATGTATTTGTTCCTGATCATTTACGGAGCAAGTTTGACAAGAAAGTTGTTAGATGTATCTTTGTGTGGTACGACAGCCAGAGAAAGGGGTGGAAATATTGCGATCCAATGAGTGGAAGGTGCTACACTTCACGAGATGTGGTGTTGGATGGAGCATCTTCTTGGTGGTCCTTAGAGAAGGGGGTGCTGCCAGACTCTAGAGAATTTGGAGACAAGCTACAACAGAAGATGAGGGAGCATATTGTTCAACTCCAACTAAGCTCAGATGAATCAGAAGATCCAAACGGTGATGATGTCAAGCAAAGAGTAACTCAGAATCCTTGGCAAACTGGCGTGTATCAACAACCAGATGAAGAAGGTGGTCCTAATGAAATGGAAGAATCAACTTCACAATCTCAACTTCGAAGGTCAATAAGAACACGAAGGCCAAATCACAAATACACCAATGCAGCCATAATTGAAGAAGCAACTGCAACAGAACCTGAGACATTCGAAGAAGCATCGCAAAGTTCTGAGTGGGTGACAGCTATGAAAGAAGAGATTGTTGCACTTGAGCAAAATCAGACTTGGGATTTGGTACCAAAGCCAAGAGATGTGAAACCCATATCTTGTAAGTGGGCTTACAAGATAAAAGCGTCATCCAGATGGGTCAATCGATAGGTACACGACACGATTGTTAGCTCGTGGTTTCTCTCAACAATACGGATTAGACTACGATGAAATGTTTAGTCCAGTGGCGAAACTTACAACTGTACGAGTCCTACTTGCACTTGCAGCCAACAAAGACTGGAACTTGTGGCAGATGGATGTTAAGAATGCTTTTATTCATGGAGAACTAGATCGAGAGATCTACATGATCGAGCCAATGGGTTTTCAGAACCAAGATCATCCAGAATATGTGTGTAAGTTGCGAAAAGCACTCTACGGATTGAAACAAGCAACCAGGGCGTGGTATGGTAAGATTGTTGAATTTCTAACACAAAATGGTTATTCAATAACACCTGCAGATTCTAGCTTGTTTGTCAAAGTCAATGGAGGAAAACTAGCTATCGTGCTAGTATACGTGAATGATTTAATCATAACCGGTGATGATAAGTCAGAAATTCTTCGGACAAAGGATAATTTATCAGTTCATTTCCAGATGAAGGAACTTGGACAGCTTAAGCACTTTCTTGGTCTAGAGGTTGATCGCATACAAGAAGGAATATTTCTCTGTCAATAGAAATATGCCAAAGATTTGTTGAAGAGGTTCGGAATGCTCGAAAGCAAGCTGATTTCGACGACGATGGAGCCAAATGCCAAAATCGGTAGGTAGGTAGTATTATTTACTTAACCTTGACTCGACCTGACATATCTTATGCAGTTGGTGTGATGAGTCGGTACATGCAAAATCCAAAGAAGCCTCATTTGGAAGCAGTTCGACGAATACTGAGATATGTGAAAAGTACAATTGATTATGGTCTTTTGTATAAGAAAGGTGAAAAATGCAAGTTAGTTGGTTACTGTGATGTTGACTATGCAGGAGATAATGATACCAGGAGATCAACAACTGGGTATGTGTTTAAACTTGGTTCTTGAATAATATCTTGGTGTAGCAAGAGACAACCGACGGTATCTTTATCAACCACAGAAGCTGAGTATCGAGCAGCAGCAATGGCAGCTCAAGAAAGTACATGGTTGATACAGCTGATGAATAATCTACATCAACTAGTAGATTATGTTGTTCCATTGTATTGTGACAATCAGTCGGCAATTCGTTTGACATAGAATCCAATCTTTCATGCTAGAACTAAGCATGTTGAAGTGCACTATAATTTTATCAGAGAAAAGGTTTTGAAAGAAGAAATTGAGATGAGACAGATCAAGTTAGATGACCAAGTTGCAGACCTGTTCACAAAAAGTTTAAGTATAGGCAAGTTCAAAATGTTTCGCTGTCAACTCGGCACAGTGCAAAGAACTAGAGTTGACATTGAGGGGGAGTGTTAAGAATCAATGTCAAGCCCAAGTCTAATAAGTCCAAGCCCATAAATAATTTGATGATGTAAGTGCTTACAATTGCAAAGAGGTTGTGTGGTAGTGATTAAATTTAGTTTAATTAATGTGTTGTGTGGTAGTGATTAAATTTAATTTAATTATGTGTAGTGTAGATTTCATTTGGGTTTCTATAAATACCCAAGTCCTTAAGCCTTGTAATTCATCCAAAAGAAAAACAAAGCTATTTGCTAAATAAGAAAAGCTTTGTAAAGTAAGAGTTTTGTGAGTTCTCTTTAGAGTGTGCTTTATTTTATTCTTAGGATAATTAGAGTTTTGTACTCTATTTATTCAACAGTAAACTATAGAGGTTCTGCTAAACCTAACATAATTCGGGTGCATACTGTTAGTCCTCAGCTTGTCATAGCTTTTGTTATGAATATTTATCTCTTTGTCGTCACTGCATTAATCCTTCTTAGGGGCATATGTTTAATGTGGTTGAAGTTATAAAGCTTCCACATGATCTCTGCACATGTAAATTTTATAATTCTTTCATAACTAACTCGTTAGTTGTGGTCCAAGTGCAAGGCAAATCCAAGATTCTGTTAAAAATCATCATCAACTCAATATCCAAGACAATGGATAATCAATCTAGAATGCCCAATTAGTTGTAGAGAGTTGAAAGAAGAACTTTAGAATGAAAGTTCTAGAGTGGAATCTAGAAAGAATAACTCTAGAAATAAATAGAAGAGTAATTCTAGAAAAAGGTAGTGAGGAATATTCCAGAATAGAGTAGTAATTGAGTATTCTAACTAGATTATTCCATCACCACCTATAAATAGAGGTGGTCTATTTAATTGTAATTAAGTGAGTAAGAAGTTCTCAAGAAGTGAGAGCAAGAACTTGGTGTATATTGTGGTCAAGTTATAGTTTTCAAGTCTTGGTGTAATTACTTTTACAATAATAAAGTAGTTACGGTTTTCACGTGTTGTGTTATCTAACAAATGATATCAGAGCCAGGTCGATTCATACCAAAGAGTCGTTTGTTGAGTTTCTTAGAGTGTTCGTGTGTGGTTTAGTACTACAGAGCTTGTTGTCGAAATCAAGCTTTCTTGGTAAAAATAAAATTTTAGCCAAGACACGATGGGTGACCTTCAAGTGGTCGGTGGAATCAAGAAACTTAATAATCAGAACTATAACACGTGATCGATGCATATGGAGACATATCTCCAAGGCCAAGACTTGTGGGAGATCGTTGATGGCAATGAGGTCACACAACCAGAAGACGCATCCGCTCTAAAGAAATGAAATATTAGAGCTGGCAAAGCCATGTTTGCGATTCGGACCATAGTTGAAGATGAAATGTTGTAGCACATCAGGCCAGCTAAGACACTAAAGGAAGTGTGGGATACTTTCGCAACATTGATCACCAAGAAGAATGATATGAGACTGCAGCTTCTGGAGAACGAGCTTCTCTCTATCAGACAACGTGACATGACGATCAACCATTACTTTACCAAGATAAAATCTCTTTGTCGCGAAATTTCTACATTAGACTCTGCTGTTGGCATGTCAGACGCTAGAATTAGAAGAATTATTATTTATGGATTAAGGCCAGAATATAGAAATTTTATTACCGCAATACAAGGTTGGCCAAGCCAACCTTCTCTTGTTGAATTAGAAAACTTGCTAGCTGACCAAGAAGCGTTGGCTAAGCAAATATCTGGAGTCTCATTAAAGAGTGATGAAGAAGCACTCTATAGCGGTGATAAGAAAGGTCGATCCCGACCAAATGCTAGTAGAAATTTTAGAAAACATGATGACAAGGATAATCATCATGGAAGCTCCCAAACAGGGAGAGCTCAAAAGAAAGAAAACTGGGGTAGCCAGTCAAAGAATAACAATAAGTTTGATGGAAAATGCCATAATTGTGAGAAGAAGAGCCACATGGCTAAAAGTTGTTGGTTCAAGAAGAACACTGCAGAAAGCAATGTAGCCAAGTCAAATGCAGGAAAGACAAGTGATAAAGAGTGGGACGCTGAAGCATCTTTTGCTGTTGAGGAAGAAAAATCAGCTCTGACTGTTAGCGTCCCTGGAACGATCGACTACAACAGTAATTGGATAGTCGACTCTGGCTACTCAAATCATATGACAGGAGATAAAGAGAAGCTACAAAATATGACCAAGTACAAAGGTGGTCGTGTGGCGGTAACATCCAACAACTTAAGACTACCAATAGCTCACGTCGGAAAAACAACAATAATGCCGAGATTTAGTCCGAAAGAGGTTTCACTCCAGGATGTCTACCATGTACCTGGGATAAAGAAAAACTTACTATCAGTGGCGCAACTTACGACATCAGGACACCATGTCGTATTCGGACCTCAAGATGTCAAGATCTATCAAGATCTTGAAATCTCTGGAACACCGATGATGAGAGGACGACGCTTAGAGTCTGTCTATGTAATGTCAGCAGAGTCAGCTTAGGTAAACAAGACTCGAAAGAATGAAACAACTGATTTGTGTCATGCAAGACTTGGACATGTAATCTATCACAAACTCAAGGTGATGATAAAGAAATCTATGTTGAAGGGTCTTCCTCAACTCGAGGTCAGAACATAGACCGTTTGTGCAGGCTGCCAATACGGTAAGGCGCATCAGTTATCGTATGAAGATTCAAATTTCAAAGCCAAAGCACCATTGGAGCTAGTCCATTCTGACGTATTCGGGCGAGTGAAACAATCATCAATAAGCGGCATGCAATACATGGTTACGTTTATTGACGACTTCTCACGGTACGTATGGGTTTTCTTTCTAAAAGAAAAATCTGATTTTTTTTCAAAATTTAAAGAGTTCAAGGAAATAGCGGAAGGAGAACTCGACAAGAAATCCAATGCCTCTGAACAGACAACGGTGGTGAATATACATCAGATGAGTTCTCTCAGTACCTACGAGAATGCCGCATACACCATCAATTCACATGTGCAAATATGCCACAACAGAATGGAGTAGTTGAGAGGAAGAATCGGCATCTTGCAGAGATATGTCGAAGCATGCTACATTTGAAGAATGTTTCAGGAAGATTTTGGGCAGAAGGTATGAAGACAGCATCTCATGTCATCAATAGACTTCCTCAAGCAAAGTTAGGGTTCGTTTCACCCTTTGAAAAACTGTGGGGTAGTAAACCGCAGTAAGCCACTTTCGAGTATTTGGTTGTGTGCTACGTGGTTGTGCCAAGTCATCTACGTAGCAAATTTGATAAAAAAAAGGTGATACGGTGTATCTTTGTGGGATACGACAGCCAAATGAAATGGTGGAAATGTTGCAACCCAACAATTGGAAAGTGTTATACATCAAGAAATGTGGTATTCGATGAGGTAGAATCATGGTGATCACCACAAAAGGAAGAGTTACCAGATTCCAAGGAAATAGAAAACAATTTGCAAAAGAAGATGGGGGAGCAAATTGTTGAAGTACATCCAAGTCCAGAAAAGGAGGATGAAGATCAAAGTGTGGAAGAAAATACCGAGGACGAGGCAACACAGAATCCGTGGATAACAGGCGTGCATCAAAAAGTAGAAGGAGTAAGCCCACAGGCTCGAAGATCGACAAGAGTTCGAAAGCCAAATCCCAAGTACGCCAATGCTGCTATAGCTGAAGAAGAAAAGTTTAGAAAACTAGAGACATATGAAGAGGCTTCCTAGAACATCAAGTGGTTTGAAGTTATGAAATAGGAGAATCTGAATCACCTACACCAAAGGTATTTCCACAAAAGGAAAAGAAGAGTTCATGGAAAATTGGAGCTTGTGAAATTCCGGACGAGTCGCAAGAGGAAGTCCAAGAAGCACCAGAAATGTAGCTAAGGAGGTCTACACAGACAAAATGTCCAAATCCCAAGTACATAGATGAATCGTTAGCTGAGGTGGTCAAGATCAAAGGGTATACTACCTTTGAAAAAGCTTCAAAGAGTAGGGACAAGAGAAATCTAATGAAAGAAGAGATTCAAAAAGAGCTTGGACATCCTGACGTTTGCATAGCTTCAAGAATCTCTCACAATGGATGCAAAAACAAATTAAGTTGGTGCTGAGAGGAAGTGTTAAAAGTCATCATCAACTTAATATCCAAGACAATGGATAATCAATCTAGAATGTTCAAGTAGTTCTAGAGAGTTGAAAGAAGAACTTTAGAATGAAAGTTCTAGAGTGGAGTCTAGAAAGAATAACTGTAGAAATAAATAGAAGAGTGATTCTAGAAAAAGGTAGTGAGGAATATTCTAGAATAGAGTAGTAATTAAGTATCCTAACTAGATTATTCCATCAACACCTATAAATAGAGATGATCTATTAGAGTTGTAATTAAGTCAGTAAGAAGTTCTCAAGAAGTGAGAGCAAGTAAGAACTTGGTGTATATTGTGGTCAAGTTATAGTGTAATTACTTTTACAATAATAAAGTAGTTACGCTTTTCACGTGTTGTGTTGTCTAACAGATTCTTCATGAGTTTTGTTGATCCAGGGTTTATCTTCTTGCTATTAATCCGCTAAGCTGCTAATCCTCACACTAATCATGGCTAACTATTCTTGTCATATCGTATCTTTGAGTGGTAGAACTATATGCTAGCTTGTTGTTCCAGACTGACAAAGAAAAGAACTTACCACTTGATGCGCATTCAATTACTATCCCTTCCTTTTTGTGATTGTTCATCTCTGCTATGATAATGTGTTGCTCATAATTGATATGTTACCTTTTGTAGGACATACAGATACTTTAAGATTGTTATTGCAGCTGTGTAACTTATGAGATCTAATATTTTGGTTTATCTTGATGTTAGGAATATAAAATGGAGAACCTTTTGAGTCTCCCCCCCCCCTCCCCAAGGAAATTGTTTAGTTTTTTAGGCATGTTCCCTTAACTGTTCCAGCAAAGGAAAACTTCACATTTGATGATTCTGACTTCTTAGTATCAGTATGCTTTAATTAAAAGAATGGTCACATAGGACATAGATACGTACGAGTAAGTAATCTAGTATCGTGCAGAAAATGGTGCATTTTGTTCGTTACGTTATGCCCTACCTCTTCTCTGGTTCCTTAGGTATTCACTAAATGTGTTTCCTACATTGGGGTCTTTTTTCACTTTTAAGTATGCAATTCAAATTTGCTTCTAAATGGATGGGTACATAAGTGTTTGCTTTCAGTTTCTCCAGTTAGTATTATAAAGGAAAATCATTTGAAATCTCAAGTTCTACTCCCGATAGATGTTTGCAGAAATTTGATAGAGAGGTTATACATGTCCTAACTTTTTCTATGATTGATTGTTGTTTTAGATCTCCACTCAGTTATCCTTAGCTCTTAACTGGAAATGGAAGATGCGAAAGATTTGAAGCAAATTGCTTCAGAATCCTCTCCTACACCTGAAGTTTCCTCTCCAAATGAGGATCAATCACTTAGTGCAACTCAAACCAGCCAACACGTGAATGAAAAAGCAAACTCCGAGACTCAAGAACCAGCCACGGATGCTTCTGAGCATGTAGAAGAGCCTTCTCTGTTTCTTGAAAAGAGTGAGACTCATACAAAAGGAACTTTAATTTCAGTGTCTTCCATTAAATCTGATGAAGTTTCTAGTACATCTATGGTTGATCAGGAAGACTCATCTCAATTGGTGCAGAGTCTGAAACCATCGGAGCCTCCTGCCGATGGAAATACAACAGCTCCATCCGAAACTAGTCCATCGTCTCTATCAAATGAAAAACCAAGTGGTTCTAATGGTGATGTTCACAGCCAACCACATAATACTTCTGATGGTCCAAAAGATGAGACAGGCACTTCATCATTATTAACCGGGAATTCAGACACATTGGCCCTAAAAGAGGAAGAAATAAAAGATTCTTCTGGACATATTCAATCTAATCATTCAGGAGCAGAAGCAAGTAATAATTCTCCTAGTAGTACACAAAGTGCTGATGATTCACCGTCTACTTCTCCTATCCAAGTGACAAAACTTGAAAATAACAGTCATGTAGAGTCATCGGATAACATCGATGAGCCCTTAGCCAAGGCGTCTACTCTCAGAGTCAAGATCCCAGGACCCACTTCCCCTTCTAAGCATCCTGAGAACTTTGACATAAACCGAGTTAATATCGATACAGCAACACCAATCCAATCTGTGAAACAGGCAGTTTCAAAGTTTGGAGGGATTGTCGACTGGAAGGCTCATCGACAACAGACAGTGGAGGTATTCTCATGCCAAGTGGTTGTAAAGCTCATTTGCCCAAGCTTCCAAAATCTTCTTATTTTAAAAAGTACTTTTTGTCAGAATTTCTTTTTGAAAAAATACTTTTGGAGAGTAGCAGTTTGTGTTTGGCTAACCAATTTCAAAAACACTTTTACTAATATTGGTTCACCAATTTGTGCTTGGCCAAGGTTTCGAAAGTACTTCCGTAGAAAAGCTACTTATTTTAGCTTCTAAAAACAGCTTCTGCTACTACTCAAAAACACTTAATTTTTCCTAAAAGTTTGGTCAAACTCCTCTCCTCTCTAAAATAAGCATTTTTAGCTTCTCAGAAACTTGGCTAAGCAGGCTAGTAATCTCTCTAGGATTCTCCCAGTTTTATGTTGTTTTCTTGATTTTTGAAGTTGTCTTTTTTTCTTCTTTATTTGTGCAGAAACGAAATATTATTGAGCAAGAACTAGCAAAAGTGCAGGAGGAGATCCAGTTGTATAAAAAACAGTGTCAGGATGCAGAAGATGCAAAAGTGCTAGTTCTGAAAGAACTAGATAGCACTAAAAGACTTATAGAAGTGTTAAAGCTCAATCTAGAGAGAGAACAAACAGAAGAGCAACAAGCAAGACAGGATTTGGAACTTGCCAAGCTCAGGGTAGAAGAGATGGAGCGGGGAATTGCTGATGACGCTAGTATTGCAGCCAAAGCACAGCTTGAAGTTGCACGTGCCAGGCTTGAAGTTGCAGTTTCAGAACTAAAATATGTGAATTCCGAATTAGATGTTCTCCATAAGGACGCTTTATTGTTGTCTGAAAAAGATGGTGTTGTGGAAAAAGCAGAAGAACCTGCTTCAGTATCAAACGAAGTTGAGAAGACATTGGAGGATTTGACTATTGAGCTTATTACTTCAAAGGATTCTTTGGAGGCTGCACACGCTGCACATCTAGAGGCGGAAGAACACAGAGTCGGATTTGTGATGGAAAAAGAGAAAGATACTCTAAACTGTGAGAAAGAATTAAAGCAGGCGGAAGAGGAACTCGAGAGGCTAAACCAACAAATTCTGTCTGCAAAGGATCATAAAGCAAAATTAGATACTGCTTCAGTTTTGCTACAAGATCTTAACAATGAGTTAGCAGCTTACGTGGAATCAAAGTTGAAACAGGAGCCTAATGAAGAAGGGAACTTATCAGAGCCGAAGGAAAAAAGTCATCATGAGATACAAGCAGCAGTGGCATCGGCTAAGAAGGAACTTGAAGAAGTGAAGCTCAACATTGAGAAAGCAACAGCTGAAGTAGAATGCCTGAAAGTAGCAGCAATTGCTTTGAAGGCGGAATTGGAAAAGGAAAAATCCGATTTAGCTTCCTTACAACAAAAAGAAGGAATGGTTGGAATCGTCGTTGCATCTCTCGAAGCTGAGTTGAACCGGACAAAGACAGAGATTGCCCGTTTGCAGTCGAAGGAAAAAGAAGCAAGAGAAAAGATGGTGGAGCTTCCCAAGCAACTGCAAGAGGCAGCGCAAGACGTCGATCATGCAAAGTCACTCGCTCAAACGGCTCGTGAAGAGTTGAGGATGGCAAAGGCGGAGGCGGAGCAAGCAAAGGCAGCAGCTAGTACCGTGGAAAGTAAACTGCTTGCAGCCAAAAAGGAGATAGAGGCTGCAAAAGCTTCGGAGAATTTGGTTGTAGCAGCTATCAGTGCTCTACAAGAGAGTGAATCAACCGAAAATACTAAGGATGAGGCAACTGGAGTAACACTTTCTTTGGAGTATTATGAACTCAGCAGGCAGGCTCATGAGGCAGAAAAACAAGCTAACATAAGGGTAACTGCTGCTATGTCCCAAATAGAAGTAGCCAAGGAATCAGAATTGACTAGTCTAAACAGGCTCGAGGATGTTAATCTTGCAATGACTGAAAGGAAGAAAGAACTAGAAATCGCACGGCAAAAGGCCGAGAAAGATAGAGAAGGAAAATTGGCAACAGAGCAAGAGCTGAGGAAATGGAGAGCAGAGCATGAGGAAAAATGGAAATCTGGTGTATCTGTTCCCTCGGTAAACAAAACAACAAGCGCAAAAATGAGTTCTGAGGAGAGTAAAGAATCAAAAGGTTCTGAACATGCACCAGAGGCTCCAAAAGAAAATGTGCAAACAAGCAACACTGAAACTGATTCATCTCCAGAAGTGAAGGTCCCAAAGAAAAAGAAGAAATCCTTCTTCCCACGCGTCTTAATGTTCCTGGGCAGAAAGAAAGCACATGCCAAGGCAAGATGATGATCTCTGCTACATTTTTCTTGGTTTGAGAAGGGTAAATTCTTTTAGAATATTTATGTATATGCTGAGGTGTTTTATGTACAGTACTAAAATAATTCTCACTTTCTGGATGGCAGATTATAGAGGGCAATAAGTTTGTCATAGGTTTGGCTCTGTCAATAAACCTTTGCGTATTAAAGTTGTTGGCGACTTCAAATGTTTACTCCTGCTAGTTCTGCCAAGAGCTAGCAGCAATTCAAAAGTTTGGCCTCGTGAAGATATGTGTTTCATGTTCGTATGGGTTATATAATGCAACACATCAATTTTTGTTGTCACTTGGCATACCTTTCAATACTAATTGCCTCACTATCCGAGTTCTAAGTTCTTTATTATCCTAATACTTTTGCTTGTTTGTAATAATTTCCTTCATTTTATTGCATATAGTCCTGACTGATTGTTGTAACGAATCGAGTCAAATGTGCAATTATGTTGTCCATTTCTCATGGACAGACGATACCTTTGAAATTTAATTTACCTAAATTCTGTGGTTTGAAAATTATCCCAAGATCCCCTGGCCTATAATCCTTGTGTTGGATCCATATTAAACCATTGTGTCCCATATGCTATGCCTATCCTGTCTATCTCAAATGACCATAATCTCTATTACTGGTCCTTAAGGATATTTCACCAGTAAAGTGTATATCCAAGATTCCACAAGTTCTTTTAGGATAAACCAGTAGTTGTTATATCTGGCGCACAGGGGGTGGGGGCAAATCCTGCCACTTTTGCCTATCAGTCCATTTCTTATGTGCGCGAGCCCAATCCTTTTTAGTAGCTTTTTAAAACTATTAGACCTATGAAGGATCAATCCTGTTGAGATACTATTAACAACTTCTCTAAGACCTAGAACCATCTCTAGGTACTCAACAATTTGCAACTAGTGCTCCAATGAATTTATAACTCCAGAAGTAAATTCAAGAATCCAACATCACATTTTAACCAAAGTATTTGAAGCAAAACTGGTATTTCCCATAAATGTTTTTTGATTAAAATTGAGCCATGTATATGTTTTCCTGTACATTTACCATTACATGGTGAAGGCCAGAAAAGGTAAAAGTGAAACTCAAAAAAATTGAGAAATTTAATGCTGAGTACATGCAAAGGGGACTCCAAATTCAGCTGTTCCTCTTTTGATCATCCTCCTTTCTTGTGTCTTGCAACTCTACACGTCCTGTCACCAAAAGGAACAGGAAATATCATCAGCTTCTTGAATAGAACTCAAACATAACATGTATTATTTGTATTAACTAGATATGTTGATCCAACTTGTAGAACAGAATTTAGCAGTAAACTTGGTTCAAAATAAAGGAACCGAGTTGGTAGCATCCTCATACAGTCCTTACATTCTTGTGTGTGTTTTTAATTCCAAACTATGTAGTTCAAGATTATCTGATAGGGTAGAAAATTAGGTTCAGCAACATTCATCTAATGGTTCAAATTGCAACAAGTGTATGTTAAATTATGTAAAGTTACCGTACCAAATAATGACACTAACGATGGAGGAGGCTTCGATCCATTTGAACTCGCATCTATCCCTGCATGATGAAGATGTGCCTTTTGAAATTAGTGGTAGATCAACAGTATAGAGACAGTGTAACTCGTGAAAAACCTAAAATTTGTGGCAAAAATGAAGTTTAGTTAAAATGATGTCTCTGATCTAGAAAGGCTAAAAGTAAGAACATTTTGACAACTTTCTGACCAATTGTCTATATTTGAGCTCTTGTTTAACAAGTGACACAACATATTTCATGTTTGCTAGTTTCTTGTTCTTTTTTTCTTTTCTTTTTTTTTGGGGGGGGGGGGGGGGGTTGGAGGCGGTCGTGAGAAACACATGTTTTATATTATACCCCTATATCTCATTTTTAGTCCAATGAACCAAATATCTACCAATAAAAGTATATCCACTAAATAATCCCGTCATTATTAATCCCAGGAGAACTTGTTCATCAGCCAAACGACCCCAAAAAGGCTCTAATGCCATGATTAAGAATAAGCCGAAGAGAAAACTGCAAAGTTTGATAACGTGCTCGAGCAATATCTTTTGTTCCTTGTGAATTTTAGAGATAACAATGACTTATTCACAACAATTCCTAATATCACAAATTAGTGGATACAATTTCTATTGAAGCTGAAATAATGATGTTAGACCAATTAAGCAGCTAACTTACACTAAGTAGTTACCTTACTAACTAATACGTCAAAGCAAGAAGTTAAAGGATTTAATTCAAGGCAGTCAGTGTTCTGAAAGTTGGCACCTGAAGTTCCAGCTGATTTAAGGATATCGGATTTCTTGTAAGTATATCCAATAAAATTGGCATCTTTTGACGTTAACATCTGCACGTTGGAAACAACAAGTTAGGAATCATTCCAGTATATACTAAATACGGAGCTAAAGTCTTTGTAAACGGAAAAATACTAACTTTAAAACTCTCAAATAAAGAAACATGCACAAGTTACAAGTTACTAACTCCTCAAGAATCGCTGCAACAATATGATCTCACTAGGACAAGCATAAAGTTTCCAAATAGTCAGATGATCAGTATTATACTCATACAATTAGACCTCTCTATAACAACATTTCACTATAACGGCCAAATTTTCTTGGAACCAACTTTCATATTATGTTATACCTTGGTAGGGAGTGCTTCCCCCCGAATGGGGCCCTACGTGGCGCGAATCCGGATATGTCGATTTCCAATGCGGATACCGGACATCGGGTGGGAAACCAAAAAAAAAATTATTATGTGTTATCTATAACAACATCGTACTATAGCAGTCAAAAAATTAACTGGACAAACAACAGTGTTATAGAGAGGTTTAACTGTACTTACATAGCTACATTCTAGCATTGAGTTTTCTTTTCTTTTTATTTTTTGAGGGGACGGAGTGAAGTAATGCATAGTGAACAAGTAATCAGTACCTTTCGCCAGGGTCCCACTCTTGGTGCTATCGATTGTGCACCTTCTACCTATAAGTGAAAAAGTTAGCATATTTAAAGGAAAAAAGAGGTTGTTTAAGCAAAATCTCGCATAAACTTGCTATGAAATAAAAGGATAATATCGCTTTGAGCAAGACACTAAAATTCTGAGATCTCCAGAATTTGAGGATTTATATGGATCTATGTTGAGAACAAAAGGCTTTATGGAAATTAAATGCAAAAGTAATGACTTCATAAGAAGCCGAAAGGGAGATATCCATTGATATTACTCGGAAATAGCCAAGATTCAACCAAGAAAGTTCATAAAATGATGGATGAATTAGTCGAATTGCATGTAGAAGTTACTAAGGTAAAGTAAAGGTGGCTGGTATCTTCATGATATTTGGACTAGGCGGAGAAAAAAGAAATGTTAGAAAGGCAAAAAAGATATATATGAGGAAAATGTCACACTCATATATGCCTCATGGACATGAAGCAAATGGAAGACTTCTAACTAACCCTCATTGTCGTGAGCGTTAATTTATATAACTAGTACATCCTCCCTAAAAAGTCAAATTAATACAATAAGTGTTTTTATAAGCAAAAATACTCACTTCAGGAAACTTCTCAAAATTTTGAGTGTCTAATTCTCCGGTAATGATGGGCTTGTAGGCAGCTTCCATTTCGTAAAGTGCATCCCACTTAGTTCCTTCGAACCACGGATGAGCCTAGAAACATATTGACACATTAAGAGTAAGAAAACCACAAAAAACAGAGGCATCATGACAGCATACTAACTTGTACCAGATCTTTGAGAGAATGATGTATATCTCGTCAATGACAAGGAGGAAAAATGTATCCGTTAATGAAAAAGCAATATAATACAAAAGAGAAAGGAGCATATTGCATTTTTTATTATGTTTGCACAGTCAGTTGGCATTAATTTATTCCGTTCGTGGTTATTTACCTTTATTTCTTCCACTCCTCTGGTCCCCAATCTTGATTCAACATCACACAACAAATGACATATCAGATCCTTAGCCTCATCTGATACTTTTGGTTCATCCGGAAATTTCAAGCATGCTCTCCAATTGATAATCTGATGCATAAAAGGAAATATAACACATGATACAAAGATAAAAGGAAATATGACACATCCTACAAAGATGAGGGATACTTGTAAATGCTAACAGGATGCTGAGCACAAGTTTGAAACTCATTCCTCTTGGCCAAAAGGATGCTCAAAGAATAGAGAAAGCAATCATTTTTGAACCATGACTTTGGAACCTTTGTTCACAAAAGTTCAGTCTCGATCAAATTCGTAGATCATTCTAGATTCTTAGAGTGTGAAAGGAATTATCTTATTTTCACCATAAGATAAAGAAAAGAATATTGAAGTACCTTGCGACATGTGAATCTTGGATCTTCTGAGCAGAAAGGAGGATAACCTACGAGCATCTCGTACAAGATTGCTCCCAATGACCACCAATCACATTCCATTCCATATCCTTTTTTCAACAAAACCTCGGGTGCCATGTAATCAAGAGTTCCTACAGTAGAATACGCCTGCAAAAAAGTTTCACTGATAAGTTGATTATGTTAAAAAATTATCATGGCTAAATCAATCAACAAAGAACCAAATAGAAGACTTTGAGGATACCAGGGCACGGCGGTTGCGTTTCCATTGTTGTAATTGTTCTTTTGGCATTAACCATGGAGCTTTATCACTATCAGTAGTCTCAGTTAAGGGATTCTGAGCTGTCAGATCTTCATCTTCCAACAGTGATGAGTATTTAGTTTCCAGTGGTTTACATAAACCGAAATCGGAAAGCTTTAGATGTCCGTTTTTGTCCAGTATAAGGTTATCAGGTTTAATGTCCCTGAAAACAGAATAAATCCTGAATCAGCTGCAAGGTGAAAATGCAGACTAAGCCTGCAAATGTTCGCATACACAAAATGGATAATGGCGTAAAACATAGTATCAATATCCATACCAAAATGTTTAATTAAACCTCACATAATGGACTTGTGGTAAACAGAGAAATGCTTTCTGAAAGGATAGTAACATTTTAGGAGAAATTTTCAATTTCATGATACGCAATAGGAACAGATGCATGTAATCTATACTTATATATAATATAGTGAATCAATCACGTAACATGCAAGATTGCACAAAAACCCAAATTTTATTGATGCATTGTTCAGATACCTGTGCACATAATTGTGCTGATGAATAGAATGAATTGCTAAAATACATTCTGCCATATAGAACCGTGCGACATCTTCGGAAAGAATATCTTCTCTCATCAGTAAGGTCATAATGTCACCACCAGGTAAATATTCCATGATAAGGTATAAGAACTCTGAATCTTGGAAAGAATAGAAGAGTTTCACTATGCACCGACTATCAACCTCTACAAGCAAATTCCTCTCAGATCTGACATGCTCAACCTGAAAGAACCACACGGAGTTTATTTATATCAGCATACTTGAATAAATAATTAAAAACATGGATTTTAACCATAGAATTTGTAAACAGATTAGTATAGAATATTAGTAACTGAAGATGCACACACAATATTCATAAAGTTGAATCTCTAGCTTAGCATTCTATTCATTAATTCTCTTTCCTTAAAAAGGTACGAGAAGGAGAAATTTCCATACAAGAAGCATGGTGATCAGAAAATTCAATCAAACAGCTTATGCAAATAGTCTTAAATAAACATTTCATAGGAAAATTATTTCGCTATATCATCAACTTTCACCTGCCCTCGGCTAAGCATCTCTGATTTCTTCAACTTCTTCATGGCAAAAACGTCGCCAGTACTCTTAAATCGACACAGTCTAACCTGCATTAATAAATTAGATCATGTAAGAAATCACTTCACTTGAAATCTGTTTTCTTCATGTCCACACGTGAACATTGTATAATTATGTGTCTCAATATGCTAGGCAAAAGCCTCTTACTGAAAGTAGAAGTTAAAGCGTTTTAGTGCACATTCAGTACAAGCATGGATCTTATGTCTAGCATAGAGCTTACACTATAATAATGAGTTCCTCCCCCTTCACAAACTTTACAAGGTTAAAAAAAACATAAAGCCTAGAACAAATGAGAACAAAAAAGATCAGATAGAAAAAGCTGTCAATTCTCAAATCATAAATTTTCAATTTGATATCATCAGAAAGTATCAGAAATGGACATTACGGGCTGGAGATCCTATGTGTTTCTCCACATCAATGCCAGTGCAAGTCTTAAATAGCTTTACAATAAATGTGATGTGTAGATACTTCAGAGTCTTAACTCCGCCAATGCTCATTTTTCCAGCAAACTGATCTCTCCTAATCCATTTAGCATCTTGTTTAATCAATAAAACTTCCTTAAAAGAGATGACGTGTGGGACGACATGCAAATTAAGATCTTCTGTCTATATGACTGATTCAAGCACCTCTGTACTCACAACTAGTGCAAAGTAACTCATAAGTAGCTCAGCCTAGATGATTTTGTTTTTGAAGTTAAATAACTTGCAAAGGCACAAACTTTAGTCTTAGCAATCACTTAATAGAAAAACGAAGACATAATCAAACGTATTCTGATTGAACCACACATCTAATCAGACCTAATTTACAAATAGATCAACCAACGAACTATGCCTCAATCCCCAACTAAGATCGGCTATATGAATCCTCTATATCTATTCTGCTCTATTCGAGCCCAAATCATTCCCATACTCAAATAAAGCGATATGATTACCATCCTGACATCTTCTTACTAAATTTACATCATGAAAACATGAATCATAGAAACCAATTCTATGAAATAGGGATGTAAAAAAGACAATGTACCTCCCCAAATGCGCCTTTACCAATGACAGTCAACAGTTCAAAGTCATCAATTCCAACTTTATGCCTCTGCAATCTCATAAACTCAGTCTCCCTCTTCTCCAAATTCCTCAGCATCTTCTCTTGCTCACCATCCGGTATCTTTGCCTCTTGCGCTTTCCTCTGCAACGCTCTTCGCCTGAAACAGACAATTATAACAGAAAACAATTAAAAAGTCAAATACAAACTACACATGTTGCATAAATACAATAACTACGCCTCAATCTCAAACAAGTTGGGATAGGCTATATGAATCTTTACTGACCAAGTCAACATTATACAAAATAAAAATAAAAATGAAAAGAACTGCAAGTTCTCTATATTTCCTACTGGTATATCAAGGATAAGGCCAAAAGACTCCTAGAAAGTATAGGACCTAAAGTAAATGGTGTTAACATAACTAAAATATATTCCTAACTAATTGACATTGCCTATATAAATCTAGCCAATGCATGATGAATCCTCACACTATTACGTAAAAAAGAACCTTTCTTTGTGATCTGGTAAGCCAAAACTTTTATTTTATGGGTTCTAAACAACATTTCTTTTTTACTTACTGGAGTTTGAATAGATTATTAAATGATTTTCTTAACACAAATACAGGATTTGAGCCAAAATTACTCGATTCTGCCAAACCGATAACCACCAATGTGGCTCCGCCCCTGATAAAAACAACACAAACTACAAACATTATGTAATTGCAATCACGTAAAAGATTAAAAAAAAAGTAACCTTTCTTTGCGATCTTGCAAGCCTTGAAGATAGTTCTTGTAATGATTCTCAATGATCTGCTTAGCAGCAGCAGCTTTTTGACGGGTGACTGGTGAAGAAACAACAAATTCTGGCTCCAATGAATTGAATACCTGATCAGCAGCTCCTTCCATTTGATCCAAACTAATACTCCCCAGATCACAAAAATGAAAGAACCAGACAGAACAAAACAAAAATATAAAGGGTTGTCTTGTATATTCAAGATTTGGAGTCAAGTTGGTTTATAGTGACAGTAAATTCAGTTAAGAAAAAGACTATATTTGTCTCTTTCTATAACATACTAGGAGTAGTAGAGAAGTAGAATGAAAGAAGTGAATCTTGAGAGTGAAGAGAGTTGGAAGTACAAGGCAAATTGAAGAGTAAATAAAGAAACATGAGATAATTATACGGCTAAATCATTTTATAAAGTTAAATTTTTAAATATAGAAATAGATTAAAATGGGTATAGAAATAAGTTAAAATGGGGTGTTTGTCAGTGTCAGTATTGGAGTTTAAAGACTGGGGAGAAGTAGTTTTTTCTTCTCATTCAAGTGAGGATGTTTTTTCTCAGGACATTAGCTAATACAAATGTTTTAGCAAAGGGCCTTCAAATGCCAATAGGTCCAGTTTGTTGAAATTAAATGTAACAAACTTTTGGCTGTGAGAGAATGGGCTTTCAAACAGGGATGATTTGCACAAATGGGTTTCTCAGGGTTACCATTTAAATTTTGACCTGTGAAAAAAGCAATACAATAATAATTGTATTTCCAATCTTAAACAAATCGTCAGAATTTTTTATTTGCTATTGCACCGAGACTTATTTTAACAGCAATTTATTGTGATCTTCAAGATTTTAATCATAAGACTTGCCTTAACAGTAAATTAAGGTGATCATCGAGATTTTTTGGCTAAAATTCTAACGACCTGTCATGACTTGTGTCAAAATCCTGGCGATCACAGTAAATTATTGTGCAAAAATTTTGGCAACACGTTTTTACTTAAAAATTGATCAAGTTATTCCAAATCAACTCCAAATTTGATAGTCATTCATCTAATATCAGTTTCATTAATTTCAATGGTTAGATTTAACTCAAACTTCAAAAATTTATTATATGTCTTCTCCTAATAAGCTCGAAAAAACCAACAATTATGTTCTGATTTCTTCAACCAAGATCAATCCAAAATAGTCACGAATAAGCAATGATCACCCTCTAATTTTATACTGCACATAAGAAAAAAATGGATAAGAAGAAGAAGAAACAGCAATAATAAAAGGAAGATAGAGGGAAATGTCTGGCGAATGCATATATTTGCACAAGTTTTCTTAACCATATTAAATCTTAAACACCAACATTTCAAAAGGCAACGGCGTCAAAATTTGATACGCTCAAATTACACTTAAATTATAGCGTAAAGCGAACGTTGTCAAATATAATTTACCCAACTATGAGTCGGGGTCAATCCCACAGAGAACAATATGTAGGCGGTCAAGCAAAGTAGGAATTTTCACCAATTACGCTAAGCCAAACACTTTAAGGGTTGTTTTTAGAGAGAAAATTATAACTAATGCGGAAATGTAAATATAACCTAGAAAGCAAGTAAAATGATCAATGGTCACAAGCATGGATACAAAGGAACTACTCTCAAGTAACGATCCAATATATTTCACTGTTTACAAATAATGGTAAGCTTATGTTACTTTGTCTCGGATAAAATCACTACTCTCAAGACTTGCAAGGATTGATAAACTCATTTCACTAGACACAAGTATACATAAATATTAGTAAGGATTTGTTGTTGCCTTTGTATTCGTATTTCTAATTATCATTCAATGAGATGTTGGAGGTTTTTTTTTTATTGATTTGACTCCGATTATATTCAAATTCGTGTCACATAAGACCTATTCAGGAAAGTGATCCTTATCAAGGATTTTTTTATACCCAGAACTCGAACCCAATACATTTGGTCAAGAAATGAGCAGCTTCATCCGTTGCACCACATCCTTTGGTGGTGAAATGTCGGAGGTTGAGAATAGACTAAATGCATTTAGTGTGAGTTAGGCATCTTTTACTTAGACTGAATAAAAATAAATGAAGCATAAGCAAAAGTTGAAATCAATTGAGAATATGGATGGCCAATTTACTTGAGCTTCTTCAGAAATGGGTTCTACGCGGCGTAAATTTGGATATAATCGGACTTCAATATGGGTATCGGACACAACGGGAAAAAAAAACAGTGTACTTAAATTTCAAACGGGAATAGAACAAATTAGACAATTATGATCAAGTATGCCCTTCTTCCTGAAGCAAAAACTAATTAAAATAGAAAGAGACATGCATGTAACCTTCTAACTATATCATAAAGATTTAGTTGCCACATACTATATATTTCTGTATAAAATCTATAAAAAAAAATTAATTAGTTGGTAGACGGAGGTCGTTGAGCAAACCAAATATAACAGAGTAATTAAGACAAATAATAATTCAGATTTGTACGAAATAAACAGTCTCACACTTAGGGGTTATTGAGATATAAAATATATTTGCATTCGATATTTATATCATACTAGTTTTTCAACACATGAAACGTACTTGTATCCCAACTTATTTAGTACCAAATTTTATACAACCATCTAAGACTATTAAAACATAGTTTTGAGTGACAAAACATAATTTACAAAATAAAGTACATATTCATTAAAATTGTTAAACAAAACAGCCCATTCTCGGCTGAGTCTTACCAAACAAATAAGTGTATATATGGTATATATATTATAGTATATTGTAGTATAAAAGGTTACCTTAATTAGTGTTATACACCTACCATAATTGTATAGGTAGAATTATGGTAAAATAAGGATTTAGAAGTAGAATAGGAAAAAGATTTTCCTATCAATCAATGAAAATAATCAAGGGGATTATTTCTTTCATGGTATCAAGAGACTAGGTCTAAACAAAAGTTTTCTTCTCTCAAACTTTTGCCTCCTCTTTGGCCGAGAACCCCCCCCCCCTCCCTCGGGTTTTTCTCTCCAAATATCTCGTCTTCCGCTCTCAAAAACCTCTCTTAAATTTATCCTCCTTCTTTGTTCTTTCAAATATGTCTAAGAACAATTTCCACCCTGCCCTCACAGTTTCCAATATCAAGCTCAGTGTCCCTATTGTCCTTGAGATGGAAAACGTTCAATATGCACTGTGGGCGGAGTTGTTTAAAATTCACGCTATCTCTTATCAAGTTCTTCATCACATAATTCCTCCCGCTAGACCCCTTCCTGCGGAGGATCCTGAGGTATGGATTACACTTGATGCTACCGTTCTTCGGTGGATATACGCCACTATTTCAGTGGACCTTCTACAGACGATTATGGAGCCCGATACCACGGCTATGGCTGCATGGAATAGATTGCGTGACATATTCCAAGACAACCAACATTCCCGTATCGTCACACTCGAGCAGGAATTCTCTCTCGTTCGAATGGACGTATTTCCGAACGTTTCTGCATATTGCAAGAAACTAAAGGAATTGGCGGATCAACTCCGTAATGTTGGCGCACCAGTAACAAATAATCGTCTAGTTCTACAGTTGTTGCCGGGCTTTCGGAGGCCTATAATGGTGTTGGAACTCTCCTTCGCCAAAGCAACCCTCTTCCCGACTTTCATCAAGCCCGCTCCATGCTGACGTTGGAAGAAGCCGATTTGGCAAAAAAGGCGGGTACCGGAGGAAGCCCAGTTGTCATGGTGGCATCCTCTCCTAGTCCTTCGGGTTTTGTTAATAATTCGGGTCAAAACCATATTAATGGTGGAGGCAAGAATAATCGCAAAAATAACAAAAACCGCGGGGGCAAACGAGGAGGTTCGGGTGGCGGTGATCAACAAACAGGAGGTGGGTCCCATCTGGGGTACAATGGCCCACCACCACCGTGGGCCCAAAGAATGGGGCGATGGCGATGGCACCCGCACCCTCCGAAGAAGTAAATGGCCGCTGGCCAGCCCAGGCCCAATACCCAGCGATGGCGGCCCATCGCCGCTGGGCCCAAAGAATGGCACCTACAATGCAGCCTCGGCCAAAGACGCCAGGAGCCCTCGGGCCCCGTCCTCCCAAGCCCATCATGCAGCACGCCCCACTCAGCCCGATATCTAGGCCGCGATGCTGCGTTGGGATTGTCCCAACCGACCCAAATTGGTACATGGACACCGGGGCCACGACTCGCATGACTTCCAGAATCGGTACTCTCTCATCTTATTCCAATTTAAGCACCCCTGGGGATAATTGTTGGTAATGGCGATCTATTCCAATTCTAGGGTATGGTCGAGAAAATATTATCTCCTCCTAATCCACCACTCCTCTTGAAAAACACTTTACATGCTCCTAAATTAATTAAAAATTTAGTGTCCTGCTAAAATTCACAAATGACAATTATATTTCTGTTGAATTTGATCCTTTCGGTTTCTCTGTGAAGGATTTCAAGACGGGAAGTCATCTCATGAGGTGTGATAGTAGGGGGGATCTGTATCCTATCATGCCCGGTTTCAGTCCATCGAGTCCAGCCTTGCCATCAGCTTTTGCAGTCATCTCTCCTTCCATGTGGCATGCTCGTCTGGGTCATCCGGGATCTGCTATTTTATCAGCTTTAAATAAAAATAGTTTTATTTCTTGTAAGGGTACAAGTCGTACTCCAATTTGTCAGTCTTGTTCATTAGGAAAAATTGTTAAGTTGTCATTTGTAGACTCAAATTCCCATACTTCTATGCCATTTGACATTATTCATAGCGACTTATGGACATCTCCTGTTCTTAGTTCAATGGGTCATCGATATTATGTTCTCTTTTTAGATGATTATTCTAGATTTTTGTGGACGTTTCCAATTGCGAATAAATCACAAGTGTTTTCCGTCTTCATAAAATTTAGAGCGTTCATTCGTACTCAATTCGAAAGAGAAATAAAAAATATTCAATGTGATAATGGGAAAGAGTATGACAATAGGGAGTTTCGAGAGTTTTGCACTACTCATGGGATAAATTTTTGTTTTTCATGTCCTCATACATCTTCACAAAATGGGAAAGCCGAACGCAAAATTCGTTCCATAAATAACATTGTCCGAACTCTCCTAATACATGCCTCCATACCTCCATACTTTTGGCATCATGCTCTACAAATGGCCACATATCTTCTTAACATACTTCCTTCTAAGGGTCTGACATATTCTTCCCCCCTAAAAATACTATATAATAAGAACCCATCTTATTCTCTCCTTCGGATTTTTGGGTGCTTGTGTTATCCGTTATTCCCATCCACCACAATTAACAAACTTCAGGCTCGGTCTACTCCGTGTGTATTTTTGGGTTATCCGTCAAATCATCGTGGTTATAAGTGTTTTGATTTATCCTCCAAGAAAATCATAATCAATCGACATGTCATTTTCGATGAAACTCAATTTCCATTTACGAAAGTTCATACTCCCGAACCTAAGTCATATAATTTTTTGGATGACCAAATATCCCCGTATATTATTCAAAATTTTTCGGACATCTCCCGTACCCAAAATCCTCCAGTGGCCCATCGCCTACCGCCCAACAAGATCTGCCACACCCGGTTATTCCAACATCGAACAGCTCCAAAGAATCGGGCCGGCCAGCCCAGCTCGAACTGGTCCGTGGTCAGTCCAGCCGATTCAGATTTGGGCCAAGAGCCCATCACTGCCGCCGACCGCCTGAGCCCGTAAAATTCTCAAAATTCCCTTAATTCTTCCTCGAGTCATAGACCGGTCACTCGTAGTCAACGGGGTATTTTTACACCTAAAAGACATTTTAATTTACATTCTGATGTCTCTAAATCCCCCTTGCCCCGCAATCCTGTGTCCGCATTAAATGACCCTAATTGGAAAATTGCTATGACTGATGAATATAATGCTCTTATTGATAATAAGACGTGGGAGTTGGTGCCCCGTCCATATGGTATTAATATTATCAGGTCTATGTGAATTTTTCCTCATAAGGAGAATTCATATGGGTCCTTTGCTCGGCATAAGGCGCGACTTGTTGGTGATGGTAAGACTCAGCAGATTGGTATTGATTGTGGTGAGACGTTTAGTCCGGTGGTCAAACCGGCTACCATTCGCACTGTACTTAGCTTGGCTCTTTCAAAGACTTGGCCGATTCATCAGTTAGATGTCAAGAATGCTTTTCTACATGGAGATCTCAAGGAAACAGTCTATATGCATCAGCCGTTGGGTTTCAGCGATCCCAACCGACCTCATCATGTCTGTTTGTTGAAGAAGTCATTATATGGGCTTAAGCAGTCTCCACGTGCCTGGTATACACGATTTGCTGATTTTGTTTCGACTATTGGGTTCACACACAGCAGGTCAGACAATTCTTTGTTCATCTATCGCCGTGATTCATCATTGGCCTATATTATGTTATATGTGGATGATATCATCTTGACTGCCTCCTCCGATGCTTTGCGTCAGTCTATCATGGCCATGCTCAGTTCTGAATTTGCTATGAAGGACTTAGGGCCGTTGAGTTATTTTTTGGGGATTGCCGTCAAACGTCATTCAGATGGCTTGTTTCTGTCTCAACGGAAGTATCTTTGAGATCATCGAAAGAGGTGGGATGTCATCCTGTAAGTCCACTTCCACGCCCGATTGATGCAAACCCAAAGCTAAGTGCCACAAAGCGGGTGCACCATACGAGAACCCGACCCGCTATCGCGATCTTGCAGGGCCCTCCGAGATCTTACCTTTACTGCACCGGATATTACATATGCAAGACAGCGGTGTGTTTATTCATGCATGACCCGAGTTGAGCACATGAATGCAATCAAACGCATCATACGGTATATTCAGGGGACACTGGATTATGGTTTGCACTTGTATCCTTCATCTACATCCACACTTGTCTCTTACGGATCTTTGATTGGGGTGGTTGTCCCGACACCAGGTGTCGACTTAAACTCTTGTATGTTCCTTGGCAACAACTTGGTCTCATGGTCGGCAAAGCGTCAAGCAACTCATCACGCTCCGGTCTGCGGAGGCGAATATCGAGGGGTAGGGAATGTGGTCTCCAGTCATGTTGGCTCGTAATTTGCTTTTGGAGCTTCATTGTCCCATTCGAAGGCAACCTTGGTATATTGCGATAACATTAGTGCCATCTACCTTTCAGTAACCCGATTCAACACCAGCACCAAGCATATCGAAATGGACATTCACTTTGTCCGTGAAAAGGTTGCAAAAGGTCAAGATTCGCGTATGTCATGTCCCGTCTCGTTATCAAATTGCTGACATCTTTACAAAGGGTCTACCAGCGGTTCTCTTTGAAGATTTTAGGGACAGTCTCAGCGTTCGAAAACCGGCCGCTATGACTGCGGGGGTGTGTTAAACAAAAGCGTGACCCATTCTCGGTGGGCTATTACATTGTAGGTGCCATTCTTTGGGCCATCGGCGATGGGCCGCCATTCTGGTATTGGGCCTGGGCTGGCAGCGACCATTTGGCGGCGGCGGAACCTTCTTTGGAGGATGCGGGTGCCACTGCCACTGGCCCCACTGCTGGGCCCACGGTGGTGGTGGGCCATTGTACCCCGGATGGTATATATATTATAGTATATTGTAGTATAAAAGGTTACCTTAATTAGTGTTATACACCTACCATAATTGTATAGTTAGAATTATGGTAAAATAAGGATTTAGAAGTAGAATAGGAAAAGGATTTTCCTATTATAGAAATATGTAACTTGTATATATATCTATTCAATCAATGAAAATAATCAAGGGGATTATTTCTTTCAAAAATGATGAATGTACTGTAATATATATCATCTTTTACATAATGTAATATATTTCACTAGGACTTTGTAGTTGGTCTTAAAATGATTGGATTAGTGTCTTAAACAATTAAATTTAATTAATTACATGATTAGTTTTTATAAAAAGAATCTGTTCAAAAGCTGAAAAGAACGGAAAGATATAAGAACGGATGGAGAGAGGGAGTGTTTACATAGTGTAAGTTTCTGACGAATGGATTTGTCGACTCACACCTCTTGGAGAGTCGTGCCTTTGCCGCGATAGACTTAACCCAAAATTAAGAATTAGATTTAACTATAACAAAGATCAAATATATATGAGGAAAAGTAAACTTACAGAAATCCGGATTACAACCTCTTTACCCTGAAATATACAACAATAAGGGAAATCGATAGCAATATATGCATGTTAGTGTGCTTAGAGAAGTTAGAGAATCTGACTACTACAATTTATTCACCAATACATTCTTTTGTCTTCTTTGTAGCTTCAAGCATCATGCATCAATGGAATCATATTGAATCTGAAGGATTGATCCAAATTTATATAAGAGGTCACGAAGGAGACCTTGGGTATTGTTAGGTCCGGGTATGCTATGAAACAATAAAAACTAATTGGAAATAAATTAACTCGAATGCCAATTCAGTTTCTGAATGTCAGCGATAATATCATCCAGCACTAGTGACAACACTTCGATAAAACAGAAACTTTAAGGAGTAAATGCAGCGGAAAAATAAAGAACACAAAAGTTTAAAATTTATATAGGTTATATATATTATATAACATATGACGGTCAATGACCGAAAGTATTGTGTATATATATTATATACAAAAATTACAAATTTCTTTCTTTACAAATTTACAAGATGAAACGGAAAGGAATTAAACGTTGAAGTCGCAGAAGACTTCTGCCTGAAAAATCTACCTAAATAGACATAGACAACTTCTCATTATAATTGCTCAATACAAAGCTAATCTAGAATCTAAACTGTAATTGTAATGTTGGACAGAATGTTGTCGACACGCTCAGGCAACACTTGTGATCCAGTTTTCCGAGACAAATTCTCGAGAGCTCTCTTGATATTTTTGCAATTTATTTCTGAATATCGATTCACTCTTGTAACCTCTCTATTTATAGTAGAGAGTCTTTCTTAAAAAGCCCACCGATTGGTTGAGTAGGTTGAGGGAAATGTGGGCAGGTTGTGTGTTTGTTGGAGAAGATCATGGAGTCGAAATCTCAACAAATTTGACTCGTTCTTCACTCGACTTCTTCCCCAAGCTTTGACTCTTTCTCCCACATTTTACACAGCTCCTAATTCACATGCCTAAGTCATTTTTACCACTCAGTAAAATCGTTACTGCTTAACGTGAAGTAAGACAAAAATGTTATGAAAAATGTTAGTCTGAATGTTGTGACATTTGTCCCAACATTTTTTACAATCAACAACAATACTTCAGGGATATGTTGGGTCAAATGTTACAACACCAAACCCAATATTAACAATCTCCCCATTTTTTTCTTTCTTCACAAAACTCATTATAACATGTGTAAATGACTTAAGGCAACATCACAGTTGTTGTCCAACAACTATGAATACAGTTATGCTCCCTCTTAACATGTGATGTTATACAATCAAAACATGTGTGTACCACTTTATAAGAGTAAAATGTCATACCAGCAGACATGTATACACCACTCTTATAGGATTAGAATAGAGCATTGTCAGAATAACCATCCACATCACCAAATAACCAAACCAAAACAAATAAAATCCACAATCATTCATTAACAGCATCAGTTTCTCCCTTGCTTATTATGTAGCAGCAGCAGCTTCCAGCAGTTATCTACCTCTACATAACTTCAGCTTGCTTCTCCCTCTGTCTAGCAACTTCAGCTCCAGCCCTTTATATAGCAGCTTCAGCCTTCAACCTCAGTCTCTTCAGCAAGACTTTCCTTCCAACAATTTATTCTCTCTGCATAGCAGCATCCACAGCTTCTTCAGCAGCTTCTCTAGCACTACCTTTACCCTCTTCTATTTGCTCCCCCTGTATAGAATCATCTCCCTCTTTTTGTGAAGAAAGCAGAAGTAGGAAATGGTCTCTGGCTTGAACCAGGGCATCTCTGGCAGTATCAACCTCAACAATTTGTAGGTTAATTTTTACAATTTGCTCCACTAGCCAATTTGTGGACAGTATAGACTGCCTTGGACCAGTGTTACCCTGAATGTTGGGAACATTCCTGGGAACATTCCTGGCAACATTCTCCTTTCCTGCTTCATTTTTCCAAGGTAGGTCAATGACTCTCTCTTTGCTTTTCAAAATTGCCCTGTTAACTGAATATACCTCCGGAGCTTTCCCTAAAATATCTTCTCTTCTAGGCTCAAAGCCTTGGGTAGTTAAGATTTGGTAGATCAGAGAGGTAAAGGGAAGGATTAAAGTTGACTATTTCTCTGCTATATTGGCTACTTGATAGAAAATCATACTTCCTAAGTCAACTTTTAATCTTTTTTCCAATTTTGAACAACAGTGAGGCTTGATCAGTTGTTACAATTGACTCATTTAGTGAAGGAATCCAATTGTGAATGGCAATCTTATGAAGGGTGGAGAATAAGGCAGTTAACTTTGAAGCAGGGCATCGAGGGATTCATTTCTTCATTATACCTCCAGTGAGGTATTCAATTATCTCATCTCTATTCTCTGTTGATCTTTCTATAGTGCTACTTCTTTCTTCAGACTCAATTCCCAAACATTGATTAATAATTAAGGGTGTAAATCAATAAATGAGGAGGCATCTTCTATATCAGAATTCAAGTTTGCATAAAACAACCTACTTACTTCATCAATGAATGGTTCTTTCTCAATTACAGTTTTAAGTAGCTTTCTATCATTGAGGAACTCAATCAAACCATATTTTGAACATGAGGCTATATCTAACACTTTTTTAGCCCTGATAACTCTATTCTTATACCAATCTCATTTATCAAATTTAGCTTTGGAATATAACTTTTCTGAAAAAACATTTACCTCAAAATCAGAATCAGATTTGGTTTGCTGGAGGATGATGGTGTTGGTGTCTCTTCTGAAGTCTTCTGAAATGTTGCTTGAGATGGTGTGGCTTCATCGGCAACATTTTGGGCAGCATCTGTTTTATAATGACTTGGGAATTCCTCTGGGACAGAATCTCGTCAGTGGGGTATCATCAGGAATTTCCTCATCTTAAGACATACTTTGAGGAACATAGGCAGTAGGTTCTTCTTCAGTTTCTTCAGAAGACAACTCAAAGTCTGTATCTTCAGTGTCACTGCTTTAGCAAGCAGGTACAATAGTTTCAAATCTGGACTTCTTGGTTCTAAGCTCTTGTTGGACTGTTCTCTTGAACACTCTACTCGACTTACGAGTAGGAAAGGAGGAGGAACTGTGTCTTTTACCTAGGGTCGAATAATCATATATATTATCTACATCTATGGGATTATTGTCATCCTCGGGGTAACTGATGTCTAGTGGTTCCTCATTACCTCTAAGAACAATATATGTACATCTGTTTTCAGGCAGGTGTGGAAAAGTATATGTGCCTGGTTGTTGAAGAGGACTGGTACTCATGGGAATGTTGTTGGATGTGTTGGTAGACATAGGTGTTGACGTTGGGGAGGTTTCCGTCGGTGAGTTTTGGGAGAATTTTGAGGGTTTAGGGTTTTTGTAAAACAATGGGGTTTGAAATGATGAAGATTCCATCGGTTAAGTAGGAGTTTTACCGATGTTGTGATATGATTTTTCGGGAAAAAATTGAGATGAAAAGAAAATAGTAAATAAGAGGAGTATTAATGGCAAAAATATTCTAAGCAAAAAAAAATCTTTGGTTTTAGGAGTCAGAGATTTATCTAATAACTAACATCTAAAGTTTTGGGTTAAATTGATAAGCATCGCGGTTGAAATTTAATCTTATCATTTTAAGGTTTTGAAATTCCTATTAAAACAAGGCATAAAAATAGGGAGAAAACCTTATTTTTCTGAAATCAGTTAAGAACAACATCCCAACAAAAATCATAATCTGAAAAATGTCAACAACAATATTGGCAACATTTTGGACGACGCGAGTATTTTGATCCTTCAAGAATTTTTCGTATTGGCAACAACATATTTTATGAGTTTGATCACTGGACCAATGTAACTTTTTCCCATCGTGTCATCGGTCTAATCATAAAACACATAAAAAAATTCTCGTGTCAAAAGTGAGAATACTTAATTTAGTATTTTCAAAATTTCCGTTGAAGCACTCGATGCTCCTATAGAATAGGAACGGTATCTTTTCAAAGGGTTTTGCCCATTTTACACAGTTGTCAATCATTTATTAAGGTTTTGTCTTATTTTGATACTCCATTTTTATGATATATATAATTTTATATATCATCGCAGAGAACGGTATCACGTTGGAATCACATTCTTATTGAAGGATCATGTTTGTATGATCAAAATTAATGCACTATACAGCAACAATAATCGGTTTATGATATTACATAGGTAAATATCACCTGAAATTTTAGATAGTGTTTTAGCTGACATTCACCAAAAATGTCTTTTTAGAGATTACAAAGACCAAGAGATTTGTTCAAACTAGAAAATCTCTCATGGTCTAAAGCTTTTGTAAAAATATCAGCTAGTTGATGAATAATGTCAACATGTTCAATATGAACTAGTTGTTTTTCGACTAAATCTCTTAAAAAGTGATGTCTAATATCAATATGTTTTGTACGTGAGTGTTGAACTGGATTTTTGGAAATATTTATAGCACTCAAATTATCACAGTACAAAATTAAAATGTCGCTAGAAAATCCATAGTCGTCTAACATGTGTCTTAGCCATATTAATTGAGAGCAACAACTTCCAACTGCTACATATTCAGATTCAACAGTTGAAAGTGAGATACAGTTTTGTTTACGAATATACCATGAAACAAGATTATTGTCAAGATAAAAACATCCTCACTTGTACTTTTTTTTATCATCTACGTCTCCAGCCCAATCCGAGTCATTGAATCCTATTAAGTTAGGATTAGTGTCCTTGGAATACCAATTCCCAACTCACATGTTCCAGCAACATATCGAATGATACGTTTCACGGCATTTAAGTGAGATATTTTGGGACAGGCTTGAAAATGGGCACAAACACAAATACTAAACATAATATATGGGCGACTGGCAGTAAGATAAAAAAGGCTACATATCATAGATCGATACAATGTTGGGTCGATATTTTCACCAACATTATCCTTACATACCTTTTGCGACGAACCCATTGGCATCTTCATTTGTTTAGCATTCTCCAAACTAAATCTCTTCACTAGATTCTTAGCATATTTACTTTGTGAGATGAAAATTTCATCTTCACTTTGCTTAATCTGCAAGCCTAAGAAAAAAGTTAGTTCCCCAATCATGCCCATTTCGAAAGTTGATGACATAGATTCAACGAATGACTTTAGATAAGACTGTGATGTCGAACCAAACACTATGTCATCTACGTAGATTTGAGCAATAATAATATCTACACCGTGACGTTTAATGAATAAGGAACTATCAGCTTCACTACGGTTAAAACCAAATTCAAGAAGAAAGTTAGTTAGACGACCATACCATGCACGAGGGGTTTGTTTCAATCCATACAAAGCTTTTTTGAGCTTGTACACATATTGTGGATGGTGAGGATCTTCAAATCCTTTTGGTTGTTCAACATAGACTTTCTTATCTAGATGACCATTTAAGAATGCACATTTTACATCCATTTGGTGTAAAGTAATTTTCAGGCAACAAGCAATAACAAGTAACAGTCTAATTGACTCAATTCCAGCCACATGTGCGAATGTCTCGTCATAATCGATTCCTTCAATCTGAGTATAGCCTTGTGCAACTAGACGAGTTTTATTTCTCACAACTGTTCCCGATTCGTCTGATTTATTTTTAAAAATTCACTTAGTTCCAATTACATTTATATTATTTGGACGAGGAAATAAGCCTCAGACTTCATTTCGAGAGAATTGTTCAAGCTCTGCTTGCATTGCTTGAATCCAAAAATTATCTTTGAGCGTTTCTAAAATATTTTTTGGTTCTAAAGTAGATATAAAACAAGAAAGACTAACCTCATGGTATATAGTAGACATACACACATACATTACCATATCTTTGTAGTTGAGTGGTTCTTTCCCTCTTGTTTTAATTCCTTCAAAAATTCCCCCTATCACTTGGCATGTTGGATGATTCTTTCTAATCCTTGATGAGGGGTCCCTTCGAACTTGATCTAGCAATTCAGCATTTGACTCCTCATCCACACCCTATGTGGTCTCTGATTCAGGTTCAGATGTTGCTTAAGGTGTGACAACATTTGGGGCAACATCTGATTCTTCAGCAGTCTGCACATTTTCACTGAAACGGTAGTATTATTTTCAGTTGTATTTCATGTAGGAGCAAAAAAATAATCAAAAATAACATTTACAGACTTTTGTACAGTTTGTGTCCTTAGATTGTATACTCGATAAGCATGATTATTTTGTTAATAGGCAACAAAAATTCATTTGTCACTCTTAGAGTCAAACTTTGCCAAATGATCTCTATCATTTAAAATGTAACAAATACACTCAAAAACATTAAAATAACGCAAGTTAAGTTTCTTTTCATTTATAATCTCATAGGGTGTCATCTTTGTTCCATGCCTTAAATAGACTCTATTAGCGATGTGACTAGAAGTATTTAAGGCTTCAGCCCAAAAACATTTTTGACATTTTTTTAGAACTAAGCATTACTCTAGCAATTTCTTGCAATGTTCTATTATTCCTTGCTGCTACCCCTTTATGTTGAGGAGGAAAACTCATGGAAAAATCCCTTTTACTCACAAAAATTTGTGAAAGAGATGTTTTCAAATTCTTTTTCATGGTCGGATCTAATCCGAAAAATAGGAGAATAAAACAAGTTCCTAATTCAAGAGTGTAAAATTTTAAACATGCCAAAAGTTTGTGATTTTTCTTTCAAAAAGTATATTCATGAATATCTAGAAAAATCATCTATTATCACATGAGAATACCTCATGCCTCATAAACTGTCTACCTCAATTAGACCCATAAGATCCATCTGTAATACTTGAAAACAGTGAGACGTACCTGAATGTTGTCTGTCATAATGAACAACATTATGGGAAACACAAGTTTGCTTACCTTTCAGACAATCTTCACAGACAGTTTTACCTTTATGGCTATGATTGGGTAATCCTCTAACCGCTTCATATGAGACCATTTTTTTCTAAATTGCGGTAGTTGACATGCCTCAACTTTTGATGTCATAGTGTTGTGTCATTGATCTTGACATTATTGCATGTTTCTTGTCTTGCAACATGATAGCAATTATCACATGTTCTTGTACCTGTCATGTCACATTCATTAGCTTCATTCGTAACTTCATAAGCATTTTTATTAAACTTTACCTCAAGATTGTCATCACACAGTTGACTAATACTAATCAAATTAGTCATTAAACCTTCAACGTGTAAGACATTTTTTAAAGCTGAAAATCCAGGAACATTCAAGATCCTTTTTTCAATTATTTTGCTTTTACTGCCACCTCCATAATTTACGTTACATCCATTGAATGACTCATAGTTCTTTAGAAACTCTTGTGTACCTATCATGTGGGGAGAACATCCACTATCAAAGTACCAATTACCTGAAATATTAGTTCTTAATGCAGTTATAGCCACTTTACATGTTACATCCTTTTTTGGAACTCAAACTCTCTTAAAATATTTTTTACATTTCGACTTAGAAATGTTGCTTCGAATGTTATCCAAAATGCTGGACAACCTTTTAGGCAACACTTTGCTCACAAAATCTTAAAGTTTGAAACAATATGGTTTTAAGTGTCCAGATGAGTTACAATGATGACATACAAACTTCAAATTCTTTGACATATTTGAGAACCTATTATTTATTCCTTTTTCTTTTACAAAGCGTATTTTCTCATTTCTGTCAAACAAACTAGAGCATATAGTTTTGAGAGAGTTTTCGTATCTAATACTTGTATGTGAAGGTTTACTAAAGCTGAGTATCTCATTCAATTTCGAAGTTCCTGAGTTGAGCTTGCGGAAGGTTGCTTCGGCTAGATCCAATTTTGCACAAATCGTACCAAATTCTATATCAGTTTTGGTAAGTGCAACCTCTAAGCAGGCTATTGTGCCTTTCAGATCTATATTCTCACGAGTTAAAGATTTTACCTTTTTATCAAGTTGTTTGGATTCTATGATTAAGGCTTTGCAAATACTTTGTAATTAATTAATCATGTCATCTTTGCATTCAACTTGATCCACACACTCAGCCTCACCACTAGAAATAAAACCACTAAAGCAATTAACATCAGGATAATTAAAGAATATGTACATCTCGGATGTTGTTGGGGATGCAGATGTTGTTGCTGATGTTGGAGAAAATGTCATGACATCCGAGGCAGCATTACAGATTACATTTTCATTATCAGACAGAGACTGTTCGTAAACAGTGGCCATAATTGCTTGTGATTCGACTTCTTGATCTCCTTCCTCTTCTCATTCGTCGTCACTAAGAGAGACTCATAGGTTCTTACCAAATTTTCTAAGAGTGTTTGCACATTCATTATCATAATGACCCCAACCTGATCATGCATGACATTGCACATACTCGATTTGTTTGGGATCAAATTTGGTACAATCTGAATTGGTTCTTCTAGTGGACTTCCTTTTTGAGTACTTGGAATGAACTTGATGGGCTTTTAATCAAAGCCTTGGTTTTGATGTTGTTTAAATTTAGATTGATTTCTTCCATTGTTGAACTTCCTCACCATCGAATTGTATTTTCGAGTGAGTAGGGCACTATTAGCACCTTCACCAATTTCTTCAAGTTTCTCATCCTCTTATTCGATTTGATTATCCGAGGATTGAACTTGAAGTGTCACATTCTTGCTTTTATATAGTTCCCTTTTATTCTCAATGTTCATCTCATAGTTTTTGAGAATGCTCATCAAGGTATGAAGGTCCATTGTGGCAAGATTGTGAGCTTCTTCAATGGCACAAATCTTTAAATTAAACTTTTCAGGAAGAGATCAGAGAACCTTTTCAATGAGTTGAATGTTGGTTAAAGGTTCACCAAGCACTTGACATTCATTTGAGATGTTAATCAACTTTTCAAAATAAGATTTAATATCATCCGCTTTTTCCATCCTTAAATGTTCATATTTGCTCATGAGCATGCGTAGCTTTGTTCGACGAACACTTGAGTTACCTTCACATTGAATTTGTAAAGTATCTCATGCATCCTTAGCCGTGAGGCACTTTTAAATGCGTTTGAACATGTACAGATCAACCCATCCAAAAATTGCATTTAAGGCCTTTTCATTAAAGCTAGCATTATTGGTTTCTTCCGCCGTCCATTCGGATTCAGGTTTAACAAGAATGTCACCTTCCTCATCCGGCAGCAACATTGGAACAACATACCCATTGGTTATAGATCTCCATGCCCTAACATCAATTGATTTGATATGAGAATGTAGGCGAATCTTTCAATAGACATAGTTTGAACCATCTAAAATGAGAAGTCTACCAATAGTCGAATTTGCCGGATCCATAGCTTTAAATAACATGACCAAACAGTTATTGTGTTAAGTGTTGGCTCTGATACCACTTGTTAGGTCCGGGTATGCTATGGAACATTAAAAACTAACTGGAAATAAACTAACTCGAATTCCAATTCAGTTTCTGAATGTCTGCAACAATGTCATCCGGCACCAGTGACAACACTTCGATAAAACATAAACTTTAAAGAGTAAATGCAGCGGAAAAATAAAGAACACAAAGGTTTAAAATTTACATAGGTTATATATATTATATAACCTATGACGGTCAATGATCGAAAGTATTGTATATATATTATATACAAAAATTACAAATTCATTTCTTTACAAATTTACAAGATGAAACGGAAAGGAATTAAACGTTGAAGTCGTAGATGACTTCTGCCTGAAAAATCTACCTAAATAGACATAGACAACTTCTCATTATAATTGCTTAATACAAAACTAATATAGAATCTAAACTACAATTGTAATGTTGGACAGAATGTTGTCGACACGCTCAGGCAATCCAGTTTTCCGAGACGAATTCTCAAGAGCTCTCTTGATATTTTTGTAATCTGTTTCTGGATATCGATTCACTTTTATAACCTCTCTATTTATAGTAGAGAGTCTTCCTTTAAAAATTCATCGATTGGTTGAGTAGGTTGAGGGAAATGTGGGCAGCTTGTGTGTTTGTTGGAGAAGATCATGGAGTCGAAATCTCATCAACTTTGACTCGTTCTTCACTCGACTTCTTCCCCAAGCTTTGACTCTTTCTCCCACGTTTTACACAGCTCCTAATTCACATGCCTAAGTCATTTTTACCACTCAGTAAAATCGTTACTGCTTAACGTGAAGTAAGACAAAACTGTTATGAAAAATGTTGGTTTGAATGTTGTGACATTTGTCCCAACATTTTTGGCAATCAACAACAGTACTTCAGGGGATATGTTGGGTCAAATGTTACAACACCAAACCCAACATTAACAACTATATTTAAGTCAACAAGACTCTTGGTGTTTCAAATCCCTTATGACATTTAATTAGCAATTATAAATCACTATTTTGACTATATTTAAGTCAACAAGACTTTTGGTGTTTCAGATCCCTTATGACATTTAATTAGCAATTATAAATCACTATTTTGTGTATTCAAGGTATTAATCTGTTTAATTTACTCACCCATATAGCAACTATTGTAGGATTAATGGTACAAGGCACGAGCACCCTCTAAACTTTACTCAAAGCCCTATCGACACACTTTACCTTTACTCCTATTATCCTTCTAAACTTTTTAAAACCGTAATAGATATATCATTCCGTGTTGAGGTGGCACAAAGTGTGTGTTCACTCTCTTAGAGACAAGTGAGAGATGAAAAATAAGTTAACTTTTTTATTAATATGACACATGTTTTAATCGGACAGTTTACAATCAATTTCTCAAAAATAAGCTGGATTTGTCCATAGTTTTTCTTCTTTTTCCTTATACCTTCTTCTTGATTTTCTTCTTCAATTTTCATATGAGCTTTTCCCAAATCAAACCTCCCTAATTCCATCCATTTCTTAATCAACCCACAATTCAACACGATTTCTTTACAACCCGTAGCCCGTCCCACAACCCATCAATTCCATCATCGATGCCGTCATCGAACCACCAGTGACGCCAAATTTGTTCCATCATGTCTTGAATCGTCTCATTCTTCACAAAATCACGTCAAGGCCAATAGTGATGAAGTCGAAGGAGAGGTGAAATAGATGTGGTTGATTGGTTGTCAGTTCAACATTTCGCTACCCATTCCACAAAATCACCTCCACTTTTTATAATAATCAAAAGAGAGGAAAAAGAATGAAGAAGAAAAGAGATAAAATGAAAAAAAATCAAAGTGATAAAATGACTTGTAAGGCGTTGTATACATCATATCTATTGTAATTGAGGTTCGAGTTCACGTGAGCACATAAGGTGCAAAGAAATATAATTTTTTTAAAAATTAGGAAATAATAAAACCCCGTAAAAATAAAGTGTATCGCTGGAATTTTGGATAAAATTAAGGGGATACTAATGCCTTATATCTCTATGATTAAATGAAGCTTAAAGGATATAAAACCTTAACAGCCCCACGTTGTTATTTGTTTAGATATAATTTATTTTTCATTACTTCTTAATTTTTGTTATTTTTATTGAATGTGGATTTACATCTCTACACAAAAAAGTTTTTGAGATAATATTTGCATAAAGGGTAGAATAATCGTTCAGTATTTAATGAGCAAATTGGTCTTTCAATATTTAATTTTGAGATTTCCACTTACATAAGAAAATATGATTTTATTATTTTACTATGATTAAACTAAAACAAAGTTAAAGAGTATTTAATTATAGATATTTTAGCATATAAATGTAAATTAATTTGTATGCCTTATATTTATCTAGTTGATGTAAATAGCGAACACTTATAACAAAAGCTGGGTAAATATAACCTTATAACTAAACATGATAGATTTAGCTTCCACGTAATATATAGCTAGATGAAATTTAGGGTGTGTTTGGTACAAAAATAATACTTTTTACAGAAAATAAATTTTTAAAAATAAAGTGATTTTCTTACTTAATCTTTTGTATTTGATATATAAAAAATATTGTCTCAACTCTCAAAAGCACACATTATGAGAATTAGGGTAAAGGGGTAGGAGTTGGAGTATATTAGAGAATACAGAGGAGATAATTAATATAAAATATCACTTATATAATTTATTTTCTCAGTTATTTTTCAAAATTTTTTACCAACTAAACACGATAAAATTTAAGACTATTTTGTCTCCATAACAAACACACCCTTAAACAAAAACAAAAAAAAGATCTTTGTATTCTTGGAACTCATATTTAGTGTGCACGTGGCCCGAACCTTTTCTTTTTCAAAATCACGTGGCCCGAACCAGTCCTTCTCGTCAGTCGTCCCGGTCCAAAACAAAACCGCCCGGTTCTTCAATCATATCAAACCAACGGCTGCGATTAATTCCTGAGATACAAAGTTAGGGTTTGTGAGGAAATCACGGGTATATATAAACCTCACCGTTTGATGAAATCGGGTTTGTTGCGGTGCAGTTTTCTCTGCCCTCCCCCTCAGGCCTCAACCCTAAAAACCCGAAAAATTCTCAGTTTCTCTCGGATCTCCATTTTACCCTTTACCTCTTTCAAAAATTCCCAAAATATCCCTACATTTTAGCTCTTTTACTTAGGGTTTCTTCTCCTCACTAGTACAAGGAACTTAAAAACTAAAAAAGAAAAAAGAAAAGGAGAGTTCTAGAAGGTTCTAATTATGGCACAGATTCAGATACAGCATCAGAGTCCAGTTGTGGCTACAGGAGGAGGAAATGGTGTTGCGAATCAGTTTACGTCTACGTCACTATATGTTGGTGACTTGGATTTTAATGTGACTGATTCACAGCTATATGACCTGTTTAATCAACTAGGTCAGGTTGTATCTGTTAGGGTTTGTAGAGACCTTACTACAAGGAGATCTCTTGGATATGGTTATGTTAACTACAGTAACCCTCAGGATGGTTAGTAAGCTTATTGTTTTTACTAGTCTGATTGCATGTCAACTGTCTTTATTACTGCATTTTAAGCCAAATATATCTTTGAGGGCATTTTTGGTCCAATTGGTTGAAGTAGGGCATATTTAAATTATTTAATAGTGTGATTGCATGTTAACAGTATTTATTAGGGCATTTTAAAGCTAAAATGTAATGTTAGAGGGCATTTTTGGTACAATAAGTTGTAGTAGGTGCATATTTAAACTAAAATAGGGCATTTTAAAGCCAAAATATAACTTTGAGGGCATTTTTGGTCCAATAGGTGGAAGGAGGTACTTTTGAACAAATTCAATAGGTTAGGGGCATTTTTAAGTCTAATCTCTATTTTTGGATATGGTTAGTAGCTTTTTGTTTTATAAATTTGATGTTGTACTAGTGTGATTGCATGTTAACAGTCTTTATCAGGGAATTTTTGAGCCAAAATATAACGTTGAGGTCATTTTTGGTCCAATAGGTTGAAGTAGGTGCATATTTAAACTAAGATATAACTTTGAGGATATTTTTTATCCAATAGGTGGAATGAGGTGCTTTTGAGTCAAATTCAATAGGTTAGGGGCATATTTAAACCAAAATATAATGTTGAGAGCATTTTTGGTTCAGTAGGTTGAAGTAGGGGCATATTTGAACTAAAATATAACTTGGAGGGCATTTTTGATCTAATAGGTGGAATGAGGTACTTTTGAATCAAATTCTATTGGTTAGGGGCATTTTTAAGCCAAAATATAACTTTGAGAGCATTTTTGGTCCAATAGGTTGAAGTAGGGGCTAATTTAAACCACAATATAGGTGGAATGATGTACTTTTGGACCAAATTCAATAGGGTAGGGGCATTTTTAAGCCAAAATATAACTTTGAGAGCATTTTTGGTCCAATAGGTTGAAGTAGGGCCATATTTAAACCAAAATATAACTTTGAGGGCATTGTTGATCCAATAGGTGGAAGGAGGTACTTTTGAACCAAATTCAAGCACGTGCCCTTTCCCTGTTTTAATACATTGTTAGATTTAATAACACTAGCAGTAGTGTAGGATGTCCAATGTACTTGAAATTGTGCAGCTAGATATGCTCGGCAGTGGTACTGTAAGTGTCCGAAAAATTGTTAACGTGTGACAAATTCAGTTGCTGTATATATATATGATGAGATGTTCATGTGACAGATTGTTGTATATATGACTTTCTTAATTTCTGCAGAAACTTTCGAACTAAAATACCATGGTTATTTGCTTCCTATCATTTGCTTGTGATGTTGAAATATTTGGTTTTAAAACAAAAAAAAAGGTTCAGCTAGTGTGGTTTTGCCAGTAGAATGTTAATCATTAGTATAATTAAGTCATCAAACTGATTCAGTAGTGTGGGATGTCCAATGTACTTGAAGAAGTTCACTTGTGCAGCTCGAATTGCTGGGTACTCGATGGGAGTTGTATTGCAAAATTGATAACGTGCGATACATTTTCAGTTGCTGTATATTTCTGCAGAAATCTTTCAAACTAAAAAACCATGGTTATTTGCTTCGTATCATTTGGTTGTGCTGGTGAAGTATTTAGTTTTAAACAAAAAAAATTCAACTTGTAGTTTTGCCAGTAGAATGTTAATCACAATATTTAAGTGCACCCATGTAGTTCCTGTTTGTATAGAGCATTGAGTCTCTTTTGGAGAGAACCACATTTTGTAGGTTTCACCTTTTTTGGTTACTTCTTGTATACGGCCATAAGCCTTGTTATGAAATGAAAAGAAATACTTTACTTAATAAGTAAAAGAATATTTAAGTCATCATAATGAGGCAGTGTTGGAAATTTAAGTCTACATGATGGTGTTGCATGTGTAATTTTACTCACTTTTGCATCTGAACAACAATGCTGCACAGTTTTGATCAAACTGGTTATGTTTAATATTCTTTTGAACTTGGAATAATGTCATATTTCTATATTTTAATCATCTGCCTTGCTAATTGGTATCGGAGGTTCTTTGCTCTAATTTTTGCTCTATTATTTGGTCACAGCTGCAAGGGCAATGGAGATGTTGAACTTCACTCCTGTCAATGGAAAGTCCATTAGGGTGATGTACTCTCATAGGGATCCCACTCTTCGTAAGAGTGGATCAGCAAATATATTTATTAAGGTATTATAGTTGATACCTGGATCTTGTTATGATGTGATCTGTCAGTTCACATGCATTTTTGGGGATCTGCCAGCTTCTCTTATTCCGTCATATTCATAGGGACTTATGCTGGACACGTATAGCTATAGTGAGAAATAGGTTGAGTTCTTGTTGTCATCTGAAGTATCAGTGTTACTGCTTCATTTATATAATTGGATCCATAACATGACAGCAGATAAATGATGCTTGCTTCAGCTTCCCGTCTCTGTTTAATCCAGTCTTTCTACATCTTTGAAAAGTTTTAGTTGGTGATACTACTGGTGTGCACGCATTCATTTTTAGTTATGGGGACCTGCAATATGTATTGGTGCTGGTTATCTTTTTATATTTTTGTTCCTAATGCATTTATTTGAATTATTTACACAGAATTTGGACAAGTCAATTGACAACAAAGCTTTACATGACACCTTTTCAAGCTTTGGCAACATTCTTTCTTGCAAGATAGCTACTGATTCTAATGGCCAGTCAAAGGGTTATGGTTTTGTCCAATTTGAAAACGAAGAATCTGCTCAAGGTGCCATAGATAAGTTAAACGGTATGCTGATGAATGATAAGCAAGTGTATGTTGGACATTTTCTTCGCAAACAGGAAAGAGACTCTGCAACTGGCATGACAAAATTTAACAATGTCTATGTGAAAAATTTGGATGACTCTACAACTGATGATGAGTTGAAGAGTGTTTTTGGTGAGTTCGGGAGTATTACTAGTGCAGTAGTGATGAGGGATGCAGATGGAAAATCCAAGGGCTTTGGGTTTGTCAATTTTGAGAATGCAGATGATGCTGCTAAGGCTGTTGAATCCTTAAATGGAAAGAAGTTTGACGAGAAAGAGTGGTATGTTGGGAAAGCACAAAAAAAATCTGAAAGAGAGCAAGAATTGAAAAACAAGTTTGAGCAAACTGCCAAGGAGGCAGTTGATAAATACCAAGGTGTTAATTTGTATGTAAAAAATTTGGATGACACCATTGATGACGAAAAGCTTAAGGAACTTTTTTCGGAGTATGGTGCGATAACTTCATGCAAGGTATGCGATTTCTTGTGGATGAACTTTTAAGTCACTGCATTGATTCATTTAGCTTAGATTCTCTATTCTTATGTGTTTCAGGTTATGCGGGATCCAAGTGGAATCAGCAGGGGATCTGGATTTGTTGCCTTCTCTATTCCTGAAGAAGCTTCTAGAGCTGTAAGTATTATTTATATGTCAAGTCTTTTTGTTACATTGTGCTCATTAAGTCACAAGTCGTAACTCATTTTTTCTTCGATTTTTAAGCTTTCTGAGATGAACGGCAAAATGATAGTTAGCAAGCCACTCTATGTTGCATTAGCACAGCGGAAAGAGGAAAGAAGAGCAAAGTTGCAGGTAATAATTAAGATCCCAACAGTGTGGCAGTGCTGAAAGGATTTGGCATCATACTGCTTTACTTGTTAAGTGAAACATGGAATACTTTGTCCATAGTTTTGGCTCTTGTCCTTAATTTAGATGCTCAAAGGACATCTAGAGTTAGTCTGACTAATGTATGTTTCAATGTGGCCTAACCCTCTCTGTTGCTGATAAGTTTTGATCTGCTGAAATAGTTACCAAGTAATGTATATTGATGAATGCACTAGTTGGTACAGGCACAATTTTCCCAACTGCGACCAGTGGCAATGCCCCCATCACTTGCTCCTCGCATGCCAATTTACCCTCCTGGTGCTCCTGGGATTGGACAGCAGCTATTTTATGGGCAAGGTCCCCCTGCTCTACTTCCTCCCCAGGTAACCATGTTAATTCTTATCAATAGTGGTCTATTTAATTAGATCTCTCAGTATTTCGGGTATGCTCCTAATAGGCTTATACTATATGGTTGGGGCTAATGCGGCTGCACCAAATGTGTAGAAATGGGTGTTATTGCTCCTTCTCAAAAAAAGAAATGGGTTGATTACTGATGCATAATCTTATCTTCCAGGCTGGGTTTGGCTATCAACAACAGCTTGTTCCTGGAATGCGTCCTGGAGGAGCTCCTATGCCAAACTTCTTCATGCCGATGGTCCAACAAGGACAACAGGGCCAGCGCCCAGGTGGTCGACGAGGAGCAGGGCCTGTGCAACAAAATCAACAGCCTATGCCCTTGATGCAGCAGCAGGTTGATTTCTGCTTTCTCTCTCTATAGCTTTTTGTTATCCTGTTATATATTTTTTTGTTAAGACCAGTAATGATGAAAGATTCTATCCTTCAGATGATGCCAAGGGGAAGAATGTACCGCTATCCACCTGGGCGTAATGTGCCAGAGGGGCCAATGCCAGGGGTTGCTGGGGGTATGCTCTCTGTTCCATATGATATGGGTGGTATGCTTCCTCGTGATGCTGCAATGGGACAGCCTATGCCAATTTCAACATTGGCTTCTGCCCTTGCAAATGCACCACCTGAACAGCAGAGGACGGTGAGTTTATTAGACATTACAGGTATCTCTTGTTTACTGAACTAGGGTTTTAACGCTCTCATTGTTCTCTTGGCAGATGTTGGGTGAAAGTTTGTACCCACTTGTTGATCAGCTGGAGCACGAGCATGCTGCAAAGGTTACAGGCATGCTTCTTGAAATGGACCAGACCGAGGTTTTGCATCTGCTTGAATCTCCGGACGCTTTGAAGGCTAAAGTTTCTGAGGCTATGGAAGTTCTGAGGAATGTCGCTACCAGCCCGGCCGACCAACTTGCTTCACTTTCCCTCAATGACAATCTTGTTTCTTAGTGAGTCAAGCTTGTCTAAGTGAATGCCGAATGCAGGTTTTTTTGACGAATCATCTCCTCTGTAGCGAGGATAAACAGATTTTGCAGGATGAGTTTTGGAAACTGCTAGGGTTTTATCTCAGGATGTTTCATCTTTATGAGATAATTTTATGGATTCTTAAGATTATGCTTTTATGTTATGTGGTCCTGAGTTTTTAATACGTTACTGTTTGCATTCTACTTTGCATTGCTTGCTTCATCCTTCTTAAAGCCTTCTTTTGGGGGTGGGTCACATGTTTATGAAGGTACTTGCGCGGCTGTGCCTTTATGAGACGTAGGTTCAATATAGAGCAGCAAGGTGCCCACATTGGCACAAGGCGGCTACCATTAGACCTCCTCCCCTGTCCAAATTGTTAGCTAAATCAGCTAACCAATAGGTTTCATCTTCAATTATTTTTATTGTCGAAATGTGTTCATCTGGGAATTCTTCTCGAATTGCTACTGTGGTTGTTTCTCCAATGGGGAGAGGTGATCAGCAATCTGATTCTCTGGACCTTTCTCGTCTTTAATTTTTACCTAACCAAACTCTTAGTATCCAACTTAAGAGTCTTGGTTTTGCCTCTTTCTTGGCAAGAAGGTACTTTTAGTACTGGTGCCAACAATTACATTTGAGCCATTGAGACAAGCTCTTAAAATGTTTTTTGTTTTTTGTTTTTACAATATTATACCTACTTGTATATGTTTTTATATACAAGATTGTTAGATAGATATTGTCAAAGTGTAGAACTTCCACGAGCGAGCACCCATGTTGGCTTTGGAGTTTTAAAAGTATCTCCTGAGGATGTGAGGTTGAGCTACAATTTTGGAAGCTGTGGTCTCTTTATGTGAAGTTCAAATGATAGTGATGGTCTTCAAGGTTACTGAAGAGGTACAAAATAAATGATTTTTAATATTGAGTAATTGTAAATATGAGTAACGTAGATTAAGAATTATTTTAAGAAGTGTCTTTTGAATTTATTTAATTGTACACGGGTGAAGAAAAATAAGAGAAATGACAAATATTTGAGAAGGAATAAATAAATAAATTTTAACTAAAACACTTTTTTTTAATTATTTTTATATTCTGTGTCAACATCAACTTTCAGGGAGATATTAAATTCAATTTTTAAGTAGGTAGGGGTAATAATTGTTCGATTAGTAGGAATGTGAACTCAATTTTTAAAGCATGCCTTTTCCCTTGAAATGATATATTGCTACTTGCTAGTGGCATAGGTTGAACAACACTAATTAATAAACAGATGGTAAATGATATTTACCATTTTTGTTATCATTTTGATCTATTGCTAACATCTAAAGGCTCAAGGTTTTTATGTGCAAGTTGAATACATAGTTCATTATAAGTGTTCATTTAGTCTTTTTATTTAAGTTCAAAATAAGTGTTTACTTACATAAATAAGAAGGAATTAATTATTTCTTCCAAATTTAAATAAGTGAGTTTTTATGTAATTAAGAAACTATATTAATTAGATAATATATTTAATTAAGGATAGTTTAGTCAAAATAATTTTTTTTCTAGAAGTTAGTATTAAGTGAAAACTTATTTTGAATAGGAGGAAGTAATAATTGGAAAAGGGTACTATAACCCATAATATGATAAAACATAACCCAAAACACATGTTCTCTCCTCTTTTTCCCCCTAATACATTGGATTTATGTAACAATACAATTTCAATTTTCAATATCTATGGACGAATAGAATCATATTTTAAAAATGAACAATTGAAAACTCTTAATGTGTTTTTTGTTTCGATTGTTTTTTCAATTACGTGACAATACAAAAAGAGAAGAAGAAGAGACGATGAAAATTAAATACACATTCATAGTGTGAACGATTCTAATCGATATCACTAAACTATATAACCTTAACGCTATTTTTATGTGTTTTAAAACTCGAATGATTGATTTTAACAAAGTATGACGAGATTCCAAGATAAGGTTTATTATAACGTTCTAAGAAATCAGATCGAAGACTAATGTTGTTTAAGTTGGTCGACTATTATATCTCTAGATAGATATGCCGCTCATACACTTCTATCGGAAAATTGCACATTCTCAGCCAATTTGGTTAACAATAAATATTTAGAACAAAAAATTTTAATATTCATAGTGAAGCTTTCATGGTCATAAAAAACAAAAATGAAGAAAATAAACGCCAAAAAACAACTCAAATATGATTATTTATATTTGATATTTATATCAAATCTATTGAATTATTATAATCAAGTAATTAATAAGACAAAAATTATTTGTTAACCATGGTAAGGAATACAAAATATATTAAATACTCATTAGTTTGAGGTAAATTATGTTCATTTATCCATTATAACCTCTAACCCGCCCCTCCACCTCCCACCCACCCCACTCTCCGCCATCCACCCCACCACCACCCACTACCCCATAACCCCACCACCCACAATCACTTGGCCCTCACCACCACTACACCACCCACCCAACCACTACATCCTACTTATTTTTTAAAATTTCTATTTTATCTTTTACTCTAATTTTGTTAGTATGTGTAAACTAATATGTAATTAAGGATTATCGATATTTTAGTAAATTTACATATTATATTATTATATCATGCAATTAAATTAAATAATAAAAATATTAATCACTCCGTCTCAATTTATATGATGTAGTTCGACTGGACACAGAGTTTAAGAAATAAAGGAAGATTTTTGAATCTTGTGATCTAAAACAAGCCAAAGATATTTGTGTGGTTATAGATCATTTCGTTAAAGATAAAATTTAAAATTAAATTATTATCAAATAATTTTTTTTTAAAATTAACTAAAAAAGGAGTGTGTCGTATAACTTGGACATTAATTAAACACTAGTGTACGTTATGGAACAATAGGTTTGGAGGAAACAAATAAACAAAAAATGAAACACAATATTACAATTGGTTTTTTCCCCAAATGGGACCTAGGGTTTAAGCGGGTTTAGCAATGCCCTTTGGGAGTTCACCGTGTGCCTCCTTGGAATTCTTCCATTAATCACCTCAAATTTGGATACTGCTGGAGCTGATGAACTTGTAATTAGATTTGTGCTGAAGGTTTCCCATTCATATATCATGGTTTTGTCCATTTCGAGGAGAATTTTGCCTTCTTTTGGCTATTTGAATTCACTTTGTCGAACACTTTCTGCTTCTAATGGTACGCTTCCTCCCTAACCCCTTCTGGGTTTTCAATATTTTATTGTAAAAATCAAATCTTTATTGTAAATTCAATCTTCAGGTGGGTGGATCCAAGTTTTTAAATTAGTGGGTGCAGAGTAATATTGCATCCTTTTTCTGATAATGGGTGTTATTTAATATAATGTATACTTCACTCACTATATTTTTGTGACAATGGATACAACAACAACATACCCAGTGAAGTCCCACAACGTGAAGTCTGGAGAGTTTATAGTGCACACAGACATTATCTCTACCTTGGTAAGTAGAGAGGTTGTTTCCGAAAGACCCTCGGCTCATGACAAAGCATAAGCACAAGCAAAGCAAGAGAAACGGTCAGATCCGGACAAGAAATTTAAAGCCGTATGACAATGAGATTAACAAAAGCAAATAAGGCATGATAAAACATTCTGAAAAAGAAGCAGTAACTAACGCATGTAAATAAGATAAACACAGTACACGAAAGAGCATACAACAACAGAAATCAGAAGACAGGGGACTATAAAATAATACTGTGCCTACTAGTATGATAGGCTAAGCAGGGCTACAATAATAACACTACAACTACCAGTATGTTAGCGTAAGTAGGACTACGTTAAACTGCCTACTATCCTTCTACCCTAATCCGTGTACTCCATAACCTCCTATCTAAAGTCATATCCTCAGTAAGTTGCACCAACGTCATATCCCGTGTAATCACATCTCCCCAATACTTATTCGGTCTACCTCTACCCCCTTATGAACCCATCCATAGCCAACCTCTCACACCTCCGCATTGGGGCATTTGTGTCTCTCCTCTGCACATATCCGAACCATCTCAACCTCGCTTTCCGCATGTATCCTCCATTGAAGCACTCCTACTCTACCCCAGCTATCATTATTTCTAATCACATCCCTTCTCATATGCCCACACATGCATCTCAGCATTCTCATCTCCGCAACTTTCATCTTTTGGATGTGCGAAGTTTTGACCAACACTCCGCCCCATACAATATAGTCGGTCTAACCTAAAGGTGGCCAGTGGGCCGGGCTCGGGTCTGGCGGGGTCGGGGCGGGGTCGGGGTCCGACGGGTTTTCCTTTTTTTTTTTTTTAAAATAACATATGTATAAAAAAACTCAATAAACAAGATAAGATAGTATAATAAAAACATCCCAAGACTGTTTTTGTGCCTCTTATATTATTTAATAGACATGATTTTTTTGTAATACAAATACAATTGTCTAAAATCTAAATTGCAACTTTGTGGTGTTGTCCAAAAGTTGCAAATTACATAATAAAATTGCAATTAAAAAAATTACATTCTCAAAAAAACCTGTTCTAATTGCTTGATGATTTCCTGTGGTTCTTCGGTTAGAATTGATATTTGTTGGTCAAATTGATCCACATCGCTTTCACTATATTCGGTTAAGATTTCGTTGTAGTTTTCATCTTCTTCTTCATTGATCTCCGGTTGACCGCACATTTTCCTCTCCGCTCGTATCCAATCTCTGAATAATACTGCAATTTCCAAGCTGTCTCCGGCTAATGAGTGTCTGTGGTCTCCTATTTGATATCTGCCGGCAGAAAAAGCGCTTTCAGACGCAGTTGATGACGCTTGAATGCTTAAAACATCTCGGGCCATCAATGAAAGTGTCGGAAAGGTCTTCTCATTCCCCTCCAAAGATTTCAAAGAAGTCTTCATGTCCATCTTCATTGATAACTTCTTGATACTGATGCAGAACCTGCAAAACAAAAATATCCAACTCGCTAATTTGGTTAGTAGTAGAGTGCGGTCGCACATTCTATTTATGAGGCTTTCAATACTAGCGCGAAGCAGCATGTATTTTGTGAGGTTGTGTTGAAGATGAAGAAGATGGTATGGATGCCGGTAAGTTACTAGCATTTTCTTGTTGATAAAATCTATATATTTTTTTGCATTGGTGTTCTACGCTAGACAACACTTCTTCTTTAGTTTGTTCAATAGGTGGTGGGTGATTTAGATTTTTAGGACTTGGAGGTGGTAGTACTTCTATACAATCGTAAATAGTTTCAATTAGTGATTTAGTACCGTCTATTTTAATAGTAGGATTTAATACAAAACCAATAATATAAATAGTGGGAATAGGAATAAAATATTTTTTTATTTTGACAATTTTTTTTTTAATAGTTGCCTTATAAGCTGGTTTTTTCATATATTCACTAAGTAATAAAAATATTAGAGTTATATAAAACAACATAGTTGAAATAGTAGGATAATATATACCGGAAAATTCTTTTGTTGCTTGAAAAAATTTCTCTAAAAATACAATAAGTTCGGAAATTTTTACCCAATCACTATCTAAAATCATATCAGCTGGATTTTTATTATGAGAGTTAAAAAATAAAGTTATAGGTATTCTATAGTCATAAACAACAAGTAGTTGCTCGTATAAAGAATTCCACCTAGTGGATACTTCTTGTGGAATTTTTCTATAAGATAGTCCACAATCGTGACAAGTTTTTTTATATTCTTTTCTACGTTGTACTTTATTACTTTTAAAAATAAAGTTTATAGCAAATTGTATTTTACTAAGAATGTCTTCAAAAAGTGATAGACCATCCTTTACAATTAAGTTATATATATGGCACGCGCATTTTATATGAAAATGATCTGGAAAAGATGGAGTTAAACTATTTTTTAAATTTGTAATTGTGTAATTGTTAGAAGAAGCGTTATCTAATGTAATAGTCATAATTTTATCGGTTATTCCGTAATAATGACACACTTGATAAATATTATCTGCAATAATAGTACCAGTGTGCCTATCATCTATATATCTATACGCTAAAATACGTTTTTGCATAGAGCATTTATAATCTATCCAATGACAAGTTACAGTTAAATAATCATGGCCGTTAGTACTACGACCTATATCAGACGTGATAGATACTTTGCTATTAAAATGATATAATGAAAAACGTAAATATTGTTGATGTTCATACGCGAATTTAAATACATCTCTCTTAACAGTTGATCTAGGAAAACCGTTAAAAGCAGGATTATATGTATCTCTAATGTAATGAATAAAACCGGGAGATGAAGGAAATGAAAAAGGCAAACCCTCCACGGCAACTAATTTTGATATTGCTTCCCTATCTCTATGTTTATTATATTTAGAGCCTACAATTTCCCCCGTCATAGGGTTAATTTGACCCTGTACTTGGTCCGGGACAGTATCAGTATGTGAACCTTGTCCCGATGGAGAGGGCGTTTGCGCACATGAGCACTTACTACGTGTCTAATTAAACCCCCCGTCCCACTGTGACCTTTTTCAGTTTTAAATTTTAAAATATTTTTACAAATTTTACATATAGCTACTTGATTCTCTACGTCCCTATCAAAAAATGTCCATGCATCTGATTTTAATGGTCGTTTTGCTGGACCTCGTCTCATACTAGGGGGAATATGAGGTATTTCAGTTGAAGGTGCACTAGTGGGTGTGTTGTCATCAACATTAGTGGGTGTATCATCTAGATCATCGTCTAAATTAAAGTCTTCTTGAGTTCCAGAAAATAGTTCCTCGTCTAAATCTAATGGTATTGTAGGAAAATGTTGAGTATCAACAAAATCACCCTGTGTAGGAATAAGATGACTAGAAGAAGTACCCTTACCCTGGTTGTCGACCCTACTAGAAGAAGCACCCTTACCCTTAAACATACCTCTTAATCCTTTCATTTTAATTATGATAATAAATAATTAAAGACAATAAAATTAAGTGCGCTAAATGAAATAAACAGACAATAATAATTTAATGAAGGAACGAATGTACCAAACGCCGACGTAACGTCACGTGTAATCGAGAGGTTGAAAATTGAAACTTTGCTCGATGGAAGATCCTCAAGCTAGTTGCCAACTTCACTCCCAATTCCCAAATGAATAAATAAAATTGAATATTTAGTAAACAATGTAGACTTGTAGAGAGATATATTGAGAGATTAGAGAGATTGTAAGAAGATTTGTGAGAAAGATGAAGAGAAAAATGAGTTATTTATAGTTGAAAAATTGGGTTAAAGTGTAAATATAATAACTTATGGGTTAAAAATAAATATTAAGGGGTAGGGGGGAGGCCTAAAATGGCCGTTGGCCAACGATCAAAATCTAAAATGGTCATTGGTGCAACTGCCATATTTGCAAAGGGGGGACAAAGGGCGGGCTCGGGCTCGGGACGGGGTCGGGTCTGGCGGGACGAGACATTGCCCCGTCACGAGTTCGAGTCCCGCCACCATTTTTTTTTTTAGCCGAGTCGGGGCGGGACTGGGGCGGGGTAGGGACGGGGTCGGGCCGTCCCGGCCCACTGGCCACCCCTAGTCTAACCAGCACCCTATAGAACTTTCCTTTAAGTTTTGGTGGCACTTTTTTTATCGCACAAGACTCCGGATGCGAACCTCCATTTCATCCACCCTGTACCAATACGATGTGTGACATCGTTATCAATCTTTCAATTCCCTTGAATAATAGACCCTAGATAATTGAAGCTTTCTTTCTTTGGAATGACCTGAGTACCAAACATCACCTTCACGCTTGTCTCATGGTCGCTCCCATTACAGAATTTGCACTCCAAGTATTCTGTCTTGTCTGTCTCCAAACCTCCAGCTTAGCGTTCACTCCGCTGCGAGTCTCATCAATCAGGACTATGTCATCTGCGAATAGCATACATCATGACACCTCTCTTTGAATTTGTCGCGTCAGTCTATCCATCACCAAGACAAATAAGAATGGGCTAGGAGTTGATCCCTGGTGCAGTCACATCATCACTGAAAAGTGTTTCGAGTCTCCTTCTATTGTCTGTACCCTGGTCTTGGCTCCATCATACATATCCTGATCGCTCTAGTGTACGCCACAAGTACACCTCTAACCTCCAAACATCTCCATAGAACCTCTCTAGAGACTTTTTCGTATGTATTCTCAAGGTCGATGAAAACCATATGTAAGTCTATCTTGTACAAAGGAATTATTGTACTCTACCTCCATTTTTCGGGCATTCTTGCCGTCTTAAAAATGACATTAAACAACTCAGTCAGCCACTCCAAACCTGCCCTGTCTGCGCTCTTCCAAAATTCAACTGAGATCTCATCAGGTCAAGTCGCTCGTCCCTTGTGCATCCTGCGAATAACACCCTTAACCTCCTCAACCTTAATACTTCTACAATATCCAAAATTTCGGTACCTTTGTTTGCTCCAGATCTCTCAGCACAATGTCTTTATCTCCTTCTTCGTTCAAGAGTTTATGGAAGTAAGACTGTCACCTCTGTCTAATATGCGCGTCCTCCACCAGTACTTTGCCGTCTTCGTCCTTGATGCACCTCACGTGATCCAAGTCATGGGTCCTCCGTTATTTCCTTTTTGACCTGCTTTGACAATGGATGCATTTTCAAAATTTTCCAACTATATATGTATATATAGTGTGAAATGTTTTGTCTTGCTTTCTATAGTATGCTTTCGTTATTTCTTTTTTGACCTGCTTTGATATGCTTTCTATCTGAAACAACCTCTTTACCTCCCAATGTAGATGTAAGGTTTGCGTACACCCCACCCTCTCCAGACCCCACTTTGCCGAATTACACTGGGTATTATGTTGTTGTTGTTGTTCAGTGTGTGAAGAAGGCAGTGGTGTGCCTACATCCGTTAGCTAAAAACAATGTTATCAAAAGCGAAGAGGGCAAAAAAAACTCTTAAGGCCCTTTGAGGCTTTAAGCGGAAAGCGTAAATAAAGCGTGCACAAATGGAGAAGAAAAATAGAAGTATGTATGTGTAGTCCAAGATTAATAATCATAAGCAACAACAACAAACCCAGTGTGGTCCCACAAGTTGGGGTCTAGGGAGGGTATGATGTACTCAAACCTTACCTCTACCTTTTGTGAGGTAGAGATGTTTTCGATAGACCCTCAGCTCAGACGAAAATATTAATAATCATAAGCATGAATAACAAATACATGGACAAAGAAATTGATTTTCCTTACTATAAAATGAAATATCAATTATTTAGTGTCACATCTTCATGATTACGCTCATTGGCAAGAAAAGTATGTCTTAGAGCTTTGGTGACGACACTGAAGCGCTCATAAATGGAGGCGAAGCGCTCAACATATTGTTTTGCGTGTGCCTTTGACAACATTGGCTAAAAATTGGATCTGCCTGGCTTCTGTAGATGCTAAGATGCAAATTTTTTATTTATTTTTTATAATATTGTGAAACAGGAAAGGCTAATGTTCTTGGGGATGGAGTGCCTTGTGTGGAATCTTCTGTCTTCAAAAAGGTACATTCTTGTCACTTAGGATTCTGTTTTCCCTCATTTATTGTGTTTATTTGCAGTGAGATGTTGTTTATTGATATCCTTTATGGTGTGTTCGGTACGAATTGTGTTTGGTACGTAAGCAAAAAATATTATCCTATAATCATTTGTATATAATCTAGACAAATACTATGGGATGTGGGTTGGGGTGTAAGGGGGTGGGGTGGTGGGTATGGGGGTGAAGATGAGGTGTGGGGAGAACACAATCAATGTGGAATGCCACTTGTGGAACTTGTTTTCTCTACTTCCACTAGGGAAGTCATTTTCCTCATTTTTAAGGAACTTGTTTAGTTGTTTTCCTAGAGAAAGTATTTGGAAAATGTTTTCACCAACCGAATATGGGAAAACTGGAAAACATTTTCTGAAAAATGTTTTCCTCCATGTCGAACACACCCTATGAGTAGTTTCTGTTTGTATGTGCATTAAGCACTGTTATCTGAGGTTCTCTTACCTTAAAGGTGCTACTTAAGCTTACCAGACTTGAAAAAAGATGAGTTTGATATGAGATTGTAAGCCTGTTTCTAATTTCTCGATGCAGGACGAATCAAACTTACTTGCTTGGCGAAGATATTCGACTTCCATGCTGACTCCTGATTCCAGTGATGGTTCATTTCCTTCCGATCTACTAACCAAGAAACGTGTCTCAATTCCAGAGCGTGAGATAGGTATAAGGATTTAACATTTTCATTAACTGTCTAGGTCTTTCACTTATGCTAGAAGTTTTATTATTCATTGTTGTGTAGGCTGACCATTAATAGTTAAAACCTGTTTGCGAAATGCTTTATTTGGAAATGTTGGCTGTGTTTGAATACTTGGAACGGGACACACAATAACTATTACTATGCCTCGATCACAAGCATGGGATGGGATAGGACAGGGAAGAAAAAATGTATATTTTGTTGATAAGTGAAGGTATTGTATTGCCGAAAAGGGAAAAACTATGTAAAGAATAGGTAAATGGATACCTATTTAAAGAGAGTTCATTTTTATAAAAGCCATCCAATCATCCATACATGTCGGGTAAAGTTTTAGTTAGCCGGTTTTCACAATGTAAAGAATAGTATTTTTTGGAGTATCCGGCGCAGGTGCGACAACATTTTTGGAGTCTTTGCAACATAGCTTACAATGGGTACTCACCACGCCACCAGTGTCCCCGGAAACTAAATCTGGTCCCTGCCCCTACTTTAAATGGAACATCTTTTGCAACTCTTCCAACCTTTCAGGTGAACTTCCGTGGCATCACCTCCTTCATCCTGAACCTCTTCATCCATTTAGGCAACCAAACCTTGCTAAACACTCTCTAGTCTCTCGACCCAATCCCCCTCGTTTTACTGGTGAATGGTCTTGAGTGCACGATGTGATACTTTTTAATCCTCCTCTTCCCATAAAAGAGTTAATCATATTCTAAAAAGTATTCCCCAATTCTAGTAGAAAGTGAACTCCATTTCAACAAAAAGCAACTTCAAATTAATAATTCTTTCTATACTAAATGTACAAAATCTGTTTCTTCCTAAACTGCAAAAATTCTGAAATTACAGGAAAAGTGCCTTCAAATATGAAATTCTTAGACGACAACAACAACAACATACCCAGTGAAATCCCACTATGTGGGGTCTGGAGAGGGTAGAGTGTACGCAGATCTTACCTCTACCTTGGTAGGTAAAGCGGTTGTTTTCAAGAAACCCTCGGCTCAAGACAAAGCACACGCCTAAGCAAAGTAATACAAACAAAGTGAGTAAGTCATGAACGCGAATTCTGAAAGAGAAAAAGAAGCAATAAATAATGCAAGTAAATAAAACAAACAAAATACACATAGCACCATAAATCAAACGACAAGTGAATATAAGACAATATTGTGCCTACTAGTATGATAGGCTAAGCGAGCCTACAATAATAATGTTACAACTACCAATTTGTAAGTGTAGGCAGGATTACGCTGGGCTACCTACTACCCTTCTACCTTCCATAACCCCCTATCTAAGGTCATGTCCTCAATGAGTTGCACTTGCGCCATGTCCCGTCTAATCACCTCTCCCCAATACTTCTTTGGCCCACCTCTACTCCTCATGTACCCGTCCATAGCCAACCTCTCACACCTCCGCACTGGGGCATTTGTGTCTCTCCTATGCACGTGCCCGAACCATCTCAACCTCTCTTCCCGCATCTTATCCTCCACCGAGGCCACTCCCACTCTGTCTCATATATCATCATTTCTAATTTTGTATCTCCTTGTATGCCCACACATTCATCTTAGCATCCACATCTCCGCAATTCTCATCTTTTGGGTGTGCGAAGTCTTGACCGTCCAACACTCCGCCCCATACAATATAGTCGGTCTAACCACCACCCTATAGAACTTGTCTTTAAGTTTTGGTGTCACCTTTTTATCGCAAAAGACTCCCGATGCGAGCCTTCATTTCATCCACCCTGCCCCAATATGATGTGTGACATCATCATCGATCTCTCCATTCTCTTGGATAATAGACCCGAGGTACTTGAAGCTTTCTTTCTTCGGAATGACCTGAGTACCAAGCCTCACCTCCTCGCCTGTCTCAGGCTCGCTCCCGTTGCTGAACTTGCACTCCAAGTATTCTGTATTGGTCCTACTCAGCCTAAACCCTGTAAAACTCTAGAGTCTGTCTCCAAACCTCCAGCTTAGCGTTCACTCCGCTGCGAGTCTCATCAATCAGGACTATGTCGTCTGCGAATAACATACACCATGGCACCTCCCATTGGATTTGTCGCGTAAGTACATCCATCACCAAAGCAAATAAGAATGAACTAAGAGTTGATCCCTAGTGCAGCCCCATCATCACTGGAAAGTGTTCCGAGTCTCCTCCTACAGTCCGTACCCTGTTCTTGGCTCCATCATACATATCCTTGATCGCCCTAGTGTACTCCACATATACACGTCTAGCCTCCAAACATCTCCATAGAACCTCCCTAGGTACTTTGTCATATGCCTTTTCGAGGTCGATGAAAACCATATGTAAGTCTCTCTTTCTCTCCCTATACTGCTCTACCAACCTCCTAATAAGATGAATGACTTATGTGGTCGAACACCCCGGCATGAATCCAAACTGGTTCTCAGAGATAGACACGCCTCTTCTCACCCTCATCTCCACGACTTTTTTTCAAACTTTCATAGTGTGGCTTAGCAGCTTGATACCCCTATAGTTGTTGCAACTCTGGATATCACATTTGTTCTTGTACAAAAGAATCATTGTACTCCACCTCCATTCTTCGGGCATCCTCACCGTCTTAAAAATGATGTTAAACAACTCCGTCAGCCACTCCAAACCTGCCCTACCAGCGCTCTTCCAAAATTTAACTGAGATCTCATCAGGCTCGGTCGCTCGTCCCCTGCGCATCCTGCTAACACTACCCTGAACCTCCTCAATCTTAATGTTTTCACAATACCCAAAATCCTGGTACCTACCAGAGTGCTCCAGATCTCCTAGAACAATATCTCTATCTTCTTTTTCGTTTAAGAGTTTATGAAAGTAAGTCTGCCACCTCCGCCTAGTATGGGTGTCCTCCACCAGTACGTTGTCGTCCTCGTCCTTGATGCACCTCACGTGATCCAAGTCACGGACCTTCATCTCCCTCGCCTTGGTTAGTCTGTACAACTTCTTATCCCCACCTTTTTCCTTTAATTCCACATATAGACGTTCAAAAGCCGTTGTTTTCGTTGCCGTAACCGCAAGTTTTGCCTCTTTCCTCGCCATCTTATATAATTCCCTATTCGTCCATTTCTCCACTTCATCCTTACTTTCTACCAATTTCGCATACACCATTTTTTTCGCTTTCACCTTCTCTTGAACTTTAACATTCCACCACCAGTCCCCTCGATGCCCACCACGGCTACCCCGTGAGACCCCTAGCACTTCTCTAGCAACCTCCCAAACTGGCCGTCTTGTCCCATATACCGGTCGCATCCCCACTACTCCTCCAAGCCCCCTTGGCCATCAACCTCTCCCCATCTCCTTTGCACTGGCCATGGTCAAACTCACTCATTTGATTCTTAACATGTCATCCACAACCCTCCTCTTCTTCTCCATCTTGATCTCCAAATTCATTACCAAAAGCTTATGTCGGGTAATATCCTTTTCGGAATAACCTTGCAGCCTTTACAAAGATTTTTGTCAACCTTCCTAAGGAACAAAAAGTTTTATCTGAGTCTTAGCCACCGAACTACGGAAAGTCACCAAATGCTCCTCATTCTTCAGGAACCTCAAATTGGCTATCACCATCCTAAAAGCTCTAGCAAACTCCAAAAGTGAGACGCCTCCCCCGTTCCTGTCCCCAAGGCCAAAACCTCCATGCACGTCGTCATAACCCCCTGGAAGTGCCCCGGCATGTCCATTAAAATTTTCTCCTACAAATAACTTCTTAGTGGGTGGTATACCTCCTACCACTTCGTCCAAATCTTTCCAAAAACACCTATTCTCCTCCTCGTTCAAGCCCGCCTGCGGCGCATACGCACTAATAATGTTCATAGTACACCCTCCAACTACCAACTTAATCGTCATCATACTGTCATTGACCTCCTAACCTCTACCACCTGATCCCTTAGCTCGCTGTCTACCAAAATGCCTAGCCCATTCCTATACTTCGACCTACCCGAGAACCATAGCTTATACCTATCTACATTCTTAGCCTTGGGTTCTACCCATTTGGTCTCCTGGACACAGTCTATATTAATCCTCTTATGAAATTCTTAGACAAGGTTGTTAAATGTGGGAATTGCGAACTAATATTAACACTAAAAGATATAAAGCCTCAATCTGGTGACAATACATAAAGTAAATTACAATCCAAAAATCAGCACATTCTTCCAGCTTGCTTTTCCATGAGTGTTTTATGGTCTACATCTGGAAATGTAATATGTTTGTAAGCTTGAGAGCGTGCTACTAATCAATGCCGATCTGTCCCCTTTGTGAGAACCTTTTCTCCAACCTACTAACTTCTTCTCAAACCTTGAAGCACTGACGTCCAAACTGCAAGTAGGCAAAAATGTGTTCTGTCAAGTTACTTGGTCGATGTGCTTTGAGAGATCTAGGATAGGATAATAATATCTCTAACCCTATGCATATCCTGCTCACTAGGATAAGAATGCTCCTCCTAATCCAAAAGATTGGCAAGCATCTAAGAACAAGAGTTGGAACGAAATGGCAATAGCATTATATAGATCAATTATCTCTTAATTGCAATGAGTGTTAATGGGTGACCATATTGAGTGCATGATCATCATATTCGTCCAGTATTATTTTCATGAGCCTCCCACAGTTTTTACAGAAGCTTAAAGTAGAATGTTATTGGATATCACTTCTTGCATAAAAGATATCGTTGGCTTCAATAGCATATTTTTGGGAAGTTCCACTTTTCCTCATTAGCTTTCTGGAAAATGAGGCTTGTGTATTTTTAAATATTTGGCACAAAAGCAACTGTGCGTCAATCCCAAGCATGATAGGATCGGCTATTTGGCACAAAAAGATTATATAGTATTGATCAATGGAATTGTAGTTCCTCCTATTGCCATGACTAACTTAGAAGCCGAAGGAATTTCATGAAAACAAAGTTAATTATCATGCTTCATGGAAACGTGTTTTCTTGATTGCTACATTGGTTTAAGCAACAAGAAGTAATAGTTAAAACTGTTTGTTGCTTTCTTAGCGTTTCACCAACTATGAGGGAACACTTTCTAGGTCATCATACATTGTCCTTTGTAAGGATGATCACCTCAAATTGACAGTACAAAAGAGAGTTGGTCTAATTTTGTCTCCGTATAATTTCCTGCCTCATTTACACCGAAAAATTATTCAAAATAGATGATTCTATATTGTTGGACTTTGTGTAGCTATCTTGTTGATTACTGTATGTGGCAGGGCTCTGTCAGGACCTGGTCATTCCAGTAACAGACTTTCTTAATGAAGACAAGGGCTTTATGTGTTTGGCTGGTGATGTTTTTGATGTGCCAATCAGGAAAGATATTATTCATCGGGTTGTGAGATGGCAGCTTGCAAAACGGCAGCAGGTGTGTGCGCGGTTCTTTTGAATCCCAAATTTTAAGTTGTAGACAGCATACATATTGGCAAGCTACTCCTTTTTTACTCTGTGTTTCTCGTGCTTAAGAGCATTTATCATTTTCCATTTTTCATCTTTTCTGTCATTCCTTGTCTTTGCGGTAAGAAAATGTCGCCTAAGCTGAAAGGTAAGTTCTACAGAGTTGTGGTTAGACCAACACTGTTGTATGGGACAGAGTGTTGGCCAGTCAAGAACGTCCATGTCCAGAAGGTGAAAGTAGCGGAGATGCGGATGCTCAGATGGATGTGCGGTCATACTAGGAGAGATATGATCAGGAATGATGATATACGGGACAAGGTCGGAGTGGCCCCTGTGGAGGACAAGATGAGGGAAGCGAGACTGAGATGGTTTAGGCATTGAAGAGGAGGTGTGAGGATGCGTCAGTCAGGAGGCGTGAGAGATTGACGGTTGTAGGAGTTAGGAGAGGTAGAGGTAGGCCCGAAGAAGAACTGGGGGAGGTGATTAGACATGATATGGCTCTACTCCAGTTGACTGGGGACATGACCTTAGATAGGAAGATTTGGCGGTCGAGTTTTAGGATAGAACGTTAGTAGGTATTCAAGTTTTATCGTGTTGTGTGTGAGGGGGGTTAGCCTTTCCATCTCCTCTTCTCCTTTTCTTAGACGTATTATTTTGGTATCGCGTCGTTCATTATCTTTATGTGTGTATTACTATGTTGTACCATTTGTTTTGTAGCTTGATATTTTGCTGCCTTATTTTTCCTACAACCCTGTAATGATTACGTTTCTTTTGAGCCGAGGGTCTATCGGAAACAGCTACTCTATTCCACAAAGGTAGAGGCCCTCCCCCGACCCCACTTGTGGGATTACACTGGGTATGTTGTTGTTGTCATTCCTTCTCTGGGAAATGAAGAGATTTAAAGGGGAAAAAGAATCAGAATGAACATTTTGAGGCATATGAAGACCAACTATCTTTTTGTGATATTGCAGACAAAGAAAGTTGCCTTGACAAAGAAAAATGTTGTAGACAAAAAATGATCTACTGTGGATCATTTAAATCAATCAGGGACTCCCATTCTCCTACCTGCTTTCTGCATTTATGCTTGTTCCCTTGATTCTACCATTTCTTCATAAATTATAGTTACTTGCCAAGGCTGTAGAGGATTCAATAGGTATTATAGACCTACTCTTGGTGAACTGCAGGGAACTCATTCAACTAAAACTATTAGTGAAGTTAGTGGAACTGGTAGAAAACCGTGGAATCAGAAGGGCACAGGACGAGCGAGGCATGGAACACTACGTGGTCCTCAGGTCACATTATCTTGAATTCATTTCGATTTATGATTTATTTGATATCGCTTCAGAAAAATTATAATGTGTTTTCATGATCAATGCAGTTTCGAGGTGGTGCCGTTATGCACGGTCCAAAACCACGAAGTCATGCAATCAAACTGAACAAGAAGGTTCGGCGGCTAGGATTGAAGATCGCACTATCAGCTCGTGCAGCTGAAGGGAAGGCAAGCAACATCCCCCTTCCATGCACACAATCTTTTGTTTGGGAACTTTTCCCCAAACGAACCTCAGAACTAAAAGAAAGCAAAAGAAAATAGAAACTCAAAGAGTAAATGATGAGTCGCTGAGATGTTTTTATCGATCGGTTTCAAATACTTTCTTTTTTATTTTGGAGTTTTGAAACAAACAGCCAAGTGAGATGTCAAGCTTCACTTTCTCTTGGAATTCTCTTTCTTTTGGCTATTCGAAAATACATTTAATAGAAATAATTGTTTACTTGTTTTAAGCTATTAATTTTCACCAAATTGAAATCAACCAAAATATATTGATAAGTGAAAGCATATTTGGAACAATGAATTATAATTTCATGTGACCTCTTCACAAGTTGAGGGAGAGTTAGTCAGTTTAATCATTAACCTTGATAAGCTTCCAGAATTAACCAGCTTTGGATACGAGTGGCATTTTGGTTTATTTGTGTTGTTGTGTAACTCCTGCTTTCCTTCTTAGCAAATGATTTGAACTTTTCTTCTTTTGTGTTACTTCATTGATTTAGTTATCTCAATTGCACTGCATGCAGCTTATGGTTTTTGAGGATTTGGAGCTTTCTTCGCACAAGACAAAAAACATAGTGAACTATTTCAACCAATTGGAGAATACCAAGAAACTTCTGCTGGTGGACGGTGGCCCAATCAGTGAAAAGCTAAAGTTGGCTACTCAGAATGTACATTATGTCAATGTGTTGCCTTCAATTGTAAGTTTTCAATTATATTAGCATCAGTTTCACAGTGTGCATTTAAGTGTTTCCTCGATGACGTTTGGGCTTTACTATATGGTTATCGCATTATTTTGCTCGGAATGCTATTTTGCGCTTCTTTATTATTTGCTATGCCTTTTTACTTCTGTAGTCTTTTCCATACTACCTTGTTGTGTGTTACTCGAGCCGAGGGTCTTCTGGAAACAGCCTCTCTACCTCCATGAGGTAGGGGTAAGGTTTGCGTACACTCTACCCTCCCCAGACCCCACTTGTGGGAATACATTGGGTATGTTGTTTTTGTTGTTGTTACATGAGGATCCAGTTCATGGGAGTTCTGTTACGATGACTTCCATAACATTCTTGATTTTGGAATGCATGATTTGCTTTTGCCGCAGCATTCCTCAAGTCACCAGCCTTTTATGCATGTGATCCGATTGGTTATTATAGGGGAAAGCTACAATATTTATTTGAGTTCATCACTAAAGCATCAAACTTCTTACATGTGCATTACCTGAGATTTTTGCATGCTCTTTTACCGTAACTCTTCCTAACCCAACAATTCCCCCGCACAAGTGAAGAAGTTAAATAAATTGACTGGATAAAGCTGATCCTTTTATCTTCTTTGTTCCATGCCAGGGTCTAAATGTCTACAGTATTTTGCTACATGACACATTAGTCATGTCCCGTGATGCGGTGAATAAGATAGTAGAGAGGATGCACACTCCAATCAATCGCTAAGGGAGCATCTGAGGTTGAAAGGGAATGAATCTTGTTAGTTTGTGTTAGAAGATAAAGCATAGAAGATATTTCTTGTATTGTTTTTTGTTAAGTTTTAAAATCGTAGGGCTGGTTGGTTTTCTTGTCGTCGTCTGTTATTTTCCTTGAAAGTACAATCCCACATTTTGCATTGCATCATGCAAGTAATTGAGGTACTACTTGAAATTCACATAACATATTTTCTGGTTTATGAGAACATTACACTGCCTTGTAATGCACTTGAATAATCCGTGACATAGAATTCTTGATCTTTCCTTTAGTACCACTAATTCTTCATGTATAGATTTTCTTCTGGAAACATAAATTGTATATGAGCTAGTCCTGATCCTTGAGCAGGGACCACTATTCTTGGATAGGCTTAAGCATTTCAACTCCCCAGGAAGAGCAGGTGGTATGTCAAAACCATTGAATTATTCCATTAGTGATCCTCTGATCATTCTCTCTTACCATTGGTGTTAAAATGTTATTACTTATGTAGAATTTTGTGTTTATACTTTATACATGACCGAACAAGATAGAGGATGAATATATGTCTTAGTATCCATGGTTTCACATAGTTAACAAGGAAAGGAAATTACACTCAGTGACCATGAAAATGGGTGGTATCAAACTTTTGGCCACCGCATGTCCAAAAGGCAAAACTTGTTGGCCTTGAAGTTTTGGCCATGGGGCAAGTGGTGTTAAAAGTTCAAGATTACCAACTTCCAAGGCCATTCTTGTAAATTACCCACAAGGAACATGGAAGTTCAATTTGGCAACAGTGACCAGAAGGTCAATAAGAATCAAAAGCTAACATATTTTTCTACCTATGCCAGGAGGGAATACTTGAATCTTGCATTAGATTATTGTATTACACAAACAAAATTGAAAAAAATAACTTTTTATTTATGAATGAGAGTTGAAATCAATTTTTCTTAAGTTTGCCTTGAACGAATGAATATTCTTATATTAACCTAAAAATATATTGCCTTTATGAAGAAGATGCTGGGGCGGGTGCTAGTAGGGGTGAACGGGTCCGGGTACCCTAACATTTTTGAACTATCCGGACCCTACCCGGTAAAAGATCGATTCCTAAATTTACTATCCGGAATCTACCCGTAGCAATCATTACTCGGAACCTACCTGGACCCGCAGGGTCCGGGTAGGTTCCCGGATACCCTGTAAATAAAAAACACAAATTAAGCAACAATTTTTAAGCCTATGAGAATAAAAAAGAGTTCTAAAATAATTTTATCAAGTAGTTTTTTAGCCTGCAATCGGAGTTTTTAGTACCCTTATAAGAAGTTTTAGAAAACTTATTCATTGTAGAAAAGCTAATTCTGTAACCAAAACCTAAAATTGCAAGCCAAATTTGACACTCAATTAATTGAACGTGTTGGTTTCAAAATAAATTTGAAAATATCTGAATTAAACTTATTTTCGTGTTCATAAGCTCTTCGATATAAAAGAAAAGCTTTTTTATACTAATAAATCCCTAAATTTCATCTTCACAACTACAAAAATATACACAAATTTTAAAAATAGATTTACATTTCAAATAAAAAGGTAATACAAATTGAAGATGAGTATCGCATGAAATAGAACAGAAGCATATGATATTAAAAAGAAATTGAAGAGTTAGATATGAACTCATATGCATTTTAGGAATGACGTGAACACAACCAAGGGAGAGAAAGAGGCAAAGGTGAAGCTTCAATGACGACAACGATGAAGTACTTGAGAGAAAGCTTCAACAACGACGACGATGAAGCTCGGTGGTGTAGCTAAAACGTCATTGTTATTGAGAGAGTTTTGAGTGTTTTCTCTTAGGGCACAAAGAACAATCTAGAATAAAGGATTGAAAAAACTAAAATATTTACGTCTTGGGGTGGGGAAAATCAATATGCAGACGTGCAATAAATAATTTTGGAGAAAGTTAAAAGTGGTCCAAATGTTTCTAATAAAAGTAAAAATATTTAATATTTTATAGGTTTCGGGTATCGGTTTCGGGTCCGGGTACTCTGTCTCTATTTGCCGGAACCGGAACCGGATCCGACATTGATCGGTTCCTAATTTTACTACCCAGACCCTACCCGTTATTATAATATATCTACCCAAAATCTATCTGTTAGTGTCGATTCCGATCAGGTATCTGAATACCCTGTACCCGTGCTCACCCCTAGGTGCTAGCTCTTTGACAAAACTAATGAAGTCTTATCGATCCCAATCTTCTGGCAGCTAAAGTATATCCAGGGAATTGATCCTAAATTAAAAGAGCCTTGGATTAACTTGAGTAATAAATGAGGGACCATTTCAAATTCTTAGTTGTTTCCATCAATGTCCCATCTTCCAAGCAAAAGTCACAGTTGTTTCTCCCTAGCCTAAGAGAGTCACTGCAACGCCCAGCTTTTGCGTGTAAAGGAGGTGGAAAGACTAGTAAAAGGGTGAAAAACCATGCAATTATCTTCTCTTCAATAAAGTCCTCCAAACCCACACCAACACCCAATGGGAATATTGACAGAGTCCATGATTTTTATTAAAGGGCCTTAAAATATAAAGAATCAATCAAAAAAAGTAAAGAGATTCTTATTAAGAGGTGTCAAAATATACTATAGTATAATTTTTCAAGAGAAAATACATAAAATTTCCCTTAAACTTGTTCACAAAATTTATTTTAGCACTTTAACTTTGAGCGTTTAAATACCCTCCTACTTTTATCGGTAGTGTATCAAATATACTACTAAGAGATGACAGGGCAAAGCAAGTGCACTCACCTTCTTAGAAGCGAGTGAGAAGAGAAAAAATATTTTTAAAGCTGGTAGAATCATACACATACCATTTTTTAATGGCTAATATATATATATATATAATGCGAATTTTCTTATTTTGAGACATGAAATTTGTGGGTTCCTCTATTCTTTGAACTTTTTAATTTTCTTCTCTTTATTTCATTGTCTTCTCCAATTACCTTCTTCTCCATTATCACAACCTCATCTCCATTTACACTTCATTGCCATTTTAGAGGAGAAGAGTTTTAAGGAAGAAAAGAAGAAAGAGTAATGGAGTTTTACACTACTCCATTTACACTTCATTGCAATTTTTGAGTTCTGCTAAGGGTGGCCAGTAGGCCGAGGCGGGGCCGGCCGGGACCAATCCCGGTGGAACAGGGATGGTCGGGATGCGGGCTCCGGCGGGCCTGGCGGGTCGGGATTGGCGGGATGGGAAGAGGTCCGTCCCGTCCCGCTGGAAGGGGCCGAAATTTGGTGGGACGGGAAGGGTCGGGTCGCAGGATTCGGGGATTTTTTTTTTTAAATCCAACATTGAAATTGACATTCACACCTACATTACCACGAAATTTCGACATTGAAAGCTATTGTATATCGACAGATCTTTTCTAAAGAAAAGGAAAAATTAGAAATCGATTTGAGGGAAAACACAAATTGATTGGAAAAACTGACGTTTTCCTAAAAATTGGCAGCGCCAAACCGCCTTGCGTCCGTTTAACCGGCCAAGTCTCTAAAAAAATACGCAAAATAAAAAATATCGGGTAAAAGGGACATCCGAGCGCAAAGTTATGACCATTTAAAGTTGCATCAATTTACAACTACTTTCTCTTCCTACATTTTATGTCAATGCTTCCATGATATGTTAATTAAGTTCATATCGGATTCGACTTCCATAAAAGCTTCATAGATTGGCTTCAATTTAGCCACTCAAAGACAAATATACCATTAAATGTCAATAAGGCTTCATAAATTGACGTTCATAACACATCTCATGTTGCTACTTTATTTGTTCATTATATGATTATTGCATGGTGTTCTGTAAACAATTCTTACATGCTATTCAAGTTTTTCGAGTCCTCGTAAGCTCTACGAATAATTATCTACATTATATAAATGATAGCAATACTGGACAAAACAATTTAACTCAAAAGAATTGACAAGTTCACTATTCACAATTTACAGCTTCTGAGATGGTAGAAGATTTGTGAGAAAAATGAAGAGAAAATGAAGTATTTATATATATACTAACTTAGGGGTTAAAAATAAATATTAAGGGGGTAGAGAGGGTTTATGGGGGGAGGGCAAAAATACTAAGGGGGAGGGGGATCGGGGCGGGGTCGGGGCCGGGGCCAGGCGGGACAAGCCCAAGTCCCGTCCCGGTTCATCCCGACACCGTCAATTTTTTTTTGTAGGGAGATCGGGGCAGGATCGGGCCGACCCGTCCCACTGCCACCCTTAGTTCTGCTACAAGCATTTCTTGGCTTTTGTGCTTAACCCCTTTATAAATGAGTTAGATTTTATGTGTCTGATCTATAATTTTGTGCAAAAAAGTTCAGATCTCATACACGGAGAAATCGAGAGTTCCAGTGAAGGTATAAAATTAAACATTAATGTTGTGCAAAAAAGCTCAAATCTCATAAATGGGAAATCGTTAAAGCCAAAGAAATAAAGAAGAAAAGAGTTTAAAACAGAAAAAGAACAACAAAAGAAACAGAGCAACAAATATCTAGACAAAAAAGGTCAGATTTCATATAATGGAGAGAAAGATTGGAAATGACAGAAGTGGATTTGCTAAGAACGTAGGAGATGAAGGTTGAAAAGATTTAAAAATTTTGAATTGTGACTTATAAAAAAGAAAAAGAAAAAGAAAAAGAAAAAAGATTTAATTTTATTAATTGTATGAACTTAGATCAATCAATAATGATATTTCTATACATAAGAAATTATTCGGTCTAATTAATTTGTCCATTTAGATTTATCTAAGTGGAATAATAAGAGCAGGAAGTGTTGGGTTACAATGATGCAGGAAACGAAAATATATAACTGCTAAGTATTACAAGCAACTGAAATTACAAGTAACTTGAACAATAAACTGGAATTACAAGAAACTAGAATTGCAATAAACTTGGTATGCTGAGTCGAGTGTTTGCACTCTGTCTTTAAGACAATATTGCCCCGTATGTATCCTTTCTACGTAATTCACCAAAATAAATGGTGAATTTGATGTGCAACGGATGGCATTTAGGAAGATTAATTCAGCCAAAATAAATGGCTGAATTGAGTGCTAGTTGACGTTCCAGAAGCCACAAAGTTCTCTGCCGAATTTGACTTTCTTGAAACTTCAGGGACCAAACTGTACATATAGCAAAGTTCTCTGCCGAATTTGACTTTCTGGAAACTTCAGGGACCAAACTGTACATATAAAAGAATTCTGGTCCAAAAAGATAATATCAGAAGAAGCACAACCCACAACCCGTGTTCCGTGGCCCGGACGGGACGGGCGGCGGCGGCGCACGTGTGTGGACTTTTCTCGAACCGAAGCACATCTAGGCCCTCCCTCCTTTAAACACATGGGATACCCCTTGGGGTCCCAAACCCCAAGCCAACCTTGAGACTTATAAACAAAACAATTCTTTCTTCCCCCACCGATGAGGGAGAATTGATCTCAATACCACACTTTTCCATACTTCAAACACCTCACTTCGTGGATCAATATCTCTTTCATTTCTCAACGAAATTTGACGATCCTTGACCCTACGGTCATCTACTTACTTAGTAGATTATGCACGTGTGAAAAATCGGATTCTCCAACATGCGGAACTCTAGTGTTTAAGCCGTTAAAGTTGGTCGGACGCAACTCCCGCGAAAGGCAAATTTCCAACAGGAAGCACACCAGCAGCGTGCGTTGCGTGATTCTATTGTATTTTTTGTTCTTGATTGGGTGGACAGTTGACCGGAAGATAACTTCGATTTGCCCCACCAACAGACGGGCGACGTGCTTATCTTGTGTGACAACACTACAGAGCGTGAGTTAGGGCCTAAGACCAGATCGAAAGGCGTAGTCGATGGACAACATATGAATATTCCTGTAATGCCCCTTGTTGGTCCCGAGGGACGGAGGAGGCTATGTTAGCCGAAATATGGTTATCGGTTCTAATGAAAATAGAAAAATGAGTAAAAATTGAAAATTTAATTGATTGTTGACGTGGCGCTGGCGTGACGGAGAGTGTCTACACAACCATTGTAAGATTGATTAGGGCAACGTAAGATTGAGTTTAATTCACGTATAAGTTATTTAGGGGGGTAAATAATTACAAGTAAAGTTTAATTGATAAAGTATGTTTTCAATGTAAGTTTAGGGGTGAAAAAATATATTTTCTCATTTTTCAATAAAGAGTTGATCAATTTGACACCTTTTAGACAAAGGTGACTTCGCCATGGAATATTAAAATCTACTCCCTCCGTTCACTTTTACTTGGTCACTATAGACTCTGCACATATTTTAATAAACAATAAGTGAAGTATATATTTTACCATGATATCCATATTAATTAGTGTATAGTTTTAATGGATTTGAAAAATAATTTAAAATGAGTAATTAATGCTAAGGATAAAACAAGAAAAATAATTTTTTAAATATATAAAAATGCACAAGTAAAAGTGAAAGTCTATTTTTAATACAGTGAACAAGTAAGATTAACGGAGGGAGTATCTTTCCCAAAATAAGTAAATAAGGGAATAATTAAGAGATAAAAGAGTAAGAATGTCATGATCCCTTGGATGCTTTCACTTTTTTCTACATGATTGATTTTTTCTTCCTTCTTTCCATTCATAAGTTTATGTTTTTTTTTTCCAATTTCTTTTTTCTAGTCTTCTATTTGGTTTTCTCTTCCTGGCCTAACAAGAAAGTGAAAGGCAAGATAAACGAATTAGCTCTCGACCTCTCGTACTCCTTTACATTATCTTAGAGGAAAACTCATTGCTTTAACAATTGATACTCATGGGGTATCATATATATGACGCACCCGCTGACCGAGGGCAGGGTGATGAGTATGGTTAAGCAGGACCGGTAGGCTTTTAAGAAGCAAGTTTTTGATGCACATGACATCTTAGAATAATGTCATATCGGAATGAAAGAGGAAAATGAACTTTATAAGCCATATATAACTCAAGTTCACATTGTATGTGCGCTTTTGAGACTCTTGTGGCGTAGCTTAAAAGACAAGTTTATGCATGCTTAGACCTAAAGCGGACAATACGTGTCATGAATTTGGATCAATAACAATAAATATATAGAAAGTTTACCTTGTTCTCGTGTGTTCTTGCTAATAGTTGATCATACAATTTAATATGTTATATAGCAAAATTAATATAAACAATCAATATTTTACGTACTTTACCTAAAACTGAATCCGGTTAATAGAAGTATGCACGTATATATGGGTGGATTTCTACATAAGAAGGGTTTAGGGACTATAAGTTATCTAGGTCGATGATTTCAACTGAAATATTCGATGGTAATAATATAGATATAATGGAGCTAATGGAATCATCATCATATTTGTCACTCCCTCCATTTAAAAACGATTGACACTTTTCGTTTTTCGATAGTCAACTCTTCTTAGTTTTGATCGTGTGTTAGAATATAGAATCTTTAATTTTTTTGAAATAAAATTTACATATTTTAAAACTACGTAAAAAGTATTATAAGTCACTATAATTAATAATTTAAAATATTTAAAATACATTTGAAAAATTACGGTCAAAGAACAACTCGTTTGACTCTAAAAAAAATGAAAAGTATCATCTTTTTGGAACAGAAGATGTAATTACTGTAATTAGTATTGAAAGAATAGTCCCTTGATTATTTTCATTAATGAAAAGTATATATACAATTTACAATTTTCATAATATGGAAAATCATATTCCTATTCTACTCCCAAAATCATATTCTAGTTGTATAAGAATCCTACAATTATGGTAAGTGTACAATGCTAATTATATACAAATAATACAAAAAATGTGTTACCAAAATAGGGATATACACGGCTGTGTATACCGTGTATATCACGGTCTTCCACTTGTGATGGGTTTCCTTGATATACACGGTATACAAAAGGTATTGTATACAGTGTATATCCTTGTATATTTTCACACCCCCGCAGTCATAGCGGGCTGTCTTCGTACGCTGAGACTGTCCCTAAAATATTCAAATAGGACTGATGGAAGACCCGTAGTGAAGATGTCTGCAATTTGATACCTGGAAGGAACATGTAAGACGCGTACTTGTCCACGAGCTACCTTTTCGCAAACAAAATGGATATCTATCTCAATATGTTTAGTGCGCTGGTGTTGAATCGGATTTTCAGAAAGATATACGGCACTAATATTATCATAATATACCAAGGTAGACTTTTGAATGGGAAAGTGAAGCTCCAAGAGAAGATTACGTAACCAACATGATTCAGAGACCACATTGGCCACCCCTCGATACTCGGCCTCTGCACTGGAGCGTGATATAGTAGCCTGTCGTTTGGCAGACCATGAGACCAAGTTATCACCAAGAAACATGCAATAACCAGACGTGGAGCGTCTGATATCTGGACAGCCACCCCAATCAGCATTGGTATACGAGACAAGTGTAGAGGTCGATGATGGATATAAATGCAAGTCATAGTCAAGTGTCCCCTCGATGTATCGTATAATGCGTTTGAGTTCATTCATGTGCTCCAACCGAAGATCATGCATAAACAAACACACCTGATGTACGACATACGTAATATCCGGTCTCGTGAACGTAAGATACTTAAGAGCTCCAGCAAGACTGTGATAGTGAGTGGGATCCTCGTAAGGTGAGCCAGCCGCATCACCCAGCTTGGGCTTAGTATCAACTAGAGTGAAAGTAGACTTACACGAGGACATACCAGCCCTTTCAATTATCTCAGTGGCATACTTCCGTTGTGATAAGAATAATCCACATGCATGACAAGAGACAACAATCCCCAAAAAGTAACTCAAGGGCCTCAAGTCTTTCATAGCAAACTCAGAACTGAGCATGGTCATGATAGACTTGCGCAAAGCATCAGTAGAAGCAGTCAAGATAATATCATCCACATATAATAGAGTATAGCCAGGGAAGTACCACGGCGATATATGAATAATGAATTATCAGACATGCTGTGAGAAAATCCAATAGACGAAACATAGTCTGCAAATCTCTTATACCAAGCCCGTGGGGCCTGCTTAAGCCCATACAAGGACTTCTTCAATAAACAGACACGATGAGGATATTTGGGGTCTCGAAAGCCCAAGGGTTGATGCATGTAAACGGTCTCCTTAAGATCACCATGTAAGAAAACATTCTTCACATCTAACTGATGAATGGGTCATGCCTTTGAAAGAGCCAGATTGAGAACAATATGAATGGTAGCCGGTTTGACCACTGGACTAAATGTCTCACCACAATCCACGCCAACTTGTTGAGTTTTACCATCACATACAAGTCGAGCCTTATGCTCATAAAAGAGTCACCAGAATTATCTTTATGAGTAAAATCCACACAGACCGAATAATATTAACACCAGAAGGACGGGGGACCAACTCCCATGTCTTATTTTCAATAAGAACATTATATTCATCGTTCATAGCCAATTTCTAATTCGGGTCATTTAAGGCAAACACTGGGTTACGTGGTAGAGGGGATTTAGAGATATTAGAATTGAGATTAAAATGTCGTTTTGGTTTTAAAATGCCCCTTTGACTACGAGTAACTAGCCCTTAACTCGAGGAGGAAGCGGGTGGATTTTGGGCAGTGGGTGGGCTGGTGACGGATTGGACAACAAGTAGTGGACCTGCTGGCCCAACGACGGGAACCGAAACTGGAATGGAGACTGGGGCAGTGGGCTAGACCACTGGAACAATACCGAGATCGGTATTGGGCCGAGTGTCTGGCCCACTGGGTAGATTCGACAGAACAGCAGGGTCAGCGGGTAGTGGGCCCGCTGACGGATTTTGGGTGCGAGACACATCCGATAAATAGTGGATAATATACGGGTTGACCTCGTCATCCAAAAAATTATACGAACTAGGCCTGAAACTACTCACTTTAGCAAACGGAAATTGGGTTTCATAAAAAATAATATTGCAACTAATTATGATTTTACTAGATTAGAAATCAAAACACTTGTAACCACGATGATTAAATGGATAACCCAAAAACACACAAGGGGTAGAACAAGCTTGAAGTTTGTTAATAGTAGTTGATGGAAATAGTGGATAACACAAGCACTCAAAGACCCTAAGATGTGAATACGAATGATCATTATTATAGAGGATTTTAAGAGGGGATGAATATGTCAATCCTATGGTAGGAAGTATGTTAAGGAGAAAAGTAGTCAGTTGTATAGCATGATGCCAAAAGGAAGGGAGTACGGAAACATGGACCAATAAAGTGCGGACAATAATATTAATGGTACGAATTTTGAGTTCGGCTTTCCCATTTTGTGAGGACGTATGAGGACAAAAGAAACAAAAATTTATGTCATTAGTATCACAAAAATCCCGAAACACCCCATTATCATATTCTCTGCCATTATCACATTGAATATTTTTATTTCTCGTTCGAATTGGGTACGGATGAATGCTTTTTAAGAATGTGGAAAAAACTTGAGATTTTTTCGCTAATGGAAAGGTCCATAAAAAATTAGAATAATCATCCAAAAATATAACATAATAACGATGTTCCACATAACTGAGAACGGAAGAAGTCCATAAATCGCTATGAATAATATCAAAAGGCATCAAAGTACGAGACGTAGAGGCTACAAATGGTAATCTAACATGTTTTCCTAAAGGACAGGAATGACAACTTGGAGTACTATGTGTACCCTTACAAGATATAAAATTATTTTTATGTAAAGAAGAAAATAATAGATGACCCAGGGTGACCCAAACGTGCATGCCACAAGAAAGGAGCTAGAGCTGCAAATGTCGATGGCATGGCTGGACTCGAGAAACTTGAGGTAGGCGTGAGTGGATAAAGATATCCCCTACTATTGCATCTCATGAGAAGTATCCCCGTTTTGAAATCCTTCATAGAAAATCCAAAAGGATCAAAATTAACAGAAACCCAATTATCATTGGTGAATTTACGGACAAACACCAAATTTTTAATTAAGTTCGGGGCACGAAGGGTATTTTTTAAGACAAGAGGTGGATGTGGGGAGACAAAGTTGTAGTACTGTAACCATGAATTTGAATAGTATTGCCATTACCAACAATAATGTCAGGATTTTTGCTCAAATTAGAATAAGACGAGAGAGTACCTTGGTCGGACGTCATGTAAGAGGTGGCGCCAGTGTCCATGTACCAATTCGGGTCTGGAGGATTCAATCCAAGCGTATGCATTGCGGTATCAATATCTGTCGGAGTTGGTGTGGCCCCCACTGTATTGAATGACTGTTGGGGTCGAGGCCCAAGTACACTGGACTGCTGACCCGAGAGATTGGGCTTGTGAGGAGGCCGGACCGAGGCCCAAGGCTGCTGAAAATAGGGGGGAGGGCAGTAGGCCGGATTGGGCCACTGGTCCAGGCCCACTGTCAGGGAGCCCAAGGCTGAGACTAGGCCAGTTGGGCCCCAGAACCCCGAGGCCCACCCCCGTCGTTGTTATTGTTCCTGCCGGTGGCGCCACTGTTCCGGCCACCGCGATTCTTGGTATTATTTTTACCGTTTTAACCCTTTTTGCCGCCACCATTGTTGCGATTTTGGCCCGAATTGTCAACAAACCCGTTAGAGTTATCGGACGAAGTCATTATCGCCACGGAACTGGCGCCAGTAGCCTCCTTTTTTGCCAAGCCGGCTTCTTCTAACGTGAGCATTGAGCGGGCTTGATAAAAAGGGGGAATCAGATTACTTTGACGGAGGAGAGTTCCAACCCCATTATAGGCCTCAGAAAGGATGACAACCATTTGTAGAACAAGATGATTATTGGTAACAGATGCCCAACATTACGGAGTTGGTCCGCCAACTCCTTGAGATGTTTACAATAAACTGAAACATTCGGTAAATCTTCCATGTTGACTTGGGAAAATTCCTGCTCAAGGGTGACAACGCGGGAATGTTGGTTATCCTGGAATATATCACGCAATCTATTCCATGTAGCCATAGCCGTAGTATCCGGCTCAATAATCGTCCGTAAAAAGTTGGTAGAAATAGTGGAATAAATCCACTGAAGGATGGTAGCATCAAGAGTAATCCATAACTAAGGATCCTCCGCGGGAGTAGGGGTAGCGGGAGGAATTTTGTGATGGAGAACTTGATGTGAGATGTCGTGAATTTTGAACAACTCCGCCCACGTCGCGTATTGGACGTTTTCCATCTTAAGAACAATATGGATGTGGTTCTTGATGTTGAAAATAGTAAGAGCAGGATGAAATAATTTCTTTGACGTAGACATAACGAAAGAACAATAGGTGATTTGAGGGATTTGGAAGAAAATTTAGGAAGAGAGGAGCAAGAACTCGGCACAGAACCTGTGGAGTGGTTCGGAGCTCTAGAAAACCGAGACAAGCAGAAGCTTTGGAGAAGGAGGTATGTGAAATTTAGACTTCTGATACCATGAAAGGAATAATCCATTGATTATTTTTATTAATAAAAGAGTATATATACAATTCACAATTTCCATAATATGGAAAATCCTATTCCTATTCTACTCCCAAAACCCTATTCTAGTTATACAAGAATCTTACAATTATGGTAAGTGTACAATGCTAATTATATACAAATATACAAATAATATGTTACCAAAATAGGGATATATACGGCTGTGTATACTGTGTATATCACGATCTCCCACTTGTGATGAGTTTCCGTGATATACATGGTATACACAAGGTATTGTATACCGTGTATATCCTGTATATTTTCAAGTATCTTTCAAGCGGCTATTGGCTATTACGCAATAGTTGTGCAAGTACAGCATCATCACCCTTTTTACCCAACCACACAACTCATTTAGCTTTTGCCTTTCTAAATATGCTAAGTAACTTTTTTGTGTAAGGAGTGTCCGTCTATTATCGTTAACACAATTTATTTTTAAGTTTGTGTCTGAGCCTCTGAGGTTGTAAAGGTTCTAAGGTTTTACTTAATATGTCACATTAATATTTTTTGTATTATTTTCATATCTACTAAAAGAAATTCGATTGTTACAGGCCCACGATACCAACAACAATTGTGAAAAATACGTTACACTAAATAAATCCAATTTTAAAAAGGTAGAAAATCTTGATAAATGTTGAACGAATCTTCAAATTGTGTATCCCTCCTGACGTTGCCTATTTTTTTAAGTGGATAATCAGCATGAAGCACAAGTTTCCAAAATATGATTAATACGCTTACCAGAATAAGGGTGATGTGTATAAATTGTTATCATATGATATAAGTGTGATCTGACCCCTCACTTCTCTATCAAAGTTACTAAAAATTAAATGAAAATGGTTAAAGTTATGATAAAAGAAGTATAGTACTTATATTTTTGTAACCGGAAATCTAAGAGCCAAATGCTATTGGTAAGTACAATATTCCTACAATATTTCATCATAGGACCCAATAGTTTGGCATATACTTCTGATGCTGTGGACATCATTCGCTTAAGAATTGCGTGTTATTTTAAAGGCTTACACATCGATAACCCCTAAAACTTGCAATCAAATTTCATTTACGCAACAATAAATTTTAATATGAATATCTGAATATATGATAAATTGCTGATATTAGACACTTTAGGTTCAATTTTTTTTTGTTCATGTCTCAAATGACCATTAAGTAGATAAGTTAATCACTTAAAATATGTCACTTTCTTCATTAATTATACACAATTGGAACATGCCAGAGATTTTATAACTTATTGAGACTAATTCGTATAGTTAAAGGATGTGACATATTTTAAGTGATTAACTTATTTATTTAATGTAAGTTGGAGAATACACTTAAAAATAATTCAAAATTTGAACTGAAAGCGTCAAATAGAAACAATTCATCATGTGTTCGAGTGATCAATTAGAACAAGTCATAGTCAAAATATCTGAACGAAATTTATCGATAAATATTACTATATCAGAGATTATTGGTGTATTAAGCCTAATATTATTATTACCAAACAATGTGAAATGAAGTCCACAAGAGAGGGAGATTTTTTACCGAAACATACAGAAAAATAGGAAGACGTTAAAAATGAGGAAAGGCAAGAATGTGATGCAATAGACGGATAGGTACTTGTCGTGAAGATAAGAAACTGACAATGTGACAAGTCAAACAGTGTACTAGAACTTAAATACAATTATATTTAAGTCTATTTATGCTTATTTTCTGCACATTTATATTACAGTTCGAGTAAAGAATATCGAGTTTTGTTGAACTTGCCAACACATTGTCAGTTTATTAGCCACAAAAAGGGTGCTAATTCATTTTAATTTATGTGACGTAATTTGATTAGAGATGATGAAGTCAAGACCAGAGTACGGACAGTAACAGGGGACTCAGAACACTTTCCAGTGACGATTGGGCTGCATCCGGGATCTGCTCTTAGTCCATTCTTATTTTTCTTGGTGATGGATGGACTGACGCGACAAATCCAATGGGAGGTGTCATGATGTATGTTATTCGCAAACGACATAGTTCTGATTGATGAGACTCACAACGGAGTGAACGCTAAGCTGGAGGTTTGGAGACATATCCTGGAATCTAAAAAGGGGTCAGGCTGAGTATGATTAGGGATGGCAACGGACCGGATCCTACTAGATCCAGATCCAGATCCAGATCCAGATCCGTCGGATCCATAAAAATCAGATCCAAATCCGGATCCACCGGGTCCACGGATAGGATCTGGATCCACATGTAAAAAAGATTTGTCTTGCTAAGAAATTTTTTTTTGAACTGACAAACGATTTTTACTTAGCTAACAGTTTACTGTGTTTCAATTGTTCATATGAGATATTTTGTTCGTTGTCTCGTTTTGATTGTGAGCTATTAATTGAAAATGTTGGACAATGACAATAGTTGTGAAAAATGCTGACTTGTATTTTCACAATGCAAAACTTGCATGTGCTTGGAATCTTCACAAATGAAGTGAATATAATTTTAAGTTTTTAACTACTTGTCTATGGAGATGTTAGTCATTCACTAATATAACATTGATTTTATTATCGAAGTTACCTCTTTATTTTTTGGTTTTTGAGTTAACGCGGGGATAAATTAAACTTGCAAGGATGTGCTTAGCAATTTAAGAAAATACTTATAAAATTACATTCTAGGTTATGAATATATTTAATAAAAAATGGATCCACGAGTCTGATCTGGACCGAATACGGATCTCAAATACAAGATCCAGATCCAGATCCGATCTGTCAGAAATGGATCTGGGTCCGATCCGGATCCGTCAGGTCCAAATTTTGAAGATCCATATCCTATAGAACGGATCTGGATCCACCGGATCCGGACCGGGTCCAGGATCCACTGCCATCTCTAAGTATGACCAAGACAGAATACTTGGAGTGCAAGTTTAGTAACAGGAGCGACCTTGAGACAGACGTGAAAGTGAGGCTTGGTACTCAGGTCATTCCGAATAGAGGAAACTTCAAGTACATCGGGTCTATTATCCAAGGGAATAGAGATATTGATGATTATGTCACACATCGTATTGGGGCAGGGTGGATGAAATGGAGGCTCGCATCTAGAGTCTTGTGCGATAAAAATATGCCACCAAAACTTAAAGGCAAGTTCTATAGGGTGGTGGTTAGACCGACTATGTTGTATGGGGCGGAGTGTTGGCCAGTCAAGATTTCGCACATCCAAAAGATGAAAGTTGCTGAGATGGATGTGTGGGCATACGAAGAAAGATAAGATTAGAAATAATGATATCCAAGACAGAGTGAGAGTGGCCTCAGTGGAGGATAAGTTACGGGAACCGAGGTTGAGATGGTTCAGGCATGTGCAGAGGAGAGACACAAATGCCTTAGTGCGGAGGTGTGAGAGGTTGGCTATGGACGGATTTAGGAAGGGTAGAGGTAGACGAAAAAGTATTGGGGAGAGGTGATTAGACGAGATATGACGCATGTGCAACTTATTGAGGGCATGACCTTAGATAAGGGGTTGTGGAGAACACAGATTAGGGTAGAAAGGTAGTAAGTAGTCGAGCGTAGTCCTACTTACGCTTACTAACTGGTAGTTGTAGTGTTATTATTGTAGGTCCGCTTAGTCTATCATACTAGTAGGCTCAATATTGTTTTATAATATCGTTTGATTTCTGCTGCTATGTGTTCTTTAGTGTACTTTGTTTATCTTATTTACCTGCGTTAGTTACTATTTTTTTTTCAGAATCTGCTAGCATTGCTTATTCGCTTTTGATACCAACATTTTTATACTGCTTTAAATTTCTTGTCCGGGTTTGACCGTTTCTCTTGCTTTGCTTTTGTTTATGCTTATGCTTTGTCTTGAGCCGATGGTCTCTCGAAAACAGCCGCTCTATATACCAAGGTGGTAAGGTCTGCATACACTCTACCATTCTCAGACCCCACGTTGTGGAATTTTACTGAGTATGTTGTTGTTACTGTAATTTGATTAGAGAGGAAATTAAAAAAAAAAAAGGCAGCCCGGTGCACTAAGCTCCCGCTATGTGTGGGGTCCGGGGAAGGGTCGGACCACAAGGGTCTGTTGTACGCAGCTTTACCTTGCATTTCTGCCAGAGGCAGTTTCCACGGCTTGAACTCATGAACTCCTGGTCACATGACAACAACTTTACCAGTTACTCCAAGGCTCCCCTTCAAAATTTAAAAAAAGTTCTTTTAAAATTTATTATCTTAAATATACTATAATATTTATATAACTACAAACTTTGAAGTTTGTGTGTCCTTTAAAAGAAAACCAAGGGTTGTGACATGATATATAATGTTTTTTAACCTTTAATTAGAAATTTTGGGTGTGAGTCTTGAGAATATAAAAACCGTAATAGATAGAGTTTGCCCCTAGATGGGCTTTAAACAACCCAAAACGGAAAAGGGCATTTCGGAGTGATCTTTAATTTTTGCCTCTCAAATCGCTGGTCTTTATTTTTTCGCTCGGTACTTTAAAGAGGCCGAAAATATCCCTGACATCAGAAAAAATCAAATTTTGGGTTCAAACTCCGGAAAAGTAAAAAAATAATAATGTCACAAGGCAAAGATTTCATTTACACTATGCCTATTCACGCAAAATTACATAAAAATTATGTCTTAAGTCATAGTTTTGTAAAAATTAAGTTATCATAAGGCATAGTTATGTAGAATATGCATTGTCCGGCATAATTATGTATAAATTAAGATATCCTACATAACTAGCATATACACATTAAGACATAGTTTCTATGCAATTACGCCAGAATAAACATAGTTTATATGAAACATTTGCCTTGCAAAATTACTTTTTTTACTTTGTTGGGGTTTGAACCTAAATTTCTGATTTCATAGATGCGGCACAAATTTTTATTAAATGAGAAATAGGGATAAAAATTAAAGACCAACGATTTAAAAGGCATCAGTTAAAGACCGGTCCATATGAAGGGAAATCCACACAATTTTTTTGAAACGAAAGGGCTAAGAAATAAGAGCTTGTGATACTAAACTTCTTATAATATTTGTATTACTATAAGAATTTTTTATTAAAGATAAATAAAATTAAATACTGTTCAAATATTAAAAAGTACATCCTTAATTTTTTTCTTTTTGGCAAAGTACTAGTAGTATTTTCATTCGGCGCAAATTGTGCTAATTCCATCTCGAGTTAAAACTTAAAACAAAAGGCAAGAAAGACCACTTAGCCAGCAGGCAGCTGCAGTGACAACCTACTCATCTTCATTTATTGTACTTATAATAATAATGTAATGTCTTTCACTTTCTCCTTTACCTAATTTACAAAATTCATTTACTCTTCTCTTTCTCCTAACTTTGTTACTAATAAACAATTTAATACTAGTCAACAAATACTTTTTTTGAATATTATAAACTTACATGTATCTCGACGTATTATATGAAATATTTGTTATATTGATTAACACAAAAATCTCATAACTTGATGTATGAATCAACTTACACGTTGCAGAATTTCACTGGATATGTTATTGTTGTTGATCTACCAAAATTTAAACTGATGTGCTTCTGCAAAAATTAACAATTACTTCCTTTTACTATGTAAAACGAAATTCGATTTACTTTTGAAATTTTTAAAAACATATCTAAATCTTATATTTTTACTAATACCAATAAATGCACAATATTTGACTTTTTCCTTCTAAATTTATTATTTAAATATAATTAATAAATGATATTTTTATTAAATCAATAAATACAAAATAACTCATGGGATGCTGAAATTCTAAAGGGTATTTGTGTGTCGTTTTTCATATATTAGGGGTATTTTGGCATTTCTTTGTTATTTTTAATATATAACTTTGATGTAAGTCAGCTCGCACATAATCATACGACTTACTTGCTATGTTAACCAACACAAATATCACATAACTTTATGTATCAAAATCTGAACAAATGAGAAAACTCACCTACTAATATTTTTTGATTCTACAAAGATTACAGCAATTATTCTTTTTACCATGTAAAAAGAAATTTCATTTACTTTTAAGACTATTATTAAAACTTATAAAAATATCAATAAATGCACAATATTTGATTTTTTTTACAAATTTATTATTTAAACATAAATGATATTTTCATTAACTCAATAAATACAAAATAACTCACGAGATGCTCATAATTTTTTTCTATTTCTTTTATTACATGTGATCCAAAAATAATGGCTTAATACATTAACAACTCCTCAAACTTGCTAGCAAATTTTATTTAGACACTCAAACTACAATTTGTTTCAATTGAGCATCTAAACACAAGATAAATTATTCCAATTAGACACTTTCAGTTCAAATTTTAAAATTTAATGTATTGTGTTCTCAAATGTCCATTATGTAAATAAGTTAATCACTTTAAATATATCATCTCCTTTAATGATATGAATTAGTCTTAATAAATTGCAAAACGTCATACATGTTTCAATCGATGATAATGTGCATTATGATAGGAGATGACATATTTTATGTGATTAATTTATCTACATAATGAACATTTGAGATCACACACACAATGTTTTTCAAAATTTGCAATGAAAGTGTCTAATATAAATACTCTATTATGTATTTAGGTGTTTAATTAGAATAAGCCATAGTTCGAATGTTTAAATTGTATTTGTCAGCAAACTTGAGGAGTTGTCAATATATTAAGTCAAAAATAATACTTACACTACTTACTACTTGGAAAATTAAACATTTTCTCAAATTTCAAGTATCTAAAGATACTCTTAATTTTAAACTTCAAACTTAAGTCACATTTTTAGCCTTAAATATTTATTTAGCTATATACCTTGTGGACAAGGAGTGTTGTGTTACATAAATTCAAGATTGCTTACTCTTCTCTCTTGTTTCTCTCTCTCTGTGTGTGTATGTATTCTTTCATTTCCTCTTTTCTCTGTCCCCATTTCATTTTCGTCTCATCCCCCAAAGTGAACTCTGTATGTGTTTTTTTTCTTTCTGTTTTGTGCAGGTAAAGAAATGGATTTTAATGTATGATCATTTATTAAAACTTTGACTAATATTTTGTATGTTTCAGATTGTTTTTGTCAATCTGTTGTTTCTTTTTGGCTGGAGTTTCACTGGTAAATTCTTGGATTTTGATTTTCTATGATCTTTACATTTGTTTTTATTTTATTTTATTTTATAATGGTGGTGTGTGGACTATCTTGTACTGGACTAATTTTTGTAGTAGGGCATAAGTACTAATGCTGGATAAATATGTTCGCCGATGCTTGTGTTGAATGTTTCTGTTACAGTTTAATTGGGCTTTTTGTTTAGTTTTCTTTAATTTAGCTATGGTGTTATCTGTGAATTTGTTTTGTTTGAGATGGGTGAGATCTTTCTTGAGAATTTTGATGGGTTTTTTATTTAAAGGTCCAACCTTTTTTCTTGGATGTAGATATATGTGACTAATTGTAGGGCATAAGTACTAATGCTGAGTATGTTGTTGTTGTTGTTACTGGTAAAATCGTAGATTTTGATTTTGTATGATCTTTCCATGTTTTTGATGCAATTTTATTGGGATTTTTGTTTATTTCTTTTTTAGCCTTTTTAGTTCTGGTGTTATCTGTGAATTGCCGCTCTACCTACCAAGGTAGAGTTAAGGTCTTCGTACACTCTACCCTCCCCGGACCTCACGTTGTGGGATTTCACTGGGTATGTTGTTCTGTGAATTTGTTTTGTTTGAGATGATTTTTTTTTTAATTTGAAGCTTTCTTGAGAATTTTGATTTAAAGGTCCAACCTTTTTCTCCTTTTTGGGGTTTGCTGATGTTTGATTCAGTGTGTAGAGTCATTCATCAGACCCCTCCCCCCCTCCCCCCCTCCTTTTGAGTTGCACTGGTTAAGTCTTAGATTCTGTTGTTCTGTGATATTTTTTTTTGTTTACGACAGTGGTGTCCGTATTAGCTTGTACTAGACTGATTATTTGCTATTGTGCATAAAGAAAGATGCTGGATAGATTTATTTAACAATGCTGGGGCTTCATGTTTTTGTTACAGTTTAATTAGGTTTTTTGTTTATTTTTCTTTAATTTAGCTCTGGTGTTATCTGTGACTTTGTTTTGTTTGAGATGGGTTTTATAATGGAGAGATTTCTTGAGATTTTTGATGGGTTTCTGATTTAAAGGTCCAACCTTTTTCTCTTTTTTTGGGTTGTTGATGTTTGATTCAGTGTATAAAGTTCATTCATCACCCCCCCCCCCCTCTCCCCCTCCCTTTTTAAAAGGAAATTAAGGAAGAAAAACTATTTTATTTGGTCTTTGATGCTTCTGTAAACAGCTGATTTTAAGATGAAATGTGTTTATCTGCTTTTGTTTTGACGAATACAACTTATTTCAATCTTGGTGATGTATGGAAGAGTTAAAAAGCTGGAATCTTTAGTCCATCTTCATTGGAGTTTTAAGAATCTAAAATCAAGAACTCTTCAAAATTTCAATTCTGAGTGCTCATTGGTATTTGATTAGTGTATCTGATTGCAGATATATCTTTTTCTTTAAGCGTTTCAGTTCTGGTGTTATCTGTGAATTTGTTTTGTTTGAAATGGGATTTTTAGTAAAGAGCTTTCTTGAGAATTTTGATAGGTTTATGATTCAAAGGTCCAACCTTCTTTCTTTTTAGGGTTGCTGATGTTTGATTCTGTGTATAAAGTTCATTCGGCGGACCTCTTTTTTTTTAAAAGGAAATTAAAGAAGAAAAAATATTTGAAGATGGAATGTATTTATACTGCTTATTGTTTTGATGAAAACAATATTTTCTGATCTTGATGATGTATTGAAGTCTGAAAAGTTAAAAAGCTAGAACCTTTAGTCTGTGCTTATCGGAGTTTTAAGAATCCAAAATTAAGAACTGTTCATTTGCTCAACTCTAGTATGCTTATTGTTATTTGATTATGTGCTTCTGATTGCAAAGATGTCTAATAAACCAGCTCACCAGTGCCTGGGCTTCTTGTTTTTGTTACAATTTATTGGGGTTTTTTCCGCTTTATCTGCAAGCTTTTTAGTTTTGGTGTTATCTGTGAATCTGTTTTATCTGAGATGAGTTTCTTAATGTGATTTTTTCTTGAGTTTTAATAAGTTTTCTGTTTTAAAGGTGCAACCTTTTTTTTGTTCCTTTTTCGGTTTGCTGATGTTTGATTTTATGTAAGAATTAATTCTTTCATCAGCTCACTTTCCCCCCAGGAAATTAAGGAAGAAAAACTATTTTATTTGGTCTTTAAACAGCTGATTTTAAGATGGAATGTGTTTATCTGCTTATTGATTTGATGAAAACAACTTTTTTCCAATCTTGATATGTATCGAAGAGTTAAAAAGCTGGAATCTTTAGTCTATATGCTCACTGGGGTTCTGAGAATCCAAAATCCAGAACTATTCATTTGTTCAACCTAGTATTCTCACTGGTATTTGATTAGATGCATCTGATTGCATATGTATTTTTTTTCTCTCTCGTTTCTGTTAACACTTGGTTCTTCTCGTGTCAAATGTCCAAATTCTTCATTTGTTTTCTTCTTCTCTTTTCGTTTTATCCCCCCCCCCCCCCCCCCCCCAATCTTTCTAATGTGATGCTGTTTTTGCTGATGCTCGTCTCTTCTTAAATTTCAAAGTTGGTGTCTCTGAGAGTTGCATTGTAGTTTCTCTATGCAAGTAGTGCAAGTATAAGAAAATCTGTATATAAATATTTGATGATATTGCTTTTAAAACTTAGTACACTTGAAGGATAGTTTTCAAAAAATTCAATGTTGTTATCAGGAAGAAATCTTCTCTTATGATGTTCACCTTATCAGCATTCAGGCTGCACTTGTTACATCATAACATGTACTAGATAATAATTCTATTCTACTGCTGTCTAAGGTTACCTGCCTGAATCGGACTAAGTATGGTTTAAACTAAAAAAATTCCAGGTCTGCTGAGGACAAAGTTTGTGGATCTTCTGGCACAATAATATAGCCCTAATGCAGGGGCAAAGGAGTGCCATCAGTTCCCTGCGAGAAAATTTAGGTTTGTCTAGCGATGGCGGTGTAGATCAGCAGATATGTTGGAATAATTTGCAAAATCCTGTACAAAATCACCTGCCAGATTATATGGTATCTTCTAATGAGACCAATAATCCATTCTTCAGTCCTATGAGCCAAGAAAGACAGAATGCAACCGGGTGGAGTTTAGGAGAATCCAGCTCCTCTACTGCACCGAATTATGCAAGTCGGAGTGAACGGGAAAAAGATCATGGATGGTCATCCGCAATGACTGCTTATCCTGGATCTTCTGATATTCTGTCATTGAGTAACATTGAAGAAAATTTAAATAGCAATCGAGTAGATAACAACACTTTATTTTCTCAAGGTTCTAGTTCTAGCACCATGCCTCGTGATATCAACAGAAATCCAGTATTTGAGGGGCAAAACGACAATAATGACGATGATGATGACTGTCAAGTGATGGAGTGTACTCCATGCATATCTGATAGACCAGGAAACGAGCGGATGTCATCTGCTAGTACTTCTGGAACTAAGAGAAAATCATTTGAAGGATATCTAGTGCAATCTTCAGGAAGTGGAAGTTCTGATTATATTCCTCTTGCTGAAAATAGCTTGTGGCATTCTGTACCAACCCCACATAGTATGAGTATAGATACAAATATCTCTGCTCCAACAGAATGTAACAGAAGCATCAATATGTCAGAGGGAGGAGCAGTTACGGAAACTCCACCGGCTTCAAGAAGTGAAGAAAGTTCTCATAGAAATTTCAGGGTGAGGACTAATGACTCACTTCAGCAAGACTATCTTCCTGGTAATCTCTTTCCTGCGGTGGATGATGTTGGAAATGTTAATCTGTCATCTGAACAGCAATTACCAGCGCTCCTTCCTAATATCCCTTTGGATTTGAGGCCCGTGTCTGCAAATACTCAAAGACAGCCTGTTGTAATGCATGTTCCTTCTCTGCATCGACGTGCACATGCTAGGTGGAGTTCAGCATCAAGTTCAAGAACTGGCAGTTCAAGTTTTGCTCGAGAGAGAAATTCCGCAACATTTGAAGAGCCTAACTCAAGAAGTGTGTCAAGAAATATCTCACAACATCCTATGTTCATACCTTCAACTGATGGGAGAAACTTGAACCAAAATCCTGCCAACTCGAATTTAACTGGAAGAAATATTTCCGTTGCTGGAAATGTCGCATCCAGTTCAGGGGTCCACACATTTTCTCCTACTAGGGTTCTCCATAGATCTCCTCAATATCACCGGAGACTGTCAGAATTAGTCCGTAGATCTTTGTTGTCTTCAGCTGGTACTGGATCTGGAAGTCATAGTGGTAATAGTCGTCCACTACGTTTGAGTTCTTCTGTCTCACAGGAGATGGCACTTTCTGGAAACCATGAGCATCGTACATCGAGTTCAAGATCAGCAATGATGTCGGAGCGACATCTTGATTCCTGGAGGAGTTTGGCTGCTGCACATGAAGGAAGAAGCAGGCTAGTCACTGAGGTATGTTCACTTCACTGATCATGTTATAATTATCACCTCCTTGTCTCATTCAGCATAAATTGTTGTGTGGGCCAGGTGTTATATCCAGTCATACCAATGCCATTAGATTTTCTTTAGTGATTAAATTAAGGTGTGGCTCACCAACTTTGTTTATACATGCATACCTGTCCCTAATTTGGATTTGATTGATTAAATTAGGGAAGGATGCATCTAATTTATGGGTTTCACATGTTTTACCACAATTTCGGCTTTGCAGAACTTTGTCGTTAACTTGTTATAGCACTAGAATGAGAAGGTTTTTGTTATGCGATTTAGTTTCATTGTAAGCCTTCTATTACCAATTACTCAGCAGCTAAATTTCTTTTTATTGAACAGATTCGCAATGTGTTAGATCTTATGCGCAGGGGTGAGGGCCTAAGTGTTGAGGTTAGAATCTTACTGTTATCTTATCAGGAAAAAGTAAAAATGGTTTGAGGTTAGATTCTTAATGTCACTTCAACTGAATGATGGGCTTATATGTCCAGATTTTGCATGCCTTCGTTTTATATGCTCGATTAGAGATAAAGATCTTTTTCAGTAATCTTCTATGACTGGTGTATAGCGGAGATAGTAATAATGTAATATGACACGAAGAGCTCTTACCTACGCACCTTTCCCCTTCCTCTTTTGGTGTGAATATTTAACATCAGCCAAGTCATACATAATTTCATTCTTTTCCTTTTTGTGGAAAGAATAGTTAAGCTGAACCAACATGATATGGTAGAGGGGCTATAGTTGAAAGAAATTTCTTTCAACAAAAGCATCAAAGAAATACCATAACTATTCTAGGAACTAGAAAGCATGTGCAGCAACTGAAATTTTATATGCTTTTTCTCTGCATGAACTGCATGAATGACGTGTATGTCTTTAAAGTGAACAAGCCGTTGCAAGTCATTTTACCTCCACCAAGGGCTGGCAAAATGGTTTAAAAAACAAGTAACCATCCAATCCGACCCATTAGACCAGGGTCGGCCGTAGGGTGAAACGGCCAAAGCACAGGGGCTTTAGGCCCCACAATTTTTTGGCGGTATTTTATTCGGTGTTCGCATTAAGGTTCCGGCTAATATGAATTCATGTTACATAAGGTTCATTAGACGGGAAAACACTCCCTAATAAAAAAAAATCATTTTAGCGCTTGATCCCTATACTTCTGACTAAGGTAGGAGGGATCTTATTCATCCCACCACAATCCGTTGTAATAGGGCCCCAACTTTTACCAATACTAGATTTATAGGTTAAGCATTTTTACAACAACAACAATATACCCAGTGAAGTCCCACAACTTGGGGTCTGGGGATGGTAGACTGTACGCAGATATTATCTCTACCTTGATAGATAGAACGGCTGTTTCCGAGAGACCCTCGGCTCAAGACAGAGCATAAGCACAAGCAAAGCAAGAAAATAAGCCATGCTAGCGCATTTTGAAAAAGAAGCAGTAACTAATGTAGGTACATACGATAAATAAAGTACATTAAAGAACACAACAGTAGAAATCAAACGCTACTATAAAGTACTACTACGCCTACTAGTATGATAGTCTAAGTGAGCCTACAATAATAACACTGGAAGTACCACTTTATAAGCGTAAGTAGGGCTACACTCGACTACCTACTACCCTAATTTGTGGTTTCCACAACCCCCTATCTAAGGTCATGTCCTCGGTGAGTTGCACATGTGTCATATCCCCTCTAATCACATCTTCCCAATACTTCTTCAGCCTACCTCTATCCCTCCTGAACCTGTCCAAAGTCAACCTCTCACACCTCCGCACTAGGACATTTGTGCCTCTCCTCTGCACATGCTCGAATCATCTCAACTTCGCTTCCCGCATCTTATCCTCCACCGAGGTCACTCCCACTCTGTCCCGGATATCATTATTTTTAATCTTATCCCTCTTTGCATGCCCACATCATCTCAGCATCTTCATCTCCGCAACTTTCATCTTTTGGATGTGCGAAGTCTTGACTGACTAACACTCTGCCCATACAACATAGTCGGTCTAATCACCATCCTATAGAACTTGCCTTTAAGTTTTGGTGACACCTTTTTATCGCACAAGACTCCAGATGCGAGCCTTCATTTCATCCACCCTACACCAATACGATGTGTGACATCGTCATCAATCTCTCCATTCCCTTCGATAATAGATCTGAGTTACTTGAAGATTTCTTTCTTCAGAATGACCTGAGTACCAAGCCTCACCTCCACGCCTGTCTCAAGGTCGTTCCCGTTACTGAACTTACACGCCAAGTATTCTGTCTTGGTCCTACTCAACCTGAACCCTTTAGACTTCAGAGTCTGTCTCCAAACCTCAAGTTTAGCATTCACTCCGTTACGAGTCTCATCAATTAGGACTATGTCGTCTGCGAATAACATACACCATGGCACCTCCCCTTGGATATGTCGTGTCAGTCCATCCATCACTAAGTCAAATAAGAATGGACTAAGAGTTGATCCCTGGAGCAACCCCATCGTCACTGGGAAGAGCTCTGAATCCCCTCCTACTGTCCATACCATGGTCTTGGCTCCATCATACATATCATTGATCGCGCCCTAGTGTACGCCACAAGTACATCTCTAACCTCCAAACATCTCCATAGGAATTTTGTCGTATACCTTCTCGAGGTCGATGAAAACATGTGTAAGTCTCTCTTCCTCTCCCTATACTGCTCCAGCAACCTAATAAGATGAATGACTTCTGTAGTCGAACGCCCCGGTATGAATCCAAACCGGTTCTCGGAAATAGACACGCCTTTTCTCACCCTCATCTCCATGACCCTTTCTCAAATTTTCATAATGTGGCTTAGCAGCTTAATACCCCTATAGTTGTTGCAACTCTGGATATCACCTTTGTTCTTGTACAAAAGAATCATTGTACACCACCTCCATTCTTCATGTATTCTTGGCGTCTTAAAAATGACGTTAAACAATTCAGTCAGTCACTCCAAACCTACCCTACATGTGCTCTTTCAAAATTCAACTAGGATCTCATCGGGCTCGGTCGCTCTTCCCCTGCGCATCATGCGAACAACACCCTTGACCTCCTCAACCTTAATTCTTTTGCAATACCCAAAATCTCGGTACGTACCAACTTGCTCCAGATCTCCCAGCACAATGTCTGTCTCTTTTTTCATTCAAGAGTTTATGGAAGTAAGATTGCCACCTCCACCTAATATGCGCGTCCTCCACCGGTACTTTGTTGTCCTCGTCTTTGATGCACCTCACGTGATCCAAGTCATGAGCCCTCCTCTACCTCGCCTACATTTCCACATTCTTTATTTCCTTTGTTTTTTTCCCATGTTTAAAGCATTGCAATAAGTATATTGAAACATTAAAAATAATTTTGATACAAGTTATCGGCTTCTTGAATAAGATTCTATTAGCTAAGATCAATAATGTCTCAACACATATTAAATGGTTTATAAAATAATTTTTAATAACTTTACAACTCAAAAAGCTAGAAAATAGACTTTAAATGAAAAAATATATATTTTTTCCTTAAAAAATAAGGCCTTTCATTAAAGTTTGGCTTTAGGCCACCGTTTTTGTTGAGCCGCCCCTGCATTAGACATGGGTTGGATAACGGACTTTTTAAAAATGGATATCCAGATTGATAAAAAATGGATATCCATATTGTCTGCTTGTTATTTTTCATGAGTACTTGCTCTTTAGGAGTCGAAGCTTATTTTGACTTTTAGCTTGTGTTCTTACCTGTCTATTCCTATAACCATGGATATTATGATATCCATATTATCCGTCAGTTATCCCATTTTGTATCCGTGTTAAATATGAGCGGGTTGGATATTTTATCCGTTTTTGTTTAACCCCCTTCAACCCGCCCATAAATGACCCGACCCGCCCGTTTGCCTCTCCTACCTCCACCCATCTGGCGTCCTGGGCTTCAATGTATTAGTTTTGGGGGCTATTTCTTTTTGGGTAGTCACCAGGTAGAAAGAGATGGACAGGCGCACTTGGGATTTTATACCTATTTCCTTTTTCCTTGCATAAAGGAAGTTAAAGGCATATTTAAATGATAAAGAGGTTTTGAATCAGTTCTCTTATTGTCTTAGTGAGGAGTTATTTATACTGATAGAATTAGCTATCATACCATCCTTTCTCAAATTTAAATAATTCCTTCCTCATATTCCAGGATGTTATGATCCTTGATCAGTCAGTCCTCTTTGGGATGCCGGATATTCATGATCGCCATAGGGATATGCGGCTTGATGTTGATAATATGACATATGAGGTTAGTTGGCTAAACGGAATTACATTACATCCTATGTGAATATGTTGTGCTAAACTGTTCCTGTGTGATGTATTTCCAGGAGTTATTGGCACTTGAGGAGCGCATTGGGGATGTTTGCACCGGGCTAAGTGAAGAAACTATTTCAAGTCGTTTGACGCAGCGGAATTATATTTGCATAAAAACAGAAGAACCTGAGGATGTAGAACCATGTTGCATATGCCGGGTACTCAATTTGATATTCTTTACTATTATTCCATTAGATTGAACCTCGTGAAGTGGAGTTTTAATGGATTTTTGTTCATTTGCAGGAAGAATATAATAACGGAGATGATCTTGGAACACTGGAGTGTGGCCATGATTTCCACACGGACTGCATTAAGCAATGGCTCATGCAAAAGAATTTATGCCCGGTATGCAAAACGACAGGGCTTACTACATGAGGAATTAACCATATTCTCATGTTTAAAGAAAGTGGATGGCCAATTTGGGAAGTATTCTTGAAGCTATTGAAGGTTGACGCCATTAAGCGTGTCTTCTCTTCTATGGCTTTGTTAATTCTATTGATATCTCCATTAGGAGTTTGTTCGAAAGGTGAAATTAGCTGTAGCAGCGTTAGACATTCATTTAGGACAAAATGACATTAATGGTTATCTGGAAATATACATTTGTTTTTCCAATTAATTGATACCCTTTGGATATTTATCTGGTTCATTGTCTTTGCTGTTCTTTTTGGACAAAATGCATGGTTATCCCTATGCATGCCTTCGACGTTTTACCAGTCTTGAGGATTCCGTATTGTCCAGCTAGTTTCGAACTGAGATGTAGTTATTGTTGTTCTTGGAGTGTGTAAGCAAAACTGTTAGAACTAGTGTACTACACCCATAACGGGTGAATACATGAGTTGCTCCATTCATGAACTCACATGAATATAGTTCATGAATGGAGCAAAATGTAACTCCATAGTAACTCCCCCTAGTTAATGGAGGGAAGTTATGAAGCTCTTCAATAAAGTGAGTTAAAGTTGCTTTGTTCTACTATAAAATGGATGACTTTGAGGTCATTCTACATATGGAAAAAAATGAGAATACAAGACTCCACAAGTGATCTTGTAAGAAATTACTTTGACAATGGGTGATAGTAACACACATGGATCATAAAATGAAAGTATGTCTAATTCCACATAAATCTTCAAGTTGTAATTCCTTCACGAGTTCTTTCTAGAAATAGTCTTACTTTGAGTTTCTCAATTGAAAAATCTATTTTTCCCTCTTTTAACCATACAATGGTGTAAGAAAACACATTCAAACCTCGACTTTGATACCAATGAAGGAATTATATTATGAGATTTATGCGGAATTAACATACCTTCTTCTAGGATCGTGTGTATTACTATCATCAATTGCCTTAACGGTTTCCTACAAGAAACAACAGCAACATACCCAGTATATCCTACAAATCTCGTAGTTTCTGGGCAACTACATTCTAATCTAAAAAGGAATTTTAGCTCAAAATGTCGAAACGAAAAGGAAGAGCTTAGCAAGAATTGAATCTTGTACCTTTATAATGCATTAATGCTGGATCGCAACTCTATCATTGAAGGACTCCATTCACTTTCGAACTGTTATTATTTCTATCACGAGTCTCTTAAAATTCACAGAAAATATCATTCATTTACATGACTAGCTTCTTAGCTTATATTATATACTGACTATTACTTATCAAAAGAGGAATTGCATAATGCCTATTTTAACATTTATTTTACACTCGTGCTTATAAGTAGTAAGAAGTACATATAAAAATACTTTTTTTTTTGGTTTTTCATGTGGTGTCTGGTTACCCGTATTAGGGATTTGATTAATTCGAAGTTGCTAGAGGTAAATTTAAAATTTTATGAGTTTAACCTTTAAAAATTTTAACATTGAACTCATTATATTTTTAAAGTATGATTTCATATTTACTATTTATTGCAATTTTAGTGGGCTTTTACACATAAATTTATGCTTCGCACAAAAAATAGTGGGTCCAGATGAATCATGTACTGTAACGTTGGATCCGGCCTTGGGTGTTGCATTGCGTAAGAACCATTAAATGCGGAAGCACTCCCTATTATGTTTCTTTTTCATATTAGAACTCAAACATGAAATCTCAATTCTATCCATTCCACTACCATCCGTAATGGTAGACAAAGATATTTACCCTTATAGACCTCTGCAAGAGCTCAACAATCTCATATAGTTTAAGAAAATAAGAAATAGAAGTGGCAAGCTATTAAACATTTTTTTTGGTTGTTGGATAAATTAAATTTAGTTACGATGTCATCCAAATATATTTAAGGTTAAAAAGAGTAGGTTCATTCATTATCAATTTTCAATTTTCAATTGCCGACGAAAATTCAAAAGGATCGATTATTTCTGATAGAAATCCGAGTTGGATCTTTTGTCTCTCATAACACTCGTTGATACACCATCTTGTTTCCAATGTGTACAGGCTTTCTAAATTTACTGAACATTTTAATCTTATTCTCTATTATTGAAATTATTCGGACTTTTGCCATCAGTAAATCTTCTCGTATTTGCCCTAGATTCTAATGGAATTCTAACCGTAAGTATAATGGATGGTAAGTTAAAATCATAGTCTTTAAATGGGGAAGTTTTACTTTCTTTGAAGTATTTTGACAAATAAAATTCATCCGGTCTAATGTTGGAGCTTCGATAAAGTCAAAAGTAAATACAAGATAATTTGCTAACAACAAGGATATGAATGACTTCAAATTAGGAAATTATAAGAAACGATAAATTTAAGATATTTTGCATAGTTTAATTAATAAATTTGAACCTTTTCTTAAAGAAGTTGTCATTGAGGCACTTTACGAAATCTTTGTTTGGTTAAATATTTTAACTTGATTTATTTGACCAATCTTTCATCTTTTTCTTTTTCTGGTCTTTGCTTATTCTTTTCATGATAATAAACGGTATTCACTCCGTCCCATAATAAATGTCACTTTAATCAAAAAAAATTATCTCATACTAAGTGTTATTTTAGGAAATCAAGACATAAATTGGCTAGTTTTTTCCAATTATATCTTTAGACAAAAATGACAAGTTAAAATAACATCTATATAATAATTAGAAAAGCCACATAGTAACTTGGTATTGTTGGATTTCTAATGTCAAAAAGTTTACTACTTGTGCATGTTCTAATCAAGAGAAAAAAATAATTTATTTTTATTATATAGGGATAAATTGGTAAAATTCACATTGCATTACTGATTTTTTAATATGTGTGTTTTTTGCTAAGATGAAATTTATTATGGGATGGAGAGAGTATTTACTTACCTTCAATCTTGAAATCTTCAAATATCTTGTTCACATTATAGAAGTTAGAACCAATGATGCGATTACAAAATTGATTAACATGAAAGTGTCATGGCAATGGAATAATTAAACAAAATAAACTAATCAGATAACTATTTCCACAAAATTCTTCCATCTTAATTTCCAATCTCTCATTTAAAGAAAAGTAAAAGGACCACATCTATAATTTAATTTAAAAAGATAAAGAGAAAGTGAAAGAAAGAGGGATGCATCACTATCATCCTCAAAATGGAGCCAAACAAAATCTGCCATTTTCAAAAGAATTCTTTAACCAGTCAATTCTAAGCAAACAACAAAATCAACGAGCCAGTGAGCAATGAATAAGGACAAGAAGATAAAGATAAATACACACCTTCAATTAAAATTTATGGATGTATTACTTAGGTCCCTTTCATTAGATCAATATAATGTTTTTCTTATAACCGTGCAACGTGTTGTGTGGTTAGGTTATACGGATCTCAACTAATTTTATGCGATTTTTATTATTTTCATCGGATAGGTATTATCATATCGGGTAACTTTATTCATCACCAAAACTTAGACAAATGGAGAGAAATCGCATAATATTTTTACCTTTGATGAAATTTGAACATGAAATCTCATTATTCTCAATGCACGTTATTAACTAATAAATCACACTCTTAGGATGCTAATTTATTATCTAAAGATTCAATCAAATAAGAATAAGCAGAAGTTTCCTTTTTTGGTTCATAAAAGTGTAACATGTTCAATATGCCCAAGTTTAAAACTTTAATTAGACTGGTCGGAATACGATATATTATTAGTCAAACCATTTTGATCCTAGTAGATAGTAACACCTTACCTTGAATTACATCTATATTTCATACTTGCATTGACTTAGAAAGTTTATCCTTTGAGTTGAACGGAGTCTGATTCATCTTAAGCCAACTTATTTTGGCAAAAGTAACTTTTGAACGAATAGAGTTGGCTTGATCTTTTTAGTGTTTAGGGAAGGAATTAACCTATCGAAGACATTTTCAGTTATATTGACATGACGAGGAAACGATCTTTTATCCCAACTGCAATTTGAATAGGAAAAAAAATCATAAACTTCAAAAGCTAGCTCAGAAAGGGGCCGAACTAGTTTTCGAGATACGGTTCGGCAGAATTCAGTAATTTTGGTTCAAACTTTGTATTTGTCTTGAGAAATCCATTCAATATATACAAATTATCAATTTAGAACTCAATAACTTAAAAAGGCTAGATTCCCGAACCCATAAACTCAAATCCTGACTCCGCATCTGAGCTCAGAAGACATGATGTGAGGATTGTCTAAGACTATATAAAGAGGTTAATATTTTTCATTGTCACCGACGTAGGACTCAATAAATCTTGCGTAAAATAAGTTGTATAACTAAAAGATCTTGATATGCGGTACCCATTTTGGAACCCAACTAATTTGAATTCGTTCAAATATTCATTTTAAGGATATACCTCCCAGCCATGAGTACTTACTAGCCACCACAATCTTTGATAGTGCTAATTTATTTTCAATCGAAGCATCAAAAAAAGGTAATCAACCTATTAATCCAATACATTTTAATCCGTCTAAATTCGATGAGAAATTTAATTTTGTAATTTATAATAAATGTTATTTTTTTAGTTTTTTCATCAAAGATAAGTACATACTCCCTCTATCTCAATTTATGTGGTACAATTCAAATTTCAAGAGTCAAATATTTTGTTTTGATTGTGAATTCAGATATAGAATCTCTAAGTTTTCTAAAATAAAATTTATATATTTTGAAAACTACGTAAAAAATACTACTTCAATCACAACGATTAACAATTTAAAGTATTCAAGAGACATATGAAAAATGTTTGATAAGAGAAATTCATTTGACTCTCAAAATTAGAAAAATGCCATATAAATTAGGACGGAAGGAGTATAAGATTTCATTCAAACGATTGTACAGAAGAAGAACGAAATGAAGTGAGAGGTCCGGAGTCTCTTAAGAAAGGACAACAACAACAATAATAATATATTCAATATAATCCCACCAGGTGAGGTTTGAGGATGGTATAGTGTACACAGGCGTTGCTCCTACCTTTTGACAGGTAAAGAAACTATTTCCGATAGAACCCCGACTCAAGTAGAAATGAAAAACAACAATAATAATAAGCAGTAATAGCAATAAGAAAATAAGATAACGAAGTGAAAGAAACAAGCAGATAGAAAGAGAAAACTAGGAATAAGAAATATGAGAATACTAAAATAAAAATGACGGAAATAATATTGATCCTACACGAAAGAAAAATAATACTAATCCTAATACTAGCCCTTTACCTAAATTCTCGACCTCCACACCCTTTTATTTAGGGTCATGTCCTCAGTAAGCTGAAGACTCGCCATATCTTGCCTGATCACCTCTCTCCAATACTTTTTCGGTCTACCGGTACCTTTCGTCCATCCCTCCATCGCCAACCTCTCACACATCCTCATCGGAGCATCTGTGCATCTCATTTGTACATGTCTGAACCATCTCAGCCTCGTCTTCCGCATCTTATCTGTCATGTAGGCCACTCTCACCTTGTCCCATTTTTTTTATTTCTAACCATATCTCTCCTAGTAAGCCTACACAACCTCAACATCCTCATTTTCGCAACTTTCATCTTTTGGACATGAGAGTTCTTAACTGGAAAATACTACGCTTCATACAAACAACATCGGTCTAACAACTACTCTGTAGAACTTACATTTCAGCCTTAGTGGCACCTTCTTATCACACACGCAGGACACCGGATGCTAGCTTCCATCTCAAATACCCTGCTCTAATATGATGTGTGACATCCTCATCAATATCCCCATTGCCTTGTATTATATTATAGCCCCAAGGTACTTGAAACTCTCTCTCATTGGGATGACTTGTGAGTCCAGCTTCACTTTCACGTCAACTTCACTCGTCACCACACTGAACTTGCACTCTTTGACTCAATCTTAGTCCTACTCAACCTGAACCCTTTAAAACTCTTGGGTCTGTCTTCAAACTTCCAACCTAGTGTTCACCCCGTTCCGCGTCTCGTCGATCAATGCAATATCATCCGTAAATACATGCACCATGACATATCCATTTGAATGTGACTCTTTAATACATCGAACGCCAGAGCAAATAAAAACGGCTAAGAGTTGATTTTTAATGCAACCCCATCACGACATAAAAATGTCCTAAGTCTCCTCCCACTATCCTAAACCGGATCTTAGCTCCATCATACATATCCTTGATCGCCCTAATGTATACTACTGGAACCCCTCTAACCTCCAAACATCTCCATAGAGCCTATCTTGGGACTTTGTCATATGCTTTCTCCAAGTCAATGAACAAAATATGCAAGTCCTTCTTCTTTTCCTTATACTGCTATACTAATCTCCTCGCAATATGAATGGACTCCGTAGTCAATTTTCCTGGCATGAATTCGAACTGGTTCTCGGAGATTAATACCTCTATAGTTGTTGCAGTTTTGAATATCACCCTTGTTCTTTTATGATGAAATCATCATACTCCACTTCTACTATTCGGGCATCTTTACTGTCCTAAAGATGACATCAAACACCCGAGTTAACAACTCCAAACCTGCTTTGCTCGCACTCTTCCAAAATCTTAAGAAAGGACAAAGAATAATTAATATCATATTTACACCGATTGAATTTTTTTAAAAAAACATATCACTAAAATCAATTTTTATTGACCAACCAGAATTGTCTTTCTGGATTTATAATTACAGATAACACACGATATTGGTAAATACAATATTTATTACTTTCTATTTTTTCTTTTTAGTCCTTTTAAAAAAGAATATTTCTTTTCATATTTGACAATTCTTTAATTTCAACTTTACACTTGACATATTTAAAATTTCAAAAAACATTTTAGTACATTCCACATATATTTAATTTATGATCACAAAATTCAAAAAATATTTTTATTTTCTTAAACTACGTGTCAAGTCAAGCAGACAAATAAATTGAAATGGAGGAAAAGTAAACTCCTTCCGTCCCAATTTAAGTGTGTTACTTTTATTTTTGCTATATTAGAAAAGAATGCCTATTTCTATATTTAATAAATTTTACAATTCCAAAATACATTTAAGATCACAAAATTTAATAAACCTTACCTCCTTAATTTAAGACCATAAAATTTAAAATTCTATATTTTATTCTTAAACTTCCTGTAAAATCAAATTAAGACAATTACCATGGAACGGAGGGAACACTATTTTAGAATCATTGCCTAAAATTTTGACTATTAACTCCATTGGCACGCTTAAACAATTTCCCCCTTTTTAGCAGTTCCATCATTACAGCTTGCTCCCCTCGCCCCTACTAACCCTTAACCACTCACTTCAGCTTCTTCCAGCTCCTCCACATCCCTTTGTCTTGTAGTACTACATAACACTATCTAACCTTAACACTTCTTTCTTTCATATGTCTTCCATTTTCAACTAATCTTTTTACAATGTCAGCTTTCTTGAACGATGAGTTGTCCAAGAAAACCTCAATCTTTGGTCTACACTTATGGGTTGTTGTCGGTATTTGCCTTGGTGCAGCAGTAGTCCTTATACTCTTCCTTATTTCACTTTGGTACACTTCTAAACGCAATTCTAACAACGCCCAAATCACTCAAAACATCATATCTACAGAAATCAAAGAGATCCGAATCGACCCATCAAGAAGAACTCAACCCGAAAACCCGGTTCTTGATCCAAACCCACTTCCAGAACCCGAAAAAGAACCGACCCAAAGAATTCAAATTGAAATTGGGAATAATGGAAAAGGTCATCTTGTTAAGCCTGATCGGGTCGGGTCAGGTGGCGGCGGGTCGGGTCATGGGAGTGGGGAACAGGGTGGTGGTGGTGGTGGTGGGATTAGTGGACCCGAGGTATCACATTTAGGGTGGGGTCATTGGTATACTTTAAGGGAACTTGAAATTGCTACTAATTTTTTTGCTCATGAGAATGTTATTGGTGAGGGTGGTTATGGTATTGTGTACCGTGGAATTATGGAAGATAATAGTTATGTTGCTGTCAAGAATTTGCTTAATAATAGGTAAAGAATTTTCAAAGATGTTGTCTTTTTTGTGATATCTTTTGAGCCGAGGGTCCATTGGAAACTGCCTCTCTACCCCCCACAAAGGTAGGGGTAAGGTCTGCGTACATCTTGGGAATACACTGGGTATGTTGTTGTTGTTGTTGTCGTTTGCTTTTTGTGATACTGATTAAAGTTTTTTTCTTTGTGCTTATTTTTGGTGTAATGCATAGTGTAATTGCTTATATATAGATGCTAATATGTTTAGGTATGTCACATGCTTTTCGGATGAATGCCTTCATGCCATTAATGATAATTGTATATCATGGTTATGCATCCTTTGCTCATGAGTTCAATTAGAATTTATACTTAGTAAGTTCTGTGTAAGTGCAGTTTATTATACTCCATTAGTCCCAATTTATGTGAAGATGTTTGAAAGTGAAGACGTTTGACAGGACACAAAGTTTAAGAATGAAAGGACTTTTTAAAATCGTGGTCTCAATCTCAAACAAGCCATAGATATTTGTGCCACTATAAATTGAGAAAGGTTGAGATGGAAAGTTTAAAGTTTAATTGTTACTAAATATAGAAAGATGGTATTCTTTTTGGGACTAACGAAAAAGGAAGCATGTCACATAAATTGGGACGGAGGGAGTATATGTATACATTTTAAGAGTTTGTAAATGTACATGGTCTAAGCTGAAAGTAGTGGGTTCTGTTAAACGAGCTGTCAAGGGCTAGATCTGTAACTGGCTTTTGGTTCTTGATTAGTTGAATGCAAGGTAGAATTTGATGGGTACTTAAAGGCTTATTTGATGAGAAATATGTCCCTTTTTTGTTCTTTAATTTTTTTTTCATGTGACATTCTTTTCAGGGGACAGGCAGAGAGGGAATTTAAGGTTGAAGTGGAAGCAATTGGTCGAGTTCGGCACAAGAATTTGGTGAGGTTACTTGGTTACTGTGCTGAAGGAGCTCACAGGTATTTCAGTTTCAGCAGTCTGCGATTTGATTTGATCGATTATTGTTACGTTTATGTGCTTGTAGTCTATAAGTATTGTTTGCTGATTTTAGTGTTGGGATTACTCAAGCTAATTCAATGCTGCTTTCAGGATGCTTGTGTATGAGTATGTGGACAATGGGAACTTAGAGCAGTGGCTCCATGGAGATGTAGGACCATACAGCCCTCTTACATGGGAAATTCGGATGAATATTATTCTTGGAACAGCAAAAGGGTATAAACTCAGCTATTTTTTGGGATGTAAAAACTTGTACTTTTTTTCATTTTGGGCAGTCATTGTTATCTGCATTGTGTTAAATGGAAAACTAAAACTTGACAATTAATGCAGGTTGACCTATCTGCATGAGGGGCTCGAACCCAAAGTTGTTCATCGTGACATCAAGTCGAGCAATATTTTGATTGATAAGCAGTGGAATTCAAAAGTATCTGACTTTGGTTTAGCTAAGCTTTTGGGCTCAGAGAGGAGCTATGTAACTACTCGGGTTATGGGAACGTTTGGGTTAGTGCTAGATATCTCAAATCTACGCATTTCTGTTGTTTCTAGTGTTGAGGCAACCATGTAAACTGAATTGCCAATCTTCTTGTATCTCTTATCAGCTATGTTGCTCCAGAATATGCTAGCACTGGCATGTTGAATGACAGAAGTGATGTTTATAGTTTCGGAATTCTTATTATGGAGATTATTTCCGGAAGGAATCCTGTGGATTATAGCCGTGCTCAGGGAGAGGTTTGTTCCTATTATCTTAACTGTCTTGTTTCAGGAAGCATCTTTAATCTTGCGTCTTGTTTAGTTCTGACTTTTGCAATGGATCTTACTCTCAGGTCAATCTGGTTGATTGGCTTAAGACAATGGTTTCTAACCGGAATTCCGAGGGTGTTTTGGATCCCAAATTGCGTGAGAAGCCTTCTTCAAGAGCATTGAAACGTGCCCTTTTGGTTGCATTGCGCTGTGTAGACCCCAATGCTCAGAAGAGGCCAAAGATGGGGCATGTGATACACATGCTTGAGGCTGATGATTTTCCCTTCCGTGATGTAAGTTTGAGCTTTTCCTCTTTAGAACTGCATGCCTTTAAACTATCATATTTTACTAGTCATGACGGCTTAGCATGCATTTTGGTTCCTGGTATCTTGGTGTATGGTAACCTCCTTTCTATAGAAGAACTCAACTTCTTCTCTCTTATTTATTAAGGAACAAAGAACATATCCCCTGGGAGACTGAAAATTCAGTGTTTTCAAAAGCACAAAAAATCCCTGAAATTCATTGGGGATTTATGAGCAAAGCGCAAATAAAGCTAGGGCTTTAATGAAAAAAGGCACATATGGAGAAAAAAAATACAAATATCTATGATTAGTTCAAGTCTAATAATAATAAGCATGAATAACAAATATATGGACAAAGAAACTGATTTTTTTTTACGATAAAGTGAAAGATAAATTGTTTAATGTCGCCTCTTCTAGAGATGCTCATTAGCAAGGAAAAATATGACGACACTGAAACACACATTAAGCGAGGCGAAGCGCTCTAACATGTTTTGCGCCTCGCTTCAGGGAGTAAGCGCGCCTTTGACAATATTGGCGGGATGGATTGAATTGAGTCTAAAAAGCACTAAACTATGGTACAATTGCGGTTGCTTTAGAGTGTTTACTTATCTGTGACGTAATGAAGGTCATGTATCTGCTTTCCCAAAATGAGTATTCAATGCATGCCGCATTCTCCTATAGTCTACTGGACGATGCTTGTTACACCACAGATTGAGTAATGGGTCATTTGGATACTGAAACTTGAATGAATCTCACTCTCAATTTATAACACTCCCTCCGTCCCAACTAATGTGACGGTGTTTCACTGGGCACAAAGTTTATGAATGAAAAGAAGACTTTTAAAACTTGTGATCTAAAACAAGCATTAGATATTTGTGTGGCTATAAATTATATCATTAAGGGTAAAAGAAAAATTTAAAGTTAAATTGTTACTAAATATAAAAAGGTATCATTCCTTTTGGGACGGATTAAAAAAGAAAATGTGTTACATAAATTGGAACGGAGGGAATACTAATCAAATTGGTTGTTTTACAAACAAATTTTAGAAATCTGATCAAGGATCTGATATCAAGTTCAGTATTATGAACTAACATTTTAACATTAGTTGAAGCTTTTGCAGGAAGCTGTGTTAAGTGTGGTAATATGAACTAACATTAGTTGAATCACCTACCTATTTTCTTCAATCGTTATATGATAATACATTGCTTCCCTCCCTTGAGTAACTATGTGAACACACAGGAGCGAAGAGCTTCAAGAGAAAATGGACCTTCACATCATGATGGAATGAAAGAGAGGGTAATGGATAAGCGCATAATTGAATCAGGTAATAGCAGTGGATATGAAAGTACGGTTCAAACCAACCGGTCTTTATTGACGAAGAAAGAAATTGATGATGATGAGTAGCCTGGTCAAGTGGGCTAAAAGGTCAAATTCGAACCCCCTAGTTTCCTCTACCATTCATTTTGGAGCTGGCGAATGTACATAAAATTCACTGGTGCAAATTCAGCACTCTCTTTAGGTTTTGTGGAGTAGTTCTTATTGTTGTTGTTATGTGTAATTGCTTGCAATTTTGTTAAGAGCATAGCGCTCTTTAGTAGTATATATAGTTAAATTACCACTTCACTCTTCTAGCTGGATGTATTTTCCAAATGAAAAGAAATGATCAAATTGTATTTCCACAAACCCATGTAACAATATCCTTTTAATTCCGTGGTACTCCATATCAGTTATGTCTTCATGTGAGGAAATGATGAAAACTGATATGAGGAGAAATTAGTAGTAAGATGTACCTTATATTTTGCCTTGTATGGATTTCACCATGTTCAAGAAAGTGAAGACTTTATCCGTTTCATTTCGTATGTCACTCTTTCCGTTTGTCTATCCGAAAATGAATGACACATTTATATATTGAAAATTCTTTTAACTTTAGACTTTTCATTTTACTCTTATAACATGCTCTTGTACTAATAGAAATGTCATGACATGTTTAAGATCATACATGCTACAAATATTTTTGATGTGTCAAAAGCCTTCCTTTCTTAAATGCCGTGCATTATTCAAATACTGGACTGTTTGCTTTAATGCTTTGGTTTATGAGTTGGGATATTTGTGGATGTTGGAGAGGAGTGGGGGTGGGTGGGGTGGGGGTCTACAAAGAAGGAAAAGAGGAAGGTGTCTTTTGCTTGGCAGTGACAAGAGAGACTATTTGACAGCTAGAGTTGGGCACACATTTTGGACCCCTCACTCACTTATTGTGTTTTCTGGTGTTGTCTCAAGGGAAAGGCCACGAGGGGAATTTAAATAGTGACTAAGTTAAGGGCCCTACAAATCAATGATTATTTTGGACTCTCCTGCATGTTGAAAGAGTGTAGATAGTTTGAAGGATGGCCAGTGGGCCGAGTCGGCTCGGTCCTGCCCCGATCCCCCTAAAAAAAATGGTGTCGGGACTCGAAAATGGGACGGGACCTGGACTCGTCCCGCCAGGAGACCCGCCCCCGTCCTGACCCGCTCCGACCCCCCTTTGCAAAAATGACAGTTGCACAACGACCAATTTATATTTTGGTTGTTGTGCAATGTGCAACGACCATTTTTGGCCCCCCACCCCATAAACCCCCCTACCCCCTTAATATTTATTTTTAACTCCTAAGTTACTATATACACTTTAACTCAATTTTTTAACTATAAATACCTCATTTTCTCTTCATTTTATCTCACAAATCTTACTACAATCTCTCTAATCTCTCAATTCAATCTCTCTTTCTACAAGTCTGCAATTACATTGCTTACTAAATATTTTATTTTATTTTATTTGCTCATTTGTATAATTGTATCAAAGTTTAAAAATTGGGACTGAAGTTGACAACTAGCTTGAGGATCATCCATCGAGCAAAATTTTAATTTTCAACCTCGATTACAAGCCGACGTTATGTCGGCGTTTGATACTTTCGTTCATTCTTTAAATTATTATTGTTACTTTATTTTAATTATCGTACTTAATTTCATTATTTTTAATTATTTAAAAATGGAAGGATTAAGAGGTATGTTTAAGGGTAAGGGTAAGATGCTTCTTCTAGTAGGGGTAACAAGGGCAGTGGTACTTCTTCTAGTCAACCTGTTCATAGACACGATGATTTGATTGATTACACTCATATAGATGAACTTGAATTTTTTAATGATATATCATTAGATGATGAGATATATTCTGCAACTCAATCAGATTTTAATTTAAAAGATAATCTAAATGACACCCACTAATCTGGATGACATACCCACTAGTCTAGATGACACACTACTAGTGCACCTCAAACTGGAACGCCTCCTATTCCCCTTAGTATGAGACGAGGACCCACAACGAAAATTAAAATCTGCTGCATGAGATTTTTTTGATAGGGACCAAGAGAATCAAGTAGTTAGATGCAGGATTTGTAAAAATGTTTATAAATTTAAAATGAGAAAAGGTCAGGGTGGGACGAGAGGTTTATTGAGACATGCACAAAGCTTTCACAAAGCTAGGTGGGATGAATACGAGGCTACAAAGTCGGGTGCGCCAATGCGCTCTCAATCGGGACAAGGTTCACATAGTGTCCCGAACCAAGTACAAAGTCAAATTAACCCGACGACAGGGGAAATTGTAGTTCCTAAATATGATAAACATAGAGATAGAGAGGCAATAGCAAAATTAGTTGAAGTGGAGGGTTTGACTTTTTCATTTTCTTCCTCTCCTGGTTTTATTCATTACATAAGAGATGTATAATCTTGTTTTTAACGATTTTCCTAGATCAACTGTTAGGAGAGATGTTTTTAAATTTGCACACGAATATCAACAATATTTACGTTATGTATTATATCATTTTTCTGGCAAACTATGTATCACTTCTGATATAAGCCGTAGTACTAACAGTCGTGATTATTTAACTGTAACATGTCATTGGATAGATCATAATGAGTCTATGCAAGAACGTATTTTAGCATATAGATATATTGATAATAGGCACACTGGAAATTTTATTGCAGAAAATATTCATCAAGTTTGCGATTATTATGGTATAACTGACAAAATAATGAATGTTACGTTAGATAATACTTCTTCTAATAATTATGCCGTGAGACTTTTAAAAAATCTATTAACTATATCTTTTCCTAATCATTTTCATATGAAATGTGCGTGCCATATTTATAACTTAGTTGTAAATGATGATCTATTAATTTTTGAAGATATTATTAATAAAGTACAATTTTCTATAAACTTTATTTTTAAAAGTAATAGAATACAAAGAAAAAAAGAATATAAAAAAACTTGTTACGATTGTGGATTACCTTTTAGAAAAATTCCTGAAGAAGTAGCTATTAGGTGGAATTCTTTATATGAACAACTACTTGTTGCTTACGATTATAGAAGACCTATAACTTTATTTTTAACGCTCATAATCGAAATCCAACTGATATTCTTATAGATAATGATTGGGAAAAAATTTCAGAACTTATTGGATTTTTAGTGAAATTTTTTCAAGCAACTAAAGAATTTTCTGGTATATATTATCCTACTATTTCAATTATGTTATTTTATATAGTTCTAATATTTTTGTTACTTAATGAATATATTGAAAAATCATCTTATAAGGCACCTATTAAAAAATATTTATCAAATTAATTTTTTTCTATTCCCACTATTTATATTATTAGTGCTGTATTAAATTCGACTATTAAAATAGACGGTTGTAAAGCACTTATTGAAACTATTTATGATTGTATAGCAGTACTTCCACCTCCAACTCCAAAAATCACAAATGAACAACCACCCAAGGAACCAACTAAAGAAGAAGTTTTGTCTAGCATACACGATGAATGCAAAAAAATATATACGCATTACCAACAAGAAAGTGCTAGCAACCAACCGGCTTCTATACCATCTTCTTCTTCTACAATACAACCTTATAAAAACACATGTTTCTGCGGCTAGTATTGAAAGCCTTAGAAATAGAATGTTAAGTGGTTCCACTACTAATCAAGTTAGCGAGTTTGATGTTTTTGTTTTGTAGTGTGTTGTACAGTACTAATCAGTTCTCAATGAAGAATGACATGGAGGCTTGCTTAAATACTGGAGGGACAATGAGAAGACATTTTCGACACTAGCAAAGATGACCCAAGATGTGTTTAACATTCAAGCGTCATCAACAACGTCTAAAAACGCTTTTTCTCGGAAGATTTCAAATAGGAGAACACAAACACTCATTAGCGGGAGACAGCTTGGAGATTGCAGTTTTATTCAGAGATTGAATACGAACGGAGCGTACAAGGTGCAGTCAACCGGAGATCAACGAAGAAGACGACGAAAACTACAACGAAATCTTGTCTGACGGAGGTGGAAGCGACGTCGACCAATTTAACCAATAAATTCCAATTTCTACCGAAGAACCACAAGACATTGTGAAAAAATTAGAAAAAGTGTTTATAAATATGTAATTTTTTTAATTGTAATTTTATTATGTTATTTGCAACTTTCAACACCACAAAGTTGCAATTTTGAAATTGTATTACAAAAAAAATATATTTCTATTAAAGAATATAAGAGGCACAAAAACAACATTGTGATGTTTTTATTACACTATCTTGTTCAATTATTGAAGTGTTTATATATGTTATTTTCTAAATTAAGTGCAAAAAACCCGATCCCGACCCGACCCCGCCCCGCCAAGATCGGTCCCCTTTTCCGACGGGACCTGGAACGAGACGGGACATCGGCGGATCCCCCAGTCCCACCGGAGGACCGGTCCCGCCCTTCCCCTAGTCCCGTCGGGTCCCGTCCCGCCTGGACCCGCCCCGCCCTGAACTCGGCCCACTGGACACCCCTAGTTTGAAGTGAGTTGTTCTTTTGTTTTCATTTTTTGCTTTGTTTTCTGTCTTCTATCTTTTACTCCTTCAGTGTTTCTTCACTGTTGTCAAAGACGTACTTAAAGCGGTTTAAGCCCTGAAGTGAGGCGCAAAACATGATGAAAGTTTCCCCTCGCTTAGCGGGGCGCTTCATTGTCGTTATCAAGACTCAAAGACATAGTTTTCCTTAGCAATGAGCGCAATCCGATTAGACCAGTTTCACTTCATCGTAAAAAAATTCAATTTCTATTTTCATATATTTGTTATTTATGTTTATAACTATTAGTCTTGAATTACACATACATATTTGTGTTTTTCTTCATTTGCGCATGTCCTCACTAAAACACACGCTTTATTTGCAGTTTGCGCTTAAAGCCTCATCGGACCTCAATTTTTTTTGCGCTTTTCGTTTTTGATAACAATGCACTCCTTGCAAACAAAAGGGAGTTGTATCTTCAATATCTTATTGCCATAACTTCTTATCGAGTTAACATCATCTTAGTTGCTAATCAAGTTTTGCTATTCAACTTCTGATGGGATTATTATATGTGCGTTTTCCTTCACTTAGTCTAAGTAGAGCTAAGGTAAAAAAGCTATACCTCTGCCTAGACAAAGAGGGCTTTAAGACAGCTCGTAGATTCTTTATTACTGACTTTTCACGGTTGATCGCACCTCCCTTACCTTTGATTGCGTTTATTTTAGTGGGAATACGACTATTTTTATACTTCAGTGATTTAACATCCGGAAGTTCACAGCTTCCCATTGCACTTTTTCTAAGGGTAAAGACGATGCTCTCATTTGGGGATGTGCGGGGGTAATATTTTTTCTATATTGCTGGGGTAAATAGCGGCATAATAAAGTAGGAAAATTGACTGAAGAAGTGCGGGAAGTATTCAACAAAGAGCTTCTTTGAAATTTCATTATCTTTTTTAAGATAGAAAGCCGAATCACTAATAAAGGAATTTTCTTTCGGGATGTTGACAACGTCAAAATAAAAAGATAATTTTTTTTTGTGTGTTGAAATTGACTTCCCCTCCCCTTCAACCTGCCCCAACTCCCTATATTATCAAATAGAAGAGTCAACTATAAGAAATGTTGCCCCCTCTTTCGATCATGCCTATCCAGATTATCTCGATCCAATCGAACTTACTTCGATGTAAAATGGAGTTGAAGTCTTAGGGTAAGCAACTCCATGAATTACTAGTTGATATCGGCTATATGAATCTTTTATATCTATTTTTTTATTTTGTTTTTCATCCGGTGCCGATAACCAATGCCATATTGGGGATGATTAAATTGGAATTAGTGCCTACCAAACCAAAAAAATAATTAGTGCTGGGAAAGTTCCACATTTAGGGTAAATGACTCCCTAACAAAAATGATTACGTACCTAGGGTTCGAACCTGAGAACTCTAATTAAGGATAAAAGAATACTTACTACTCCATCACAACCCTTATTAGTTTTGGTTCTTTTATATTTACTAGTTTCAGTGTACACGTTTTGCGCTTGATAAAAGCGTGCACCTCATTTGACAACGAACAATATAGAAAAAAATTGAACTAAGATACAAATCGTTAAATCATCGCTAAATTGCTAGTAGTAAATTGCTCAAAATTCCTTTGTTTTATTGTACTTTTGTATCTTTGCGGTGTAATAAAATCTTATTGTTTCCTAGTGAATAATACTTACGTGTTTACTGCATTGGTAAAAGAATTCTAGACTAATTTGAATAGTCTATTATATAGGATTTAATAACCAAATTTTAAATGGTTTTGAAGTCCTAAATAATAGGAGAATAGTTAAATGTTTTTATTTTGAAAGGACTAATAATAAATGATAATTTTATCTATTATAGAATCTTTTAATAAAGTGTAAAAAATTCAATTAACATTATAAACTAAATGTTGTTTTATGTTATCTAAAATCGTCCTAGCTAATATATATATATATATATATATATATAATAGACCTTCCTGATGATACTTTAACTAAACCCTCGCAGTGGCATGTTATTTTAATTTTAGTTTCTCAGAAATTAAATTCTTCCTTCTTAAGTAAAAATATATTATTTTCATAAAATTCTTAATCCCTTACCCTATGTGATTTAACAACAATCATGTATTACTGCATCAAAAGGTTATCCTGCATGCAAAATTTCCAATAACGTGAACAAAGAATTGAACTAATAAAAATTTAAAATACTATTTTTGTAAAACCCTTTAGCGAAATATTTTTTTTACCGGTTGAAAATATTGAATTCAATTTTGACAAAATTATCATTTTAGTTTTCCCCTAATATTTAAGAGGTTTAAATCTGTAAGAATAATTAGTTTATTTTCCTCGATTATTCCCTTTCAAAAGTGTGGGTAATTTACTACAAATACAACCATAATTTAGGCTAGACTTAGGCAAAAATTATGCTATCTAATCTACCTACCATATACAATTGATTTTACTATCAATTACACTATACTAATTAATAAATACAACATTTAATATAAATATTCTATGACTCCCCCGCAGTCGAAACGGGAGGTAGACGTATGCTGAGACTGTCCCAAAATCTTCAAATAGAATCAGCGGAAGACCTTTAGTAAAAATATTTGCAATCTGATAGCGTGACAGAACATGTAACATACACACTTGTCCGTGTGAGACCTTTTCACGAACAAAGTAGATATCCAGCTCAATATGTTTAGTGCATTGGTGATTGACCAGATTTCCAGAAAGGTAGATGACACTAACATTATCACAGTATACTAATGTCGCTTTCAGAATTGGGCAGTGGAGTTCGAGGAGAAGATTCCGAAACCAACATGATTCAGACACAACATTGGCAACACCTCAGTATTTTTCTTTGACACTGGATCTGGATAAGGTTGCTTGCCGTTTTGAGGACCAAGATACCAAGTTATCACCAAGAAATACACCATAACCAGACGTGGAGCGTCTGGTGTCTGGAAACCCTCCCCAGTCGGCATCTATATAAGCGACAAGTGAGGATGTCGACGATGGATATAGATGTAGGCCATACTCAAGAGTGCCCTGAATGTACCACACAATGTGTTTGAGAGCATGCATACGATCATCCATTGGATTATGCATGAAAAGGCACACATGTTGCACATCATAAGAAATATCCGTCCTGGTGAATGTCAAATACTACAGGGCCTTTGCCAAGCTGCGGTAGAGTGTCGGATCAACAAACGGTTTGCCGGATGATGCACTCAATTTGGATTTAGTGTCCACTGGAGTTGCTGAAGGTTTACATGAGGACATGCCAGCACGTTCAACAATCTCAGCTGCATACTTCTTTTGGGATAGAAATAAACCACCTGCATGACGGGTCACATCTATACCTAGAAAGTAGTGTAGTGGCCCTAGCTCTTTCATTGAAAATTCAGAACCAAGCTGTGACATGATGGACTTGCGAAGAGCATCTGATGAGGTAGTTAGTATAATATTATCCACATATAAAAGAGGATAGACAATATTATTACCCTGACGGTAGATAAACAGAGAGTGATCGGAATGACTGTTGGAAAAACCAATATGTGAGACAAAATCGACAAACCTTTTATACCATGCCCTAGGGCTTGCTTTAGCCCGTATAATGATTTCTTGAGCAGGCACACATGATTGGGATATTTAGAGTCATTGTAGACCAAAGGTTGGTACATATAAACCATTTCATGTAGTTGTCCATGAAGAAAGACATTTTTGACATCTAACTGATGAAGTGGCTATGCCTTTGACAGAGCAAGACTAAAGACTGTTCTGATAGTTGCCAGTTTAACCACCGGAACGTCTCACCGCAATCCACACCAACCTGATGTGTCTTCCCATCACCTACAAGACGGGCTTTATGCCGCTCAAAAGCACCATCAGATTTTTCTTTATGACTGAAAATTCACATAGACCGAATTATATTAGCATTAGGGGGACGATGTATCAATTCCCACATCCTATTTTAATAAGAGCGTTAAATTCATCGTCCATAGCCAATTTCTAATTCGGGTCATTAAGGACAACTAAGGGATTATGCGGCAATGGTGATTTTAGGACGTGAGTAAGTAGACTATATTTGGTGTTGGGTTTGACAATGCCGTGTTGACTACGGGTGATGGGCCGCGGGGCTGGAATTGGGGCCAAGTGTGGAACACTGGAAACTGGGCCAGAACTGCCAGCGTCAATTGGGCCTAGTGTCGGTAAAATTGGCCCAGTTCGCTAATCAGTAATTTCTCGAGAATGGGCCACTATTTCGGAGCCTAAATTATTTGGGTGCATTGGGTCAGCCGAAACAGTGGCTATGGGGTGGTTTTGGGCCATTATTTCTAGGCCCAAGTCACCCAAATAATTTAGGCTGGCCGAATCAGTGGCTGTGGGGCCCGATAGATGGTGAGTCAAATACGGGGATATGTCATCATCTAGAAAATCATAGGTAGGTGGTCCGGACACATGCAATTTTACAAATGGGAAAGTGGTTTCATCGAAGAGGACGTGTCGATTCACAATAATTTTATTGGAGGAGATGTCGTAACATTTATAACCTCGATGATTGGAAGGGTAACCCAAAAAAATACAAGGAGTAGACCGGGGTTATAGTTTGTTGATGGTGGTGGATGGAAAAAGAGGATAGCACAAACATCCAAATACCCGTAAGTGAGAATAAGATGGGTCCCGTAAGTATATGATTTTTAATGGGGATTGATATGACAAATTTTTGTGGGGTAGTATGTTTAATAAATACGTAGCCATTTATAGTGCATGATGACAAAAGGATGGAGGTAGTGTGGCATGGACAAGGGATGTTCTAATAATGTTATTGATGGTTCAGATTTTTCGTTCCGCTTTCCCATTTTGTGAGGATGTGTGTGTGCATGAAAGGCGGAAATTTAAACCATTTGAATTGCAAAATCCCAGAAATGCCTATTATCAAACTCCCTACCATTATCACATTGAATATTTTTAACATCCCGTTCAAATTGTTTCCGGAAGAATGCTCTAAAAATGAGAAATGTGGAAAAGACTTGTGATTTTTTTGACAAGGAAAATGTCCACAAAAAATTAGAGTAGTCATCTAGCAATAACAAATAATATCTATGGCCCGAAGAGATCAAAACGGGTGATGTCCAAGTATCACAATGGATAATATCAAAGGGCATAAGTGTGCACGAATTAGATGAAACAAATGATAATTGAACATGTTTCCCAAGTGGACATGAACGACACATATTAAAATTACATGTTTGAGTACATGAAATAAAATTATTTTGTTTGAGAGAGGGTAAAACAGGTGCTCCCGGATGACCCAACGTTCATGCCATAACGAGGGTGTAAAAGCAGCAAAAGTGAAAGGTAACTTGGTTTGTTGGTTTGGTGATGTAATTGGATAGAGCTCCCCTTGACTATCACATCTCATGAGAAGCGTCCCCGTCTGAAAATCCTTCACGGAAAATCCAAAAGGATAAAAAATAACAAATACCCAATTATCAGTAGTAAATTTTCTAACAGACACCAAGTTTTTGATTAATTGTGGAGCATGAAGGACATTCTATAAAATTAATGATGGGTTTGGTGGTGACAATTTAGTAGAACCATAACCTCGAATTGGAATAAAATGACTATTTCCGATAATTATACCATTATTTTTGCTCAAATTATAATAAGACGAGATATTACATTGGGAGGACGTCATATGTGACGTCGCTCCGGAGTCCATATACCAATTTACATCGGGTGGATAAAGTCCAAGGGTGTGCATGGCGGATTCAATATCCGTTAGACCTGCCACTGCCGAATGGGCCTCCTGCCACTGGTTCGGCAGTGTCCCAAAGTTGCTGGAATTGCTGGCTGCACTGTTACGCGGCCCAAAGTTGTTTGGCCCAAAACCTGGCCGCCGTTACCCGCGTTCTCGCCGCAGGTCTTGGATCGGGCCTGGCCCGCCATCTGACAGGTAAAGGCAATGTGGCACAACCCAAGGCCACCGCCAAAGCCCATCGGCTTAGCCGCCGCCCCATCAGGCCTGGGTCGCCATCGCCGTCACGCCGGTGCCGTTTCGCCGCCGCTTCCGCCATCGAATTCCTGCCGCTATTTTTGCCATTTCGGTTATTGCCACCCCGATTTTTACCACCGTTCCGTCCTTTTTGTCCCCAATTTTGTTGGATAGGCTTAAAGTTGGTGGTAGTGTCATTGGCTAGCATGGCGAAATTTGAAACAATTGCGACCTTTTTGGCGAAACCCGTCTCTTCAAGAATACGCATTGAACGGGCTTGATAAAAAAGTAGTAGAGAATTACTTTATCGGATAAGCGTGCCCACGCCACTATACGCGTCAGTAAGACCGACAACCAATTGGAGAACCAATCGATTGTTGGTAACCGGTGAACCAACATTTTTGAGTTGATCCGATAAGACTTTGCGACGTTGACAATACGCCGATGCATTGGGAAAATCCACCATATCCGTGGTGGCGAATTCTTGCTCCAACGTGATGGCTCGGGAATTTTGTTGTCTTAAAATATCTCACAAACGATTCCAAGCCTCAATTGCTGTAGAATCGGGTTCCATTATTGTATGCAACAAATCACTAGAGATAATTGCATAAATCTATGAAAGAATTGTGGCATCAAGAGTTTCCCTAAGTTCTTTTTCATCATCGGTTTTTAACTCCTTTCATTTGCCAGTCGCCGACGGGATTATGTGATGAATAACCCGGTGGGAACGACAACATATTTTAAACAGCTCTGCCCAAGTTGCATAGTGAACATTTTCCATCTCAAGAGTGATGAAAATATGTGTTTTGATGTTAGAAACGGTAAGGGCGGGATGGAATGTGGATTTAGAGTCAGCCATTGTTGACCGGAAAATGAAGAACAATAACGGAAAAAAAATACAAATATGCAGAAATAGTGGTGGTCGACCGGTGGTGGAGGAAGGAGGAGGGATGGCCGAAATTTGGAGAGAAAATTATTTAGAGTAGGATCTTTCCCTAATCTTCTGATACCATGTAAGAATAATTAGTTTATTTTTCTCGATTATTCCTTTCCAAAAGTGTGGGTAATAAACTACAAATACAACCATAATTTAGGCTAGACTTAGGCACATATTATGCTATCTAATCTACCTACCATATACAATTGATTCTAATATTAATTACAGTAATTACTAAATAATTATAATAATACAACATTTACTATAATTATTCTATCAAAATCAACAAAATTTTGTGCATTAAATCTTTCCTTATTTGAAATACGTAGAAAGCCAGCCCTAATATTAAATATCTTATATAAATTATTTCCTTATTTGAATAATGAAACATAGCAATTTTGTACAACAAATAATACTAAATATAAAAAATCCATGGAGGATAAGTATGAATGTAGCTATTACCTATCCTCGGCAGAAGGATACATTATTAAAAGTAAAATGAATTATTGAAAATTGCTCAATAAAAACGAATTAAGAAAAAGTGGAGTACTTTTAATAGTTTTAGCGTACATGTGCACATGTGCATAGCGTGACACATTAGTTGGATTAAATATCTTCTGAACACGTAAACATGATTTATATAATTAAAATAAATCAATTTTACAAAAAAAAAAATTGAATCAAAATTTTGATCAACTTTCACTATTTAGCCTAATGGATTACACATGAATATATATCAATGCATACAAATGAAGATATACATTTTAATAGAGACGATTAAAAATAAAAACTCTAACCTTTTTTTCCCTTCGAGTTAGGTAGCAAGGTAGAAGAAATTAGCAAGACAGAGTAACATAATTTGTGGCATGAATCAACCAATCTATGAAAAAATAAGAAAATAATCAGACCATTAATCACACATCTATCAATCATGTGCAAGTTTCACCTATGTAAATTATAAAAGATTGTATAATTAAAAATGAGCACAATCTCAAAAGAAAAGGTTGTCTAACATGGTCTTAAGATTTTTTCTCCCATTACTAAAATTCTTTTATAGATGTATAGTACACTTATTACACATCTATCAATCATGTATAGGTTAAAACTATGTAAATTATAAAAGATTGTATAATTAAAACGAGCACAATCTCAAAAGAAAAGGTTGTCAAACATGGTTTTAAGTTTTTTTTCTCCCATTACTAAAATTCTTTTATAAATGTATAGATACACTTTTCTAACCCTAGTAGAGTTTTATTTACCACCAAAATCTGAAAATGTAATGTTGAATAATAACTCTACTTTAAAAATTGAATATAAAAAATAATAAAATACTTATGAACTTTGTTTACGCTAGAAGTCACTTTATTACTCTCTTCTAAACAAAGTTGGCAACAAAATTATAGGAATAGAGTCCTAAGGTTTATGGTAGTTTTCCATCGTGTGGTTCAATTTTTTTTTAAAAAGTTATTTTTAATAATAATTTGGAGAATTCCTCAATTATGGAAATCAGAACAATAGCTATTACTTGAATCCCCGTGGAAGTAAAATTGAGTTGGTAACTAAAATAGTTCTATTATTATCAATTGAATTTTAAAATCTTAAATATTGAATAGTTCTAATAATAATAATTTGTGGAAAATAATAAATGATATTTTTATCTATTATAGAGTCTTTTAATGAAGGACAAAACGTTCAATCAACATTTTAAGATTCTTTGTGTTTTTAATATAATATAGATTTTGCTTCAATTATTGGTGAGCTTGATGCAGAAAATTAGTATTCTTGAATGAAATGACTTCAATTAGAGAAGAAAGGAAAAATAGTTGGAGATAAAACAAGTTCGGTAAAATTGTTCATGTCAATATTCACCATCAGTACAAAGTCAAGGTCGGAGCTGGAAGTTGATGTTATGATTTTTGGAGAGATAGGCGAGCAATAAGGTAGAAGATATGAATGAAAAACTATCATATATATATATTTTATTAATTATAAATCTTTATATAGGCACATAAAAAAAGTAGTAGACTATTTCTACAACTAAAGTATTAGACTTTTACTAAAATTGAAAACTGAATATTCTACTAAATCAAATATTAAACTTATTCTATAACTAAATAACTAATTATTCTAAAAAACTGTAGCAGTAACATATGTAAAGTCAAACACTCCTCCTTGCTTCTGTTGATGCAGTCTAAAAAAGTTGGTCCTTCTCACTTTCTGATTCTACTAGTAGTGCTTGAAACTGTTTTGAGTTTCTTTGAATTTGCTCACTTCTGTAACATAACTTGTTTGTTTGTAATTTTCACATGTTGCGTCAGATCTCCACCAACAAATTTTTTTCAAGTGTGTTCTTTTTGCAGTATTTTCAAGGAGGATAATCAACTTTTTCTTTTTGGTGTTTTGCATAAAAAATACCTTCAACAACTTTATCTTGTCTGAAAGCTCTTCTTTGCTCTTATGCTTGAAGAGCACTTAATAATTCTGCAAGAAAGATGGTAGAGAGATTCTTAGACTCTTTTAGAGCAGAGATTTTGGACTCAATTCTCTCTGGAATGGCCATAAGAATTTTTTCAACTATTCGTTATCTTTAAAATCTTCGCCAAGCAACCTGATTCTGTTGACAATCAAAGAGATACTGTCAGATCACTTAATGATGGTCTCACCCTCTTGCATTCTAAGAGATTCAAAATTTCTTTTCAAATTCAAGATCTGATTTTGTCTGCCTCGTTCACTTCCTTGATACTCATTTTTGAGTTTTTTCCAAACTCTTTCACTGTCTCACATGCAATAATTTTAGAGAAGATAGAATCTGCAACTAAATTTTAAATTACAATTTTTGCTTTGCATCTTTTGATTTTCTTTTCCGAATAAGTTTTGATTTGGGTAGGAGTAGAATCTTCAGGAAGTGGTTGTATGAGTTTTTCTTTCATTACAACTTTCCACTGATCATATGTTTCAAGATAAGATTTCATCTATCATTGCCCAAATTTGATAATTTTCACACGTGAAGGTTTGTGGAGCAATCAAAGAGAGACCATTGTTTGTCATGATTGAAAAAATAAGGTTAAAAGTAGTATGAATTGAAAATTGGTTAAAATAGGTATTGATTGAAAATAGCCTTGAGCGTTAAAAATAAGCACGGGTTAAAATGTGTTGAAAATAGATATGGGTTAAAAGTGATTGAAAGTTCTTTTTCAATGAATGCACAGACCCATTAAGATCAATGAAGACGTGGATACCACTGTTATGATTTTTTAAGAGATAGACAAACAACAAGGTAGAAAATATGAATGAAAAAATGCACACATATATATATATATATATATATTAATCATAAGCCTTTATATAGGCACATAAATAAAGTAGTAGACTCTATATACAACTAAAGTATTAGACTCTTTGTTAAAATTTAAAACTGAATATTCTACTAAATCAACTATTAAACTCCTTCTATAACTAAACAACTAATTATTCTAAAAATCTATAACTCAGTAGTTTTAGTTTAAACTCTGTATTTCTATAAATATTTTTACTAAATATGCTAAAAATTAAATTGAGAACTCAACTATATCTGATGTTGCTTTTCTTAGAATTTAACTATGAAAGAGACTGATAATTTGTCTTAAAAAAAGAAGAAGAAAAGACATTATACCACACTTTGCTTTTATGTTGGGACGAGGCTCACATGTTTTGTCCAAAATAAGCGGCCTTTATATTTTCTAAGAGAATTTGTCAGTTTGGTATGATTCGAAAAATAAGTCAATTTTAGGAGAATACTTTCTGGTTATTTTGATTTTTGATGTTCGATAGATAAATGAAAAGTATTTTTAAAATTCTTTTATTTATTAAAGACTGATAAGAGTATAACGACCAAATGGTGTTTATAATTTTTTTTATAAATATTGAGTATTAAAGATTAATAATATATAAGTTAAACTGGAACAATGATATGATAAAGAGATGAGGTAGTTGTGACTTGTGATTTGTGAAGAAAAGCTGCTAGGAGTGCATAATTGGGATAAAATCGAAATCTGATTTTTTTTTTGATTTTTGGTTCAGATTTCGGATTTAAAATTTGAAAAATCTGAATTTCGGATTTAAGACTTATTCGAAAATCCAAAATATTTTATACCTTATAATTAGACCTACGCCCATACTCATTAGACATCCTGTCTAATAAGTGCAATACGCTCTTAAATCAGTAAATATACTCTTAGCCCACTTAATGCTTCTATTACTATGATTTTCCCTAATAATACAGTAGAATTTCTATTAATTAATACTCGATTATTTAATAAACTCTTTTAGATAATATTTTTGGTCGGTTCCGACTCGAGAGTAACGTGCTAAATTAATAATTCGCTAAAATTATAAGATAATACATTTTTGATTACTCATATAAACCCCATGTAAAATATAAATTAATAATTCCTTATATACTATATAATACATGAGTGATTTATGAAGATGACTCAATTGTCTTTTATTTTTTGTTGAAATCAATGTCGCATTGAATCTTATCTCTAATTTTTCTTATCATTATAAGAACTTCTGGTGTTGTTTTCTCATAGCTCAACAAGAAATTATTCAATGTGATTGCCGCTTTAATAGCTTCGTTTCGCGAAGAGGGCTCTACTATAGAACTTTCATCATCATCTTCATTACCTTTATCAGTTCCTATAACGCTCTCAATTATTTCTTCATCAGTCAATAACTGTGCAACTACATTTTCTTCTGGGTAGTTCAGGACATGTTCGACATCCATTGTTTGTGTTAGCATGATTTGATCTTGTGTTTATATAGAAAATATTTTTTAATATTCATAAAGTAGTACATTGAACACAAGAAGCATAATAAAGTGGGAGATTGAAGGGTGCTTCATTTGATATAGTACATTGAACAATAATGAAGTGGAAGATTGAATGGTGTTTGTAAATTGGGTATTTCATTATAAATTTATCTATAAATTGATAAAGTATTAATTAATATATAAATTAATAATTATTAATTTATCGATTAATTAATATCTCTTTTAATTAATAAATTTTGGTGGTCACAAGAGCATTAATTTATAGAGTTTCTACTGTAGTTGCATTACTTGCACGAGTCATTAGTATGTCAAGTGCTTATAAGCGAAAATTTTCTTCGGTAATTCTGACATAAATACTTTATTTCGATGATTATACTACGAATTTTCTTAAAAGGAAAATCGACACGAATACTTTATTTGAATGCACATTTTATAAGAAGAATAGCTCAATTTATAGACTCAAACCGAAAATTTAAAATAGCCAAATTAATTAACCTAAAAACAAACTTAAGAAAATTGAACCAATTCAAACTTTATTTGATTTGGCTTTGAATATAACTTTTCAAAAATCCAAACCGAATTTAATAATCCAATCTGAACTTCCCTCATAAGTGTAAAGAACTTATATTCGCCCTTTCGATGAAAAATGTTTTCCCTGATCGATGTTTTTTGATAATATAATTTACTTTCCATATAATATTTTTTCGTCATACCAAATATTCATGCCAAACTTTCCTTGCTTTTCTTTAATTATTTACATGATTGACTTCAGGTCTTGTTAGATATTTAAAATTTCAGGTGAATGACTTACTGGTAAAAATGTTTTGCAATTTTTTTCTTCTTTCCATAATGATACATTTGAAGTGACTCATGACCAAATAATTATTTCTTTAATATGTTCACATCCCCTTTTTCTCCAAGAAGTTTCTAAAAAAGAGTCACAAGCAAAAGTAGATTTTTTTTTACTGCTTTTATAACATATTCACTTATATATCAGAAACTCTTGTTACTTGTGGAGACTTTTTGCAATATAAAAGTCTGGTTGTACCAAATGAGTTTTTGCCAATAAAAAATAACTTTGAATACTATTTAACAAAAACACATGGTGGTTTCCAATTATTTCTATTTGTATAAAATTATTAGTTTGTATATGCAATGTTCCTCATGATTAATGGTCCTAATTAGGCAATTAGATCCATAATTCCCCTTCTTCCCATTCATTCTTTTTTTTTATTTTTATTTTTATCCCTTGCAAGAATCCTGATGTTACTATTAGAATGTGAAAATAATGATATATAAAAAGGAAAAAATAATTTGTAAATGTAGAAATTTGTTTCTAAAATTTCCAGAATTTGGCTAATGGACAAAAGCTTGTTTGGCCCAGCTGATCATAATAGTTTTTAAGTAACCAGTGCTGAAATCAATTTTTAAGTATTAAAACTGATTTTATAACTAAACAGTTATTTGTTCGAATATAAGTGTTGAAGCTGAAGCTGAAAAAAACCTGAGACTTAAAGCATAACATATAGTATATGTATGTCCTGAGACTTTGAGGACCAATTATTTCCTGGGGCATATTCATAGGGTAAGCCATGAGTTTGGCCAAATCTAATAATTATGGCCTAAACCTTATATTTATGTTAAGAAATTCAATAAATACATACAAATATTAAATTTCAAACACATTTATTAGTACTTGAGGTCGCTGTCTTAAAATCTGAAACCATAAAGTTCAAATTCTGAATCTGATTATTTCAATTGGTCCTCCTTTACATATAAATACTAAATTTCAAACACATTTGTTAGTACTTAACGTCTATGATTTAAAATCTGAAATTCATAAAATTCAAATTCTGAATCAGGATCGGATTATTTTGATTGAACTCCTTTATCATCCAGATCGTCAGCTTAAGTCTATGGACCACTGAATAAAATACTAAGGTGCTGCTTTTTATCTATAGAATTTGGAAGTCAGTTTTAGTGGCTATGGCTTTACGTACGATGGATACAGGATACACCTTTGTCTGCATGATTACTCAAATCATACACAAATGTTCCTCTGCTGATTAATTTTAATCATGCTGCATGATTTAAAACTTATTACTCTCTCCATCCCATCTCTCCATCTCAACTTATGTGACATGTTTGACTGGGCATAGAATCTAAAAACGAAAGAAAGACTTTTGAGACTTGTCAGTATAAAACAAGTCATAGACATTCATATGACTACAAATAAATTGTTAAGGGTAAAATGAGAAGTTTAAAGTTAAATTATTTTTAAATAAGGAAGTATGACATATGTTGCCCAGACGCTCCAAAATTGCTGCTGTACCCGTGTCAGATCCTCAAAAAGTGCATAGCTTTTAGAGTATGAACTTTTTGAGGATCCGATACACACTCGGTGGTTTCGTTAAAGAGTCCGAGCAACACAGAGTATGACACTCTTTTGGTACAGACTAAAAAGAAAAGTACGACGTGTAACTTAGGACTGAAGGACTACAACTAAAGCAACTTTTGGCATGATAGATGGGGCAATGGCAAAAACAGTTCCTTTTTGAGTGAAACAGACTTGGAATTATTGCAAGCTTTCAACTTGCCAAAGTTTCAATATATAGAAAATATAGACAACTGATGGAGAATTTGGAAGAAAGGGAATACTTTGGCTTTTCACTTCTCTATATAAGTAAACTAACTTATGTTCAAGAAAATATCCCAACTTCCATTTCATTCCTCAACAATATGGCTAATTGTATTGCTTTATGTTTCTGTTTCCTCTCTATCTTATTTTCATTTACTATGTCTAAGACAGAAACTTATATCATCCATATGGATTTGTCAGCCATGCCTAAAGTTTTTTCTAGTCATCATAGTTGGTACTTGACCACTCTAGCTTCTATATCAGATAGCTCAAATCTTGGCTCTGACAACAAAAAATCCCATGTATATACTTACACTAATGCCATTCATGGTTTTAGTGCAAGTCTTTCTCTATCTGAGCTAGAAGTTATCAAGAATTCACCAGGCTATCTTTCTTCAACTAAGGACATGACAGTTAAAATCGACACGACGCACACGTCACAATTCCTTGGCCTGAATTCCAATTCTGGTGCATGGCCTAAGTCAGATTATGGCAAAGGTGTTATAGTTGGATTAGTTGATACAGGGATTTGGCCAGAGAGCAAAAGTTATAATGATAATGGGATGACTGATGTTCCATCAAGATGGAAAGGAGAATGTGAAAGTGGCACTCAATTTAATTCCTCTTTGTGTAACAAGAAACTCATTGGCGCGCGTTACTTCAACAAAGGCCTAATTGCTAGTAATCCGAATATTACAATCGTGATGAATTCAGCTCGTGACACGGAAGGTCATGGGACCCACACGTCGTCTACAGCTGCTGGAAGTCGTGTCGAATCTGCATCTTATTTCGGATATGCCCCTGGTGCTGCTACTGGCATGGCACCAAAGGCTCATGTGGCAATGTACAAGGCTTTGTTTGATGAAGGTCCTCCAATGTTATCTGATATTCTGGCTGCAATTGATCAAGCAATTGAAGATGGAGTAGATGTATTGTCCATGTCATTTGGCATGGATGGTCGTCCACTCTATGATGATCCGGTATTCATAAACTCAATAAATCTCTACTTTTTTTTCCCATTTTTCTATATGAAAATAACTAGCAACATCCCTATTTATAATAGTGCAAAACCTAATTTGACTATAAACCGTAAAACCTATTCCTATATAATTATAACTCTAACTCCTATTTAGATATGACTTAAAATACCAAATCCTAAACAATTTGTTTTTTCCTACTCCAACTTTGAATTATTCTTCCAACAGGTAGCTGTTGCTTCATTTGCTGCAATGGAAAAAGGAATATTTGTTTCCACTTCAGCAGGAAATGAAGGGCCTGATGATGAGTCTGTGCACAATGGAACACCTTGGGTTCTCACTGTTGCTGCTGGCACGGTTGATCGCGAGTTTATCGGGACATTAACTCTAGGCAATGGAGTTTCAGTCACTGGTTTATCCCTCTACCCCGGGAATTTATCAAGTTCAAGCGAAAGCTCCATTGTTTTTTTGAACTCATGCCTAGAGGAGAAGGAACTGGAGAAAAATGCATACAAAATCGTCGTCTGCTATGACGCGAACGGATCAATAAGCGATCAAGTGTACAGAGTAAGAAATTCAAATGTTTCTGGTAGTGCCTTCATAACAAACACCACTGACTTGGAATTCTACCTCCAAAATGAATTCCCAGCTACATTTTTAAACTTTCAAGATGGCGATAAAGTTTTGGAGTACATCAAGAATAGTCCTTCGCCTAAAGGAAAACTCGAATTTCAAGTGACACATCTTGGTGCTAAACCAGCACCAAAAGTTGCAAGCTATAGCTCAAGGGGACCATCACAAAGCTGTCCCTTTATACTAAAACCCGACCTGATGGCTCCGGGCGCCTTAATATTAGCTTCATGGCCTGAAAAATTATCGGTAGGAGAAATTAAAACGCGAGAGCTTTTTAGTAACTACAACATTTTATCAGGTACGTCGATGTCATGCCCTCATGCTGCTGGTGTAGCAGCACTTCTTAAAGGGGTCCACCCCAAATGGAGCCCTGCTGCCATCCGCTCGGCCATGATGACCACAACCGATGCGTTGGACAACACGGGTGAGCCCATCCGAGACATTGGTAACAACAACAATGCTGCTAATCCACTAGCCATGGGTGCTGGCCATATCAATCCAAACAAGGCACTGGACCCCGGACTTATCTATGACATTATACCACAAGACTACATAAATCTCCTATGTGGTCTAGATTTTACATCACAACAGATAAAAACCATCACAAGGTCCTCTTCATATTCTTGTTCCAACCCTTCTTTGGACTTAAACTATCCATCTTTCATTGGTTATTTCAATTGGAATAGCAGCAAGTCGGATCCGAAACGGATACAAGAATTCAAGAGGACAGTGACTAATCTTGGAGATGGTATGTTAACATACACAGCAAAATTGACCTCAATGGGTGAATATAAAGTTAGTGTTGAACCTGACAAGTTGGTTTTCAAAGAGAAGTATGAAAAGCAAAGTTACAAGTTAAGGATAGAAGGTCCATTGCTGGTAGATAATTTTCTGGCTTATGGTTCTTTGTGTTGGGTTGAAAGTAGCGGTAAATATGTTGTAAAAAGTCCCATTGTTGCAACTACCATAAGAATGGATCCTCTGTGAGAACAGTACTGACTAAGACATGTCTAATGAATTATTGTGAAGTAAAATTATGAATTTCTTGTAACTACTTGTTGATTGATGCATACAAAATTCTGATGATTATTTTTCTCAATCGTTAGCAGCAGTTGGATTAATTTTGAACTTAGAACAGATAAAATTGAATTATTAGCAATGAGGGTGTAATATTGTATTAATCTCCCTTAAGGAGTCTTTCTCATTAATACAAATATATATAGTGTGTACAAGATGAATCCTAATTAAATGAGGATCTCTATTTTACATAAATAAACACAAATATTAATTACAGAATATACGGCGAAATATATTCGCTATCACACCCCCTCAGTCAGAGCGGGAGGAGGCCGGACGTTGAAACTGGATCTGAAGTCTAAGAACAGCTGCCGAGGAAGCCCCTTAGTGAAAATATCTGCCGAACTTTTTGGATGTTTGCAAAGGGGAAAATTGATTCATCAAACGTGACATGGCGAGAGACGAGGGTCTTACGGGTAGACAAGTCATAGCACAAATATCCTCTATGATTAGACGGAAAGCCTAAGAAAACACACCGAGTGGTGCGAGGTGCTAGTTTGTGAGGTGCGGAGGCAAGATTCAGGCAGCAAAGGCAACCGAAAATCCGAAGGTGATCATACCGGGGATCCGACGTAATAGAATTTCGGTGGGGGTTCTATTGTGAAGAGTGTGGGTAGGCAAAATACTAAGAATGTATTCTGCCATTTTAATTGCATAGACCCAAAAGGAAGGGGGGAGAGAGGCATGAAAAGGAGCGTACAAACCATGTTATTAATAGTGCGAATGATTCGTCCGCCTTACCATTTTCGAAAGACCATGCCATTATTTGTGCAAAATTTATGAAAGGTGGAATTGTTAAACTCACGACCATTATCACATTGAAACAATTTTATGACTCTTTTAAATTGTGTTTTGATATAGATACAAAATTCAAGAAACTCTGCAAAAACTTCAGACTTGAATTTAAGTGGGTAAACCCAGAGAAAGTGAGAAAAATCATCTAATAAAACGAGATAATATTTATGACCCAGTGAGCTAGTAATGAGAGATGTCCATAAGTCTGCATGAACAATGTCAAAGGGATAAAACGTAACAATTAAAGATGACTTAAAAGGAAGGCGAACATGCTTGCCTAAAGGGCAAGAAAAATAATTTTGGGCAAGTATCCCATTATTACATCGAATGAAATTATTGCTTCTAAGAAAATTAAAAACAGGAGCGCCTGGGTGTCAAAGTCTATTGTGCCAAGTTGACGGAAAGATAGCAGCGAGAGAGGTGTGTGATCGATATCTGGCAGCGAAAGTGGATGAGAAAGGATAGAGGTTCCCCACACTATTGCATCTCGTAAGAGGTGTCCCATAAGTAGATCCTTCACAGAAAAATCAAAGGGGTCAAACTCAACAGAAACAGAATTGTTATGAGTAAATTTCCTAACATATATTAAGTTTTTAATGATATTGGGAGCATAGATGACGTTATTTAGGAAGAAAGGTGGGTGAGGTGGTTTTGTGTGGGTGGTACCATACCCTTGAATTGGAACGCGGTGACCATTACCGACCGTAATAAATTGAGGATACTTTAAATGAAATAGTTTGGAGAGATTACCTCAGGAACGGATGAGATGAGAAGTGGATCCCTTATCCACGTACCAATTTTCGTCGGGCTACTGGAGATTTAATGAGCTGAAGGCCTGACCCAACTCGGTGGGGGCTAGGCCTGACCCAACTCGGTGGGGGCTAGGCCTTATGCACGCTGTTGTTGCTGGGCCGTCATAATATGCGCCTGTTAGGCCGAGTGGGGCACCTGGCGTAGGTCTGAGCTCAAAATTCCAGGCTGCCAATTTTTGGGATATTGGGCCGCTGTGGGGAAAGGGCAGGTGGGCGAGGCCCAACTGTTTGGGTTCGGCCAATGGCTTGGGCCGGCCAACTGGAGATATTGGCTGGCCTGATTGTCCCCCACGCCCGCGGCCTCTGCCACCACTGGCGTTTCCGCGGCCTTTGCCGCCTCTGCCACCTCCGTGACTTCCCCACGGTTATTGGTTGTCCGGCGGTGGTGGCTGGCCGGCGGGGGTGGCGTTTGTCGCCGGAGTTTTGTAAAGTCCTGAAAAAAAAAAAACATAACAGACCACTCCCTCACGTTCCCAAAAATTCTGCAACACAACACACACATACACCTATAATAATACACCTCTTCCCCTTAAAAACCTCACCAATATTCCCCCATCCCCTAGTTTTAGGCACACATGACACACAACACAAACATATGTCCATGCACTGCACACTTTGAAAAGGGAAGGAACTGAACTTAGAGAACACAAGAAATACAGAGAGCTGATATACACAAAAACAAAGCAAGGAAAAAAAAAAGATTAAAGAGAGCAATTAAGGAGTTCCGAAAAGGTTTGGTTGAAGTTGAGGTTTTGTTCGTGGTTACAAAGCGACAAATGTGAGTTTTCTCACTCAAAGTTCTTAGTAAAATCCTTTATTTTTAAGTTACAATACATGTTAGAATATAATCCGGTTGTTGAAAGAATGAGCATGAAATTTATGATTGTTTAATAACTAGTTTGGATTGTGCAAATTATAATCTGTTATACTGAGCTATACTTGTTAGAATTGGATAAAATTTTACAGAGTTGTACATCTTTCTGTTATGGTCAGTTTGAGACTTTACGGGGATAAATCCGACTTACTGTTTGAGAGTTATCTCTGTTTGAACATTCTGCCTCGGATCAACCGAAGTCTGGAAGGACAGAATGTATAATGTAAAAACTGTACAAATCGGTAATGAATATGAAATATTGTGCTGAATAAAAGTTATATATTACTCTGTCCTCGACAGTTTGAGACTTTACGGGGATAAATCCGACTTACGGTTTGAGAGTTATCGCTGTTTGAACATTCTGCCTCAGATCAACCGAAGTCTGGAAGGGCAGAATGTATAACGTAAAACCTGTACAAATCGGTAATGAATATGAAAGATTGTGCTGAATAAAAGTTATAGATTACTCTGTCCTTGACAGTTTGAGACTTTACGGGCATAAATCCAACTTACGGTTTGAGAGTTGTAACCCTTACAAGTGGAAAGGGCGAAATATTGAAGGAAGGAAATATTATTTGAGCCTTTTGAACATATGACATATTTATACAAATAAATAAGTGCATTGGATCGGGTTGCACGGACCGCAACAAATACATAAATGCATTGGATCGGGTTGCACGGACCGCAACAAATATATATAAATGCATTGGATCGGGTTGCACGTACCACAACAAATATATAAATGCACTGGATCGGGTTGCACGTACCGCAACAAATATATAAAAGCACTGGATCGGGTTGCACATACCGCAACAAATATATAAATGCATTGGACCGGGTTGCACGTACCGCAACAAATGTATAATATGTTATATGGAAAAAGGCAGGAGTACTGATTAAACTAAGTTATTTTTTTAAGACGAGTGGGGAGAAAATTTTGCACGTGAATATTTATTGATTTATTTAATAAAAGGGTTGTAATCTGTTTATTTCAACATGCTTATTATTTTCTTATAATGTGATTGTAATTAAAAATATTGTGAGGTTACTTTGGACTGTAAGGTGAGATTCCCACTCAGTCCCGGATGGTAGGGCTGACTCTTTTATTTAACATATTTTAGGAAGGCGCGATAGAGGAAAAGCTCCGCAAGAGGGCTAGCGATCGTCTCCATGACCTCATCGTACCACCAATCCATTATTTCGGATTTGGTGAAAGTTACTCTAGACTAAGTTTGTTTAAAGAATTAAGTTTTATTATCTCGGGGAATGCCCCACATGAGATTGTTCTTCGTAAACTTCAAATTGATTATTATATATATTATTTCCGCAAATACTTGTCTAATTTAGGAAGAAAATGAAGTATATGGTTCGCCTGGAAAGGGATAGTTGTCCAGGTGTCATCACGTCCTAAAGAAAGACTTGAGAAAAGTCGGGGCGTGACAAGTTTCCACTGCTAACGCCTTTTGATTATGTTCTTCCTGTTTGGCACGTCGGGTTTCTTCCAATAATAATTGCGAATGGTCCTGTTGAAGCTAGGTAGTGGATCGACTTGTTGGATCATAGTCGCTAGAGTATCGTATTCACCTTTCGGTAAGTCAACAACTAGTTGTAGGACCATCTTTGTATCGGAAATTGGTGTCCCCACATTAGATAGTTGGTCCGCAACTAACTTCAATTGTTTACAATACTCGGACATGTTGGAAAAATTCTCAAGACGTGTATTATTGAATTGTTCCTCCAAGTACACGACACGTGTGTGCTTGTTGTCCTGAAATATCTCCTCCAACCGTATCCATAACTCACGAGCCGAGTCATCGGTTTTCATAATCGTATGAAGCAAGTCCTTAGAGATGGTGCCATAAATCCACTGCTTAATGATAGTGTCAAGTCGGTGCCATGCCATTTCGTCGACCTCGATACGGCTAGGGAAAGAGTCGTCAATATGATCAAGCACGTTATAGGCACATGCATGAATGCAAAAGAGTTCAACCCACGAAGAATATTGATCATCTTCTTGATCAAGAACTATGGGAATAAAGTTCTTGATGTTGGTGACGGCAAAAACAAGATGGAAAGAAGAAGTGGAGGAGGGAGTGGGTGGGTTGTGGGTGACGACTGGGGAGGAAGATGAAGCCGTGAGAGAGGTGGGAGTAGCCATTAGAGGGGCTGGATTTTCGTTAGGAAGAGAAAGAAAAATTAGGATTTATGGGGGAGCGCCGGCCGAGTAGAGGGGGGCGGGGTCTTGGAGAATGAATTTTAGGTTTATGTGTTTTTAGAGTTTGACTCTTGCTACCATGTAAGATTGTATTAATCTTCTTTGGGGAGTCTTTTTCATTAATACAAATATATATAGTGTGTACAAAATAAATCTTAATTAAATGAGGATCTCTATTTTACATAAATACACACAAATATTAATTATAGAATATACGGCGAATATATAGTAATATATTCGCTATCGGGGGCAATGTTGATCCAAGACAAGACAACTCAGCTATTTGTTTGTTAAGAAGGTAATGCTCAATAGATCATAAATTCAACAAGAAATAATACATATTAAAAAAGATAATCTTCTATTTTCTGCTCATCTCTTACATTACGGTAAAGTTGTCTGCGTGATCTATAGGTCACGGGTTCGAGCCGTGGAAGTAGCTACTAATGCTTGCATTAGGTTAGGTTGTCTACAATCTACATCACACTTGAGGTGTGCGGCCCTTCACCAGACTCTACTAATTCGGGATGCTTTGTGCACCGGGCTGCCGTTATTTTTTGCTTCTTACGTTAGCAGTTTATACATCAGGAGAGAATATATGTTCTTCTTTTGTGTTTAAATGAATCACAAAAAGCAGGATGAAATTAGAAGATACTATTATAGCTTTTAGGCTCTTTTTTGCTGTCAAGATATTTGTTACTTCCTAAAATGGTTAGTGCTCTCTTGCACAACTCTCAAATATAAGAATATATGGAACATACTGTATTCAAGAAATTGTTATTTAAAAAAAATACTCGTATATATTATTTTGGTCTGTGACATGAAAATTGAAATGATTTACACAGGACAGGACTACAATTGAACTATAACTGTCAGTAAATTTAAGAGGATAGTCTAGAAGAAATATTTATCTCAATGCCTAATAAAGACAAATAAGTCGTCATAAAGAATTTCCATTGTCTGTATATCCCATTAATTTGAGTTGTTTAACTTCTATGCACTGACGTTGTAAGTCTTACACCAGAAGGCTAAGAAGGCCTACGGCAATAAGTAATCAACTAAATAACACAATGGTAGCGTAAAAACTATATACATTGTCAATGTATATAAGTTTGAGGTTGGGGACCTAAGTGTTTGTGGGTGTTTAACACGAAGGAAAATATATTTCTGAAAAATAAGTGGGGTTTTTAAAATGATTTTTGAGGAACTACATGACTAATTATACATGAAAATAACAGGAACAACAACAACACCCAGTGAAAATCCCACAACGTGAGGTCTGAAGAGGGTATGGTGTATGCAGAGCTTACCTCTACCTTGAGAGATATAAAAATAACAGGAACAAATCCAAAATTTAGATCTAGAACGACATATTGAAGTTAGTAGCTGTTCCAAATAAGAGCTGCCCCTGATACCACATTAGTCTTAAATGTTACTGTCGAAATCTAACTTTAATAAGATTACAAGCAAACAAATATTACAAAGTATAAGGACACGTAAGATATTTTTGCATTAAGTAGTACTCCTATTGTCCATGTCGTACCTTTTTCTCCCCTTTTTTCACATCCACTTCCTTAAAGGGTACACTCATAGTACACTCATGTTCTTAATGATTATTTGCCATTAGTTGTCTTAACGCGTAGCTATAAATTTTTTAAAATTTATAACATTAAATATGTCATAATATTTATATTCTTATTAAGAGTAAATGAGAAGTCCAAGTTAAATTACTTTCAAATATAAAAATATGTTACATATATAAACTTTTGAATTGCTGCACTTGTTTTGTACATTGCTATTTTATTGTCTCTTTTCTCTTTCTTACATTTCTGCATCGATTACATTTCTTTTGAGTCGAGGGCCTATCGAAAACATCCTCTCTACCCCGCAAAGGTAGAGGTAAGGTATGCGTATATCTTACCCTCCCAACCCTCTTATGAGATTACACTAAGTTTGTTGTTGTAGTGGGATGAATAAAATCTCTCACTTAATCAGAGATCTCGAGTTAGAGCTTTGAACATGAAAAAAATCCTATTGAAGAGCGTTTTCTCCTAAATGAGCTTTATCTGGCGCCAATCTTATTCAGTTTGGCTCCATGCAGGTACCGGATATCGAATGAAAAATTGATAAAAAGGTTGCTAGTTTTAAGTTTAACTAGAATTTAGAGAATTTAGAGAATATCCTCTCTATTTAATCCTTTATAATCTCTGGTCTTTCCACTTGTTTTAACCTCAGAAGAACCTCTCGAAATTCTGAGTGCCCCTTGTTTGCTTCAAAGTGTAGCGTTCATTTTAAGTCAACTTTCAACCAACCCTTTATTTATTTGTCTTTTGCAGTAGAGTGATATATAGAGAATTTCTTCTTTGTTGTAACCTTAATTCTATTTTCAAAGGTTGAAAAATGGGCAAGAAAAAGTATTTAGATTGGACTGCACGATCCATAATGTCTACTGGAAGTGAAAGAGTCTCATTGTTGAAAAAAAGATGTAAGCTTTCTAATTTTTGCTTACTGATGCAAACAAATAAAAATATCTTATCCCTCCGTCCCATATTAATTATCCACTCCCCCTTTTCACGCCCTTTAACAAATCAGAAATAAAAATATATTTTTACTATATTACCCTTATTTCTTTCTAATAAATTACCCTCTAGTCAGTATTTGTAAGAATTGATTCCTTCGTTATTCTTCTCCCAAATATACAATATATATACATAGATCATATGCTTGATTAATGGAAGACTATTCTAGAATACTAATTATCTTTCCCTAATTTACAAGATCCTAGGAAGACTATTCTAGAAGACTAATCATCTTTATCTAATTTACATGGATCCTAATTACAATTACAATAATAATAATAATGGGAGGAGTAATTATGGGATATTCCCATAATTACTTTAACAGTCCCCCGCAGTCTTAGCTGGAGGTTCTCGGATGCTGAGACTTTCCCTGAAATTATCAAAAAGTACGCGCGGAAGACCTTTTGTAAAGATGTCAGCTATATGATAACGAGACGGTACATGGAGAACACGGACTTGACCACATAAAACTTTTTCTCGGACAAATAAAATATCCATTTCAATGTGCTTCGTGCGTTGATGGTGAACATGATTGCCAGATAAATAGATCGCACTCACATTGTCACAATAGACCACTGTTGCCTTTTCAATCGGACAATGGAGCTCCAATAGCAGATTACAGAGCCAACAAGATTCAGTAACAACATTTGCCACCCCTCGGTATTTCGCCTCTGCACTTGACCGAGATAGTGTGGACTGACGTTTGGAGGACCATGAGATAAGATTGTCACCTAAGAACACACAATAGCCGGAAGTGGAACGACGTGTGTCTAGACAGCCACCCCAATCCGCATCAGTGTAGGCAGACAGACTCGAGACAAAGGACTTATACAGATGTAGTTCGAACTGAAGAGTACCCTTAACATACCACATAATCCTCTTGAGAGCCCCTATATATTTTTCCTTTAGGTCATGCATGTGTAAACAAACTTACTGGACCGCATAGGAAATATCAGGCCTCGTAAATGTGAGATACTGCAATGCGCCTGCAAGGCTGCAGTAATGTGTGGGGTCACTGTATGGAGTACCTGAAGCGTTGCTCAACTTTGCCTTTGTGTCAACTGGAGTATGGGAAGGTTTGCACCAAAACATCCCTGCTTTGTCAAGTATCTCCTCGGTATACTTCTTTTGACTGAGAAACAAACCACCTGCATAGTGAGTGACAACAATGCCAAGAAAATAATTCAACGAGCCCAAGTCCTTCATTGCAAATTATGTAGCAAGAAGGGACATAATAGACTGGCGAAGTGAAGTCGAAGATACAGTGAGGATAATATCATCAACATACAGAAGTATATAAGCCATATCAATACCCTTCCTATAAATAAAGAGAGACTGATCGGACTTGCTGTGAGAGAATCCCAATGTGAAAACACAACTGGCAAACCTATTATACCATGCCCGAGGGGCTTGTTTCAGACCATATAGGGATTTCCTCAATAGGCACACATGATCTGGACGGGCAAGATCGCAAAATCCCAATGGTTGATGCATGTATACCGTTTCCTGTAAGTGGTCATGTAAAAATGCATTATTGACATCCAGTTAATGAATGGACAATGATTTGGCTAGTGCCAGGCTAAGAACGGTTCTGATGGTTTTAAGCTTGACTACAAGACTAAAAGTTTTACCGCAATCTACTCCCACCTGCTGAGACCTGCCATCACCAACAAGACGAGCTTTGTATCTTGCAAAAGAACCGTCAAAATTCTTTTTATGGCAAACCACCCACATAGACCGAATTATGTTCACATTAGATGGCCGTGGTACCAAATCTCACGTCTTATTTTGAATAAGAGCAGTAAATTCATCTAACACGGCAACCTTCCAATTCGGGTCTGATAAGGCAGCTTTGGGATTTTTTGGTATTGGTGAGGGTGTGACGGAAGTGGTTAGGCTAAACTGGTGTTTAGGTCTAAAAATCCCGTGCATGGCACGGGTTTCTATTGTCCGTTTAGGAGTTGTACCGTTGGATGGTTGGGTGGTGTTGTGACTTTGGGCCAAAACAGTGGGTAATGTGGTTTCGTTATTTTGGGCCGAGGTAAGAGGTCCAGTACTGGTCTGGGCCTGTGAGTTACGGGAAGGGTGTTGGTTGATACTTAATGGTGTAGGGTCTGGTGATGTCCCTAAATTATTATTTTAAGAGTTTAGATGATACCTCAAAAGTGGATGAATTCCGTCGTCCAGAAAATCATATGAAGGTGAGGATGCCGCTCGAGATGTTGCAAACGGAAAAGTTGACTCATCAAAGATGACATGACGAGAGATAATAATTTTTCCCGTTGACATATGAAAGCATTTATATCTTCTATAATTTTGGGGGTACCCCAAAAACACGCAAGGAGTAGATCGAGCTTGAAGTTTATGAATGCTGGTGGACGGAAACAAGGGATAACACAAACACCCAAAAACCCGTAAATGTGTAAACGAGGGGATACATTTGTATAATACTTGAGTAGGGGACACATTGGAGATTAGTTTATTAGGAAGAATATTTAAGAGATATGTAGCCATTTTGAAAGAAATAATCCCCTTGATTATTTTCATTAATTGAAAGGCTATATATACAAGTTACATAATAGGAGAATCCTATTCCTAAAACCTTATTCTATACATTTATGGTAATACACTAATTATGGTAATACACAACTAGTTATATTACAACATTACCTAAACTAGGATACTAAATATTTACCATAAATTACATTGACTAAACAGCCAAAACCGAGAGTCATTATGGGAGCAAATCCGAGACTCAATATACACAATATACACACTATACACATATATATTGTGTATATTTAACACACCCCCGCAGTCATAGAGGGCGGTCTTCGAACGCTGAGACTGTCCCTAAAATCTTCAAAGAAGACCGAGGGAAGACCCTTTGTAAAGATGTCGGCAATTTGATATCTCGACGGGACATGGCAGACGCGAACTTGACCCCGAGCAACCTTTTCGCGGACAAAGTGAATGTCCATCTCGATATGCTTAGTGCGCTGGTGATGAACCGGATTGCCAGAGAGGTAGATGACACTAATATTATCGCAATAAACCAAGGTTGCCTTCTGAATGAGACAATGAAGATCCAAAAGCAAATTACGTAACCAACATGATTCCGAGACTACGTTAGCTACCCCTCGATATTCAGCCTTGGCACTTGAGCAGGATAAAGTCGACTGACGCTTCGCAGACCAGAAGACCAAGTTGTGACCAAGAAACACACAATAGCTTGATGTAGACCGGCGGGTATCGGGACAACCACCCCAATCAACATCTGTATACGATACAAGTGTGGATGTCGAGGAAGGATATAAATGCAAACCATAGTCAAGTGTACCTTGAATATACCGAATGATGCATTTGAGTGCATTCATGTGCTCAATTCTGGGATCGTGCATGAACAAACACACCTGCTGGACAACATATGTAGTATCCGGTCTCGTGAAGGCAAGATACTGAAGGGCCCCTGCAAGACTGCGATAGAGGGTTGGATCTTCGTAGGGTACGCCGGCCGCGACACTAAGCTTGGGCTTCGTATCGACTGGAGTGGAAGTGGACTTACAGGATGACATCCCAGCCCTCTTGATGATCTCAGCTGCATACTTTCGTTGAGATAAAAATATTCCATCGGAATGACGAGTGACGACAATCCCCAAAAAGTAACTCAAGGGCCCTAAGTCTTTCATAGCAAACTCCGAGATGAGCATGTTCATGATAGACTGGCGTAAGGCATCTGTAGAGGCAGTCAAAATGATATCATCCACATACAACAGAATGTAGGCCAATGACGAACCACGACGGTAGATGAACAAGGAATTATCCGACCTGCTGTGAGTGAACCCAATAGTCAAAACATTGCTAGCAAACCTTATATACCATGCCCGTGGAGACTGCTTAAGTCCATATAAGGACTTCTTCAACAAACAAACATGATGAGGATGTTTGGGATCCCTGAATCCCAACGGCTGATGCATATAAATTGTTTCCTTGATATCATAATGTAGGAAAGCATTCTTTACATCTAACTGATGAATATGCCATACTTTTGAAAGAGCCAAGCTGAGTACAGTACGAATGGTAGCCGGCTTGACCACCAGGCTAAATGTCTCACCACAATCCACCCTAACCTGCTGAGCCTTACAATCACCCACAAGCCGCGCCTTATGCCGTGCAAATGAACCATCTGAATTTTCCTTGTGAGCAAAAATTCATATAGACCTAATAATATTAATACCAGAAGGACGGGGTACCAACTCTCACGTCTTATTATCAATAAGAGCATTATATTCATCGGTCATAGCAATTTTCCAGTTTGGGTCATTTAACGCAGACACATGAGTACGAGGTAGGGGTGATTTAAGAACATTAGAATTCAAATTAAAATGTTTCTTTGGTTTAAAAACACCCCGCTGACTACGAGTGATCGGTCTATGACTTGAGGAAGAAGTGGGCGAATTTTGGGAATTTTCTGGGCTCGGGATGGACTAGCTAGTACGTAGTGGGCCTGCTGGCCCAATACGGTAAATCGGTACGGGAACTGGACTAGTTCTATAATTGGGTTGGACTGGCCCAATCGCTGGAACTGATCCAGTGATGGCAGTTTGTGACAGACCAGTGGGGTCAGCGGGCAGTGGGCCTGCTGGAGGATTTTGGGTGCGGGACATGTTCAAAAAATGGTGAGTAATATACGGGAATATACTATCATCCAAAAAATTATATGAACTAGGCTCGGGAGCATGAACTTTAGTAAATGGAAATTGGGTTTCATAAAACATTACATGGCGATTAATGATGATTTTCTTGGAGGATAAATCAAAGCATTTGTAATCACGATGATTAGACGGATAACCCAAAAATACACACGGAGTAGACCGAGCCTGAAGTTTGTTAATTGTGGTGGACGGGAATAACGGATAACACAAGCACCCAAAAACTCGAAGATGAAAATAAGAAGGATCTTTATTATATAAAATTTGGAGGGGGGAAGAATATGTTAGACCTTTGGAAGGAATTATGTTAAGGAGATATGTAGCCATTTGAAGACCATGATGCCAAAATTATGGGGGTACGGAAGCATGAATTAAGAGAGTGCGGACAATGTTATTTATGAAACGAATTTTACGTTCGGCTTTCCCATTTTGTGAAGATGTATGAGGACAAGAAAAATGAAAATTGATCTCATTATTAGCACAGAACTCCCAAAACACCCTATTGTCATATTCTTTGCCATTATCACACTGAATATTTTTTATTTCTCTTTCGAATTGGGTTCGAATGAATGCTCTAAATTTTAAGAAGACGAAAAACACTTGAGATTTATGTGCGATTGGAAACGTCCATAAAAACCTAGAATAATCATTCAAAAAGAGAACATAATACCGATGGCCCAAAGAACTTCGAACAGGAGACGTCCATAGGTCGCTATGAATAATATCAAATGACATTAAAGTATGAGAATTTGAGTCTACAAATGGCAACTTAACATTTTTTCCTAAAGAGCAAGACTGACAATTTGGAGTACTATTCGTACCCTTACATGAAATAAAATTATATTTATGTAATGACGACAAAATAGAAGATCCCAGATGACCAATATGAGCATGCCACAAGGAAGGAGAAAGGGCTTCAAACGCTGATGGCAAGGCTTGACTCGATGGACTAAAACCGGGCGTGATAGGATAAAGATCTCTCCTACTATCACACCTCATGAGAGGATTTCCCGGCTTGAAATCCTTCACAGAGAAATCAAAAGGATCAAATTCAACAGAAATGGAATTGTCAGTGGTGAACTTTCGGACAGACACTAAGTTTTTAATCAATTTGGGGGCATGTAAAGTATTTTTCAAGATAAGGGGTGGATTGGGGGGAGATAAAGTTTTATGACCATAACCCTGAATTGGAATAGAGTTACCATTACCGATAATTATACCACGAGGGTTGCTCAAACTGGCATAAGACAAGAGAGTACCTTGATTGGAAGTCATGTGTGTCGTTGCGCAGGTGTCCATGTACCAATTTGGATCCGGTTGCGTTAACCCAAGTGTGTGCATTGCGGCCTCAATATCGGTGTGAGTAGATGTGGGACCCACTGCCGAGAATGCTTGTGTGGGCCGAGGCCCAAGCAGTCCACCCTGCTGCCCGGCCCAGTACTGAACCGAGAAGCTGCCTGTTGATTATTGGACCGGAAGTTAGGTTGTCCAGCCCACTAGCTACTGGAAGGGCCTGGAAAATAGGGGATGCTGGCCCACGACCCATTGCCCCAGCCCCACTGCCATGGGCCCCATGGTTGGGACCAGTAGGTAAGAGGCCCACTGTTGACTGGAGGGGCCCACTGCCGGACTGCTGACCACCGGAACCGCTGCGTTTGCTCTCGCGGTTTTTGTTATTATTTTTACGATTATTTTTGCCGCCACCATGAGTACGGTTTTAGCCCGAATTATCAACAAAACCTGAAGAATTTGTGGAGGACGTCATTAGGACGACGGGGCTTGCTCCGGTAGCCGCCTTTTTAGCCAAACTTGCTTCTTCCAAAGTAAGCATGGAGCGGGCTTGACAAAAAGCGGAAAGTGGGTTGCTTTGACGAAGGAGAGTCTCAATGCCATTATAGGCCTCCGAGAGATCGGCAACCAGTTGTAGAACCAGACGATTATTTGTCATAGGTGCGCCAACTTTATGGAGTTAGTCCGCCAACTCCTTGAGTTACTTGCAATATGCAGATACGTTTGGAAATTCTTCCATGCGAACTTGAGAGAATTCATGATCGAGTGTGACAACACGTGAATGTTGGTTATCTTGGAATATGTCACGCAATCTATTCCAGGTAGCCATAGCCGTGATATCCAGCTCAATAATCGCCTGTAAGAGGTCAACCGAAATAGTGGAATAAATCCACTGGAGAACGGTAGCATCAAGAGTAATCCATAACTGAGGATCCTCCGCGGGAATAGGTGCAGCAGGAGGAATTATGTGATGGAGGACTTGATGGGAGATAGCGTGAATTTTAAACAATTCCACCCACGTCGCATATTGGACGTTTTCCATTTCAAGAACAATAGGAATGTTGTTCTTGATGTTAGAAATCATGAGGCCAGGATGAAAATTGTTTTTAAACATATTGAAAGAACAAAGGGAGAGGAGGGGAAATTTGGGAAGAGTGGAGGTTAATAATATCACGAATTCCGGTGAAGGAGGATGGAATCCGGCGACGGTTGTGGCCGAGAAAGGGCACAAAAACCGAGAGCAATGGCGGAAGCAAGACCTAGTCTCTTGATACCATGAAAGAAATAATCCCCTTTATTATTTTCATTAATTGAAAGGCTATATATACAAGTTACATAATAGGAGAATCCTATTCCTATTCTATTCCTAAAACCTTATTCTATACATTTATGGTAATACACTAATTATGGTAATACACTACTAATTATATTACAATATTACCTAAACTAGGATACTAAATATTTACCATAAATTATATTGACTAAACAACCAAAACCGAGAGTCATTATGGGAGCAAATTCGAGACTCAATATACACAATATACACATGTATATTGTGTATATTTAACACATTTGAAGAGCACAGTGCCAAAAATTTGGTGGGGTAGACGAATGCACAAGGATAGATCGATTCATATTGTTAATTGTTCGAATATTTATTTCTGCTTTTCCATTTTGAGAAGATGTATGTGGACAGAAAATACGAACATACATTCCATTTTGGTGATAAAAATTCTTAAATTGGGCATTTATAAATTCTCCTCCCCCCCATTATCACATTGAAAACATTTAATGGTTTTTCCAAACTTAGTTTTGATAAACACACTAAATTGTTTCAAAATGGTAAAAGTTTGCGATTTTTGTCCTAAAGGAAAGGTCCACAAAAAAATTGAAAAATCATCAAGGATAAGCAAATAATACTTATGACCTGCAACACTTAAAACGGGTGAAGTCCACAAATCACAATGCAAAATATCAAATGGCATAATAGTAGTAGTAGTAGATGCATAAAATGAAAGTTTAATATGTTTACCAACCATACAGGTTTGACAAACAGAAGAGTCCAAAGTTTTATTACAAGAAAGCAAATTATTCTTCCTAAATTGACTAAAAATCGGTGCTCATGGGTGCCCCAACCTATTGTGCCATAAACTAGGAGAGATGGCTGAAAAGGTGGATGGTTGACCCTGCTATCGGTGGAAAAAGAGGTGATGGGATATAGGTCCCCCATGCTGTTACATCTCATGAGCGGCATCACCGTTTGAAAATCCTTCACAGAAAAACCAAACGGATCAAAATTCACAGAAATATTGTTGTCAATTGTAAAACGTCTAACAGAGATCAAGTTTTTGATCAATTTTGGTGCATGTAAAACATTTTTCAAACATAAAGGTGGATGGGGAGAGGGTAGTGTTACCTGACCAATACCACGAATTGGAATTTCCTGCCCACTGCCGACAATAATATTTTTATTACCGCTCATATTAAAATAAGACGAAAGATTAGCTTGAGATGCCGTCATGTGTGACGTAGCCCCTTTATCCATGTACCACGATCCATCTGGAATATCGAGATTCATGTGACTCATGGCTTGTTCAATATTCGTGGGTGCATATCCAACCAAAAATGGTACCTGAGCTGCAAACGCATGTTGCGGACGAGATCCGAGAATACTGGGTTGACGATTTGAAGAATGAGGAGGCCGGGCTCACGAAGAGGTCGGAAAAGAACATGACAGGGCAGCCCACTGTGGGGCCCAGGCCCACAGTGGGTACTGCCCCCACTGGCCGCCGCCGCTGCCTGGAAAAGTGCCGCCACTGTCAGCCCGCCATTGCTCGGGCTGGCTGCTGCCGCCGGTGGTTTGGCCACCGCCACGTCCACGTCTCTTTCCACTATTATTTTTACATTTATTGTTTCGATTTGAACCCCATTTTTGCCCATTATTTTGACGAGTATTTTGGACACCCGAACCAGAATTTTGGGGCTCCAAATCAGTGGAAAAAGAGTTGGTAGAGACGAGAGCCGTTCCACCTGTGGTTGTGCTCGATGATGCCTGCTTTGCCTTCCTTGTTTCCTCGAGAATTAACCTCGATCGGGCTTCATAAAATAGAGGTAAAGGATTGCTTTGCTGAATAAACGTAGCAACACCATCATATTATTCATTCAGCCCCGCAATTAATTGAAGGACTAACTTTTGATTTGTCACGGGTGAACCAACGTTGGACAGTTGGTCCGCAAGAACTTTTATTCTTGACAATAGGCGGAGATGTTAGAAAAATCATTCAATTTAATATTTGTAAATTAGTGTTCAAGATAAACGGCCCTAGACATTTTGTTATCTTGAAAAATATTCTCTAATCTTTCCCACGCCTATTTAGCCGTAGAATTAGGTTCTAAGATGGTATGAAGAAGATCATTCGAAATTGTGCCATAAATTCATTGAAGGACAATAGCATCTAAGCGGGACCATAATTTCTTGTCCACCGTAGTGGTATCTGATGGCGACTCGGATGGAAGAATATGGTCAATCACCTCATAAGCACGACAGTGAATTTTGAAAAGCTCTGCCCATGAGGTATATTGCCCTTTCTCCATTTCAAGAGTTATGGAGATGATGTTCTTGACGTTATTGACGGCAAGAGCAGGATGAAAGATTTGTTTTTCGATCATAGTTTCTACTTAGAATCAACAAGAAAAGGAAGAGAAGGGAGTTGTGTTTGGATGAAAATGGATTGGAAAAACCTAAAAGAGTATGCTAGCCGAGGGGGTGGGTGATTTGTATTTTTTTCGGCTAGGGTTTTAGGTGTTTAGAATGGTAGTTTAGGTTTAGGGTTTTTAGGATGACTAAACCTAATTGAAGTGGACGAAAAAACAAAGTGAGAGGAGAGGGAAAATTCTCGGCCAAGAGAGGGAAAAAGAGAAGAGAATTAGGGCAAGAATCTTTAGGCTAATGATACCATGTAAGAATTGATTCCTTGATTATTCTTCTCCCAAATGTACAATATATATACATAGATTCTATGCTTGATTAATATAAGACTATTCTACAATACTAATCATCTTTTCCTAATTTACAAGATCCTAGAAAGACTATTCTAGAAGACTAATCATCTTTACCTAATTTACATGGATCCTAATTACAATTACAATAATAATAATAATGGGAGGAGTATACTTTAACAATATTGACTACTTTAAAACGCAATTAATGTTAAGGATAAAATAGAAAAACTTTAATAAATTCTATCTTGATTTTGTAAATTGACAAATATTTTGAAACAAATATTTTTAGTAATGTAGACAACTAATATGTGACGGAGGAAGTATGAAGTTTGTTCTTTCTTTTTTCTTGTTTTTGTTTCTTTTTGAAGCTTTGAAGCTGGAGCTTTTTGCATTGCATGAAGTACACGTTATCATGTTGACATTATTTTGTGCTAGGTTGTTGTTTAGTAACAAGAGACCATGTTATGTTTGATAGATGAATTATAGCTAAATTGCAAAAACAGAGGATAAATTCTGTATGCTGGGAACTATAGCGCGCTGTTCCGGGATACGACAACAATAACAAACTCCTTGCGAAGGTTTTCATTAAGGGTTTCAAGATATAAAAGAGTAACCACGTAAAGAAGTTAAAGGAATTCAACATCTATTATATATAAAAAATAATTATGACCTTATATATACAATGTAATTTTTCTGGCGAAGAGGTTTGGATGAAGCCGTTGCTTCCCTACCTTCGTACCTGATAACAACGTCTTAGTCTCAAACAAGTTGGGTAGGCTATATGAATCCTCACTAATCATGTTTCAATATTGTTTAACTTTTTTGTTGTATGTAAAAGTTATTGAAACCCTTTTACATAAGGAAACTTCTAGTGTAATGGCAAAAATGACCCAAAAATAGCTTCATATTATTAGCAGGTTTGAATCCCAGGTGTGACATTCTTGCATTTTTTCAATCCTCTTGTTAGAATATTTTAGCTGAAGCATTAAGCACAGAGTTGTGGTCCTGATTTTTAACGTATGGGACTTGCACCCCACATTAAAAGTATGGAATTTCACTGTAGGGTTCATATGATCTTTGGTAATTGGTACCCCATGTGTATTCTCTTTTCATTTAGCAATTGGATTCTTTTTGTAAGCTTTTGCTACTTTATATGTATGCTGAAAACCTGATCAGCACTTGTTAGGGTAGGACAAATTTCAGTCCATTATTAAGATAAAGCCAGATTTGGTTTACTGAGTGGAGAAGGGAATAATGAACTCTACTGAATGCTGAGCTCAATAATTTTTTTTAATGTTTAGATACATAAACTATTGATGTTGATGTTGAAACTTGAAAATTTGAGTTTTTGACGTTGTGTGGAAGTCCCAAAAACCCAAAACCAGCTTTTGGAACTTGAAATTTTTTGAAGTCGGATTTTCAAAAGCTAATCCAAAATCTATGGCCAAACAAATATTTGAATATAAATTTTCAAAATCTGATTCAAAATCTATGGCCAAACGCTAGCTTAAGGTTATTTTTTTAAATAATGGTGGTAAGCATGCCAACTTGCACACACCTCAATTATTTTGGCGATACTTGCTACCTCCCACCAGCATAGGTACCAAAACTATAATCCACCATTTAGGCAGATTACAAGAAATCTCCTAACCATTTTTTTTCTCTATTATGATTTGAACTTTGATTTCCAAGTCTTTAACCGACTTCATTGAACCCTAGGCCACACCGCGGTGTGTGTATACACTTTAAGGTTCTTACTGGTCATAAAATGAGTTAAAGATCATTTGCTGACATTTTCTGAGTGCAATACTTATAGGCTCGGCGGAAGACAAATGAGGAAGGAAGTTCTAGTGGTGCTGGGACAGATCTTGAGGATGGAGAAGCAGAGGTAATCCTTTTTCCCTTATTTGAAGCAGCTTCCTCGTTTAGGTGTTAATGTTTTGTGATTGAATTCAGGCTGCCAATGTTGGATTTTGTAGAGTATTTCTTCTGGTAAGTGCTAAAAATTTGACTGTCAGGTGTTTTGGTGTTTAGCAATGCTGCTAAGTGTGATTAATCTTTGAGTTATTTTCCTTCCAATTTCAGGCAAAACCAGATGCAGGAAAGCTAATTATTGCTACTACTGCATTGCTGATTGCATCAACAACAAACCTTCTCATAGTATAGCTCTCTCATTTCACTTTAGTTACACTCCCTTAACATGTCATGGCGATAATTTTTGATTCTTCATGATCTTTGGTTCAACTAGTTTTGCAAGTTTACTAATTTTCTCCCTTTATGTATTCCCCACTATGCTATTCAACATTCTCAATGACATACTTGTCACCAAGAACTTTGTGGTTATTGTACTTTGTTATCCTCTTTGTGTTCAAACAAAAAAAATAAAAGAAGAAAAAAAGTATATAGTACTTTTTGGCCCATGGCCCGGCCCAACCCACTCACATTCAAGCCCACTGATCAGCGGGCTTACTCGGACCGGGCTAAAAAGCCTCGTGCATAAATGGGCTTAAAAAATTCAAGCCCAACCCTATCAAATCACAGGCTGGGTTGGGTCAGCCCACATGCCTTAGCCCACATTGACGGCTCTATTGGTGACCTTTCACTTGGTTTGTGCTATCTCTGGTTGTTGTGCCTATCATTTCCATTGGTGTTCGTAAATTTGGACGCTATCTGAGGGAGCTGCCACATGAAATTCAAGCAGCTGCTGCCTCCATTGCTGAGGTTGGCATTTATTCATTTATAATTATATTTATGGACCGCTCAAAAGAATAAAAGCCAACAAATGTATAGGTTTATATTGAGTATAAATATACATGTAGTATACATATTGTATACACGAAGTATACATATAGTATACATGGAGTATACATATAATATACATAGCCAGTGTACGGTTTTGTATATTTGGCTAGCGCCAGTAATTAATTTCAGCCGACGGGCCAAAAATGAAAAAAAACCTTTATTTTATATGATTTTACTATGGCATAATACATAAACATGCCCTCAAATTTGGCTTCAGCTGCCAACTTTGGGTGTGCACAAGAAGTAGGCACCTCAACTTGTCTCCACTTTATCAGCTGAACACTCCAACTTACAAAATAATCATCTATACACCTTCAAAATTTATGTGTCACACCAGTGTCACGTCAGCATTTGTGTTTACGTGTTCGACGTTATACAAGTTGAGGTGCCTACTTGTGCACCCCAAAGTTGGAGGCCAAGTTTGAGGGTCTGTTTATGTAATATGCCTTTAACTATCTCATGCCTGATTTTGCCTTTATGAGAAGACCATGCCTCTCTTGGATTTGTAAAAGCGTTCGATATGTAGGAATCTTTTGGGGCCATCAGAACAGTGAGATCATTCGCGAAAGAACAATATGCAATATCAGGTTACTCAGAGAAGGTTGATGAGACCCTTAAGCTAGGACTTCGACAAGCGGTGAACAAACTCATCAATTGGTTTTATTTTACTCACGACTTACAAGATATGGAGATTAAATTAATTAGTGAGTTCTGTTTGTCACCATGTTTCGGTCACAGAAAGTGGTTGGTCTATTTTCGGGAGGGCTAAGTGCAGCATCAACTTTGTCGGTTATTGTTGTTGTGATTTATGGAGCTTATTTGGCTATAACAGGCTCCATGACTGCAAGTTCTCTTACATCCTTCATTCTTTATAGCCTCACTGGTAAATAATACCATGATTTTACCTTTTCATTTATGTTGGAAATCGAGTTTTCCAAGAGAGGGAATCTTACTAAAAATGGGATACTATTGAACGGAATCTGGAGAAGGCATTCCATTTCCTTTTCTTTCACCTACAAGAATGACTAGCTAAAAAGTTACTTTGAGGAAAATCCTGTTACTCAGATTGTATGTCTGGTGCTGAGGAATTTTCAGGATTTTGTTCTATCATATATTTCAGTGACTGTAACCACTTGATTAGATATTGCTTCTGAATATCCTCAGCTTTCATTCTCTGAATAACCTTGTCATCTTGATATAATAAAGCATACACTTCATAAATTACGGGGCTGTCCATAATGCTTCCTTGCATTTGTCTTTATCATGTTAAGGCAAGTTTAAATTTAATAATCAAACCTAAAATGCACATAATTCCACACCATTCCGTTGCATTTCAATTTATTGAACGTATAAGGACTCATTCACAACTGAATTCCTTGCAGTTGGGTCCTCGATATCGTCTCTATCAGGTTTATATACAACAGCGATGAAAGCTGCAGGAGCAAGTAGGAGAGTTTTTCAGCTTCTAGATCGTGTCTCAAGTATGTCTTCATCAGGAGACAAGTGCCCTATAAGGTTAGTCCGTCCTTTCTTCACCCACAAACATCCCCTGGTGAATTCAATTTTGTGAACAGGAATCTCATTAAGATATTTCTTATAGCATTTTGACTTTTGGTGCAGTGACCCTGATGGAGATGTTGAACTGGATGATGTATGGTTTGCTTACCCTTCTCGCCCAAGCCATATGGTACTCAAGGTAAAACATTGATATCTTCGCGTATCAACAGAGACATTGACATACATAAAGATATCATACAAAATTATTTGTCCTATCATAATTTGATGCAGCCAAGTCATACTATCTAACCTGATGCTCTAATATTTTCTTGTGTAACTTTGAAATGCACATAGAACTCTTTATGGTGTCACTGTTGACAGTAAAGTTTAACTAGTTTATTGTTTGAGGCTAAAAAAAAAAGATGACGTTTCAAGTTTAGAAGTTTGTTCGTATTGTGTAGATACTAAAAACAACTGTTTGTTTTGATCTGCAGTTTATCTATGATTTATTTTCATTGGATTAACAGGGTATATCACTAAAATTGAGACCAGGATCAAAAGTTGCCCTTGTTGGTCCGAGCGGTGGAGGAAAAGTGATAGAATATATGGAAATATATTCTTTTGATATAATTAGTGATTTTGTATATCTGTAATTATTGTAGCAATATTTTGTATTAGTTAGGTGAATATTTGATTTCCGTAATTATAGCCTATGATGACTATTGTATATCATGTATATAAGTTAATTACATTAATGAAATCATCAAGATATTATTCTCTTTTATGGTATCAGAAGTCTAGGACAAACTTTTCCTAAACCCTACCTCTCCCGCCGCTGACCTCCTCGGCAGCCCTACCTTTTCCGCCACCGGCCTCCTCGGCAATCCCTTCCGCCGCCCAAAATTTTCTTTTCTACCTCAATCATGTCAAACACAAAGAACACCCTCCTCCTGCTATTGCAGTCTCCAACATTTCTATCGTCCTTGAAATGGAGAACGTCCAATATGCGACGTGGGCGGAACTTTTTATTATTCACGCAAGGTCTCATAGAGTCTTTCATCACATCGTCAAACCGAACAAAGGCAAGGAAAATGTGCCTTCCACCGATGATGAAATGGAGTTATGGGCAACTCTTGATGCTACGGTACTCCAATGGATTTATTCCACCATCTCTACGGACCTCTTGCATACAATTATCGAACCCGACGCCACGGCAATGGAAGCTTGGATAACAAAAATTCTCGTGCCGTAACCCTTGAGCAAGAATTCTCTAAAAAAACTATGGAGGATTTTTCGAATGCCTCCGCATATTTTCAGAGGCTCAAGGAATTGTCGGATCAACTCAAGAACGTCGGAGCGCCGGTCACAAATGATCATCTCGTTCTTCAAATGGTTGCGTGCCTCTTCAAAGAGTATAATGGGGTTGGGACTCTTCTTCGCCAAAGCAATCCTATCCCACCGTTCTTCCAAGCACGTTCCATGTTCACACTAGAAGAAGCGGGGTTGGCTAAAAAAGCTGTAATCGGATCACATTCCGCCATTATGGTGGCCACGTCCCAAGACACCAAAGACGCTCCATCATTCTCCAAAAATTATAGTCAAAACCGTAATAATAGTGATGGAAAAAAGGGTAAAAACAGCAACAACTGTGGCAAAAACCGCGGCGGCGGCCACGGCGGTGGCAAGGGTGGTGGCGACGGTGGCAGCCAGCAGGGGTTCGAGCCACAACATCCATGGCAGTAGGCTTGGGCCAGTGGGTAGTGGCCTTGGGCTAGTGAGCAGTGGCCCATGCCGCCCTGCCCTTACCATACACAAAACTGGGCCAGGCCCAGCAACAGGCAGCAGCAGCAGACAACCCCTGTTGTGCCTCGAAAACATTCGGCCTGACAGCAGCCTAGCCTGCTTGGGCCTCGGCCACAACAGAGTTTCGCTACTGCGGGCCCAAATTCCTCCTCGACCTACACAGATATCGAGGCAGCGATGACATATACTCGGGATAAATCCTTCGGATACAAATTGGTACATGGATACTAGTGCTACTTCTCATATGACATCCGCGCAAGGTAATCTCTCGTCTTATTTTAATTTGAGCAAAAATCATAGCATAATTGTTGGTAATGGTCATTTAATTCCAATTCGTGGTTATGGTCACACAAATTTGTCTCCTCCAAACCCGCCTTTAGCTTTGAAAAATGTCCTTCATTCTCCTTAATTAATTAAAATTTTGGTGTCTTTTCGAAAATTTACAACTGATAACTCGGTTTTTGTTGAATTTGATCTGTTTGGATTTTCTTCGAAGGATTTCTGGACGGGAATACATCTAATGAGATGTGATAGTCAGGGAGAGCTCTATCCCATCACCACCACCATTACAACAAAACAAGCCACACCATCAACGTTTGTCGCTTTAGCACATTCCTTATGACATGCACGTTTGGATCATCCGAGAGCGTCTGTTTTTTACTCTCTTAAAAATAATAAATTTATTGAGTGTAATAACACTCGTAGTTCTAGTGTTTGTCCTTCTTGCCCGCTTGGGAAACATGTTAAATTACCCTTTGTTGCCTCTAATTCTGTTACTATGTTGCCTTTTGATATTATTCATAGTGATCTTTGGACGTCTCCCATTTTGAGCTCTTCAGGTCACCATTATTATGTTTTATTGTTGGATGATTACTCTAATTTTTTGTGGACATTTTCGTTATCTAAAAAGTCTTAGGTTTATTCCACATTCCTATCATTTAGAGCATTCATCCGTACTCAATTTGAACGGGAGGTTAAGAACATTCAATGTGATAATGGAAGGGAATTTGATAATGGGTCATTTAGGAAATTTTGTAAGGTTAATGCTATATTTTTTCAGTTTTTATGTTCACATATGTCATCACAAAATGGGAAAACCGAGAGAAAAATCCGCACCATTAATAATGTTATTCGTACATTACTAGCACATGCATCATTATCACCTTCATTTTGGCATCATGCATTACAAATGACAACTTACCTTCTCAACATACTCCCTAACAAAGGATTAACCTACCACTCTCCACTCAAAATTCTTTATCAAAAAGACCATTCGTATTCTCATCTTAGGGTATCTGAGTGTTTATGTTATCCTCTATTTCCTCCACTACCATAAACAAACTTCAAGCCCATTCTACCACTTGTGATTTTTTGGGTTACCCATCTAATCATCATGGTTACAAATGCTCTAATAAGATTATCATTAGTCGTCATGTCATTTTCGATGAAACCCAATTTTCATTTGCCAAGTTGCATAGTTCCACGTCCCATTCATATAATTTTTTGGATGATGGGCTCCCATCGTATGTGGTCCACCATTTGGCACAATCAGGCCCACTACCTACTGGCCCAAATCCACCTGGTCCACCGCTTCTGCCAACTTGCCCACTATCTGCTGGCATAAATGCTTCCTGCCCGCAGCTTCTGCCAGCAGGCCCACTGCTTGTTGGCCTAAATTCTTCCTGCCCACAGCTTCTGCCAGCAGGCCAACTACCTGCTAGCCCAACATCTTCCGGCCAACACCTAGCCAACCTAGACCCTCGGTCCACACTGCTTTTACAAACCGAAACCAATACGATCCAACCCACTTCTATTCCGGGACCAGGGCCCGTTACTCGCAGCCAATGGGATATTTTTAGACCAAAGCGACAATTTAATCTCAACTCTAATGGTACTAAATCTCCTCTACCCCGTAACTCCGTGTCTACCCTTTATGACCCGAATTGAAAAATGGTTATGTATGATGAATATAATGCTCTTATTGAAAATAAAATATGGGAGTTGGTGCCCCATCCACCTGGTGTTAATATGGTTCGTTCTATGTGGATTTTTACTCATAAGAAAAAATCTGATGGTTGTTTTGAGAGGCATAAGGCCCGTCTTGTAGGTGATGGCAAAACTCAACAGTTTGGCGTGGATTGTGGAGAGACATTTAGTCCTGTGGTCAAACTGGTGACTATTCGTATTGTTCTCAGTCTAGCTCTCTTCAAAGCATGGCCCATTAATCAACTGGGCGTGAAAAATGCGTTCTTACATAGAGAACTCAAGATAACAGTATACATGGATCAGTCCTTGGGTTTTAGGGACCCCGCTCATCCTAATCATGTGTTCTTGCTGAAGAAATCTTTGTATGGGCTAAGTAGGCTCCTCGGGCTAGGTACAAAAGATTTGCAGATTATGCGTCTACTCTTGGGTTTTATCAAAGCAAGTCTGATCATTCTCTGTTCATCTATCGTCGTGGTACTTCTATGTCATACATTCTATTATATGTGGATGATATTATATTGACTGCCTCTGCTGATAAACTACACAAGTCTATCATGTCTCTTCTCAATTCAAAATTTTCTATGAAAGACTTGGGTCTTTGAGTTATTTTTGGTATAGCTGTAACTCGTTATGCCGGTGGTCTATTTTTATCTTAAAGGAAGTATGCGGTTGAGATTATTGAGTGGGCTGGCATGTTATCCTGTAAGTCCTCTCCTACTCCGGTTGATACCAAAATGAAGCTGAGTGTTAATACTAGCACATCTTACGAAGATCCTTCCCACTATCACAGTCTTGCAGGTGTTTTTCAGTATCTTACTTTCACGAAGCCCAATATTACTTATGTAGTGTAGCATGTGTGTTTATTTATGCATGATCCAAGGGACGAGCACATGCATGCTCTTAAACGCATTGTGCGTTACATTCATGACACTCTTGATTATGGTTTGCACTTATTCCATCCTCATTATCTACTCTCGTGTCTTATACATATGTTGATTGGGGTGGATGTCCAAATACCAGACGTTCGACATTTGGTTATTGTATGTTTCTTGGTGATAACTTGGTCCCATGGTCGGCTAAACGCCAGGCTACTTTATCGCGATCCAGTGCGGAGGCCGAGTGTCGAGAGGTAGCTAATGTGGTGTCTGAGTCCTATTGGCTGCGTAATCTCCTATTAGAGCTTCACTTTCCTATTCAGAAAGCTACCTTGGTCTACTGTGATAATGTTAGTGCGGTCTATCCCTCTGGAAATCCGGTCCAATATCAGCATACTAAACATATCGAGATGGATATTCACTTTGTTCACGAAAAGGTAGCTCGTGGACAAGTACGTGTCTTGCATGTCCCTTCACGGTACCAAATTGCTTACATCTTTACTAAGGGTATTCCCTTAGTTCTGTTTGAAAATTTTAGGGACAGTCTCAGCGTACGACAACCGCCCGCTGTGACTGTGAGGGTGTGAAAGATGATACACGATAACGTGTATCTTGTGTATATCGGCCCATGCCATTGTGTATATTTATTTATCATAATTAATAGAATTCTTGTACATGTATAATTATGGTAGTAGTCTTGTATTAGAAAAAATGTAGATTTATTTTTCATATTTACATATTGTATATCCTGTATATAAACCTTTTCATTAATGAAAATAATTAAGCGATTATTCTTTTTTTCAATTTCATCATCTATGATGAAGTGCTTGAAAAAAAAATCTCTGTCTTTGCCAATTCAAATGTTTTGTCATCTGTGCATGCTAGAGACGGAGCTAGTGTAGACTCTGTATTTGTATTAAAAAATTCACTTAAATAATTGATTGTAAATCCATTTATTGTTATATATTTACTTTAGATTGTCTAGGAACCCATAAACTTGAAATTCCGGATCTGCCTCTGAATTGCATGCCAGATTTGAGCTTTATGTCAAAAGGCTTTGCTGTTTTGACAATATTACTGCTCAATTCACCATTGAGCTAGCATGTTTCCCAAATTTCTAAGATATGCAAATCCTAACTTTTACATTGCTTTAGATTAGTGTAGTAAGGCAGGAACCTGCTCTTTTCAACTGTTCAATAGAAGAGAACATTGCATACGAGTTCGATGGCAAAGCAAACAGCGTTGACATAGAAAATGCAGCGGTACATTCAATTTCTGTTCCAAAAATTCAATACCTTGGTGTTGTGACATTTGACCCAACATATCTTCTGAAGTACTGATTTGAATGCATAAAAATGTTGGGACAAATGTCATAACATTCGAACCAACATCTTCGAAAAACAGTTTTGCCTTACTTCACGGTAAGCAGTAATATTTTACTGTGAGGTAAAAACGACTTAGGCGTAGAGCTGTGTAAAACGTGGGAGAAAGAGTCAAAGCTTGGGGAAGAAGTCGAGTAAGGAACAAGTCAAAGTTGTTGAGATTTTCACTCCTTAATCATTTACCACAATCTGCCCGTCTTTTCCTCAACTTCCACAACCGATCGATGAGCCTTTCATGTGAACTCTCTACTATAAATAGAGAGACCACAACAATGAATCGAGCGTCCATAATCAGAAAGCAAAAATACCAAGAGAGCTCTCGGGATTTCATCTCAGAAATCTAGATCACAAGTGTTGCCTGAGTGTGTCGACATCATTCTGTCCAACATTACAATTGTTGTTTAGATTCTAGATTAGTTTTGTATGGTGCGATTGTAATGAGAGGTTGTCTATGTCTACGTAGTTATATTTTTCAGGTAGAAGTGTTGTTATTGGTGTCGGACAATATAATTACCGACATTCGAAAAATTGGCATTCGGTTTATTTTGTTTTGTTTTTATTTCTCTTAGCGTTTGACACCCTTCAGATTCTTTGATGAGAGGCAGGATAGAACCTGTAATAGCACACATGCTTTCTACTGTGAAAAGTGCAACATAGTAGCAGTTGTTTCTGATGGCCAGATTGCAGAAAGTGGAATCCATGACGAGCTTCTGGTCCGTGCTGGAATTTACACTGCTCTTGTTCGACGCCAATTACAAGCACCAACAAATTGAAGTACAGTCAAACCTTTTTGTAACAACATCGTTTATTTGGGCATTTTGTGGCTGCTACTGCTATAGCAAAATGGTGTTATAGAGAACATATAATATAACATGAAAAATCGGTCCAAAAATATACTTGGCCGTTATAGTGAAATGTTGTTATAGAGAGATTTGACTTTATTGGGATTAGGTAAAATGAAATATGAATAAATGGTGCGCATTCTGTGGCGAATTCAAGATTTACAGGCTGATTGAATTGTGTGTTCGTATTGTATTGTAATTATATACGTAGTATTTTTACGTTAATCACAATGTTTGTTATGAATATAACATAAACTTACTTGGAGTTTTAAGTTTTGCGTCAGTGTGCGGAATATTTACAATTCAGCTACTTGAAAAGCAACAGGTCAATTTATTTAATCAACATTGATTAATAACCTAATATAAATAGTAAGTAGCATGTTATAACAGTTATATAACCTGTTTTAACTGGTAAAATTACACTTATAGTGTACAATTCACCATCTTAAATCCACGCAAAGAGAGTCCAAGTGATGAAAAATCAATTTATGATCTCATTTTGTCTGAACCACGCAAAGAGAGCACAAAGGGGTTGGGAGGCAAACAATTGGCATTTCATGCTTGAGATTGTTCGATTGCTCAATTTGTCAATAATTATGCAATTCCCAGCTGACAATTGAAGCGATGGAAATCATGTGGAAAAGAAAAAGATAGACAGTAGGACCACTTCTGACTTTTGATATCAGATTGCTTTAACTTTTATACACATAATAATGTAAAAAAGGTTTTAAGCTATTTAATCATTGAAAAGATAACAACATGTAACTGTGAATAAGTATTAATTTGAAAAATATTAAGACAGACAACTTGCTAGGTTAAATTATATTGTATCAAGTTATATACACAATTAGTATAATTTTTTTGACACTATCAAGTCATCCGATATTTACAATTATGTCTTCTTAGAATGTGGACTCATGCTATGTACAATAAGTAAAAGTGACTTGATAGTGTAAAAATTACACTGATGATATATATAATTTAAATTCATAACAAATAAATTAATAGGAGACTATAGAATAGTTTGTGGGGAAGATAAGATAAGATGGTGCAACTGTGATAATGCAAAGTAAATAATTATAAAGAATCAATGTCCCAACAACAAAATCTCTGTATTCAGACTTCTTTTTATCCAATCGAACCCGTTTCTTGCAGAGAACATAACGTCTCTTTATTCATGTCGTTATTGATAAATTATAGTAATATTTTATTCATTTTTATTGCTTGGAGAGAGAAAAGTGAAAACACTTCTAGTCTTCAATTTAAAGGATACTCTAAAATCAGGCAATATGTACACTCCAAAAACACGTTTCTTTTATTTTTATTGGGTTTCTTGGTCTGATAGTAACTAGTTTTATCAAATACAAATAGATACAGATTTGAAAATATTATATGTAACCTATTGACTATTATAGCTTGGTTTATAATATTCATCTTGGATGGTTTGCTAATATCATGGACGGATCCACAATGCCATTTCCATACAGAATTAGGAGACTGATAAATAGCATCGATATACACGGTATATACACTGTCCTGTGTATACCGTGTATATCACGGATAACACGAGCCATATAAGGAATTACCGAGACCATGTATATCACGGTAATATGGGTAGTATATTGTTGTATTTACTTAGCATTGTACACTTACCATAATTGTAGAATTATTGTACAAATAGATAAGGTTTTGGGAGTAGAATAGCTGAATAGGAATAGGATTTTTCATATTATGGAAATTATAAATTGTTTATATACTCATTCATTAATGAAAATAATCAAGGAATTATTTCTTTCATGGTATTAGAAGTCTAGGTCTAAATTACTTTCGCAAATTCTTCTCGGTTTTCCGATCTTCCCTTCTCGGCCGAGCTTGCATCGGAATTCGTGCCCCTTCTCGGATTTTGTGCCAATTTTACGTCCTCTCTTCCCAAATTTTCATCTCAATCCATTTGTTCTTTCGTTATGTCTAAGAACGTATTTCATCATTCCCTTACTATTTCCAACATCAAGAACCACATCCCTATTGATCTTGAGATGGAAAACGTCAAGTATGCGACGTGGGCAGAGTTGTTCAAAACTCACGCGACGTGGGCAGAGTTGTTCAAAACTCACGCGACGTGGGCAGAGTTGTTCAAAATTCACGCAATCTCCCATCAAGTCCTCCATCACATAATTCCTCCCGCTACCCCTACTCCCGCGGAGGATCCTCAGTTATGGATTACCCTTCATGCTACCATCATTCAGTGAATTTACTCCACTATTCCTACGGACCTGTTACAGATGATCATTGAACCAGACACAACAATTATGGCTACTTGGAATAGAGTCCGTGATATATTCCAAGATAACCAACATTCCCTAGTTGTCACTCTTGAGTAAGAATTTTCGCAAGTTAGCATGAAAGATTTTCTGAATAATTTAGCTTATTGTAAACGACTCAAGGAGTTGGCAGACCAACTCCTCAACGTCTTGTCTTGTTCTACAAATGGTTGCAGGCATATCTGAGGCCTATAATGGTGTTGGGACTCTCATTCGTCAAAGTAATCCGCTCCCCCATTTTTATCAAGTCCGTTCGATGTTTACTTTGGAAGAAGTCGGATTGGCAAAAAAGACGGCTATCGATGCCAGTTCTGTGGCGATGATGATGTCCTCCAATAATTCTCATGGGTTTGTTGACAATTCAGGCCGAAACCGCAACAACGGTAGCGGCAAGAAGGGTCAAAACCGTAAAAATAATGGCCAAAATCGTGGTGGCAAAAACGGTGGCGGTCGGAACAGTGGCACTGCCTGCGGGAACAGTACCAACGGTGGGGGTGGGCCTCGGGGTTCTGGGCCCCATCCCGCCTGGTCGCAGCGTTGGCCCCTTGGCAGTGGGCCTGGACCATTGGACAGTGGCCCAGTCCCGCCTACTGCCCGCCTCCCAATTATTTCCAGCCCCCTTGGGCCTCAGTCCAGCCACAGTACAAGCCCAATATCTCGGGTCCAGCTTCAAGTAGTCGATTTCACTTTGGGACGGGGCATCAAGCCAGTTTGCTTGGGCCTCGGCCTCCGCAGGCTTTCTTGGCAGTGGGCCCCACGCCGACTCCGACGGATATTGAGGCTGCTATGCATATGCTTGGATTAAATCCTCCGGACGCTAACTGGTACATGGACACTGGAGCAACTTCTCACATGACGTCCGACCAAGGTACTCTCTCGTCTTATTCCAATTTGAGCAAAAATCGTGGAATAATTGTGGGTAATGACAACTCAATTCTAATTCATGGTTACGGTCATGCAACTTTGTCTCTCCCCATCCACCTCTTGTCTTGAATAACACCCTTCATTCCCCTAACATAATTAAAAATTTGGTGTATGTTTGTACATTCACCACTGATAATTGGATTTATGTTAATTTTGATTATTTTGGGTTTTCTGTGAAGGATTTCAAGACGGGAATACCTCTAATGAGATGTAATAGTATGAGAGATCTTTATCCTATCACGCCCGCATCCAGTCTCTCGAGTCAAGCCTTGCCATCTACTTTTGAAGCTCTAGCTCCTTCCTTGTGGCATGCACATTTGGGTCACCCTGGGTCGTCTATTATTTCTTCCTTGTATAAAAATAATTTTATTTCTTGTAAGGGTACGCGTAGTACTCCACTTTGTTGTTCCTGTCCTTTAGGAAAATATGTTAGATTATCATTTGTAGCATCTACTTTTCGTACTTTGATGCCATTTGATATTATTTATAGTGATTTATGGACATCTCTCATTTTAAGTTCTGTGGGCCATCGTTATTATGTTCTATTTTTGGATGACTATTCTAGTTTTTTTATGGATCTTTCCGTTAGCGAAAAAATCTCAAGTTTTTTTCACACGCTTAAAATTTCGAACATTCATCCGTACCTAATTCGGGCGCGAAATAAAAAATATTCAATGTGATAATGACAAAGAATATGATAATGGGTTGTTTCGGGAATTTTGTGAAAATAATGACATAATTTTTCGTTTCTCTTGTCCTCATACGTCATCACAAAATGGGAAAGCCGAACAAAAAAATCGTACCATTAATAATATTTTCCGAACTTTATTGGTCCATGCTTCCGTACCCCCTTCTTTTTGGCATCAGGCTCTACAAATGCCTACCTATCTTCTTAACATACTTCCTACCAAAGGGTTGGCATATACGTCTCCTCTTAAAGTCCTCTACAATAAAGATTCTTCGTATTCACATCTTAGGGTCTTTGTGTGTTATGCTATCCGATTTTTCCGTCAACTACTATTAACAAACTTCAAGCCCGATCTACCGCTTGTGTATTTTTGGGTTATCCATCTAATCATCGCGGTTACAAATGTTTTGATTTATCGTCTAATAAAATTATCATTAGTCGCCATATTATTTTTTATGAAACCCAATTTCCGTTTTCTAAAGTGAGTAGTCTTGTGCCTAGTTCGTATCGTTTTTTAGATGACGAAGTCTCCCCATATATTATACATCATTTATCGGACTTGTCCCGCACCCAAAATCTGCCAGCAGGTCCACTGCCCGCTGGACCTCTAGTACCGTCGAATCAGCCCAGTCCTCTCGTCACGGGTCCAGCAACTAAGCCGCATATCTAGCCCAGTTCTGCCCCTGCTTCTGTTTCAGGTCTCGGTACCAATTCCAGTATTGGGCCAGTAGGCCTACTGCCTGCTTGCCAGTCCGTCACCTATCTGAAATTTTCCCAATATTCATCCAATTATCCCCTGAGTCACAGACCGGTCACTCATAGTCAACGGGGTATTTTTAAACCAAAGAGACATTTTAATCTAAATTCTAATGTTCTTAAATCCCACCTACCTTGTAACCCATTGTCTTCTTTAAATGACCCGAATTGGAAAATTGCTATGACCGACGAATATGATGCTCTTATTGATAATAAGACGTGGGAGTTGGTGCCCCATCCATCTGGGTTAATATTATTCGGTCCATGTGGATTTTTGCTCATAAGGATAAGTCTGACGGTTCTTTTGTGAGGCATAAGGCTCGTCTTGTAGGTGATGGTAAGACTCATCAGGTTGACGTAGATTGTGGTGAGACGTTTAGTCCGGTGGTCAAATCGTCTACCATTCACACTATTCTCAGTCTGGCTCTGTCAAAAGCATGGCCCATTCATCAGTTGGATGTGAAGAATGCTTTCTTACATGGTGATCTCAAGGAGACCGTTTACATGCATCAGCCCTTGGGATTTCGAGACTCCAATATTCTCATCATGTCTGTTTATTGAAGAAGTCCTTGTATGGACTTAAGCAGGCCCCACGGGCTTGGTATAAGAGATTTGCAGACTATGTTTCGTCTATTGGGTTTTCTCACATCAGGTTTGATAATTCATTGTTCATATATTGTCGTGGTACTTCCTTGACTTATATTCGATTGTATATGGATGATATTATCTTGACTGCCTCTTCTGATTCTTTGGGCAAGTGTATCATGACAATGCTCAGTTCTGAGTTTGCTATGAAAGACTTGGGGCCCTTGAGTTACTTCTTGGGGATTGATGGCACTCGTCATGTAGGTGGATTATTCTTATCACAATGAAAGTATTTCGCTGAGATCATTGAGCGAGATGGTATGTCCTCGTGTAAGTCTACTTTTACTCCAGTTGATACTAAACCCAAGTTGGATACTGCGGCTGGCTCACCTTACGAGGATCCAACCCACTATCGCAGTCTTGCAGAGGCTCTTCAATATCTTACTTTCACGAGACCAGATATTACGTATGCCGTACAACAGGTGTGTTTGTTTATGCATGATCACATGGTTGAGCACATGAATGCGCTCAAACGTATTATACGATACCTCCAAGGTACACTTGACTATGGCTTGCATCTATATCCGTCATCGACCTCTACGCTTGTCTTGTATACAGATGCTGATTGGGGTGGTTGTCCAGATACCAGACGTGGATTGTATGTTTCTAGGTAATAACTTGGTCTCATGGTGTGCAAAGCGGCAGTCTACATTATCACGCTCTAGTGCAGAGGCCGAGTATCGAGGGGTAGCCAATGTGGTATTTGAATCATGTTGGTTACGCAATCTTCTATTAGAACTTCATTATCCCATTCAAAAAGCTACTTTGATTTATTGTGATAATATTAGTGCAATTTATCTTTCTGGTAATCCTGTTCAACACCAGCGCACTAAACACATCGAGATGGATATCCACTTTGTTCGCGAAAAAGTAGCTCGAGGACAAGTACGCGTCTGACATGTCCCTTCCAGGTATCAAATTGCAGACATCTTTACTAAGGGTCTTCCCTCGGTTCTATTTGACTATTTTAGGAACAGTCTCAGTGTACGATGACTGCCCGCTATGACTTCGGGTGGGGTGGGGGTGGGAGGGTGATAAATAACACCGATATACATGTGATATACAAGGTATATACATTGTTCTGTGTATACCGTGTATATCACAGATAACACGAGCCATATAAGGAATTACCGAGACCGTGTATATCACAGTAATATGGGTAGTATATTGTTGTATTTACTTAGCACTGTACACTTACCATAATTGTAGAATTATTGTACAAATAGAATAAGATTTTGGGAGTAGAATAGGAATAAGATTTTCAATATTATGAAAATGATAAATTGTATATATACTTATTCATTAATAAAAATAATCAAGAGATTATTTCTTTGAGAGACCATATAATTATGAGAAGGAAAAAGGTCAAAAATGTTCATTATCGTTAGTTAATTTAAGCAGATATTGCTTGAACTTTTGAACATAGAGCAATTATGATGTTCATCTGTTTTTTGGCATAAAAATACCCTTACAGTTAGCCAAATGTGAAATAAATAATCCCCTTGATTATTTTCATTAATTGAAAGGCTATATATACAAGTTACATATTTTCATAATAGGAGAATCCTATTCCTATTCTATTTCTAAAACCTTATTCTACCATAATTCTAACTATACAATTATGGTAGTGTATAATCCTACTTTTAGTAATAAATACATTACAATATACTACACATATATTTTCCAAATATACAATATTCTTAACTCTAAAATTAGCCACAACCGAGATCACTAATGGCCATAAATCGTGGCACTTATTATGGCAATATACACTTGTATATTGTGTGTATATTGCCATATTTAACACCCCCCCCCCCCGCAGTCATAGGGGGTGGTCTTCGAACGCTGAGACTGTCCCTAAAATCTTCAAAGAGTACCGAGGGAAGACCCTTTGTAAAGATGTCTGCAACTTGATATCTTGACGGGACATGACATACACGTACCTGCCCCCGAGCAATCTTTTCACGGACAAAGTGAATGTCCATTTCGATATGTTTTGTGCGTTGGTGCTGAACCGGATTACCTGAGAGGTAGATGGAACTAACATTATCACAATATACTCAGGTCGCCTTCTGAATGGGGCAATGAAGTTCTAACAGCAAATTACGTAACCAACACGATTCTGAGACCACATTAGTTACCCCTCGATATTTTGCCTCTGCACTTGAGCGGGATAGAGTCGCCTGACGCTTTGCAGACCAGGAGACCAAGTTGTAGCCAAGGAACATACAATATCCTGACGTAGACCGTCTGGTGTCCGGACAATCACCCCAATCCGCATCTGTGTATGAGACAAGTGTGGATGTAGAAGAAGGATACAAGTGCAACCCATAGTCCAGTGTCCCCTGAATATACCGAATGATGCGTTTGATTGCATTCGTGTGCTCAACTCTGGGATCATGCATGAATAAACACACCTGCTGAACATCATACGTAATATCCGGTCTGGTAAATGTAAGATACTGGAGAGCCCCTACAAGACTGCGATAGCGGGTCGGGTCCTCATATGGTGCATCTGCCGCGGCACTAAGCTTGGGTTTTGCATCAACTGGAGTAGTTGTGGACTTACAGGATGACATCCCAGCCCTCTCGATGATCTCAGCAGCATTCTTCCATTGAGACAAAAACAAACCACATGAATGATGTTTGACAGCAATCCCCAAAAAATAACTCAAGGGCCCTAAGTCTTTCATAGCAAACTCAGAACTGAGTATGGCCATGATAGAGTGGCGCAAGGCATCGGAAGAGGCAGTCAAGATGATATCATCCACATATAACAAAATGTAGGACAATGACGAACCACGGCTGTAGATGAACAAGAAATTATCTGACCTGCTGTGAGTGAACCCAATAGTCGAAACAAAATCAGCAAATCGCGTATACCTGGCCCGTGGAGACTGCTTAAGCCCATATAATGACTTCTTCAACAACAGACATGATGAGGGCGGTTGGGATCCCTGAAACCCAACGGCTGATGCATATAGACTGTTTCATTGAGATCATCATGTAGGAAAGCATTCTTGACATCCAACTGATGAATAGGCCAAGTCTTTGAAAGAGCCAAGCTAAGCACAGTGCGAATAGTATCCGGCTTGACTACCGGGCTAAACGTCTCCCCACAATCTATCCCAACCTGCTGAGTCTTACCATCACCCACAAGCCGCGCCTTATGTCGAGCAAATGAACCATCTGAATTTTCCTTATGAGCAAAAATCCACATAGACCTGATAACATTAATACCATATGGACAGGGCACCAACTCCCACGTCTTATTATTAATAAGAGCATTATATTCATCAGTCATAGCAATTTTCCAATTAGGGTCATTTAAGGTGGACACAGGGTTACGGGGTAAGGGAGATTTAGAGACATCAGAATGTAAATTAAAATGTCTTTTAGGTGTAAAAATACCCCGTTGACTACGAGTGACCGGTCTATGACTCGAGGAAGAATTGAGTGAATTTTGGAAATTTGCTGGTGTTGACACCCAATTTTGTCCCATCTTTTTGGATTTTATTTGCAATTTTTAATATTTTTGACACTTTAAAATAATTTTAAAATATAGGCATATATGTGTGTATATATCATTATTATCATTTATTATTTGCATTTTTACTGTCATTTGCATTTTTATATCACAAGCATACTTTTATCTTAATATTATATGTTATTTTATTTTCGCAAAACGGCATTGCATTTTTATTTTTATTTAAGCATCAAGCATTTCACAAATATTATATTTTATCATATTATCATCTTTATAATTTATAAATTTTGCAAAGCTTTCTTTTTATATAATAAAACCTCCTTTTTTATATTTTAAACCCATAACATTTTTTATTTCCTAACCCAAAACAATTTTTTACCCAAAACCCAAACCCTCCATTTTCTAAGCCCAACTGAACCCAATTCGATCGGCCCAACCCGATCGGCCCAACAAATTTCACACCCTTTATTCTTATACCCTCCACCCAAAACACAAACCCTAAAAACAAAAACACACCCTCACTTTTCTCTCCCACCAAAACCCTTACTCTCTCTCCCAAAATCACCGCCACACACCCCGCACCCCCACACCGGCGACCCCATGTCGCCGGCCAACTCGCCGACGCGACCCTACACCCACATCACCACCACGATGTCGACACCGTCGCCGACACCAACCAAATTTCATACCGCGACCTCACGTCGCCGACCGACTCACCACTGCCGTCACATCGCCGACCAACTCACCACAACGCCAACACCATCACTTCACCCATATCTACACCCCTAAAACCCGAAACCCATCTATAAATACCCCCTTTTTGTTTCTTAACCTTAATCCAAAAATACTCCTATTTGTTTCATAATTTTCAATCCGAAAATCATATTTCATTCTTCACATTTTTGGTCGTTTCTGTTTTGTTTTCGGGTCGGGTAAAATCCGGTCGGTCGAACTCGAGGCTAAATATCGTAAAATCAAGAATCCGGAAGCAAAATCAACGCATTTCGGGTCACTGTTCCGATCGAGTCACAATCCGGGTCGGGACACCCCTTGTCGGACAAAAATCTCCAGGTTTGTTTTTTTTTTATTTTGTTGTTGGTGTACCTGAAACTTGGAGGAAATCAGGTCGGGTCACAAATCCGGACCGGGTCACCGATTCGGGTCGGGTCAACCCGGTTTGTATAATTTCCGGATTTTGTATGTTTAATATTTAGTTGTTGGTTATCTGGAATTTGGAGAAAATCGATTCGGGTTGAAAAACATCCGATCTGGTCGGGTCGACCGGTTGATTAATTTCCAGATTTTGTATGTTTATATTGTGTTGTTGGTTACCTGAAATCTGGAGAAAATCGATTCGGGTTGAAAAACATCCGATTCGGTCGGAAACATCGACCCGGCCTGATCGACCTTGCCTCGTTAATTTCTAGATTTTTGTATGTTTATATTGCATACCGTTGGTTACCCAAATTTGGAGAAAATCGATTCGGGTTGAAAAACATCCGATTCGGTCGGTCATTGACGGGTCGGTCGACCAGTTCGATTAAATTCTAGATTTTTGCGTTTATATTTTGTTGTTGGTTATCTGAAATTTGGAAAGAAATCGATTCGGGTTGAAACATCCGATCCGGGTCGGGTCAACCCGGTTCGAGTAAATTTTTAGATTTTTGTGTTTTATATTCTGTTGTTGGCTATCTGAAAATAAAAAAAATGATTCTGGGTCGGGTCATCGATCCCGATTCGCTCGGGTCATCGATCCCGATTCGCCTGTCATCGATCCCGATTCGGCCGGTCACCGGTCAAGTAAATTTCATTTTTGTATCTTTGTTGTTGGTTATCTGAAAATAAATAAATAAAAATGTTTGATTCCTCGGGTCACTATTACTTAACCCGGTCGATTTTCGTAAGCCTTCCAAATCCTATTTCGCTTGAAATTTGAGATTGGTGCATAGTTTAATTGCAAATCGTTGTTTATTTTGGCATTTAAATATCCATACACGGATATCTCAACGCTTTAGGCCGATGAAATTGAATTGAGGCCGCGCTTTTTTGTTGTTGTTGCTGCATCGCTTTAATCGCTTTGAATTAAATATCGCATTTTAGGCCGATGAAATTAAATTCGAGGCCGCATTTTTCGCTTCTTTGTTCTCGCCATCGCTTTTCGGCATTTAAACATCCGTGCACGGATTGTCTTACTGGTTTACTAGTTTAAATAAATACTTCATTTAGGCCGATGAAATTAAATTCGAGGCCGCGCTTTTTTGTTTCGTTTCTCTGTTTTCTGTTTTCTGTTTTAAACATCCGTGCAACGGATTACTGTTTTATTGTTTAACTAATACTACACTTTGGCCGATGAAAAAATATCCGTCGATTTTTGAGGCCTCCACAGTTGTAAAGACGGAAAATAAAGCTTCTGGGCAAGGATGAAACTTAAATCTTTTCACCCGAGAGACCAACATGTTCGATAGGCAAGGCAACTATGACCACCGAGTCATATGTTCGCAACCACGACGTGATTGGAATGATCTTTTAAAAATTTAAGTCTGAGCCCTCCGTAATAAAAACATTTATTGTTTTGGATACGGATTCGAAGTTATGTATATTTAATTGTTTCTAACCGTTTATTCTTGACAGCTTGCAAAGATAAAGTCAAAGAAGGCAAATAACCCCTCGGAGATTATTTATTTTGTTGTTGTCATTTACTTTCTTAATTCAGCTTTATTTCATTCCGTATTGTAATATTATTGTACTCGTGAAATTATTGAAATATTTAGAATAGGTGGACATAGAATTAATTATTAGGGTAGTCAAAAACTTGAAACCCGTCGCTAGTTTATTTATTTTTAGGCTCGGTTAGTTTTAAAATCGTTAATCGCTAGTTTATCTATTTTTAGGCCCGTCGCCCATAAGAAATCACATTGCATACATCTTTATCAATTTTCATACGAATGCATATTCATATTTTTTTTAGCTTTACATGTATATTATTGTCATACAAATGCATGCTTGTACAAATGCATCATTTCATTAAATACTTGCAACATTATTTTTTATACTTGTAAAACATGCACTTTTTAACATAATAATTAACCCGAGTTTGATCGGTTAACCGCAAGTTAGCGGATCTTAAAGGATGCCTAACCCCTTCCCTTTAGGATAATAAAGAACCCTTACCTAGAATCTCGTTAGTTTCGCAGACCACAAAATCGGAGTTATTTTACAGCTTTTAGTTAACATTCAGGTGCCCTAATTCACCTTAGAATAATTAGGTGGCGACTCCTCAAAGCAAGCATTTTTATCCAATCCAGAGGCAATCGACGCCGTCGCGTCGCGAAGCCCGCCGGTCAAAATCGGGTGCGACAACTGGGCTCGGGACGGACGGGCCAGCAGGCAGTGGGCCTGCTGGCCCAAATCGGTAAGCTGGGACGTCTTCTGGATCAGTTCCAGAATTGGGCTGGACTGGCCCAATTGCTGGGACTGATCCAGAAACTGGAATTGGGGACGACACTGTGGGTCCAGCGGGCAGTGGGCCCGCTGGAGGATTTTGGGTGCGTGAGATGTCCGAAAAATGCCGAATAATATACGGGGATATTTGTTCATCCAAAAAATTATACGACCGAGGCTCGGGAGTGTGAACTTTCGCAAAAGGAAATTGGGATTCATCAAAAATGACGTGGCGATTAATTATGATTTTATTGGAGGATAAATCAAAGCATTTATAACCACGATGATTAGACGGATAACCCAAAAATACACACGGGGTAGACCGAGCCTGAAGTTTGTTAATTGTGGTGGATGGGAATAACGGAAAACACAAGCACCCAAAAATCCGAAGATAAGAATAAGGAGGGTTCTTATTATACAGTATTTGGAGGGGGGAAGAATATGTCATATCTTTAGAGGGAATGATGTTAAGAAGATATGTGGCCATTTGTAGAGCATGATGCCAAAAGTATGGAGGTATGGAGGTATGGAGGAATGAATTAAGAGAGTTCGGACAATGTTATTGATGGAACGAATTTTGCGTTCGGCCTTTCCATTTTGTGAAGATGTATGAGGACACGAAAATCAAAAATTGATCCCATTATTAGCACAGAATTCCCTAAACTCCCTATTGTCATATTCTTTCCCATTATCACATTGAATATTTTTTATTTCTCTTTCGAATTGAGTACTAATGAACGCTCTAAATTTGATGAAGACGAAAAACACTTGTGATTTATTTACAATTGGAAACGTCCACAAAAATCTAGAATAATCATCTAAAAAGAGAACATAATATCGATGACCCATTGAACTAAGAACAGGAGACGTCCATAGGTTGCTATGAATAATATCAAATGACATTGAAGTATGAGAATTAGAGTCTACAAATGACAACTTAACAATTTTTCCTAATGAACAAGACTGACAAATTGGAGTACGACTCGTACCCTTACAAGAAATAAAACTATTTTTATCTAAAACTGATAAAATAGAAGATCCCGGATGACCCAGGCGAGCATGCCACATGGAAGGAGAGATGGCTGCAAAAACTGACGGCAAGGTTTGACGCAATGGACTGAAATCGGGCATGATAAGATACATATCCCCCTACTATCACACCTCATGAGATGGCTCCCCGTCTTGAAATCCTTCACAGAGAAACCAAAAGGATCAAATTCAACGGAAACCGAATTGTCAGATGTGAACTTTCGGACAGACACTAAATTTTTAATCAATTTAGGAGTGTGTAAATTATTTTTCAAGAGAAGGGGTGGATTGGGGGGAGACAACGTTTTCTGAGCATACCCTAGAATTGGAATAGAACTGTCATTACCAACAATTATCCCTCGAGGGGTGCTCAAATTGGAATAAGATGAGAGAGTACCTGATTCGGAAGTCATGTGAGTCGTAGCACCGGTGTTCATATACCAATTTGGGTCCGGTTGAGTTAACCCCAACATGTGCATCGCGGCTTCGATATCGGTTTGAGTGGGGCCTGTTGCATGATAGGCTTGCGGAGGTCGGGGCCCGAGAATTCCAGACCGTGATGGAGCTTGGTCGTAGCTGCTGCTGGGCCACTGGCCAGTGGGCCGCTGCTGCTGGGTGTTGGGCCTGAATTATTGGCCAGCCCACTGGCCGCTGGAAGTTGCGGCTGGATTATAAGGGTTATTGGCCCACGGCCCACTGCCCCAGCCCCACTACTGGGCCCAGGGGGGTGGTGGGCCACTGTTCCCTGGATGGGACCCACCATCTGCTTGTTGTCCACCGGAACCGCCACCGGAACCACGGCGTTTGCCCCCACGATTTTTGTTATTATTCTTGCCGCCACCATGATTATGGTTTTGGCCCGAATTATTCACAAAACCCGAAGAACTAGGAGAGGACGCCACCATGACGACGGGGCTTGCTCCGGTAGCCGCCTTTTTAGCCAAACCCGTTTCTTCCAAAGTAAGCATGGAACGGGCTTGATAGAAGTCAGGAAGAGGGTTGCTTTGGCGAAGGAGAGTTCCAACACCACTATAGGCCTCCGAAAGACCGACAACCAACTGTAGAACTAGACGATTATTCGTTATTAGTGCGCCAACATTACGGAGTTGATCCGCCAACTCCTTTAGTTTCTTGCAATATGCAGAAACGTTCAGAAATTCGTCCATTCGAACGAGAGAGAATTCCTGCTCGAGTGTGACGACACGTGAATGTTGGTTGTCTTGGAATATGTCACGCAATCTATTCCAGGCTGCCATAGCCGTGGTATCCGGCTCAATAATCGTCTGTAGAAGGTCCACTGAAATAGTGGCGTAGATCCACCGGAGAACGGTAGCATCAAGAGTGATCCATAACTCAGGATCCTCCGCAGGAAGGGGTCTAGCGGGAGGAATGATTTGATGAAGAACTTGATAGGAGATAACGTGAATTTTAAACAACTCTGCCCACGTCGCATATTGGACGTTTTCCATCTCAAGGACAATAGGGATACGGTTCTTGATGTTGGAAATCATGAGGGCAAGATGATAATTGTTCTTAGACATATTGAAAGAACAAAGAAGGAGGGGAAATTTAAGAAAGGTTTTTGAGAGCGGAAGACGAAATTTGAAAGAGAAACCCGAGGGGGGGGGGTTCTCGGCCGAGAGAGGTCAAAAAAAATTTGGGAGAGAAATTTTTTTTTTGTAAAACCTAGTCTCTTGATACCATGAAAGAAATAATCCCCTTGATTATTTTCATTAATTGAAAGGCTATATATACAAGTTACATATTTCCATAATAGGAGAATCATATTCCTATTCTATTTCTAAAACTTTATTCTACCATAATTCTAACTATACAATTATGGTAGTGTATAATCCTACTTTTGGTAACAAATACATTACAATATACTACACATATATTTTCCAAATATATAATATTCTTAACTCTAAAATTAGCCACAACCGAGATCACTAATGTCCATAAATCGTGGCACTTATTATGACAATATACACTTGTATATTGTTGGTATATTATCATATTTAACCGAAACATAAAACTACTGAAAATAAATCAATTATGTCTGTTTGGTTTTTATCACAAACATGCCCATCGTCAGCAAAGTGGAGCAAATACGGCCCTCTTCACTAAAGGACTTCACATCATATATAAATTAGAGTAAAATAATATTGTGTTTGCTTAATTGAAAAGTCAGCTTGTAAAAACTAACCTTAGTAATATATGGTATAACACAACACGTGAAAATCAAAACAATAATTTTACTAAAATATAATTATTGAAGTAGTGTCATCCAATGATGTATATACTAATTAATTTATTTTCTCACATATATTTATGTAGTATGTATTTCATAAAAAGTTTCAATAAAATGTTATTGATTGACAGCGCTTCACATAGTCCATTCGTCTCAATTAATGTGATATTTTCTTTCTTACTCATTCCCAAAAGAATGATATTTTTTTATATTCAGTTACAATTTAATTTTAAATTTTTTATTTTATCTTTAATGAAATAATTTATAATAGCCAAATAAAATTTTATGACTTATTTTAAACTATAAATTTTAAAAATCTTTCCTTTTCTTTTAAACTTTGTTCCCAATCGAACACCTTCACATAAATTCATGGGATGAAGGAAGTATATAAGATGCTTTCGCCCGTAAATGTAAAAGGAATATTTTATGCATGAAATAACGTGTGTTCATGCAAGATCGGGAGAAAGGTTATATCTCAAAGAGTGTGATTTATATAGTCTAGGTTGATGCAAATACACCATTGATTGATTTCATAACTCTGAATTCATAATTTATATTATGTTATACGAAAAGGCCTTTTCGATTACTTCAATACTCCCTTTCACCCCTAAATAAAACAATAAGTAATTATTATCTTAAACGTTTAAATGGATCAATTAGGCCGAGGAAATTAAACTCAAATAATTACCACTTCATGGCTATGGTAAGTTGGTAGGAGTAGTAAAACTAACACATGAAGCTGTACGTAGTAGTCATGGCAGAACCTGATCCACCTCGAAATACGTTCCCAAAACTATAAGCTGTATTCTATCATTATAAAAATTCATACACATTAATTATAATACAACTAATCCTCTTATCAACCACTTGATGATTGCCACGTGTACAGAAGAATCTCCGGCAACGAGTCTATCATCGCCGACGAGTTGACTCATTTAAATGGGGTATATATTTTCATGTGTTGAGCACAAGATCTCTGACTTATATCATGTGAGTGGGGTTTTAATTGAGTTCTTTAAAATAATGTCGTAGTAGTATAATTAAAATGCAAAAACTTAGACGGATACATTGTTCCATTCAATATACATGCATTATTTTTTATAGTACTCCCTCGGTATCAATTTATGTTACATTGTTCGAATTTTGAATCAAATCTTTTAATTTTGATCTTGAATTCGGTCATGGAATATTTAAGTTTTTCAAAATAAAGTTTATATATTTAAAAATTATATTAAAAAATAGTACTTATTATAAATCATAATAATAGAAAATCTAAAATATTTAAAAGACATGTGAAATACTCGTTTAATCCTCAAAATCTAAACGATGCTACATAAATTGGAACGTACTATTATTCTAAGGTTCATGCATCATCCAAATGGTGGGCCTCTTACTGTCATCTTTACTCTTACCCTTTATAGGTGATCTTTAACTTTCTATTTGGGGAATACTAGTATTTTTCCAATTTCCATTATTTTTTGTTAGTCAAAGATGCTCCGCATATTATAAAGGTCATGTTCCGACTTACATATTAAAAAAGATATAAGTTAATTAATTATATATACTATCTATGCAAAGAAATTTTACATTTTAATATAATTTACCTTTAATAGCATGTCAGTTACCATTATTATCATCTTAAGAATCAATGTTTATTGTATAAATTTACTTATCTTCATCACTAGCGTTTCTTTCGACATCCCCTCCTTGCGTTAAGGTAACAACTTCGGATATGATCGACTCCTATAGTGTGACGTGCGGTACTGTGTACAAAGCTCGGGAAAGAATGTAGTGTCTCGTATTGCTTTTTTACAGTTACTAATGATTTCGATTTCGTACAGACGATGAGTTGCAGCCAATCTTAAAACGACCTGTAGATTGTATAAAAATAAATTACACCTTTAAAATGTACATAAAACTTAAACTCATCACAAGAAAAAAAATCAGATAACCGTTGCAACTTTCCTTTCAGCTAGCTGCAAGAGACTTGAGATGACTATATCTCCTTAAGGTTAAAGATATATAATTATCAAAATTGAAAAAGAAAACTAAAGAAGGAAAGGAAAAGGAAAAGGGAAAGATATATAAAAGGTTTACCAACTTTTGTCATGACATAATTAAAGGAGAGATTATATTCGTAGAGCTACAGCACGCAGTATATATAAAATATTAAAACAGCATATACTATATAATAATTATAATAATGTAACATACAACTTGCTATATATAGCCTTCCCAATGAGCTTATAGTAGTCTGTTCCCGATATATATCAGTTTTTTATTCCCTCTAAATATTTCTTCTCCAAAAGTAGTAGCTAGAGCTAGCTTTGCCTTATACTACACTGCAATATTCTGATCAAACTCTCAGTCTACTTACTCTTCACCCAACCCTCTATAAACCAATACTTTTCTTTTATTTTCTTTACTCTATAAAAGAGAAAGTCATATATGGATTTTGACTTGTTCAAGTCCTCACCTTGTGAAGATCAAATGGAAATGATGCTCATGATGCAAATGGATGATTTCTCCAAAGATTATTCTGAGAATGAAATTCCAATTTTGGACTATAGTCCACGACGAAGCAGCAGCAACAACAATAATAATAATACGAATCCTAATAATTTCTCTCTTGATCATATTAATTCACCATCCACATTCTTGAACATTCCATCCTCCATTTCATTCAATGGCTCTCCCCGAATAGTTAATCAAGAATCATCAATAACCCTCCCTTTCTTGGAAAATTCCATTAGTAGTACTAATGGGAAGTGGAGGAATTCTGTTAGCAGTGACGGTAAAGAACAAGTATACGTTGCCTCGCATTTGACATTTCCTTCTTCACAGACATTGAAGCGAAATTCTATGGCGGCCATGAGGGAGATGATATTTAGAATAGCAGCAATGCAACCAATTCAGATTGACCCAGCATCAGGTAATAAGAATTCTTGTGTCCATGTTTCTCTTTTTATTGTGTTTTTACTGTTCATTTTTTAAATTCTTGTAACGGCGGAGCCACCTTAGGTCAAGCGGATTGAAAAATTATACTAATTATGTATATTTTGCAAGAAAAAGTAAGAAACAACCTATAGATGTATGAATTAACACTAGGGTATATTGTGAAATTCTTAGTCCAATCGGTCAAATATATTATTTATTTAATTACGGTCAGTTGCTTGACTAGATGTACATGTCTTAAATTTTTTGAGGTTGTAACGAGTTAAACCCTAATCTACTTACACTAATAACCAACTAAATTATTATACCAAAGTTCCTTTCGGTGCTTAAGATTAATTTTTTTTATTTAAAAGCATTTCTAACGAGGTTACCATGATGAATACAAATTAATAAAAACACTCGTCGATAAGATTGTATCTTTTTATAAGTATAATATTATTACAATGAATTGTTCATTTGTTTATTTATTTAAATGTCAACAGTATTTACTAAACATTGTGCTTACGCCGGCTATTGATGCTTGTTATTTACCGTGAATATTATTTCTGCAGTAAAAGCGCCCAAGAGAAGGAACGTGAAGATATCGAGCGATCCTCAGAGCGTGGCCGCACGCCACCGGAGAGAAAGGATAAGTGAAAAGATAAGGATACTACAGAGATTAGTACCAGGTGGAACAAAAATGGACACAGCATCAATGCTAGATGAAGCAATTCATTACATGAAATTCTTGAAGAAGCAAGTTCAATCTCTTGAAAAATCAGAAGCTACTAGGCCAGTAGGATTCCCTGTGTCAATGCCATTAAGTGGGAATTATCTACCTATGGGTTCTAAACCTAATTATTACCATTATCATCAAAGTGTTCAGCCCTAGATATATAGCTTGACTGATTATTAGAGTAAAATAATGTTGGAAATTTACTGATGTGGGATTGAGTTTATTCCATCTTTAATGACTTAAACACGTGTGCCCCTCATGTCGGAAACATCGTTTTTTTGCACATGCCTAATCTACTAAGTGAGTAGATGATGTTAGTGCCAAATATCGTCAAATTTCGTTAAAAATGAAAGAGATATTAGTACACAAAGTAAGGTGTTTGAGACATGAAAAGATGGAGTGTTTTTTGCCAAAAATAACAAATCTCCCTCATTGGTAGAAGATGGAAGGATTGTGCAATTTATAAACTCTAAGTTTGATTAAGTGTTTGGGACCCCAAGGGGTAACCCATGTGTTTAGAATGGAGAGGACCTAGATGAGATTGGGTTCAGGGCTAAGCCCCATGCCCGCCCGTCTCATCCGATCCAGGCTCTTAGGATGTTGCTTTCTTTCGAAACTTTCTTTTTGGTCCCTGAAGTTTTTCGGAACGTTACGACACTATTTTCTCCAAAGAACACCAGCCAACATACATGACTATTCAACAAAATAGAACGTTGCTTCCCTTTCTGATCTTATACATTGAATATTTCTATTCAAATTAAAAAAACACACAATACACAATCCTTACATAATTTATGATACTTTCTTTTGTTCAGTTCTATATAAACGCAGAACAGTACACAGAACACATACATAAATCAACAATCTGTTCTATATTCATTTACTTCGCTGGGATCAACACAGTTTGTTTTGCTTTGTTGATTGTTGTTGTTTTATCTTGAGAGACTATTGTCCATTACCATAAAAGTATATATACAGGGCAATTTTGTCTTAAAGACAGATAGTCATCTCTCGACTCAGTCTTTTCTTCTTGTTTAACCTTTCGGAAATCATTATTTCTATTCCATCTTTCTGCAACACTATTACCTAACAAATAATAATAATGGAGGAACGAGTTCTTGTTTTTAGTATAGATTGTGGTGGAGGAACGAGTTCTTGTTTTTAGTATAGATTGTGGGGTTGTAAATTAGAAAGAAGACTATTATTGGACAAAAATATCAAATATATATAGTCACTTCATATGATCTCTTAGGTTTACCATGTATGTTAATTCTACTAGAGGAATAACAACAGTTCATAATTAACCATGCTATATAGAGCTCCCGTGTCTAAAATTGCCTTTCTCTATGTGTGAGAGTGTGTAATGATTTGTTGTAAATATAATTAAGTAAATAAGAATGTAATATTTTTAAGAGTTTAAATTTTTTGACAAGATAATGCAAGCAAAGATTCTGAATTTAATTCTCACCGTCACTTATGACGAAAAAATATTTTTACATATTGTTAAGCTTATGAAAAAATCAGACCACTATATGAGGCGTGTGCTGAAATATAACTAGCTAGATAGATAAAAATGTGATCTCTTGAACAGAGTAGCTTATAGTTTTCACGTTGTTATCGGAGGGTTGAAAATCATCCGTGTGCAAGATACCACTAAGGAAAATAACCTAGAAAGCGAGCTGTTAATGAGGCTGTTTATTTTATTTTCTCTTGTTTTTGTCTATATATTTCTAAGTACGGTAGAAACTCTATTAATTAATACTTGATTATTTAATAAACTCTCTTAGATAATACTTTTGGTCGGTCCCGATTCGAGGATAACGTGATAAATTAATAATTCGCTAAAATTATAAGAAAATACATTTTGATTACTCATATAGACCCCATGTAAAATATAAATTAATAATTTCTTATATACTACATAATACATGAGTGATTTATGAAGACTTCTTGAAAAATGACTCAATTGTCTTTTATTTTTTGTTGAAATCAATGTCACACTGAATCTCATCTCTAATTTTTCTTATCATTGTAAGAACTTCTTGTGTTGTTTTCTCATAGCTCAACAAGAAATTATTCAATGTGATTGCTGCTTTAATAACCTCGTTTCGCTAAGGGGGCTCTACTGTAGAACTTTCATCATCATCTTCATCACCTTTATCAGTTCTCATAACGCTCTCAATTATTTCTTCATCAGTCAACAACTATGCAACTACATTTTCTTCTGGGTAGTTCAGGACATGTTCGACATCCATTGTTTGTGTTAGCATGATTTGATCTTGTGTTTATATAGGAAATATTTTTTAATATCCATAAAGTAGTACATTGAACACAAGAAGCATATTGAAGGGTGCTTCATTTAATATAGTACATTGAACAATAATGAAATGGAAGATTGAAGGGTGTTTGTAAATTGGATATTTTATTATAAATTTATCTATAAATTGATAAAGTATTAATTAATATATAAATTAATAATTATTAATTTATCAATTAATTAATATCTCTTTTAATTAATAAATTTTGGTGATTCTAAGAGCATTAATTTATAGAGTTTCTACTGTATTGATCGAATAGGGTTTCCATTAGAACTAGAAGATCAGAAAGGGACCATTTAGGACTTAGGTTGGGGAAATACTCTATGCGTTTCAATTTATTGTGGTACATTTTAGAAACCAAGAGTCAAATTTGTTAATTTTGATCATGACTTTTGATATATAATCTTTAATTTTGTGAAAATAAAATTTATATATTTGAAAATTATATAAAAATTAAATATTATAAGTTACTATAATTAAAATTTTAAAATATTTAATAGACATATAAAAAGTTATAATAAATAAAAAATTTAATTTAAATTTTAATTTTTGAAATGTGCCACATAAATTGAGACATGAAAAATACATAAATTCTCAAGATCAATTCGGCAATTCATGCACCTCGGAAAACCAACCTGTAGGCCCCTGCTTCTTTTTTCTTCCTTAAAAAAAATTGGAGTAGTACTATTCATTTGGGGATGATGAATTATTTTTATTCGTATTTGATATTTTATATTAAGTTATATTTTAATTTATTATAATTATATTGTAAAATGAGATAAGAATGCAGATATTTAATCATAATTAAAAAGATAATAAGTAAATATTATTGAGTAAATATTTATTTATATTTAATATATATCTAATCAATAAATACAAAATAAATATTATTTACATATAAATTATCACTTAACCGTAGAATAGTTACACAAATTCTATATTAATAGCCACAGAATGATTCCTAAAAAGGGGGTATAAGCTAAGATCTTTATTTCACATAATTATTATAATTAGAAGGCACGATTACATACTTATTACCAACAAATTAAATTGCAATATTGGACTAGTGAAAGTTGCAACGATCCAATTGAAAAATGTCATACAGTAATGCACAAGAAATCCACGTGAATAACTGACAATTGGCGATGGTCTTTTACGATATTGTATTTAAACATTTATGAACCATGACGTTCCGTCATTGCCTTTAAGTGAATAGAATATACTTGGTCAATTAGGGGTTCATGGCGGGTTAGGACCTAAATTATTCAGGTATTAAATACTACATAAGTAATAATATCATATTTGATAGTATTTATCTTTCTCTATAAATAAAATTAAACACATCTAATAGAATATTTAGTTTGTAGTTTAGAAATCCGCATAATTAATACATGTATAAGTTGTGATAGAATTTACATATTATTTTATTCAGGATAAAAAATGAAATAACTAATAGCTGAATAACTAAACATTGTATAAGATAGTACATGAATTCTCTTAACTAATCTATGCATATTACTAATACTTGTAATAGAATATTTTTTGAATATTATTTCATTAATTGTATATCTCCTATTTTAGGTAGAATTATATTTCTATTATAATTAGGTCTCCTATTTTAGGTAGAATTATATTCCTATTATAATTAGGTCTCCTATTTTAGGTAGAATTATATTTTCTATTGTAATTAGGTTAATTAGTTATCTAGTTTAAATATTCTTGTACTATTATATATATTGTACATGATTAATGAATACAATCAAGGAACATATTCTTTTATGCTATCAGTAGCCTAAAAATACATCCAACGTCGACCATAACTCTCGGTCGCCACCCCCACGGAACCCTAGTGTTTTTTTCCAGCCATTCTCTCTCCATTCTCCTCCTAAATTTCATCTTCCATGGCTGACAAAATCAAATTTCATCCTGCACCTGCAGTAAACAACATCAAAAACTTCATCCCTATCACCCTTGAGATGAAAAAAGGTCAATACTCCTCATGGACGGAGCTTTTTAAGATCCATTGTCATGTTTACGAAGTTATAGACTACATCACCTCTCATACACAGAAGTCCACAGACCTACCCTCGGCTTTGGCTTCTGATGATGCACTCTGGTCTCGTTTGGACGTAGCCGTCCTCCAGTGGATATACGACACAATCTCTAATGATCTGTTGCACACCATTATTGAGACGGATGCCACTGCCCGCCAAACGTGAGAACGTTTGGAAAGTATTTTCCATGACAACAAAAGTCAACGAGCGTTATACTTTGAAAATCAGTTCAAGGACGTTCATAGGGACGATTTTCCAAACGTGTCTGCATATTGTCAAGAACTCAAGATGATTGCCGACCAACTCTCCAAAATTGGCGCACTAGTCACTAATCATCGATTGGCCATGTGACTTACTGCATGCTTGAATGAATCATATGACGGCATTTCCACCATCCTTCAGCAATGCACGTTGTTACCTCTATTTTATGAGGCCCGTTCGAAGATTATTTTTGAGAAAACCGAAAAGTAAAGCGCCTTACCACTCAGGCTAGCATTGCCAATGCCGCCCTCACTACCACCGTCGGGGCCTCCGCCGACGGTAAGGCCTCCAACTCCGGCAACCAGAACCGTCGGCCCGAGGACCCGCAGCAGCCCGTATCCACCTGCAACAACCACCGGAGTAGGCAGTCCAGCAAGGGCAGCGACGGACGGAATTTCGGCAATAACGGCGGCGGGAATGGACAGTCCCTGCCGGCATGAAATAACCAACAACGACTGCGGCTGTGGCAGCAGCCTCCGCCGTGGGCTGCCTACCCGTCGTGGGCCGCGTGGGCCCCATCATCATGGGCCTCTCCTCCTAGCCCGTATCCGACATCCTCATGGACTCAACCTCAGAACCGACAGGCCCACCCTAGCATACTTAGCCCACGTCCCCAACATGCCTACACATCACATGCCCCCTCTGCCCTCAACTGATGCACCAACTGACATTGAGGCAGCTATGAATAAAATGTCACTCAACGCTCTAGAAAAAAATTGGTATATGGACACAGGTGCCACATCTCACATGACGGCATCATTATGTACTCTCTCATCTTATTCCAATTTGAGTAATTTAAATCAAAATATTATTGTTGGTAGTGGACAAGGCATTCCCATTCACGGTTTTGGTCATTCATCATTATCCCCACCGCATCCACCGCTAATCTTAAAAAATGTCCTTCATGCCCCTAAACTCATTAAGAATCTAATCTCTATGCGATGTTTCACAACTGATAATAATGTTTCCCTTGACTTTAATCATTATGATTTTTTTGTGAAGGATTTTACGATAGAGAGATGAATAATAAGATGTGATTGCACCAGAGATCTCTATCCTATTTCAAACGCCGTCAACAATCCAGCCTCAGTTTCATCAACCTTTGGTGCTCTTTCGTCTTCCTTATGGCACTCTAGATTATGACATCTGGAAGATTCTGTTTTGCGCTCCCTTAAGAAAAAATAATTTTATTAATTGCAACCGTATTCTGGGACTCCTATATGTGAATGCTGCGTTTTTGGAAACATGTTAAATTACAATTTTCTGCATCCACAAATTATACTTTACTACCTTTCGATATCATACATAATGATTTGTGGATGTCCCCTATTTTAAGTATGGTTGTCCATCGATATTATGTGTTGTTTTTTAACGATTATTCTAACTTTCTATGGACTTTTCCAATTGGCAATAAATCTCAGGTCTACCCAATTTTTTCCTTATTTAGTGCTCTCGTAAAAACATAATTTAAAAAGAGAATTAAATATTTCAATGTGACAATGGCATAAAATTCATTAATAATCAATTCAAACAGTTTTGCTCTAATAACGGTCTTACCTTTCATTTTTCTTTAGCATTTTAAAGCTACTTTTCTTCTGGTACATCCGAGTTATTTGTATTTTCCCGAGTTGAATTTGAACAAATGGAGGAAGCTATCGACTATATTAAATAAATAATATAATGTAATTGGCTGACTTAAGGACTTTTCAAAGAGAAACCACTTAATTAAGTATATCAAACACGTAGGATTAATGCTAGCTCTCAGCTCAATTTATTTCCATATCATTTAATTTTAGCTTGATGAAGTGGTCAATGTGCATTATTAGCCAAACCATTTTAGCTTTGATTAAAGTGACCACTTCATCCACCTCTAATAATGATCAAGAAACCATGTAGTTCGATTTTCTTTTATTAGAAAAAACAAAAATAGGTGTAGTCATCGTTTAGCTAATTTTTTGAAAACTTTAGCCGATGCATTTTTTTGGAATGAACAATTTCCTATATGACTTGTACATAAAACTCGAGACTCTTTTGCTTTGTTATCAAATGAATGAGAAAGATCAGTCTTTTGATGAAAAAAATGATCAAGACCAAGAATTTGATTGCTCATATGCCTATATTTAATAGAAAATACATTGCCAGTACTATTAAGAAACATTACAAGATCATAACTCAAAAGATAACTATTAGATTAAACTATAAAGATAGGGGAAAAGTATTTATACTGTTGGTGTATAACAGTAAAATTCATAATAGATGTATCAATACGATAATTGAGTTTAGAATTTTAAAGCTACTTTTCTTCCTCTGGTACATCCTAGTTATTTGTATTTTCTCGAGTTGAATTTGAACAAATGGAGGAGGCTATCGACTATATTAAATAAATAATATAATGTAACTGGCTGATTTAAGGACTATTCAAAGAGAAACCATTTGAAGTCAAATTAACTCTTAGAAATAGAAAAATGATCATATAAATTGAGACAGCAAAGTACATGAGTAATTAATATTGATGTTGTTATTTTTGTTTTCTTTTAATTTTGGAATTTATACATATAGTAGTTCAAATTGAAAATGATGATTGTTCATATTTCTTGGCCTTAAGTAGCATCCACTCATATAGTTCAAAAAATGGGGAAAAAGGTCAAATATACCTCTCTACTTTAGTTTATTAGTTAACTTTGTCATCCGTTAGCGAAAGTAGTCAAATATATCTCTTCCGTTACAAGTTGGGGCAAAATATATCTTTATTGTTAGCAAAGTATTCAAAAATACTTTCTAAGAGAGGAAATAGGACTTTAATTTTGTTTTTGTTTGGATTTTGGAATTAAAAAAAATGAAACGCTCTGGTCTACTTTTCTGGCAGCTATTATATTTTCTTACCAAAAGAGTGCACGCAAATTCTTTATGACGAGTGACGACAATTTTACTTCTTAGTAATTGCTGAGATGTTTCTAACGGTAAAATATACATTTTCTGTCCTAATATACATGCGTTCCTTTTTGTTAGAATTAGCAGGTTCAAATTCACTTATTTCTGATTCATAAACTTAGTTGATACAAAGTTCTATGATAATAATTATTTTTTTCTATTCGGTAATTTAATCTATAATTTCTCTCATGAACTTGATAACATTGGTGCATCTAGTAAGAACCTTAGGATGGTATAACTTTAAAATATAAGGGCGAGGTTCAAATGAGGAAATGGCTTTGTGTGGATATCTATTCACACGGAGACGTGAAAAGGCGTAGTAGTTGAGAAAATGCTTTCCAACAAGAATGTCATACTTTGAATAAATCATTTACCCTTATAAAACGATTTATAGTCATATAAATATTTATAGCTTATATTCATCAAATAGAGTTAATTTCTTGGATGATCACCTAAGTTTTGGGAATTGCCTATAAAAATTACTTTTGTTTGTTTTAATAAAGTACCTCGAAAGCCTTCATTTCTCCTAGTTGACATGTCATGTCATTAACACCCCGATTTTCTTTTAATAATAAACCCTTTAAACTCATTTAACCAAACAGATGTCTTATACCTGATCAAACATGACCGGTTAAAAAGCGGCAAAGTGACGAACTAGCCTGTAATCTAAATAAATTTGAACTAAAAGATGAAGTTTTTAAATCTATAGATAAGTTTTAAAATCAAAATTAAACTATTAAGAAAATTGAATTTGAGTTACTTTAGGACTCTAGTTTAATATTGAAAGAAATAATCCCCTTCATTATTTTCATTAATTGAAAGACTATTTATACAAGTTACATATTTCCATAATAGGAGAATCCTATTCCTATTCTACTCCTAAAACCTTATTTTATTTGGAGATGAACTATACAATTATGATAAGAGTACAAGACTGATTAAGGTATACTACAACTATACAAAACCTTGTACAATAATATTACAAACCGTGTACAATATTTCCATCAATAACCGTGACCATCCAATACCAAATATACATAGGATATATATGTGCATAACGTGTATATCTCATGTATATTTGATATATTTAACACACCCCCACAGTCATAGCGGGCGGTCTTCGAACGCTGAGACTGTCCCTAAAATCTTCAAAAAGCACCAAGGGAAGATCCTTTGTAAAGATGTCAGCAATTTGATATCTTGACGGGGCATGACAGACGCGTACCTGACCCCGAGCAACCTTTTCTCGGACAAAGTGAATGTCCATCTCGATAGGCTTAGTGCGTTGGTGCTGAATCGGATTACCAGAAAGGTAGATGCCACTATTATTATCGTAATACACTAAGGTTGCCTTCTGAATGGGACAATGAAGCTCCAAAAGCAAATTACGTAACTAATATGATTCCGAGACCACATTAGCTACCCCTCGATATTCAACCTCGGCACTTGAGCGGGATAGAGTCGACTGACGCTTTGCCGATCAGGAGACCAAGTTGTTGTCAAGAAATATACAATTGCCCGACGTAGACCGTCTGGTGTCGAGACAGCCACCCCAATCAACATCCCTATACGAGACAAGTGTGGACGTCGAGAATGGATATAAATGCAAACCATAGTCAAGTGTACCTTGAATATACCGAATGATGCGTTTGAGCGCATTTATGTGCTCAATTCTGGGATCATGCATGATCAAACACACCTGCTGGACAGCATATGTAATATCCGGTCTCGTAAATGTAAGATACTGAAGGGCCTCTGCCAGACTGCGATATCGGGTCGGATCCTCGTAGGGTACGCCGGCCGCGACACTAATCTTTGGCTTAGTATCAACTGGAGTGGAAGTGGACTTACAGGATGACATCTCAGCCCTCTCGATGATCTCAGTTGCATACTTCCGTTGAGACAAGAATAACCCATCAGAATGACGAGTGACATCAATCCCCAACAAATAGCTCAAGGGCCCCAAGTCTTTCATAGCAAACTCAGAGCTGAGCATAGTCATGCTAGACTGGCGTAAGGTATCGGAAGAAGCAGTCAGAATAATATCATCTACATACAATAGAATATAGGACAAGGATGAACCACGACGGTAGATGAACAATGAATTATCCGACCTGCTGTGGGTGAGCCCAATAGTCGAAACATAGTCGGCAAACTGTGTATACCAGGCCCGTGGAGACTGATTAAGCCCATATAAGGACTTTTTCAACAAACAGACATGATGAGGATGCTTGGGATCCCGAAATCCCAAAGGCTGATGCATATAGATTGTTTCCTTGAGATCCTCATGTAGAAAATCATTCTTTACATCTAACTAATGAATAGGCCATGCTTTCGAAAGAGCCAAGCTGAGCACAGTGCGAATGGTAGCCGGCTTGACCACCGGACTAAATATCTTACCACAATCCACCCCACTCTGTTGAGTCTTACCATCACCCACAAGCCGCGCCTTATGTCGTGCAAATGAATCATCTGAATTTTCCTTATGAGCAAAAATCCACATAGACCTAATAATATTAATATCGGATGGACGGGGCACCAACTCCCACGTCTTATTATCAATAAGAGCATTATATTCATCGATCATAGCAATTTTCCAATTTTGGTCATTTAACGCAGACACATAAGTACGGGGTAAGGGTGATTTAAGAACATTAAAATTAAAATTAAAATTAAAATGTCTCTTTGGTTTAAAAATACCCCGCTGACTACGAGTGACTGGTCTATGACTTGAGGAAGAAGTGGGCGGATTTTGGGAATTTTCTGGACTCGGGACGGATCGCCAGGCTCTTGGCCCAAGACGGTAAGCAGCTGGAGCTGGACCGATTCAGGTGGGCTGGACTGGCCCAATCGCTGGAACTGACCCAGTGACGGTAGTGTGCGACGGACCAGTGGGGCCAGCGGGCCGTGGGCCCGTTGGAGAATTTTGGGTGTGGGACATGTCCGAAAAATGGTGAGTAATAAACGGTGATATACCATCATCCAAAAAATTATACGAACTAGGCTCGGGAGTATTAACTTTAGCAAATGGAAATTGGATTTCATAAAAAATTACATGGCGATTAATGATGATTTTATTGGAGGATAAATCAAAGCATTTGTAACCACGATGATTATACGGATAACCCAAAAACACACACGGAGTAGACCGGGCCTGAAGTTTGTTAATTGTGGTGGACGGGAATAACGGATAACACAAGCACCCAAAAACCCGAAGATGAGAATAAGAAGGAGTCTTATTATATAAAATTTGAAGGGGGGGAGAATATGTCAGACCTTTGGAAGAAATTATGTTAGGGAGATATGTAGCCATTTGAAGAGTATGATGCCAAAAATATGGGGGTACGGAAGCATGAATTAATAGAGTGCGGACAATGTTACTTATGGAATGAATTTTTCGTTCGGCTTTCCCATTTTGTAAAGACGTATGAGGACAAGAAAAATGAAAATTGATCTCATTATTAGCACATAATTCCCGAAACACCCCATTGTCATATTCTTTGCAACTATCACACTGAATATTTTTTATTTCTCGTTCGAATTGGGTTCTAATGAATACTCTAAATTTTAAGAAGACGGAAAAAATTTGAGATTTATTCGCAATCGAAAACATCCATAAAAACATAGAATAATCATCCAAAAAGAGAACATAATACCGATGACCCAAAGAACTAAGAGAGCAGGAGACGTCCATAAGTCGCTGTGTATAATATCAAATGGCATTAAAGTATGAGAATTTGAGTCTACAAATGGCAACCTAACAATTTTTCCTAAAGAACAAGACTGGCAATTTGGAGTACTATTCGTACCCTTACATGAAATAAAATTATTTTTATGTAATGGTGACAAAATAGAAGATCCCGGATGACCAAGTCGAGCATGCCACAAGGAAGGAGCAAGGGCTGCAAACGTTGACGGCAAGGCTGGACTCGATGGACTGAAATCGGGTGTGATAGGATAAAGATCTCCCCTACTATCACACCTCATGAGAGGACTCCCCGTATTGAAATCCTTCACAGAGAAATCAAAAGGATCAAATTCAACATAAATGGAATTGTTAGTGGTGAATTTTCGGACTGACACTAAGTTTTTAATCAATTTGGGGCATGTAAAGTATTTTTCAAGATGAGGGGTGGATTGGGGGGAGACAAAGTTTTATGACCATAACCCTGAATTGAAATAGAGTTACCATTACCGATAATTATACCACGAGGGTTGCTCAAATTGGAATAAGACGAGAGAGTACCTTGATCGAAAATCATGTGTGTCGTCGCGCCAGTGACCATGTACCAATTCAGATCCGGTTGCGTCAACCCAAGTGTGCTTTGTGGCCTCAATGTCGGTGTGAGTAGGTGTGGGGCCCACTACCGAGAATGCTTGTGTGGGCCGAGGCCCAAGCAGTCCACCCTGCTGCCCCGGCCTAGTGCTGAACCGAGAAGAAGATACCTGATTGTTGGGCATGAATTGGGGCTTTCCAGCCCACTGCTCGTTGGAAGGCCCTGGAAAATAGGGGTTGTTGGGCCATAGCCCACTGCCCCAGCCCCACTGTCATGGGCCCCACGGCTGGGACCAGTAGGGAGGTGGCCCACTGCCGGATTGTTGTCCACCGGAATCGCCGCGTTTGCCTCCGCGGTTTTTGCCATTATTCTTACTATTATTTTTGCCGCCACCATGAGCACAATTTTGACCCGAATTATCAACAAAACCCGAAGAATTTGTGGAGGACGTCATCATGACTACAGGGCTTGCTCCGGTAGTCGCCTTCTTAGCCAAACCGGCTTCTTCCAAAGTAAGCATGGAGCGGGCTTGATAAAAAGCGGGAAGTATATTGCTTTGACGAAAGAGAGTCCCCACGCCATTATAGGCCTCAGAAAGGCCGGCAATCAATTGTAGAACCAGACGATTATTTGTCACAGGTGCGCCAACGTTACGGAGTTGGTCGACCAACTCCTTGAGTTTCTTGCAATATGCAAACATGTTTGGAAATTCTTTCATGCGAACTTGAGAGAATTCTTGCTCGAGTGTGAAAACACGTGAATGTTGGTTATCTTGGAATATGTCATGCAATCTATTCCAGGTAGCCATAGCCGTAGTGTCTGGCTCAATGATCGTCTGTAAGAGGTCAACCGAAATAGTGAAATAAATCCACTGGAGAACGGTAGCATCAAGAGTAATCCATAACTGAGGATCCTCAGCGGGAATAGGGACAGCGGGAGGAATTATGTGATAGATGACTTGATGGGAGATAGCGTGAATTTTAAATAATTCTGCCCACGTCGCATATTGGATGTTTTCCATGAGGGCAGGATGAAAATTGTTAGCTTGATGTTAGAAACCATGAGGACAGGATGAAAATTGTTCTTAGACATAATGAAAGAACAAAGGGAGAGGATGAGAAATTTGGGAAGAGTGGAGGTAAATAATATCACAAATTCCAGTGAAGGGGGACGGAAATCGGAGACGGTTGTGGCCGAGAAAGGGCACAAAAACCGAGAGCAAAGGCGGAAGAAAGACCTAGTCTCTTGATACCATGAAAAAAAATAATCCCCTTCATTATTTTCATTAATTGAAAGACTATTTATACAAGTTACATATTTCCATAATAGGAGAATCCTATTCCTATTCTACTCCTAAAACCTTATTCTATTTGGAGATGAACTATACAATTATGGTAAGAGTACAAGACTAATTAAAGTATACTACAACTATACAAAACCTTGTACAATAATGTTACAAACCATGTACAATATTTCCATCAATAACCGTGACCATCCAATACCAAATATACATAGGATATACACGTGCATAACGTGTATATCTCATGTATATTTGGTATATTTAACAAATATATTGCTAGATATTAACATGACAAGTTGGGATATCTATATCTTAATATGAAATAAATTAAAAATATATTATTTTCTTATAAGACTAAAATAGTAAAATATAAAGTACTCATGCACGATTCAACAACCCCCAAAGCCATCTTGGATTTTTATCAATCGAAATGTCAAAATTTTGTGTCTTAACTTTTTTTCCCTAGCTCTCTATCCTTTTTTTTCCTTTTTTTCCATTCGATGTCGGTATTCGCATTGGAGTTCGACTATATCCGAATACGCACTGCGTAGGGCCTATTCAGGGGGAAGCACTTTGTACCAAGAATTTTTTCACACCCTGAATTTAAACCTGAAACCTATGACTAAGAGAAAAACAGCTCCATCTACTGCACCACGTCCTTTTTTATCTTTATTATCGCTTGCTTTGTGTCTAACAACTTAAAACTTCTTTTTTCAATTTTCCCTCAAAGAGAAAGACAACTCAATCAGATAACTACAATATGTAAGTAAACTATGAAATTGTGCTAATTTCTTTCTGCGCTATACTACCATAATTATGGGGTTATTTCACATGACTAAATATTATTAACTGTAATAATAATATCAATTATTCTTTTATCACATTAAATGAATTATCGCACTTTATCCATTATAACACTAAGTTAGAAGAGAACGAGCCCTCTTCTTTTCAGTAGCTAACTTTGTGAGTCAATCACCATATTGGATTCCCCAAAGAAGAGAAATATTAGAAATATAATTCTGCCAATTCTAGAATTATTTACGTCACGAAAGAAATAATTCATTAATTATTTTCATTAATTGAAAGACAATATATACAATTTACATATTTTCACAATAGGAAAATTATATTCCTATTCTACTCCTAAAACCTTATTCTATTTGGAGACTAACTATACAATTATGGTAAGTGTACAAGACTAATTAATGCACAAGACTAATATACACATTGTTTACAAAATCAGCCCATATGTGGGTTGCTAAGGCTTTTAGGAGTAGAATAGGAATAGGAATATGATTTTCCTATTATGGAAATATGTAAATTGTATATATTTCTATTTGGAGACTAATTATACAATTATGTTAAGTGTACAAGACTAATTAAGGTACAATACTACATTGTATACAAAATCAGCCCATATGTAGGCTGCTACAGTAACCTGAGGTATCACTGTTCATCCGATATACACATGTATATTGTGTATATCAGATGTATATTTAACACCATGTAAAGAACTTTACGAATTATCTTTTGATCAGTTCCATTTTTACCTAAAAGAGATAAGATGTCATTCTTTCCACTAATTAAGATAAGATAAAATAAGATTTAAAAAGTAAAAACGTGTTAATTTCTCTCTATTGTCTAATTAAGATAAGGTAAAATACGGAGTAAAGATAATTGGGAAATACTTCTCTCCCAACTTAACATGGAGTACTGTACCCTAAGGAGTTTCTTTGCCAAATCATTTAAAATAGCTTGATGAAGTGATCAATGTGCATTATTTATAACCAAATCATTTTAGCTTTGATTAAAGTGACCACTTCATCCACCTATAATAAAGAATCGGACCACCAAATGATGTGGATGAGGTTGCTCCTCCCTTAACTAGATATTTCGGATTTGAGTCCTGAATATGAAAAACAAATTGTTAGGATGCGCTTCTTTCAAATGGACTCTATCCGGCGAGAATACAAATATAGTCAGACTCCATTGATAGTACTATAAAAAAACATTACATGATCATAACTCAAAAAATAACTATATGCATGTACGATAGATTAAATTATAATGATAGGGGAAAAGTATTTATACGGTTAGTGTACAACAGTAAAATTCATATTAGATTTATAAACATGATAAATGAGTTTAGCATTTTTAAGCTACTTAGTTTAGCATTTTTAAGCTACTTTTCTTCCTCCGGTACATCGAGTTATTTATATTTTCTCGAGTTGAATTTGAACAAATGGAGGAAGCTATCGACTAACTATTAAATAAATAATATAATGTGATTGGCTGACTTAAGGACTATTCAAAGAGCAACCACTTAATTAACTATATCAAACACGTAGGACCAAAGACGAAGTAAGACGCCGTGTACGTGGAATTTATTTATTTATTTGGTACAACTTGGAATTTTCTTACGTTAACTAAAACTTTGGCAATTGACAATCTTATATTTTAAAAAGATGGGGAGATTATTAATATATAGGGTTAATTTTAACTTTTGGTCCCTCGATTATTAGTAAATTTTATTTTTAAGCATTGTAATATATGATTAAGAACATTTAACCTTCAAATTGAAATGTACATTTTCATCCCTTTCTTTGTGAATATTCTCAAATTTATCATAATTATTTATAATTATTTCACCAATTGATTGTCCATGTGTTATGTTAAACTTATATTGTTACTTTATTTTGACAGTAATATAATTCTAAATATAATCCAAAAACAACATATTTTTTATATAAAGGGACCAAAATTAACATGATTTTAACTACTCTGAGAGTCATATATCACAAGAACAATCAAAATTAGAATTTAAGAGGGACTAAAAATGCCAATATCCCTTATTCATATATTGAGAGGTTAATAACACTTTAGTCCTTCACTTATAGATAAATTTTTACTTTAGTCCTTGTAAACATTTTACTAAGCTCATTTAACTTTGAATTACTTGAAATGTGCACTTTTGTCTCCCTTTACTTGTGCATAATCACAAATTTCCACAAGTTTACTGTTCCACCATTTAATTACACGTGTATTATGTTAAGATTGTATTGTTACTCAATATAAGGGTAATATACTTTAAAAAATGTAGATATAATTTATTACCTACATAAACGGACAAAATGCACACATTTTAATTGTTAAAGGTTAAATATGTCGAGTCATAGATCACATAGACAAAAATCAGAATATATTCATAACTGAGGGACCAAAAGTGCGATTATCCCTATATTGAATTATCAATTAGTTTACTAAACCGTGTCTCTTAATTGAAAATGTCAGCTCACTAGAACTCTCATATAACTATATAAATATAGACATGTTGTGAACATCATCATCTAAAAACAATTCATACGCATTTCTTCTAAGTTATAACTTATAAGCATCTGTCAATGGCTAACAATGATGAATTTTGTAAAGGTTACTTTGAGTTAAAGCCACAAGAAGCTAGTTACTTCGATTTCATTCGTATATTTTATTCTGGTGAACTAGATAAAAGAAATTTCTTTGATGTATCCGCCGGAGTAGAGACGATCAGAGGTTTTCGCCGGCGATGGCTAATATTTATCTCCGTCGTCACGCAGAGAATCTTGTTTTGGTTTAGGAAACCTATAGACAGTTTAGGTTTTGTGGTTGAGATGTTGCAGAATTATCCTTCTTTCAATGGTGGTTTTCTTCAGCTTTTATTGAACATATTACAAGGTTTGTTATTTCCCCTCTTTTCTTTTTTCTTTCAATTATTAGGAGATAAAAGGAACCTGGAGTAACAAGACGGTAAAATTATCTCCATATGACCTATAGGTAACGGGTTTAAGCCGCGGAAGCAAACACTAATGTGTGCATTAGGATGGGTTGTCTACATCATACCCCTTGGGTTGTGGCCCTTCCCAGGACCCGCTACGCATGCGATGATTCGTGTACCAAGCCCTTTTAGTCACTACTAAAAAATGTGAAATTTTGATGGAAATGTTCGGATGAACTCAGTCGAAAAAATTCCGATGATTCTCTCTCTTTTCATATTTCTATTTTTGTCTGTAGAATTTGTATAATTGCTTTGAAACATGCAAAGTAAAATGAAATCAAATGCATGATTCATGCACACACAGGACATGCATTAAGTATGATTTAGAGGTTGAAATTAATGTAGGTCTTCTGTCTTACTATGATCTGAAAATTAGACTTATTTTTTTTTTATCATTTTGGTAGAGGAACGACAATGAAATTGTTAGACCCAATATTCCTGTAGGGTAACACAAATCAAGTATTCCTACACCTTATACTTAGTTTACTATTCTTTTAAGTTACCAGTATCAATTTTTATACGGGCACCCAACAAATCTCACGAGCCACGATGAATCGAGATTCGAGAACAAAATTGAAATATATTGTGAAACAAAATTTATCTATAAAACAGTTGAAGATTCATGAAAATCATGTCATGTCGTGCCTTGCATTAATTATTTTTGTTTAATTATTTTTTCTTTACATGAAGTATAAAAATCTTTATATGTCACTGTTTATACAATAAGTAAAATATTTTGTGGTATGTAGGAAAAGCAGTAAGGCCGGAAAAGTCATCAGAAAAGTTCAGGTCGTTGATCGGAAATCTTGACGTGAGAGTGGACTTAGACAAGACAATAAAAATTGGGGACATAAGATATAGTCCACACGTATCAATTATGGCTGCTAAATTATCGTACGAAAATGAAGCACTAAATAGGACAGTGGTCCAACATAATTGGCAGGTAAATTTTAGAGTTTACTCCACAATTTAAAACCAAATCTTCCCTTTATCGCAAAGAAAAATTGATAGTAGTTGATTTTCTAGTTCTAATAAAATGTTGTACTAAATTTTGTATTTTTCTTTTGTCTGCAGATGCACTTCTTGGGGTTGCACAATTTCTGGAATGGTAAGTTGATCTATGTCTCTCCGGGGTGTTAAGTGGGTGGAGGGGTTAGAATTTCAGCGAGTTAAAAGGAATTGAATGAATAAATAAGCGGTTCGGCGAGTTGCTCAGTCATATTTTCATGGGCTTATATATATGTTTTCATCTCTAGACCCTAGTCTCTCTAACCACGTTCAAGTGCAATTTACGAGAGGATCTCATGATGATAGTGTAAAGAATTTTTATATTTTTAATATATTTTTACTTATAACAGTAGCTAGGTTATTTATTGTATTTCTTAGATCATTAAACTAGATTTATTATTAAAAAGGTATTTGTTGTTGTAGATCATTTTGACCTCATGACAAAATTAAAAAAATTATAATATCAGTGCACAAAAATTAACCTAGCAGAATGTATCAACCATTCAACTGAAATAATTTATATTAATCATTCTACAAATATATCGAGGATGAACTTAAATTTTCAAAATCTCCTAGTATTACATTTGAAACTAGTTATTCTATTTTCTCAAATTGCTCAGACACCAACCAAACTTGTAAGATTTCGAATAAAAGATAATGAAAATAACTATAAACAAATAATATCTTTTAATTCTTTTATAAAATTTCAACATTGGATTAGTTGTAAGTTACCCAAACGTTACTCCCCTTTGAAAACGTAAAATGAAAAATTAATTCAGGTAGGTGACCAGTTTAAGCTAATTATAGTATAGAATTAATAATAGATTCCATTTTAGGTGAAGTTGATGTCCTCTAAGTGCATTACATTAATGCTCCAGCTACACTTATCTCTTAATTTTAAAAGCTAGTAGTATTTAACTATACTTATAAAATTAGGGTAAATTTTGACTTTAGTGTTATTATTAAGACAATCAGAACTTAATTAATTAATTAAGCCATGTACTTGGGGATGTTCATGTGCAATAGCTAGCATAAATTATTTTAATAAATTGAGATCGTTGCTTTCAGTGTTGCTACTATATTTTATTGAGTGATCCAAAAAATACGTTTTGATCTTTTACGAGCTTCTTCTTATGTTGATTTCACTTTTTATTATTATTATTATTATTATTATTATTATTATTATTATTATTATTATTATTATTATTATTACTTGTTAAGCTATTTACATCATTAACTAGTGAAACATTAATCCTTTTTAACACATTTACAACATCAAAATACATTAACTCATACTTTGATATAATTCAAAGTCGAGTCAAGATGTCAACGTTGATTTAACAATAGAGAATATTTTAATCTCCAATTCAATAGAGTGTTTGGCCTTTCTCCTAATCAATTGTAGCACTTAACTAACCTTTCTTTCCTTCTAGATAACTAATCTAGACTGGTAGTTGTAATTATTTTTTAGTGGCCTGATAAATTAAAAATTCATTTAAGCTGTCATTATATTATGTACAATAGCAGAGCTATGCAGTGTCGGAGTAAGGATTTTCATTAAGGAGGTTCAAAATATAAAGAAGTAAACACACGGAGAAGTCAAAGAGGATTCGATATCTACTATATATACACAAAAGATAATTTAACCATGTAGAAACAATATAATTTTCTGTTGAAGGAGGTTTTAATGAACCCTCTAGGCTCTACCTGACTCCGGCCCTATATGTATGGTGAAAGGGGTTCAATTAAATCCCCTTTGCCGTAAAATTGAAGTACGTACATAAGTACAAAAAATTATGTATATAATTTATTGAATTTCCTTCGATTTTGCAGCTTACGAGGAACAATATTCGACCCAAGCCACAATGTTTCAAGACCTAAGTGAAGATCCAAATTTAGTTGTGGTAGCATTTAGAGGGACGGGCCCATTTTATGCAAATGCATGGATTACAGATATAGACCTATCATGGTATGACCTTGAAGGTATGGGTAAAATCCATGCAGGGTTCATGAAAGCCCTAGGATTGCAAAAGCCCATAGGCTGGCCCAAAGACATTATTAATCAAGAAGGCCAAGAACAAAATAATAATACTAAGCAATTTGCATATTACAAAATCAGAGAAGATTTGAAGAAAATATTGAGCAAAAATGAGAAAGCAAAGTTCATTGTGACAGGACATAGTTTAGGTGGTGCATTAGCAATTTTATTTGCAAGTGTGTTAATTTTGCATGAAGAAGAGTGGCTATTGGATAAACTTGAAGGGGTTTATACATTTGGACAACCTAGAGTTGGAGATGAACAATTTGGGAATTTCATGATGGAGAAATTGAAGAAGTTTGATGTGAAGTATTTTAGGTATGTTTATTGCAATGATATGGTGCCAAGATTACCCTATGATGATAAAACTCTCTTCTTCAAGCACTTTGGATCATGTCTATACTACAATAGCCTCTACAAAGGCAAGGTAAACTTTCTAGTATCTCTAAACTAAATTTAAAGAACTTGCCATGCTTAATGATCGATCTCGGTCAGTAACAGATTTAGAATTTTAAAATAATGTGTGTGGTGTATCAATTATATTCGCTATTCTTACCTTATCGATTTCAATCAGTAACGAACCTAAGATTTTAATATAATTTGGGGGTGGAGCACCATTACATTCACTATGCGTTCGTGACAATAGATGCATACTTGTATAAAGTGTACTTCTACCGTCACAAAAAGACTAGTAGATGGGATTAGAATACGGGGGTCAACATATTTAGTTTTTAACATTGATTCAAACATCAAATTTATTAAAAAATGATTTAAATATTCAAAAGCTACATAAAAAGGAGCACTCCTATTTGACTCCTCAGATGATAAATAATGCCATTCTTTTTCTAAACGAATGGAATTATCTTTAGAATTCTCTGATTTTGTAAATATAGTTCGAGCTGAAAGACTATATATGGTACTTTGGTCGCCGCATTGGAGACACATTTATCAATATCATTGATTAGGATTAAACAAGTTCATCAGTCTTAATTAAATTTCAGTTGTTTATGGGGTTAGTTTCAATTCAGCGCAGTCTTAGTTTGTTTACTAATTGCAGGTTCTGGAGGAAGAACCAAACAAGAATTACTTCTCACTGCTATGGGTTTTTCCAAAGGTGTTGAATGCTGCTTTTGAGTTAATTAGGAGTTTCATTCTCCCTTGGATTAAGGGAAGTGATTACAAACAAAGCTGGTCTGAGATAATGTTTAGGATGGTAGGATTAGTAATCCCGGGATTGTCAGCTCATGGTCCGGTAGATTATGTTAATCTTACCCGCTTAGGATCTGTTCTTCATCTTCCTCAATCACAAGGACTTAAGCATGCTTAACTTACAAACGAATTTGCTCCATTTTACTCAGTTAGGGTGAAAATGCCCTCAAGCCATGTATGAGGTGTGATATTTGAGCCATTTAGTTTTTACCAAATTCATATTGATTGTATTACCCAAAAATAAAATCATATTGATTGTGACATTAATTTTAAGTTTAGAAAAAACATGGTATGTTTAACAACTCTATACATATTTATGGACCTTAACAGGATACAATTTTAAGTTCTCGCCATTCAATGAATCACTTAAACTATGATGCATTTATGGTGCCATAAAGCTAAGCTCCGATAAGCTATTACACTTTCTTCAAAGGATGATTGCATCATTCCAAATCATTCATTGTTCATTATTTGATTGAGCATGACATGATATGCTAGCCATTTAGCGTTACCCCAACCATTAAAAAAAATATTTGAATAGCCACTACTCTTAACTCCCTAATAATGCTAAGCCACGGATTTGAACATTACAAAATTATGCAAAACATTACTACAAAATTTTAATTTCTAGCTGTCATGGTTAAACATATTACACGATAACATATAGTGGTAAAATTACAAGATATAAGTTCAAGTATAATAATTTCTACATAGTCCAATCCAAATGGCATCTCACCACCATTTCATCCAAATCACATTTTTCTACCTTCCAAGTCTAATCTGTCAGTCAATTTCCAACATACTTTTCCCAATTCGCAGTAGAAGCAACAGTGGCCAGCTGCAGTAAGCAGCAACACGGTCGATGGAATTTCCACGAAGTTTGTTTCTTCAATCAATATAGGTGGTGTTTGGGTCAGCTTGTGCACACTTCGATTGTTCCACTATGTACATGTTACCTCCCATTACACAAGTATCTAGTAATTTTGTCCACCAAACCGTGGGAGGATGAGAAGAAACCGCCTAGCGCTTTTGACTCAGTTGGTATTAACCCTGCTCTCCAATGGTTTTCACCAACTTCGTAGACAGGTAAGCGACAACTTGAATGCTATGGAATTGTCACACATATAACCCCGAGAGAAGGGATCCTTTCATGTACACTGCAGACCTAGACGGATAAGACACTTGCACCATTCCATCATTCAAAGTGAAAGAATTTCACTCGCCGGAATTCCATTGCTCTGCTAACAACTAGTAGAGCTCTACTAACCCTTGGTGCTAATACCAACATCAATGGAAACATCTGTGTCTGATAACAATCACTGCCAATTCCACTTCATATGATATATGAGCATTTTTGTTACATACATCTTTATACAGAAGAGGCTATGTTCTCTGGAGAAAGGTACCCATAATTCCACTTGGCAAAAGAGATTACCAGATTCATATGACCACAGCTTATCAGGAGGGTTTACAGAAGTATGCTGTAACGGCCTTCAACTTGCCATTTAAGTAATTCTTCTCCACCTGCGGTCATAAACATTCCCAGAATTAAAATGTAGTGTAACAGTAAATGAAGTCGATTAAGAAACCAAACTACAAAAGTCCCCATTTGTTCCCACCCACGGACTTTTAAGGAGAAATGGAAGAGTAGGGGACGAAAAGCACAGCTGATATGATGAACTACTCATTCCAAATAAACCGAACAAAGGAATAAGCGATGAGTCAATCAGTGAAGTCCATTCTCTTTAAACTCTATCACAAAGTTCTGATGAACGGATACAATTCTAGGTATAGAAAAGGAAACTGGTGAAAGCAACAAATCCATGTTAACATTGATCATGATGTAAAACTGGTGTGATATGAGTGAGGGTTCTCCAGAAGGAAAGAATCAAAATTAGCAAAAACTTGTCATACACTCATACGGTCATACCGGATACTTGTGTACACACAGATTATCCCCATAAACTTGTGCACGCACCATAGCAATAAATTGGAAAGCTTATTTAGTATAAACAAAGTCTATCACATGACACTAAACAACATCCTCTTTCATTGAGTAGTTTGGGGGTTTGAAGCAAGGTGATTACGGAGAAATATAACGAAAATAGTGTATCCCTCATAAAAAGCAAATATTTGCAACAAGACAGGTGAATGCTGGATGAATACCTCTAATGACCATGGTGGATTTGCGGACAGTGACAATTCTGCCAACTGATTCATATCAACATTTCTCGGGAGGAACATAACAACTTTGGAGGCAATTCCCCTGCCAATGCTGAAGAGGAAGTTCCTGAGAGTAATAGACAAAGAGATGCACAATTTCAGAAGTATTGTTTAAGAAAAATATAAGAATTGAGGCAGAAGTCTCAAGGCAAATCTAAATTGCATAACCATCATGCGGCCTAAGCATGGTTTCCATGTCAAATGTTCTTTCTTTCAAATAGTCTGGTCCCCCCCCCCCCCCCCAAAGGTGGTGACATAAAGACTACATCTGCCTGAAGCAAAGTAAGACCATCTTAAATCTTGAAACTAGGTAGAGGAGAAAAGAAAAGAGAGAGAAGACAAAACTCGAACAAGATTTTCACAATCAAAGAAAATAACTAGAGAGCCATCAAAGTTTAATTAAATTATCACACAAAAACGTCTGTTGGGGAATAGAGAAACTTGTTACCTTCAAATTTGGAGCCAAAACAAAAGAATCGCCTCTAATGAAGTCTATCTGGTCACGAACTCCATAGATGGAAGCATTATATTGAGCTAAGTTTATGATCTTTGGATCAATATCGATAGCAATGACATGCTTACTCCTGAAAATAGTTATCCACTGAATTAATAATTGCAGGTATTTGATGTGCTGTCGGTGAAAGAAAGTATCCACATTCTTAGCCATGCTAGGATAGATAAAAGAGCATCCAACAAGTGCTGCATAAATACTTGCTATAGATATATTTTGTTTACTGATTGTGAGAAAATATGGGAGAAAATATTATTATCGAATTGTATATCTATATTATTACATTGAGTCCTATTTATAGACACTACATCTCAATCCTTTTTCATGTAGGATACAACATACAAATCATATTCCTATTCCTATTCTTATTCTAACACTCCCCCTCAAGATGGTGCATACAAGTCATATGTATCAGCTTGTTATAGATGTATCTAATACGAGGACGACTGAGTGACTTGGTGAAAATATCTGCAAGCTGATCACTCGACTTCACAAATTTAGTAACAATATCTCCGGAGAGTATATTTTTACTGAAAAAGTGACAATCAATCTCAATATGCTTAGTCCTCTCATGAAATACCGAATTTGATGCAATATGAAGGGTCGTTTTGTTATCACACACAAGTTCCGTTTGACTGATTTCTTCAAATTTTAATTCTCTGAGCAACTGATTAATCCAAACTAGCTCACAAGTTTCTACAACCATTGCTCGATATTCTGGTTCAGCACTAGATCAAGCAACGATACTATGTTTCTTACTTAGGACACCAAACTAGCTCACAAGTTTCTACAACCATTACCTCCTATTACTCGGATGTAGAACGTCTATTAGAGGGTGATCCTGCATAATCAACGTCTGTATATCCATTGATTTGCTCATGACCTCGACCTTCGAAAAGCAGTCCTTTACCTGGAGCTGACTTAATATATCGTAGAATGCGGATAGAGAATCCATAAACGGATTTACAACACTCACAGGAAATGAAATGTCAGGTCTAGTCATTGTGAGATAATTTAACTTACCATCAGCCGCTTATATCTTCCAGGATCACTGAGTGGCTCCCCCTGTCCTGACAGGAGTTTAGCATTCATATCCATAGGAGTGTCAATGGGGTTTACATCCCATCATTTTTGTCTCCTCAAGAATGTCTAAGGCATACTTGCGTTGCGAAATAACAATATCTGACGTGGATTGGGCAACCTCAATACCTAGAAAATACTTCAGCGTGCCGAGATTTTTAGTCTGGAAATGATGAAAGAGATGTTGCTTTAAATTAATGATACCATATTGATCATTTCCAGTTATAACAATATCGTCAACGTAAACCACCAAATAAATACTCATATCTGGAGCAGAATGTCGATAAAACACAGAACGATCTGTTTCACTGCAAGTCATGCCAAACTCCTGAATTACTGTGCTAAATTTACCAAACCATGTGCGAAGAGACTGTTTCAGACCATAAAGTGACCGACGCAATTGACACACCAGATTAGACTCCCCCTGAGCAACAAAACCAGGTGGTTGCTCCATATAAACTTCCTCCTCAAGATCAACATGGAGAAAAACATTCTTAATGTCCAACTAATAACGAGGCCAATGGCGGACAACAACCATGGATAGAAAAAGACGAACAAATGCTATTTTAGCCATGGGAGAGAAAGTATCATTGTAATCAACTCCAAATATCTGTGTATACCCCTTTGCAATAAGGCGAACCTTAAGTCGATCAACTTGGCCGTCCGGACCAACTTTGACTGCATTAACCCAATGACAACCAATAGTAGATTTACCTAAAGGAAGAGGAACAAACTCTCAAGTACCACTCGTGTGTAAAGAAGACATTTCGTCAATCATAGCATGTCGCCATCCGAGATGAGAAAGGGCTTCACCTGTAGACTTAGGAATGGGGACAGAGGACAATGATGATACAAAGGCATAATGGGATGATGATAGACGATGATAACGTAAAAGGGTATAATGTGGGTTAGTATTATGAGTGGACCGTTTATATTTCCGAAGTGCAATCGGCTGACTAGGAAGAGACAAGTCCGCAGTAGGTGCAGGGTCTGACGCATGACATGAATAATTTAGACCTAATGTTGGGTCTGATGGTGGACGTGGTCGACGATGATAAGTCAGAAGTGGTGGCACTGTGACTGGATATGTAGAAGTAACTGTAGATTTCTCAAAGGTCGGTGTAGGTAAAACTTGAGGTATAGGTAAGAACTTAGAGATATCAGGATGATCAGAAGGAGACCTAAAGTAAGGTTGAGACTAAAAAAATGTGACATCGGCAGACATAAGATATCGACAGAGATCAGGTGAGAAGCAACGGTACCCCTTTTAAACCCGAGAATAACCAAGAAAGACACATTTAAGAGAGCGAAAAGCTAATTTATCTATCCTCGGAGCTAAGTTATGCATAAAACATGTGCTCCCAAAAACATGAGGAAGAAGAGAGTATAGAGATGACTGAGGATATACTATGAAATATGGAATCTGATTCTGAATAGAAGATGAGGACATTCGATTAATTAAATGGCAAGACGTGAAAACTGCATCGCATAAAAAACGCAATGGAACATGGAATTCAATGAGAAGAGTGTGAGCATTCTCAATGAGATGCATATTCTTCCTTTCTTCTACCCCATTCTGCTGAGGGATGTAGGGATAAGATGTTTGATGAATAATTCCTTGGTTAGTCATAAACTGCTGAAATTGGGAGGATTTGTATTCTAAGGCATTATCACTACAAAAAGTATGAATAGAAATACCAAATTGATTTTGTATTTCAACACAAAAACTCTTGAATATAGAGAATAACTCAAAAGGATCTTTCATTAAGAATAGTAAAATACATCTGGAAAAAGCGTCAATGAAACTAAGAAAATAATGAAATCCTAAAGGTGAACTGACTCAACAAGGACCCCAAATATCAGAATAAATTATTGAAAACTTAGACTCTGCAGGACTCTCAACACTATGTGGAAAGGTAGTGCGAGTGTGTTTCCCAAGTTGACACGGCTCACAATCAAATTTGGACAGACTAGACAAACTAGGCACCATCTTTTGTAGCTTGAACAAACTCGAATGTCCCAATCGTTTATGGATTAAGTCTGGATGATCTATAACGGAGCATGTTGTGGAGGAATCCGGAGAGGTAAGATAGTAGAGGCCTTGTGATTCATATCCTGCACCAATCACATGTCCCGTACTGCAGTCCTGCTTAACAAAAGAATTATCAAGAAATATTATGAAACAATTTAGGACATGTGTCAAAAGACTGACAGATGCAATATTAAAAGGACAATCAGGGACATAAAGAACATAATTTAGAGTGACAGAAGATAGGGGATTAGCTTGTCCAATCCCTTTTGGTTTTGTTTGGATCCCATTGGCTAAAGTAACAGGAGGAAGAGACTGTGAATAAATAATATTTGACAAAAGTGATTTGTTACCAGAAATATGATCAGAAGCGCCAGAGTCAACGACCCACGATGGAGGGATACTAGACTGTGAAACACAAGCGAAAGAATTACCAGCAACATAAGTATTAGGATGAAAATTTGTGGCTACGTGTGGAGATGTCTGCTTACTTTCTCGATACTGAAGGTACTCATTATATTTCCCTTTAGATAAAAGCTTCGAATTTTCTGTACTGTCGGTCTGAGCAACATGAGTATTGTTGGGTGGTTGACCATGCAGAGCACGACATACGTCACGAGTATGACCAAACTTATAACAATAACTACACTGAACATCATTAGGTAGTGGACCATGTAGAGCACGACATGCGTCGTGTGTGTCCAAACTTATGACAATAACTACACTTAGTTTGAGATTTTCCAAAACAACATCCTCCTCGTCGATTATCCATAGACTGGGATGTTCAATTCTCTATAGTTTGAGATGCGAGAACAGAGGAGACAACGGTTGGTGACAGAACCACTATGTGATTAAGAGGCACAACAAGACGAAGCAAACGAGAAATAGTTCATCAATTGTAGGAAACGTAGGACTAGCCAAAATCTGATAACGCATCGAATCAAGGTCAGTAGGAAGTCCAGTAAGTGTAAGGACTAGAAATAACATTTGTCTTTGCTCTTGTTATTTTTCAACGTTTGTAGTGACTGGCATCAACTGCTCAAATTCCTCCATGACTGCATGTACATGTCCTAAGTAGACATATCTGATTTCTGTTTATTTAAGTTGGTCATCCAATATATCACATCATAAAATCGAGATATGTCATTAGTGTATATAGCGTGAGCCTTTTTCCAAACTGAATAACATGTCTGGAATCAAAGAAACAAGGGCATCAACTTGGGATCAATAGATCGCCACAGGAGACTACATAATTGAGCGTCAACCTTCTCCCACTGTGCTTTGGCTTTTTCTGTCTCATTAGCCTCTGCTTTTTAACTAACAACAATAGTCTTTTGTGTTAAGTGATCTTGAACACCTTGACCCTTGCACCACAATTCAACCGAGGAAGTCCAAGCTAAATAGTTTGAACTTCCTATAAATGGTTTGGAAGTAATCATAGGGCTTGAAGTTTCAATTCCAGTATTTTAGAGCCAAAAATATCATATTCGAGAGACATGGTTCACAACTTTAAGAAACCTAACCAAAAGAGGACAAAACTAAGCTGATGATGCTAAGAAACAAAGGAGATCCAGAAGTTGTCGGAATATCTTGCCGGGAAAAAACCTCACCGAAAAATAAAATTGACCGGAATCTAAAACAAATTTTACGGTCTGGCTCGGAAAGAAGAGGCTAGCCGATTGGGAAAAAGATTATGCCCGAAAAGTGGCCGGAAAACACCGCACGCGTCGGCGCGTGAAGCGCGCAACGGCAAAGATCTGGCTGTGTTAGCGACGTGTGTGGGGTCAGTTGCCAGAGCAGCTGACTAGGCTTTGATTGCCGGACCTTTTCGAGTATGGTGGCAGTGTTTGTTTTTGCAAACACTGAAGGAAGGAGACGACGCAAACAGTACTGTACAGTCGCCGGAATTTATGTGCGGGACTGTCTGACTGTATTTTCGGGATGTTTCTCACCAATGCTCTGATACCATGTGAGAAAATATGGGAGAAAATATTATTATTGAATTGCGTATCTACATTATTGCATTGAGCCCTATTTATAGACACTACATCTCAATCATTTTCCATGTAAGATACAATATACAACTCGTATTCCTATTCCTATTCCTATTCCTATTCTAACACTTCCTATTCTAACAATGAAAAAAAGAGAAATATTTCCTATAGTATAGCCAAAATACTATTACATTATTTCAACAACGAAGATGTCCAATTGATAAAGCAGCATTATACAAGCAATTAGTAAAAGCAGTATGCCTCAAGTACAGACAAAGTCTTCAAAGATGAGGCCCAAAGATGGGACGACTCGAAGCACAAGCTCCAATATGAGGCCCAATGACCTTGCATTGACAAGAATTAAGATGCCATACTTGCATTGACATGAATCTAAAGACTGACATAACACATACCAAAAACAGAAAGTGAAACGCAGCCATACTCACCTCTTAGCAAATTGAATTGAATTCCCACTGACTCCAGTAAGGAAATCCACTATAGTACCAGAACCACAGCGAAGTGCATGATGCTTGGCTATAGCCTCTGGCGTTACAGAGAACCATCCTTCTTCATCCATCTTTATTCCTTCATCATACTTGTTAAATAATAGATACCTTTGACACCAATATTTGTTCAAACTGGGAGATATTTCTTTATTAATATTGCAGAATTCCAGCTCTATGGACCAGGAAAAGAAAATCCATTAACCAAGGATAGTTGGATCTTCATACTTTAGTTAGCTAGAGCTACTAATAGCTCTGACACATATAAGGAGGTTAGAGATGATAATGTTCATACAAATGGAGATGGAAGTGACCTCCAGTATCCAATGCCGAAGTTTTTTTACTCAATAAAACCAGCAATCCCCAAAAGACTCACTTGTTTCAATTCTAGCTACAAGCATAGTCATTGAAGAAAAAATTTCTAAACATAAGCTACAAACAACTGAATTGTCAGCAGAAAAATTAAGGAACAGAAATTTTGAAGAGAAGTATATGCTACTTTCAAATTTTACAATTGTTAAAGTTCAACTTGATGAAATATAGCATTCTAGTTGAGAACACTGTTGGAAAAAAAAGGACTTAAATCAGGGATCCATAGATAAACTCTCAGTTACACGATATATGGCACGATCAAGTCCAGAAACACGCAGGTTACTGTTCACTATGTACCCATGGCTCAGAACTAACGAACCATGCTTACCAACAATTCATATTCGATTACACCACTCTTCATACACATTAAAGATGCAGAGTCAACACAGTTAATGCCAGGTAAAATTAAAACATATAAGTATGTAAGGCAAGATTAAGGATTGCTCAATTTCACAAACCTTGAGCTTCGGTTGGCAACTTCCATTTGGATTTCGCCTTTTTGACTCTCTTTTTCTGTTTTTAGAGCTAAAAGTACACAAATTGTCAGCAAATTGCCCAGTTTCCTCTGATCCATTGAGTTGTCTGTCCAACAATACATCATCCTCTTTAATTCCGTCTGCAATGTCAAGGTCAGACTGTACACTTGCAGAAGTTTGCAGATCATTGATTCGTTAAAATCTGCAACATCCAACTCCACCATCTCAAGTGCTGTTTCTTGTTGCTTGGTAGTAAAATTAGTAAATACTAGGTCGTCCATTCCTGGAGGTGGATTCCATGTACATTGCATAGTGACCATATTATAAAAGTAGTTTCTTTGGTAATCATTGTCCCAATACAGCCTCCAATCACCAACAGTTCCTTCACAATTATTATTAGTTGTATTACAACTATTTAACTCTTCATCAACATCATTGCAGAGTATCCCATTTTCTGTGTGATGTTCAGCCGTTTGCATAGCAATTGACTCTACTTGCTCTCCAGTTAAAGGAGATCCCATATAGGCACACACCATCTGCTCTCCATTTAAGGATTTCCCCTCACAATGACTATTTAATGCCTCTCCATTGATCCATTCACTGTCAACACTGCTATTTATAGGACAGATTTCTGCATGGTTTCCACATTCCATACTTGAGTTAACCATTACATCTTTTTTCAGCTGAAGTTTTTCACACTTAAAGACAGTATCCTTTGTATTATCCAGACTAAGATCCGATTGCTGGTTTCAAGCAATGCATTCAAGGGACGTGTGAGCACTACCAGCTCTCAAATTGTTCAAACCTTCCTCTCCACCATTAGGACTATGGACATGACCATCCCCAATATAGCAGGTTGAAAATTCACTTTGTCCAAGAATTGACATGCAGGAAGAAGCCTTGTTTGAGTTGCCATGCAGAGTACCATTAGACTCACATTCTTCCTTCTGCTCTTGTATTGAATTTAGCACTTCATCCTGAGCATTCTCCCATGAAAAAAGATTCTTCTTCTTTCCATCCTTTATTTTCGCCTTAACTGTTCGATTTCTCTTGTGCTAGAAGAGATAGGGAGACATACAGGGAAGAAGTTATACCCCTAGAATGAGTGCAAAACAGCAAACATAATCTAGGAAAACAAATTTCTAGAATCCATGAACTTCATTGAACTGTGCTTTTAAAAAAATTGTGGTGTCCAGACCAAGCTTGCGCACACCTCGACTAATTCCACGGGGTACCTGCTATCTCCCACTAGCACAGGTACCGGGTAACTTTATCTACTGGCCTGAACAAATGAGAAGAAGTCACCTAGCGTTTTTGCCTCTCTGGAATTTGAACATGAGATGTCATGGTTCTCGACTCACTTCATTAGGTATTTTTTAAAAATTCCGTTTGATAATGGGAATGAGCTTCATTGAACTATTTACGGATATTGTTCAATTATTTAATGAAGATATGTGACAGGAACTTGAAAGAAATAAATATTTCCGTCACCAACCATGAGTGAATATCCTTAATAAGTTAATTTTAACACTCAGACTATTTGAGTTTCTTACTCTATTTATCAATTAAGAATCTGACTAATCCGTTATTTGTACTTCAGATTGAAACCTTTAAAAAGAGTAGACTCTCATCTCTCAATTAAATAATACCATCAAAAAATCAGTCTCACTATCTGAAAAAAAAACTGGAATACTACTCCAACACAAAACCTTTAACTTTCCTACGTTTGTCAGATGAAAATGAAACCACTCAATTTTGTAGGACTTCATATTAATATTTGTATATGATATTTCTCTGTCAACAATATCCTCAATATAAAACTTCAAGTATGGATGCGAAAATATATTTGACCACAAAGTAAGTTTTGCTAATAAAATAGTATTAGCACGTGTACATTGTATTATATTTAACCATAGTTAGCCTTAGGGTCCGGCCTCCTCCCGCTCCAACTGAGGGGTGTATTAGCACGTGTATATTGTATTATATTTAACCATATTTAGTCTTGTGTAATTATGGTAGATATATGATTCCTATTGTATGAGGATTCCACATTGCACCCTATATATATTTTGTATTAATGAGAAAGGCTTTCAAGGGAAATTAATACAATTCTACTGCAACAGAAAATTGCACGCATAAATATAAAAATAGTACCACTAGAGTCAATTCGATAAATAATAGCACTATATATTTTTGATAAAGTACCTTCTTTGAAGAAAAGCAGACTCCTTTCTCAGAAAAATCAGTAAAGATAAAAATCAAATTAACATTCATAAAACTTTTAGATGTGGATAATGAACCATCCTTAATTATAAAATTAAATTTAGGAACACCAAATTGGTCACGTTCAGAAGATTAAGGAGTTAACGTTCAATTGCACATACCTGGTACTGTTGATATTGTGTCACAAAAAAACATAAGCATTAGTAGAAATGTTGTACCGTTCGTAGTTGGTATTCTCCATAAGAACAAAGTGAAATATCCTTAAGATTGTTGATAATCTTATGGAAAATACTTGATCACGAACACTTATACGGAATTCTTCAAAGCTTGAAGCGTGTCACGGAACACTGTCCTTAAGGATATTTCACCAGATATAGGTGTATCTCCAGGATTCAACAAGTTCTTCTAGTATAAAACTAGGAGTCAGAATCTAACAAAGATTTATATTGATATTGAAAGAAATAATCCCCTTTATCATTTTCATTGATTGAATAGATATATATACAAGTTACATATTTCCATAATAGGAAAATCCTTTTCCTATTCTACTTCTAAATCCTTATTCTACCATAATTCTAACTATACAATTATGGTAAGTGTATAACACTAATTAAGGTATCCTTTTCATTACAATGTACTACAATATACATTCCTAATATACCATATATATACATCCGTGATGGGTCAATTTGCATACCGCCGAGATGGGTCATTTAACACACCCCATGATCATAGCGCGATTCGAACGCTGAGACTGTCCCTAAAATCTTCAAAAAGTACCGCGGGTAGACCCTTGGTAAAAATGTCTGCAATTTGATAACGAGACGGGACATGGCATACGCGAACTTGACATTTAGCAACCTTTTCACGGACAAAGTGAATGTCCATTTCGATATGCTTGGTGTGTTGGTGTTGAACCGGGTTACCTGAAAGGTAGATGGCACTAATGCTATTGCAATATACCAAGGTTGCCTTCTGAATGGGACAATGAAGCTCCAAAAGCAAATTACGTAGCCAACATGATTCAGAGACCACATTCGCCACCCCTCGATATTCTGCCTCTGCACTTGAGCGTGATAGAGTTGCCTGACGCTTTGCCGACCAGGAGACCAAGTTGTTGCCAAGGAACATACAGTGGCCAGAAGTCGACCGTCTGGTGTCGGGACAACCACCCCAATCAGCATCCGTATAGGAGACAAGTGTGGATGTAGATGAGGGATACAAGTGCAAACCATGATCCAATGTCCCCTGAATATACCGTATGATGTGTTTGATTGCATTCATGTGCTCAACTCTGGGGTCATGCATGAATAAACACACCTGCTGAACCGCATACGTAATATCTGGTCTGGTAAATGTAAGATACTGGAGGGCCCCTGCAAGACTGCGATAGCGGGTTGGGTCCTCGTATGGTGCACCTGCTGCGGCACTCAGTTTTGGGTTTGCATCAACCGGTGTGGAAGTGGACTTACAGGATGACATCCCAGCCCTCTCGATGATCTCAGCAGCATACTTCCGTTGAGACAGAAACAAGCCACTTGAATGACGCTTGACGGCAATCCCCAAAAAATAACTCAATGGCCCTAAGTCCTTCATAGCAAATTCAGAACTGAGCATGGCCATGATAGACTGGCGCAAAGCATCGGAGGAGGCAATCAAGATGATATCATCCACATACAACAGAATATAGGCCAACGACGAACCACGGCGGTAGATGAACAAGAAATTATCTAACCTGCTGTGAGTGAAACCAATAGTCAAAACAAAATCAGCAAATCATGTATACCAGGTCCGTGGAGACTGCTTAAGCCCATATAGTGATTTCTTCAACAAACAGACATGATGAGGGCGGTTGGGATCCCTGAAACCCAACGGCTGATGCATATAGACTGTTTCTTTGAGATCACCATGTAGAAAAGCATTCTTGACATCCAACTGATGGATTGGCCAAGTCTTTGAAAGAGCCAAGCTAAGCACAGTGCGAATGGTAGCCGGTTTGACCACCGGACTAAACGTCTCACCACAATCAATACCAACCTGCTGAGTCTTACCATCACCAACAAGTCGTGCCTTATGTCTAGCAAATGACCCATCTGAATTCTCCTTATGAGCAAAAATCCACATAGACCTGATAATATTAATACCATATGGACGGGGCACCAACTCCCACGTCTTATTATCAATAAGAGCATTATATTCATCAGTCATAGCAATTTTCCAATTAGGGTCATTTAATGCAGTCACAGGATTGCGGGGCAAGGGGGATTTAGAGACATCAGAATGTAAATTAAAATGTCTTTTAGGTGTAAAAATACTCCGCTGACTACGAGTGACCGGTCTATGACTCAAGGAAGAATTGATAGAATTTTGAGAATTTTCTGGGCTCGGGACGGGTGGCCACAGACGGTGGGCTCTTGGCCCAAATCGGTAAAGGCCGAATCGATTCGAGCGAGTTCACCGGTGGCGAGCCCGATTCTTTGGAACTGCTCCGATGGCTGGATTTTGTGAGTGTGGCGGTACTGTTGGAGGATTTTGGGTACGGGAGATGTCCGAAAAATTCCGAATAATATACGGGGATATTTGGTCATCCAAAAAATTATATGACTGAGGTTCGGGAGTATGAACTTTCGTAAATGGGAATTGAGTTTCATCAAAAATGACATGGCGATTGATTATGATTTTCTTGGAGGATAAATCAAAGCACTTATAACCACGATGATTTGACGGATAACCCAAAAACACACACGGGGTAGACCGAGCCTGAAGTTTGTTAATTGTGGTGGATGGGAATAGCGGATAACACAAGCACCCAAAAATCCGAAGGTGAGAATAAGAAGGGTTCTTATTATATAGGATTTTGAGGGGGGAAGAATATGTCAGACCTCTAGACGAAATTATGTTCAGAAGGTAAGTGGCCATTTGTAGAGCATGATGCAAAAAATATGGAGGTATGGAGGCATGTATTAGGAGAGTTCGGACAATGTTATTTATGGAACGAATTTTGCATTCGGCTTTTCCATTTTGTGAAGATGTAAGAGGACATGAAAAACGAAAATTTATCCCATGAGTAGCACAAAATTCCCGAAACTCCCTATTGTCATACTCTTTCCCATTATCACATTGAATATTTTTTATTTCTCTTTCGAATTGATTACGAATGAACGCTCTAAATTTTATGAAGACGGAAAACACTTGTGATTTATTCGCAATTGGAAACGTCCACAAAAATCTAGAATAATCATCTAAAAAGAGAACATAATATCGATGACCCATTGAACTAAAAACAGGAGATGTCCATAAGTCGCTATGAATAATGTCAAATGGCATAGAAGTATGAGACTTGGAGTCTACAAATGGCAACTTAACAATTTTTCCTAATGAACAAGACTGACAAATTGGAGTACGACTCGTACCACTTTACAAAAAATAAAGCTATTTTTATCTAAAGTCGATAAAATAGAAGATCCCTGATGACCTGCACGAGCATGCCACATGGAAGGAGAGATGGTCGCAAAGGCGATGGCAAGGCCGACTCGATAGATCAAACCGCATGATAGAATACAGATTCCCCTACTATCACACCTCATGAGATGACTCCCCGTCTTGAAATCCTTCACAGAGAAACCGAAAGGATCAAATTCAACAGAAACAGAATTGTCATTTGTGAACTTTCGGACAGACACTAAATTTTTAATCAATTTAGGAGCATGTAAAGTATTTTTCAAGAGGAGTGGTGGATTGGGAGGAGACAATGTTTTCTGACCATACCCTAGAATTGGAATAGAACTGCCATTACCAACAATTATCCCCCGAGGGGTGCTCAAATTGGAATAAGATGAGAGAGTACCTGATTCGGAAGTCATGTGAGTAGTGGCCCCGGTGTCCATGTACCAATTTGGGTCCGGTTGAGACAATCCCAACGTGTGCATCGCGGCCTCGATATCGGTCTGAGTGGGGCCTGCTGCATGGTGGGCTTGCGGAGGTCTGGGCCCAAGGACTCCTGGCCGTCTTTGGGCCGACCGTATCGCTTTGTGAGTGTCGTTCTTTGGGCCATCGCGATGGGCCGCCAATGCTGGGTATTGGGCCTGGACTGTTGGCCAGCCCACTGGCCGTTGGAAACTGCTGCTGGAGGGTGCGGGTTCCACTGCCAATGGCCCCACTGCTGGGCCCACGGTGGTGGTGGCCCACTGTACCCTGGATGGGACCCACCGCCTGCTTGTTGATCACCGGAACCGCCACCAGAACCGCCTCGTTTGCCCCCGCGGTTTTTGTTATTTTTGCGATTATTCTTGCCGCCACCATTATTATGGTTTTGGCCCGAATTATTAACAAACCCCGAAGAACTAGGAGAGGATGCCACCATGACAACTGGGCTTGCTCCAGTAGCCGCCTTTTTAGCCAAACCGGCTTCTTCCAACGTCAGCATGGAGCGGGCTTGATGAAAGTCGGGAAGAGGGTTGCTTTGGCGAAAGAGAGTTCCAACACCATTATAGGCCTCCGAAAGACCGGCAACCAACTGTAGAACTAGACGATTATTTGTTACTGGTGCGCCAACATTACGGAGTTGATCTGCCAACTCCTTTAGTTTCTTGCAATATGCAGAAACGTTCGGAAATACGTCCATTCGAACGAGAGAGAATTCCTGCTAGAGTGTGACGACACGGGAATGTTGGTTGTCTTGGAATATGTCACGCAATCTATTCCATGCAGCCATAGCCGTGGTATCGGGCTCCATAATCGTCTGTAGAAGGTCCACTGAAATAGTGGCGTATATCCACCGAAGAACGGTAGCATCAAGTGTAATCCATAACTCAGGATCCTCCGCATGAAGGGGTCTAGCGGGAGGAATGATGTGATGAAGAACTTGATAAGATATAGCGTGAATTTTAAACAACTCCGCACACGTTGCATATTGAACGTTTTCCATCTCAAGGACAATAGGGACACTTAGCTTGATATTGGAAACCGTGAGGGCAGGGTGAAAATTGTTCTTAGACATGTTTGAAAGAACAAGGAAGGAGGTTAAATTTAAGAGAGGTTTTTTTTTTAGAGCGGAAGACAAAATTTTGGAGAGAAAACCCGAGGGGGGGGGTCTCTCGGCCACAAGGCAAAAGTTGAGAGAAAACTTTTGTGTAGAGCTAGTCTCTTGATACCATGAAAGAAATAATCCCCTTGATCATTTTCATTGATTGAATAGATATATATACAAGTTACATATTTCCATAATAGGAAAATCTTTTTCCTATTCTACTTCTAAATTCTTATTCTACCATAATTCTAACTATACAATTATGGTAAGTGTATAACACTAATTAAGGTATCCTTTTCATTACAATATACTACAATATACATTTCTAATATACCATATATACTTCTGCCCGTGATGGGCTGTTGCATACTGCCGAGATGGGCTGTTTAACAGATATAAACCTAGCAATTTGGAATATCTGAAGAAGTAATTTTATGTATACTCTTGATCTGTGTCACTCTAAAAAAAAGGACCTCTTAGATTTATAGATGAAGAAGATATATATCTCATAAGAATAATAGGCCCAACATCATAGGCATTTTAATGGCCATAAAGATGATTAAATGGCTAATTGAATCATGGTAATAAAGGAGTCAATAGAAACTGTTACAGAGATTATATTATCTCATTAATCAGCCATTTAAGTTGGATTAGAAATAATGGTTAATGAATGGCAGTTCATGGAATGGAATCAATTGTTTGTTTTAATAATAGTAGAAGACGTTAGAAATACTCTATAGGATGATTACTATTATTTTGAGATATAACATAGTGTGTGTTGAACCGAGGTGCAATACTTATTTTCCTTAGTGCTATTTGAGGTTAAACAACAAATTGTTAATTAGCACACGAATTAACTTGCTTATTCCAAAATTATATTCACTAGATGTGCAACTTGCTATTTGTAGGTGGCGTTATATGTCATTATCCAATTCATTATGATCATATAAGTCCCAATTATACTGTACAAGTCAAGATGGCCCCTTGAATAGCGCATTAACCTACTTTTTATCTATTGCCTTTTTTTTTTCCAAAGTCAACTATTATTTAAGTATTATCCTGTGAGTTGTGACCCACAATAATTGAAGTTGGCAAAAGTAACACTATGTTTATTAAGTTTTCTCCATTCCATCAAAGGATTAACAATGATTCTCACTTATCTAAATGTAAAAATAGTTTGAACTAATCTCACCCAATTGAACAAATCCTTCTTGTCTCCACAATTTGATGTCACGAGTTTGAGTTGAGATAATTCGGTGAGGAGTTGATTTTATGGTGGAGAAAGATTTTTGGCTAGAAAGTAGGTGGGTAAGGGAAATATGGTGTACTGAGCTTCTGCTATGTGCGGGATCGAAAAAGGGTCGGACCACAAGGGTCTATTGTATGCAGCCTTATCATGCATTTTCCGCAAGAGGTTGTTTTCACGGCTTGAACTCGTAATTTTTTTATCACGTGTCAACAATTTTACTTAGTATGCCAAGGCCCTCCTTCCTAGAAAGTAGCTGTGTGAGTGGATGAAAATGGTTAAACTTGCTTCTAAACTTTACAAAGTAGTTTAGATATACCCTTCATTAATAGTGGGCAGTGTTGTAGCTCCAGATGCTAACCAAAATGTTTAGATGCTAATTAAATCCAACTAATGTTTCATATGTCAATAAAAGGTGAAAATGATCAAAATGGTCCCTAATGTATGGGTTTGGGTTCTATTTGGTCCTTAATACATAAACATGGTGGGAATGATCCTTAATGTATTTTAAAAAGTGATCAGCTTAATCCTAAGTTATATAAGCAATTATTCCTACTTTTTCTATCAAAATAAACTGAGGTCCTTGAGATGTGCACTGTACTTGATTTACCAATTTTCAAATTAAAGATATCTTCTTATATCGTTCAATTCGATTTCAAAACCCACATCAAAGTTTCTAGTCCTAACTTGAAAGAGTCGTGGGAAGCTTTTGATGCAAGAATAAAGCTTGAAGAAAATTGTAATTTTATAGTATGAATATTTTTAATGGAGTAGGGAAGGAAGCCTAAGAACATCTTCGATCGAGCTAACTAGCTTGTGAGTCTGAGAAGATGTTGAGGATCTCAGCTTATTTTTAACAACAAAAATAGTAATTGCCGTATATATCTTAGGACCATTCTGTTCACTTTTTGAAATACATTAAGGATCATTTCTAATTGTTTATGCATTAAGGATCAAATAGAATCAAAGCCATACATTAAGCACCATTTTGATAATTTTCTCTCAAAGCCATATATATATGTGCTACTTTTTTGTAATGAGAAGGGCAAACCTGCCTCAACTCTTAAGGATACCTTATTTTGATAATTTCACATAATTAGTGACAAATTAAATTTTTCCCTATAACATTTGACCCGAGAATAGTGAAATTTGTCCAATTGGCAAAACCATTGTTGAATCTGTCACATGTCAACAAAAGAAAAAAGGGAAAAGGAAAATGAATGAGAATAGTCACAAGTCATAACCCATAGTCTCAGTCTCAATTTATATAATATACTTTTATTTAATATATATTTTAAAAAATAAAAAAAAATTAAATTTTATGATTTAAAATAAGTCAAAGATATTTATATGGTTATAAATTATCTCATTTTGCATAATAATAAATTTTAAAATTAAATTATTGCCCAATTAAAAAAAAATTTAACGGATTAAAAATATATATATTTATATGGTTATAAATTATCTCATTTTACATAATAATAAATTTTAAAATTAAATTATTACCCAATTAAAAAATATTTTTTTTTGAACGGATTAAATTTTATTTTTTTTTATACGGGGAGTAAGTGGTAGGTCCTCAAAGTGCTTCCTAGGTTCTTCCTCAAATTCTTTTCACTTTTGTTCAGTACTACAAGTTGAGATATTATTATTGGCGTCACTATCACTCCAATTCCCATCAAATCTCATAGCTTACAGCTAATTCATCTGCCAAACTCTCAGTTGACAGCCCACCAAAAACTGTCAATATTTCACTATAAGATTGTGTTAAAATTGTGTTATATTCATTCCTCTAACATATATTTAGACATCAAGTCAGAAAAAAATTGTAGCTAAATCAAGTTTAGCGTTCTTGTTTGGAGGCATCTCATCACAAAACAGTATTATTTTTTACCATAACCAAAAAGTGAATAACAAATTAAAAAAATTAGACTGTATTAGCATATATTGAGTTAAATTGATTCATTATTTGGATTGGCTTCGAAGGATTCTCTCTCATGAATTAAGCTTCTACGGCGATAGACATAAAGGTATGATTAGTTTCCACTTATCTAATTACACCGATAATAGTAAACTCCTTATTGTTGTACCGAAATAAAGGTCTGATTTAAACGATCAAGTACAACATCACATTTGATACCTAAGGAAGGTATAACACAACTATGAGGTACATCAATAGTTGTTACAAAATGTATGTAACTTTTGCTAGTAGAATCACTCTATTGTTGACTTTTAATAAACATGATTGATGCAATTTTAGATCATTTACTGAAATCGAATAACTATCAAAAGTGAGTGACTGCGGGTTCTACTCCACGAGAAGCGGTACGAACGTAGATGATATCCACATTATTGAGGTTGAAGTTGCAATCTAATGGTTATAATATTACCTCATACTACTTAGTTGAAATGTTTTAATCCTACCAAAAGCTATTTCCTATCATCTTTCTCTAACACAAGTCACAGGCCCGTCTTACTTCAATTTTTTTTGTTTAAACAAAAAAAAAGATTCATTATCTTGGTGCTAAATTGTTATTAGTATGAACTATATTATAGCTTAACAACTCTCAAAGTGGGAATTCCTTTTTTTCTTTTTCTTTCTTGCTCTTTACCAAAATATTTTATCAATTAGCTGTGATCGATTCCAGTCTCCTTCCTCAAAAGTGCATAGACTATTTTCTCTCTTCATATTTTAATTCGGCACTTTGTTTTTCATCTAGCATTAATTTTGCAATAGCAAGGAAGGTAGAAACTGTATATTGGTTACGAAGGCATAGCTCTCTTTTAACTTTCTCATTTCTCACATCAAGGAGAGGTGCCACAATACTCTTCTTTTGCCTAGCTTTATTATATATATGGATTACCGATTTCACTAAATATGAATAATTACTTTTAATGTGAATCATTAGTGTAACTTTTTTTTAATATTACTACAACAACAATAACAACAACAACATGCCCAGTGAAATCTCACATCGTGGGGTCTGGGGAGGGTAGAGTGTACGCAGACATTATCTCTACCTTGATAGGTAGAGCGACTGTTTTCGAGAGACCCTTGGCTCAAAACAGGCATATGCACAAGCAAAAACAAGAGAAAACAGTCAGACACGGTCAAAAAATTTAAAGCAGTATGAAAATGCTGGTATCAAAAGCGAATACATAATGATAGCGCATTTTGAAAAAAAAAGATAACTAACACATAGCAGCATAAATCAAACTATAGGAGACTATAAAGCAATACTACGCCTATTCATATGATACGCTAAGCAGACCTACAGTAATAACACTACAACTACATGTTTGTAAGCGTAAGTAGGACTACGCTCGACTACCTACTACCCTAATTCGTGTCCTCCACAAACCTCTATCCAAGGTCATGTCCTCAGTCAGTTGCACCGGTGCCATATCCCGTTTAATCACCTCTCCCCAATATTTTTTCGGCCTACCTCTTCCCCTCTTGAACCCGTCTATCGCCAATCTCTCACACCTCCGTACTGAGACATTTGTGTCTCTCCTCTGCACAGGCCCAAACCATCTCAACCTCGCTTCACGCATCTTATCCTCCACCGAGACCACTCCCACTCTGTCTAGGATATCATCATTTCTAATCCTATCTCCTTGTATGCCCACACATCCATCTCAACATCTTCATCTCTGCCACTCTCATCTTTTAGATGTGTGATGTCTTGATTGGCCAACACTCCGCCCCATACAACATTGTCGGTCTAACAACCACCCTATAAAACTTGCATTTAAGTTTTGGTGGCTCCTTTTTGTCTCACAAGACTTCAGATGTTAGCCTCAATTTTATCCACCTTGCCCCAATACGATGTGTGACATCATCATCGATCTTCTTGGATAATAGACCCGAGGTACTTGAAGTTTTCTTTCTTTGGAATGACCTGAGTACCAAGCCTCACCTCCTCGCCTGTCTCAGGCTCGCTCATGTTACTGAACTTGCACTCCAAGTATTTTGTATTGGTCCTACTCAGGCTAAACCCTTTAGACTCTAGAGTATGTCTCCAAACCTCCAGCTTAGCGTTCACTCCGCTGCGAGTCTCATCAATCAGAACTATGTCATCTGCGAATAACATACACCATGGCACTTCTCATTGGATTTGTCGTGTAAGTACATCCATCACCAAAGCAAATAACAATGGACTAAGAGCTGATCTCTAGTGCAACCCCATCATCACTGAAAAGTGTTCCGAGTCTCTTCCTACAGTCCGTACCCTGTTCTTGGCTCCATCATACATATCCTTGATCACCCTAGTGTACGCCACATATACACCTCTAGCCTCCAAACATCTCCATAGAACCTCCCTAAGTACTTTGTCGTATGCCTTCTCGAGGTCGATGAAAACCATATGTAAGTCTCTATTCCTCTCCTTATACTACTCCACCAACTTCCTAATAAGATGAATGACTTCTGTGGTCGAACACCCCGGCATGAATCCAAACTGGTTCTCAGAAATGGACACGCCTCTTCTCACCCTCATCTCCACAACCCTTTCTCCAACTTTCATATTGTGGCTCAGCAACTTAATACCCATATAGTTGATGCAACTCTGGATATCACCTTTGTTCTTGTACAAAGCAATCATTGTACTCCACCTCAATTCTTCGGGCATTCTCGTTATCCTAAAAAATGACGTTAAACAATTTCGTCAGCCACTTCATACCTGCCATGCCAGCGCTTTTCCAAAATTCAACTAAAATCTCATCAGGCCCGGTCGCTCGTCCCCTACGCATCCTGCGAACAACACCCTTCACCTCCTCAACCTTAATGCTTCTACAATACCCAAAATCTCGGTACCTACCAGATTGCTCCAGATCCCCCAACACAATATCTCTATCTCATTTTTCGGTCAAGAGTTTATAGAAGTAAGACTGTCACATCCGCCTAATATGTGCGTCCTTCACCAGTACTTTGCCATTCTCGTCCTTGATGTACCTCACGTTATCCAAGTCAGGGACCTTCATCTCCCTCGCCTTGGTTAGTCTGTACGACTTTTTATCCCTACATTTCTCCTCTAATTCCATATACAGATGTTCAAAAGCCGTCGTTTTTACCACCGTAACCGCAAGTTTTGGCTCCTTCTTCACTATCTTATACAGTTCCCTATTCGTCCACTTCCCCACCTCATCTTTGCTTTCTACCAATTTTGCATATGCTACTTTCTTCGCTTCCACCTTATCTTGAGTTTTGCCATTCCACCACCAGTCCCCTTGATGCCCACCACGGATATCCCTCGAGACCCCAAGCACTTCTCTAGCTACCTCTCGAATGCAACTGGTCGTCCTGTCCCATATACAGGTCGCATCCCCACTGCTCCCCCAAGTCTTCTTGGCCATCAACCTCTCCCCCATATAATTTGCACTAGTCATGGTCAAACTCCCCCATTTGATTCTTAACTTGTCATCCACAACCCTCTTCTTCTTTTCCATTTTGATCTCTAAATCCATCACCAAAAGTTTATGTCATGTTGTAAGATCCTCCCTCGGAATAACCTTGCAATCTTTACAAAGACATTTTTCTACCTTCCTAAGAAGCAAAACGTCTATCTAAGTCTTAGCCACCGAACTACAAAAAGTCACCAAGTGCTCCTCCTTCTTCAGGAACGTCGAATTGGCTATTACCATCCCAGCAGCTCTAGCGAACTCCAAAAGTGAGATGTCTCCCCCATTCCTGTCCCCGAAGCCAAAGCCTCCATGCACGTCATCATAACCCTCGAAAGTGACCCGATATGTCCATTGAAATCCCCTCCTATAAATAAGTTCTCAGTGGGTGGTATACCACCCACTACCTCGTCTAAATCCTCCCAAAAGTGCCTCTTCTCCTCCTTGTCCAAGCCCGCATGTGGCGCGTAAGCACTAATAATATTCATAGTGAACCCTCCAACTACCAACTTAATCGCCATCACTCTGTCATTGACCCTCCTAACACCTGATCCCTTAGCTTAATGTCTACTAAAATGCCTACCCTATTCTTATACCTCAATCCACCCGAGAATCATAACTTATACCCGTCCACATCATTAGCCTTAGGTCTTACCCATTTGGTCTCCTTGACACATGCTATATTAATCCTCATCTTCTTAAGAATCTTAACTAGCTCTATGGACTACTCCGTTAAAGTCTCAATGTTCCAAGACCCTATTCTTAGCCTAGCATCTCTCTTACCCCACTTACCCAACCTAACCCTCGTCCCCATCCACGACCGAGAACATGACCATAGTCTACCATCCGTTACCAAAGCCACTAAAACAGATATAAAATGATAGACTACTCAAATATTTACCCTAAAACAAGAAGGGATCAAAGTGAAAACACCAGTTAGCAAGAATCTAGAGGCAATTAAAATCTCTACGACAAGAATGTTATAACTAAAGACAAGGAAAGTAGATGCAAGAGCGTAAAGTCACAAATCAATACATCGAAACGGCAAAATGGAACAACAAGAATAAGGACAAATAATGGATACGGGTAACTGGGGGTACCAACTCCAGTTGAATCAAACATGTTCGCCGACGACAATCATTGTTCACCGATACTGTTCATGGGCACCGAAAGTACTATTCGTTGAAAAGTCGAGTATATTATCTTTCTAACAAAAGAAGGTAAGTCACAACTCTCAATGCTCCGGTAGCTCCACTCAAATCACAAGTCTTCTTTGTTAACGGTTAAGTCAGCATTCAAGTGAAAGTCTGCTTATTAATTCAAACAAGTATGACTTATGCATTTGGTTGAACTCTATCCAAATCAATGGATCAGATTCTGTTCTAAGTTCTATTGCTGAAATCCTTCAAAAATACCGTTACACTCATGTCGATTCCTTCAAAAGATGCATATTATTTAAAGAAATCGACACACATCTGATGACATGTTTGAAGAATTCTAACAATATAGGTTTTGAGACATGTTGGTTTTGCTGTATTCTAACAAGAGAGTACTTCAGTCGGTTGTATATATCCCAACTATTGTTGTTGCTGCATGCTTACGCAGGTTTTAAATATGTAAATTTTATTTAAAAATTTAAAGTTTTTATGTCTAAATTCACGATCAAAATTAAAAAATTTAACTATCAAAATTTGAATTGTGCCACATAATTTGAAATTTGGTACAGAGGGAGTAACCTAGTGAAACAAGCCAATTGGAGTTTTAACATTCTTTTTCAAGTTTGCAGGGTCCATATAAGTCAAAACTGTCTAAACGTGTTTTTTGTGTGGATTGGCCTTCAAAAGCACTGATCTTTAATTTTTGCCCCTCGAATGGTTGATCTTTAATTTTTGACATTTGCTTAAAAATACCTTGAAGTATCGGGTTCGAACCGTTGCTCTGTAAAAAAAATTTTAAAAAGTCACAAGATAGAGTTTGGATTTGCAAGGCAAAGTTTGCTTGTAAACTCTCCCTTAAGGCAGAGCTTGCCTTCAGTCATAAGACAAACTCTGCCTTATAAGGTAGAAGGTAGAATTTGCAGATAAATTCTGACTTGCGAATCCAAATTATGACGTGCGATTTTTTTTAAAATTTTTTGACTGAGCTAGGGTTCGAACCCAGAACTCGGGGGTTTTAGGCGAAGAGCAAAAATTAAAAAATTTCAATTTAATGGACAAAAAATAAAAACCACCCCAAAATAAGGCAAAAGAAGCCTTGTGCACTAAACTCCCGCTATGCGCAGGGTCCGAAAAAGGACCGGAACACAAATTTTAAATGGATTCTATCTTAATATAATATTTAAAGCAGGCCAAAGACTTCTTCAAACATATTCTCCTATCAGATGATCAATGACAGATTTGGCGGTGACTTCAATGAAAGTAAAACTATGTATTTTTAACACTTTAAGCTGTATAAATGAACATATACCAATCCTTCAATTTCAAAGCCCTCTAACCAGTGACTACTAATCAATCATGGCACAAGAAAACAGTGAACTCCATGTAGTTTTTGTTCCATACTTGACACCAAGTCATATGATCCCCTTAGTGAATACAGCTAGACTTTTTGCTAGCCATGGTGTCAAAGTTAGTATTATCACCACCCCCTATAACGCCCTCCTTTTCGAGTCCTCCATTGATCATGCCACCGATTTAGGCCACAAAATATTCGTCCACAAACTCAAATTCCCATCAGCTGAAGTAGGATTACCTGAGGGAGTCGAAAACTTCAGTGCTACCACTACACAAGAAATGGCTACCGGTGTGTTTATGGGAATTGCTTTGCTTCAAAAACCTATGGAAAATCTTATTACTGAGCTTCGTCCTCATTGCATTGTTTCAGACATGTTCTTTCCGTGGACCGTGGATGTAGCTGAGCAACTGAAGATACCTAGACTTATGTTTTATCCGACTAATATTATGTTCCATTGTGTTGAACATTGTTTGAGGCTTTATACACCTCATGAGAAGGTAAGTTTGGATTCAGAAAGTTTCTTGGTTCCGGGTTTACCAGATAAAATTGAAATGAAAAGATCTCAACTACCAGATGATGTGAAAACCAATCCTGAAGGACCATACTGGGAGTTGTTGAAGAGAATTAAGGAATCAGAACCGCGAAGCTATGCTATGATTCATGACACTATCTATGATCTAGAGCCAAGTTATGCTGAGCTTTACCAGAAAATCAAGGGTAAAAAACCATGGTTGATTGGTCCTTTGTTTCATTTTTCAAAGAGGGAAGAGGCAAGAAATTCAAGAGATACTCCAGTTCACGAGCGACACAGCTGCCTAAGTTGGCTCGATTCTCAAGAACCAAACTCTGTTGTGTACATTTGTTTTGGAAGTATGGGGAGGTTTTCTGATGCTCAGCTTACTGAAATTGCCTTGGCTCTTGAGGCCTCGAATTCGTCGTTTCTTTGGGTGGTAAGAAAGGGAGACAATGAGCAAGAAAGCTGGAAGCCTATTGGCTTTGAGGAAAAATTGCTTACAAACAACAAAGGTTTGATAGTCAGAGGTTGGGTGCCACAGCTGATGATCTTGAACCATCCAGCAACCGGAGCGTTTATGACTCACTGTGGCTGGAATTCCACTTTCGAATCTCTCACAGCCGGAGTGCCAATGCTGACATGGCCATTGTTCGCGGAGCAGTTCTACAATGAGAAGCTGGTGGAGGTTCTTGGATGTGGGGTTGGGGTTGGGGCAGAGGTGTGGCACATTTCATTTGATATCAAGGATACAATTGTCAAGAAGGAGAAGATAGAGGCAAGTATGAAGATGTTGATGAACACCTCCGGGGAAAGTGAAAAGATCAGAAGTAGAGCAAAAGACGTCGAAGCAATGATTAAGAGGGCTGTAGGAGAAGGTGGTTCGTCCTATAATCATCTAACAACATTAATACAGGAGATCAAGTGTCATGCTTTTGGCATATCAGAAGAATAATCGCAAATTTAATATCCCGAGTTGTACTATTTTCCCCTAAAATATGCATCACGGATGGTGAACTCACGTGCATCACAAGGCAGAAGAAAAGGAATGTTTCAAGCAATCTTTTAAAGCTATCAACAAGATGAGTTGCATTTTATTGGGGATATATTTTTTTTTTGATAACTAAGCTTTTTATTAATCACCAAAAGTGAGTTACAGTGAAAGAACCACAGCAGTAGGCACCTCACCTTGCTGTCTCAATGAGATCTCTCCAAACTATATGGGATATTATTGCAATATTATTTTTTTCAATTTTTGAGACAGCATAGCACGTGACCATACATGAAAGTTCACTTACTGGAGTAAAAGTTTATCATGGTTTGGCCATTGGTGCTTCTATAAATAAAGAGCAACCAGCAGTAGGGGTGGGCAAAAAATCCGGAGAACCGAAAAAAACTAAATCGAACCGGCGATTTGGTTCAGTTAAAAAATGGGTATAAAACCGATTTCATAAAAACCGGTGCAAATTTTTTAAATTGATTCGGTTCGATTTATTTGATTTATTGATACACCGAACTGAAAAACCGGGGTTATTCTTGTACTTAACCATACTCCTATATAAATTAAATCCCTAACCAGTTAACCCTAATTCCTAAATAATCTGATCATCTCATCTGCTCGATTTCAATTTATCTAAGTAATCTAACCGAGTTCGAGTCGATTTCGATTATCAGAGAATCAACAATACATTCAACAGTTAACCCATAAATCTTCAAGCTTCAAGTCTTCAACAGTTAATCTTCTGCTCGATTTCGATTTCGATTTCTCTAACCTAGTCGATTTCGATTATCAGAGAATCAACATTCAACAGTTAACCCATAAATCTTCTGGTCGAATTCGATTTCTCTTCAAGCCATAACCCATAAATCTTCAAGCTTCAATAGTTAATCAAATCTATTTCAAGCCCTAACCCATAAATCTTCAAGCTTCATCAGAGAATCAACAATTTTGCTTGTTTTCTCTTTTCTCTTCCGCTTGATTTCGATTTCTTTCTCTCGAAGACTCGAACTCAAAGCTTCATCAGAGGACCCGACGTCCCGTTACTGCAGGTGCCACCACAAAAGGTAATTTTTTGTGTTATGATAATTTTCCGTGTTATGGTAATTTTCGATTGTGTATTAGGTTGTGTGTTATGTTAATTTTCTAATTATTCTCATCTGTTTCATGCGTTTTTCCAGTTTGAATCATGTTTGTCGAAGCATTTGTTTGAATTATAAAATGAAGTTACTGAAGTAAATTCTGTAAAGAAAGAAACATATTCAATCTATAGTTTCATAATGATACTAATTTTAGTTCTTTACCTTTCTGTTGTGGGATTTAAAGTCATTTTTTCTTAGAAATGAATCCGTAATAATAGTTTGTTAACAATTATGGAGAAGTTATGAATTAGGTGTTTTGTATTCATTGTCTCATTGATGTTGTTAAAGTCATGTTCGATTGTGTATTAGGTTGTGTGTTATGTTAATTTTCTGATTATTCTCATCTGTTTCATGCTTTGTTTCAGTTTGAACAAAATGGAAGACAAAATGCTCATGAACTCTCTAATATTATAGAATGGAAGACATTTTGGATGATGGAACAAAAGTGGTGAAACGAACCGACGAGGGAAAATTGAGATCAAAAGTTTGGAATTTTTTTACTAAGTTACCCGGAGGACAGAAAGCCAAATATCATTTTTGTCGAAAAGATTATGCTTGTGATAGCTCGTTAGTTGGGACAACTAATTTAAGGAACCACTTGGCTAGATGCAAAGTGTACAGCTTGAAGAGGATAAGAATAAAAAAGTATTAACCTGTGACAAGGGTAAGGACAATGATAAAGCTGTATTTGTGGGGTTTAATAAAGAGGCTTGTAGAGCCGCACTTGTGAAATTGATTATTAAATATGAGTTAGCTTTTAGATTTGTGGAGAGTCGGAACTTTGTGGAGTGTATGAGGGTTTGTTGTCCCAGATTTGAGGTGCCTTCACGAAGAACGATTGCACGGGATATTCTTCAGTTGCATCAGACTGAGAAAGCTTTGATTAAAAGAATCATGAACTCAAACTAGCAGAGAATTTGTATTACAACAGACACATGGACATCAATTGAAATGAGTAGCTACATGGTAATAACTAGACATTTTATTGACTGTGAGTGGGTGTTGCATAAAAAGATACTTGCTTTTACACCAATTTCTAATCATAAAGGAGATGGTATTGAAAATATTTTAGAGAAATGCTTATTGGATTGGGGTATTGATAGGATATTCACAATTACTGTGGACAACGCAAGTGCTAATCAAGTTGCAATTGCTTATGTGAAGAAGAAACTGACAAATTGGAGTCCTAAGGCGATGGTTTTAAATGGTGATCAGATGCATGTGAGGTGTGCTGCACATATAGTGAACTTGATTGTTCAGGATGGGTTGGTAGAAGCGAAGGACTCAATAGCTGTAGTTCGTAATGCGGTGAAGTATGTAAGATCTTCTCCGAAAAGGTTGGAAAAATTCAAGACATGTGTTGAGCGAGAGAAAATATCATATAAGGGACTTATGGTTTTGGATGTGTCGACCAGATGGAATTCGACATACTTAATGTTGGAAAAAGCTGTGATATTTGAAAAAACGTTTGATAGGTTAGAGGAGGACGATGGCCACTACAAAAGTTGGTTTAACGAAGATGAGAATGGAAGAAAAAGGATTGGGCCTCCAATTTTTGTGGTTTGGGATAATGCTAAGAGGTTAGTACATTTTTTGTCAGTTTTTTATGATGTGACTTTAAAATTCAGCAGTACAAAATGTGTGACTTCTACTGATTTTTTGAATGAGTTGTGGAAAGTTTATCTTCATCTTAGCTCACTATCGGAATCTATTGATTTGTTGGTGAAAAAAATTGTTAATGGCATGAGAGATAAGTTTGTGAAATATTGGGGTACTTCTATAGAAAAGGTGAACAAGCTATTAATTTTAGCAAATGTGTTTGATCCTCGATGTAAATTTGAATTTATAAACTGGTGCTTTGGAAGTATATTTGATAGTAGAAAGATTGATGAAATTAAAACTGATATCAAAGAGTTGTTACGGTTATTTGAAAGTTATAATGATGTTAGCCCAAATAGTGGTGTGAGTAGTAGTTCAATTGCTCAGTTAAGTGAAGTTTGTGATAGTGGAAAGAGTAGAAATGAATCAATTGATCATTTTCAACTGTTTAAAAAGATGAAGACAACTGAAAATGATGATTTTGGGGTGAAGAATGATGTTGAGAAATATTTGTCAGAGCGAAATGAAAGTCCTAATGATCCGAATTTTGATCTTTTGAGTTGGTGGAAGATGTATTCGTCTAGGTATTCGACTTTATCAAAGATTGCCAAAGATATTTTGACAATTTCTGTGTCTATCGTGGCTTCAGAATCATCATTTAGCACGAGGGGGGGAGGGGCATTCTTGACCCTTTTAGGAGTACATTAACTCATAAGACAGTTGAAGCATTAATTTGCACAGAATTGGCTTCGCTCAACTCTTATAGGAGAACAAATTATGCAACCAACCGAAGAAGAAACTTAGTTTTATGAAGATGTTGAATTGGGTAACAATACTGTTTTTTATATATTATTTTTACTTTTTAATAGAATGATTATATTTTAACATTTTATTTATTATATTGACGCTTCGGCAAATTGTATGTAGACTTTGAGAAACTTTTAATCGTACCGCAATCACAAGAAATAGAACAAACACAAGCTGAGGACTTGACAATGGATTGATATTGGCGTCATAATGGTAAAGTTCTCAAATCTACAATTCCTTCAAATTAGTTTTTGTTGTTAGTATCTATCTATATTTGACTCATAAGCAGTCTTAGTTTATTTTTGACTGCTGATGAAAATTTATTTTTTGCTGCAGAAACGATGTTGTTGTTACTAATGTTGAAATTTGATGTTGTTGTTGCTGGAATTTCTGCTGAAAATGCTGAAATTCCTGCTGGAATTTGATGTTGTTGTTGCTGAAATTCCTGTTGTTGTTGTTGTTGTTGTTGTTGTTGCTGAAACAACTGAAATTCCTGCTGAAACTGTTGTTGCTGCTGCTAGAATTTGATGTTGTTGCTGTTGTTGCTGTTGTTTTTAAAAAATACAGTCTATGTATGTTCCTGTTAAAATTGATTGTTGTTGTTGCTACTAATCTGCTGCTGCATTTGTTGTTGATGTTTAAAAAAACATAAACCATTTGAACTTTATATTTGAATTGAAAAAACCGATATAAATCAATACGTTCGGCGATATAAACCAATATATCAGTTTTTTTTTTAAAAAAAGTTTGATTCGAATTTTATTTTAAAAACCCGATTTTTATTCGGTTCATATTTTTTTGATACAAAACCAAACCAAACTGATATACGCCCACCCCTAACCAATAGCTTGCTTTTTGATTTCACACTATCAGCAAATGACAGATTGTTATTACAGGAAAACAAAGCTTTCGTCTAAGGAACTGCAAGTAAAAGCAGATCAAATTGACCAACCAATGTTTGCACCAAACAATGAATATGTAACTGTATGCATGCCCATATACATTTGTCGCTTAAATACCAGGTGTGGCTGGCTAATTTTTGCCCACTCCCCTCTGCCTCGCACTGGCTGGAGACTCCGGCAGCATTTCGGATTAAAGAAATCAACTTGACCTTTTTAAGCATTCATGATTATTTTTGTTTCCAAAGCAAAACAGGGGAGAAAAACAGAGTATATGAAAAGGGTAAAATGATATAATTGATAGGGACATGGTTAAATGCAACAAGATTGGTTTGTCATTTTCTCCTTTGTATTTTTTTACATGAAAACATAAGGAACATCAATGAGGAACTAGTAATATTTTATTATGTTAGTGTCATGTATTTATTGGGACAATGGCTAAACAAGCAAAAAAAAAAAGTAAATCAATTTGTTTTGGGGATTTATTTTTAAAAAATATTAAATATATATAAATTATTAATTTAAAATCCAGTAACTTAAAAAAAAATTAGAACTTATAAACTTTAAATTCTGGCTCCGCGTCTGACCAATCCATAACAACAACGACATACTCAGTGTAATCACACAAGTGGGGTTCAGGGAGAGTAGAATGTACGCCGACCTAATTTCTATCTTACGAGATAGAGATGATGTTTCCGAAAGACACTCAGCTAAAGAAGTCATGACAAGTCTGACCAATCCATACCAATTATAATATCCAAATACATCATATCTAGCAGCATAAGATCCACATATCGATGTTGGGTCCCTCCTCACTTTGCCGGACCGCATACCATATTGATTGAATATAATAAATAATACAAACCAACCAACCTACTAATAAAAGCCTACCTAACACAAAATCACGTGATATAACAAAAAAATATTAGACTCTGTGATATGTCTGAATCTAATATTAGGTTAACATTTTCAGTTGTTTCTCACCCTATTTCTGCCCTTCTTAGTTGAGCTTCCATCCCTTCTTCAAGTGCAGTGATGGCACAAGAAAATGATGAACTCCATGTAGTTTTCATTCCATACTTTACACCAAGTCACATGATCCCCTTAGTCAATACATCTAGACTTTTTGCTAGCCATGGTGTCAAAGTTAGTATTATCACCACCCCCTACAACGCCCTCCTTTTCGAGTCCTCCATCAATGATTCTAGCCACCAAATATTTGTTCACAAACTCAAGTTCCCATCTGATGAAGTAGGCTTACCCGAAGGGATCGAAAACTTCAGTGCAATCACTGCCCCAGAAATGTCAATGGGTGTATGGATGGGAATTGCTTTGCTCCAAAAACCAATCCAAGATCTTATTGTTGAGCTTCGTCCTCATTGTGTTGTTTCAGATGTGTGCCACCCATGGACTGTGGATGTAGCCGAGCAACTGAAGATACCTAGACTTATGTTTTGTCCGCATAATGTTATGATCCATTGTGTTGAACATTGTTTGAAGCTGTATACACCTCATGAGAAGGTAAGTTCGGATTCTGAAAGTTTCTTGATACCGGGTTTACCAGATAAGATTGAAATGAAAAGGTCTCAACTGCCGGAAAATATTAAAACCAATCCTGAAGGACCATACTGGGAGATGTTGAAGAACATTGAAGAATCAGAACCTCGGAGCTATGCCACGATTCTTGACACTATCTATGACCTGGAGCCTACTTACGCGGAGCTTTACCAGAAAATCACAGGTAAAAAACCATGGTTGATTGGTCCTTTGTTTCACTTTTCAAAGAGGGAAGAAGCAAGCAATTCAAGAAACACTGCAGTTCAAGAGCGACATAGCTGCTTAAGTTGGCTTGATTCTCAAAAACCAAACTCTGTGGTGTACATTTGTTTTGGAAGTATGGGGAGGTTTTCTGATGCTCAGCTTACTGAAATTGCCTTGGCTCTTGAGGCCTCGAATTTGTCGTTTCTTTGGGTGGTAAGAAAGGGAGACAAAACCCAAGAAAATGAACAAGAAAGCTGGATGCCTACTGGCTTTGAAGAAAAAATGCTTACAAATAACAATGGTTTGATAGTCAGAGGTTGGGTACCACAGCTGAAGATCTTGAACCATCCAGCAACCGGAGCGTTCATGACTCACTGTGGCTGGAACTCCACCCTGGAATCTCTCACAGCCGGAGTGCCAATGCTGACATGGCCATTGTTCGCGGAACAGTTCTACAATGAGAAGCTGGTGGAGGTTCTTGGATGTGGTGTTGGGGTTGGGGCAGAGGTGTGGCACATTTCATTTGATATCAAGGATACAATTGTCAAGAAGGAGAAGATAGAGGCAAGTATGAAGATGTTGATGAACACCTCCGGGGAAAGTGAAAAGATCAGAAGTAGAGCAAAAGACGTCGAAGCAATGATTAAGAGGGCTGTGGAAAAAGGAGGCTCTTCATATAATCATCTAAAGGCATTAATAGAGGAGCTCAAGTGCCACGTTTTTGGCACCTTGGAAGACTAGTTGAAAATATAATGCACTGAACTCTCCTTATTTTTCGTACAGTAAGCAACAAGGATGCTGACCTTGCTTGTATGATGTATCACAAGAATAGCATGTTATGTTCCAAGCAATACTTTAAAGATGACAAAATCTAGAGTGTTGAGCAATACTTCCCATGTCTCGAATATAGCTATTGACAAAAGGGAGTTGCACTTAAATAAGGCATTTAGTTGCAGTTCACTAACCTTTCAAGATCACTATTTGTTCCATATTTGAGAAGCAAAGTACGTGATAAGCCATGAAGAAAACTCAGTTACCTGAGGAGAAGTTTATCATCTTTTGACCATTTATAAACAAATAACGACTAGTAGATTGCTTTTCGTTTTCACCCAATCAGCAACCCGGATTGTCAGCATAGAAAAAAGAAAGCCTTTTGTAGAAGTAAAAAAGAACGATTGTCAAAATATTCATTGTTGAATCTAAAGAAGATAAGTACCAAATTAGCCACACGGCCACCAATGTCACATAATTAATTATATAGTTCATAACAAACTAATGTTAGACAAGAGCTGGATACTGCTTGGCCTGTTGTCTCACTCGTCTCTTGTACTCAGCAGTATCCTGCAAAAGCAAGGTCACATATTGTAATCACAAGCTAAACAAGGATTAATACAGTTTACTCCAATATTGCATTTCAAATGCACCATGCACTCTGAATGGAAACCGACAATTAATTTTCTCATTAATAATTTAACTAAAATTTTGGAAGCAATTAATTGTCATTTGGAATCCCTCCTAAAACAAATTTTAATGGATTTAAAACACTGTAAAATTTAATTGTTACCTAGGCATCCATATATGCATTTCACAATTGAAATCATCTTATAAGATTTTGAATGCAAAAGCTATCATTGTAAACAGTTTCAATAGAAAAAAAATCAAAACACCAACTTAATTAAGAAAAAAATTTAAAGAAAAAGCTCAATAAAGTACACATCAAGCTTGAGTAGATTACCTGCATGTATAGCTGATAACCATCCGTTTGTGCTGGATCATTCGGGTTTGGCTGATCAAGCAAATCTTGGATACCCACCAAAATTTGTTTAACTGTAATAGCAGGCCTCCACCCCTAAACAACGCAAGAATCATTCGAGTCAATTGGAAGCCGTTATCCCAATCGATAAGACTGATAAAGTAACAAAACAACAATGACAAGAACTTACACTGTCCTCGTTGAGGATAGACAGACATACTGTTCCTGATGGATAAACATTAGGATGAAAGAAACCTTGAGGAAACTTGCACTTGGGTGGTTTGCTAGGATAATCTTCGCTGAAGTGCATTGTTATTGGATAGAAGCCACCTTCCCAGTCAGTCTGTGCAAGTTAAAGCATCTTTTAGAAACTCAAAAGTGAGTCAGATAGGGAGGGAGCTTTTTGCACATGAAATGTGGAAAGATTGTCCCATGATTGTTTACAGTAAGTTGCTTAAGAGCAAGCATTTCAACAAAACATCCTTTCATTTATATGCAATTAATACATTACAAAGCTATTAAAAGTTCAAACCTTATTGGTAATTGGGGAAATGGACTTTGCATTCTCGCAAAGATCGTGTTCTTGTACTCCCTATATTGAATCCAGGGAAATCCAGACTTACCTTACCAGGCTGTAAGGGTTCATAAATTTCATGCTTAGTTTAGAAAATTGTGACAGTTTCTCTACTGCTCTCTCAGTTCCAAAATGCAAATGCTATACCAAGACCTTGAGCGACTCACAAAATGAAACACAAATTGATTTCAGGCCCATAGCTGACAATGTCATCGATAAACTCACTGACTACAACCTTGTAAATAATTCAGTAAGATGAATTTATTGAACGCCTTCAATGGTCTTTCATATAGATTTTTGTATCGAAGAGAGACTCAGATACCTGCTTGTTGCCTAATTTGTAAATGTACCCATTAGACTCCCTATTATTTTCTTCATTTCAAACATGTAGTCTAATTTCTCATTCATTCATGAACTCCCGAAAAGTCCATTGAGGTTCATAATTTACGCATGACACTTTATAACTCAAGCTCCTTCCCACAAGGTTCTTTCTTTTCCAATACAATATTTTCTTCCCTTTTTCTCCACAGAGCATCTTCAACCATAGGAAAAATAGAAAAAAACGATTTCCTGGATTGTATTTGTGGATTAGGAAATAGGAACCAAGAAGACAATTTGGAAGTTGCTCCAAGTGGTTGCAATGATCAGCTCAAACCTTTTTTTATCGGGAATTTTGCAGATAGAGATAACAAATGTAAGGGCAATACAGGCAGCGCAAACATGAGGCTATTCTAGCTACAAAGCAGAGCCCTATAAATCAGTATATGCACTTATGTATCAAGCTGAAACCTTTTTTTTCATAAGGTAATGTAACTTATATTGATTGTAAAGCTGAAACTGTTCATATTTTCTATCCAGAGAGAATATTTTCCAAGTATGGACGAAATTAAGCTTAACCTAGAATCATGAAAGGAAATGTGCAAGCTAAAGTTATTCTCATCCAATCAAACAAAGCTTAGATCTCGTTAAATCTTCTACCTACTCCTATTACCAAATTCTCTTCACTTTCTAACTAATTCTTTGCTTTACTAGTCTATATTCAATGAACTAAATTGAAAGGGAGCCTTGGAGTAACTGGTAAAGTTGTTGTCATGTGACCAGGAGGTCATTGGTTCAAGCCGTGGAAATAGACTCTTGCAGAAATGTGAGGTAAGACTGCGTACAATAGACCCTTGTGGTCCGGCCCTTCCCCGGACCCCGCGCATAGTGGGAGCTTAGTGCACCGGGCTGCCTTTTTTTTATTCAATGAGCTAAATCAAAAGACAAACTAACGAAGTATGAAAACCTAGCAACAATAAGAGAACTCAGCAAGTTACAACCAAGACAAGATAATTGAACACTTTCCATAACTGCTACTAGAATATATACATGCTTTTACTAACTAAATAGCACAACATTGTCTTCACAGTTCACATAACATAGAATCGATAAAACTCCTCATGAACCTACCACTGATTTTCAACAATAAGCTAACTAAAAGTAGTAGACAAATTCCAGCCCAAAAATTTCTAATTATAGACAAGGAATTTGCATCAAACCGTTGAATATATACATGCGTTCACACTCTTTTATCAACTACGGGAATTCATCATGAGTTGGCCCTCATCCTTTATCTGGGTTTGGGACAGGCAATGTGAGCGAGCTCACAAAGGCGGACAGTCTTTTATCAATTGTCATGATTAATTAATGTGTATTACAATTTCAGTTTATCACTTAACCATTACAATTTTTTTTATAGGTTCTTATCGTTTGAGTCTTGCTATTATTTGTTGTTTCTTGTATTTTGATTATCGTATTAATTTGTGGTTGTCAATATCCTTTTTTATGTGTTTGTTACTGCTCTATCATACTTTCTATAGTATTTTGACATGGCTTATTGGTTCTCGTTATTTCCTTTTAGTACTGCTTTGAATTGTTTGTTCTTGTGCCGAGGGTCTACCGGGAACAACCTCTCTACCTCCCAAGATAGGGATAAGGTCTGCATATACTTTACCCTCTCCATACCCCCACTTTGTGGATTTCACTGGGTATGTTGTATTGTTGTTCTTGTACTTAACCATTACAAATTTATGTGGTTTCCTTCAAACACCGGGCGTGACTAAGTTTTCTCCCCCTTCCCCTCCTCTTCCTACCCCAGCACTAATCTAAGAAACAATTTAGAAAGAGTATCATAACTATTCTAGCTTTCCCATTTTCACTATTACTAAATTATCCAAACAAAAGTTACACAAGGAGAAAACTTCAAGAAACGTTTACTCACAGCGGGTTTTCCGGGGATAGAACAATGCCACACCATCAAATTAACAGACCCATCTGGACCAGTTTCCGGCCTAGCCACAAAACCCTATCAAAAAAATAAAAGAAACCCATAAATTTAACAAACCCATCAAATCAAAAAAAACTCTTAGAACCCATTAGTGTGCATTTATCAATAAGCCAAAAAAGTTACATAAATAGTAATGAACAGAAAAAAAAAATCAAAAGGCAAGAGATAACATACATGTGGGTGATTCTTACGCCATGATTTGCGCTCTTCAGCAAGACGACCACGTGCAATTCCGGCAGACATGTTTGCCCCCCCCCTTTTTTGATCTCTCTGTAAATTTTGAATGATAGAAATCAAGAATGTACAAAGAGGCAAAGGGAAAACAAAGGGTTTTTCTAGGCAACTCTATTTGTAATTCTAGTAAGTAAATTTACATAAGGTAATCCGAGTTGGATTTAATACTAAAAATGAATGCTTATCCCACCAATGCAAATTTAAATATTTCATGATGAATATTTATTTGCAGTGTGGATTTACATCAAATTAATTCAAATTATTTGATTAAGTAATTTAATAAAATAAATAACAATAACATATTCAGTAAAGTCTTACAAAGTAGGTGTAGAGTATACGCAAATCTTAAATGAACCTGTTAGATCCGGCTAAGAAATTTAAATGAAACATGAAAATGAGAGTAACAAAAGCAAATAAGACATGATAAAACATTAAAAAAATAGTAACTAACGCATGTAAATAAGATAAACAAAGTACACAAACGAACGTACAACAATAGAAATCGAAGGACATGAGGCTATAAAATAATATTGCGCCTACTAGTATGATAGACTAAACATGGCTGCCATAATAACACTACAACTACCAGTATGTAAGCGTAAGTAGGACTATGCTCAACTACCTACTACCCTTCTACCATAATATGTGTCCTCCATAACCCCCTATCTAAGGTCATGTCCTCAGTGAGTTGTACCTGCGCCATATCTCATCTAATCACATCTCCCCAATACTTCTTCGGCCTACCTTTAACCCTCATGAACCCGTCCATAGCCAACCTCTCCGCACTGGAGAATTTGTGCCTCTCATCTATATATGTCCAAACCATCACAACCTCGCTTCCTGCATCTTCCCACTCTGTCCCGGATATCATCATTTCTAATCTTATACCTCCTTGTATGCCCACACATTCATCTCAGCAACTTTCATCTTTTGGATGTGCGAAGTCTTGACTGGCCAACACTCTGCCCCATACAACATAGTCGGTCTAACCACCACCCTATAGAACTTGTCTTTAAGTTTTGGTGGAACCTTTTTATCGCACAAGACTCCAGATGCGAGCCTACATTTCATCCACTCTGCACCAATACAATGTGTGACATCGTCATCAATCCCTCCATTCCTTTGGATAATAGACCTAAAATACTTGAAGCTTTCTTTCATTGGAATGACCTGAGTACCAAGCCTCACCTCCACGTTTGTCTCATGATCGCTCTCATTACTGAACTTGCACTCCAAGTATTCTGTCTTGGTCCTACTCAGCCTGAACCTTTTAGACTCCAGAGTGTGTCTTCAAACCTCTATCTTAGCGTTCACTCTGCTGCGAGTCTCATCAATCATGACGATGTTATTTGTGAATAACATACACCATGGCACCTCCTCTTGAATTTATCGCGTCAGTCCATCCATCACCAAGGCAAATAAGAATGGGCTAAGAGTTGATCTCTGGTGCAGCCCCATCATCACTGAAAATTGCTCCGAGTCTCCTTCTAATGTACGTACCCTGATCTTGGCTCCATCATACATATCCTTGATCGCCCTAGTGTACTCAACATGTACACCTCTAACCTCCAAACATATCTATAGAACCTCCCTAAGGACTTTTGTCGTATGCCTTCTTGAGGTTGATGAAAACCATATGTAAGTCTCTCCCTCTCCTTATACTGCTCCATCAACCTCCTAATAAATATGAATGACTTATGTATTCGAATGTCCCGCCATGAAGCTAAATTGGTTCTCGAAAATAGACATGTCTCTTCTCACCCTCATCTCCATGACCCTTTTCCAAACTTTCATAGTGTGGCTTAATAGCTTGATACCCCTATAGTTGTTGCGACTCTGGATATCACCTTTGTTCTTGTACAAATGAATCATTGTACTCCACCTCCATTCTTCGGGCATTCTTGCCGTATTAAAAATGGCATTAAACATCTCAGTCAGCCACTCCAAACCTGTCTTGCATGCGCTCTTCCAAAATCCAACTGGGATCTCATCAGGCCCGGTCGTTCGTCCCCTGCACATCCTGCGAACAACACTCTTAACCTCCTCAACCTTAATACTTCTACAATATCCAAAATTCCGGTACCTTCTGGATTGCTCCAGATCTCCCAGCACAATGTCTTTATCTCATTCTTCGTTCAAGAGTTTATGGAAGTAAGACTGACACCTCCGTCTAATACGCGTGTCCTCCACCAGTACTTTGCCGTCCTCGTCCTTGATGCACCTTACGTGATCCAAATCACGGGTCCTCCTTTCCCTCTCCCTGGCTTTTATATACATATAATTTAATAAAATAAATATATAAATTAATTAAAAAATGATTTCGGAGATATCTTTCTAAGTTTAATTTTATCACACTAACATCACTTGTAATTAATAATATTACGTTTATCGAGGAGTGGTTTGATACGCGAAATAAGCTGAGATATCTCAGGATTAAGTTTGAGATATTATTTATACCTTATTTTTTGGTTGAATGTATAAAAAATAAAATTTATCTCAAACCTAATTCTGAATATACCATCAACTTTGATAGTATTTATTATTTTTATCCAACGTGAGATAAATTAGTGTAGGAACTATAATTCTAAAATTATAATTTCGAAATAATTTAGTCGGAATACCAAACGAGCCCTCAGTGTCTAAGTTAAATATTCCTTACTCAGCATAGTAGTACCAGTACTAAAGAAATCAACTTTACCTTTTTAAGTATCAAATGATGCTCTTTGTTCCCAAACCAAAAGATGAAAAAGAGAGTATATTGCAAAGGGAAAAATGAAAATGATAGGCACGTAGTTTAATGCAACAGAATTACTTTGACTTCTCCTCATTTATTTTTTATTTTACATGAAGCTATTAGGAAAATAAATATGAAACTAATATTTAATATATTAGTGACAAGTATTGATGTCTCGATCGATGGCTAAAAGAAGTACAAATTGAATTGCACAATTAACAAGTGTCTTCTATACATTATCGCCTGATTAAATTTTTCTTTTTACTCTTTTTCTTGCTGATTAAATTAGTTACGCTCCAGCCTTAGCCGATTGATATCGTCTATAAATTATCTAAGAAGTACTACTTATCTCTTTAAGTTCGGTTCCTACATAACTAATTCCTACATTATAAATTGTCTTCGAATCCGATAGAAGTAAAGTGAAAGCTCACCAAATGTATGATAGTTTACTGTACTCTTCTTATGAGTCTTACCCAACCCACCCTACCCCTACTCTGCCCATGTCACTCGTGGTAGGGTAGGACTTGGGTTGTAAACAAATACTTATAACAAGAAAAACAAGTGTGACGGAGAATTCTAAATTGATACTCAAAAGCATGGGGGAACTAGAAAATGTATATATCATGCATTACTGGCAAATGTTGTATATATCAAGAGTTATGATATCTCTTGTACTCATTCTGATCCTGCAAAAAACAAGGTCACATATTGTAATGACAAGCCAAACATGGATTAATATGGTTTACTCCTATATCGCATCTCAAATGCACTATGTTCTCCGACAGTTAAGTTTCCCCTAAATAATTTAACTAAAATTTGGAAGCAATTAACTATAAAAATCTGGAAAAAAATCTGTATTTTCTTAAAATATGAAAAACTGATTTTTTTTAAATGTGGAAAATCCGTTTTTCTAGAAAATAAATCTGGAAAATTGATTTTTCTTATTAAACAATCTGGACTTTTTAAAATGTGGATATATGATTTTTTAAAGAAAATGTGAAAAATTCATTATTTTTTTTCTATATATGAAAAAATTTTAGTTTTAAAAAGTGGATTTTCCACATTTTAAAAAAATAATTAGTTTTTTTCCAAACTTTTATCAAAAATCTAGTTTTTCACAATTTGAAAAGAAAAAACACCTTTTCCAGATTTTTTAAAAAAATAATCCAGATTTTATTTGAAAAATAAAAGTGTCCTAAAAATGAAATCATGAAAATCTAGATTTTTTAGGACATGTTTAAAAAAAAATATATAGTTTTCCATATTTTTAAAAAAATCCATTTTTTACAAACTTGTTTTTTCTTGTAAAAATAAACGGGTTTTTAAAAAAATCAAATTTTCAGATTATTTAAAAAAAAATCCATTTTCCATTTTCTTTAAAGAAAATTCAATTTTTTAAATTTTTAAAAAATTACCACGTTAGCGAAAAGAATTTAAAAAAAAGAAAAAAATAAGTATACATGTGGCAAGGAGTGTGTATATCACTCTCCCATAAGAGAGTAGATATCCAGTTTCAGGGTGATAACTACTCCGTTTTAAAAAAAAATTACGGGGTCATAGAACTTCTGAAAAAATAAGGTGTGTCGTAGCAACTTTGATCAAAGTTCAGGGGTAACAATGTCTTATTACAAATTTTCCATCCTTTACTAAGTATTGTAAGAATATATATGGACGTACACACACACATATATATATATATAAGGTTCGCCCGGATTAAACGTGATATGCTAAGGTTTAAAGTTACATGGGCCTAATTAGACACCTTGTAAAGTATGAAGTTTTATGTGTAGATACCCAAATGTAATTCTAATTTAATGATGGGCTAAAATAGAATTACATAATCTATATTATATTAAAAGCACGAATGGCCTTAGAAATATTAGTTAAACTTTTTGTCATTCATTAAAATATTTTACAATAGATAAAATTGTCATTTACTATTTTTCTCAATTTTTTAAGAATAAACATTTAATTATTCCCCTAAAATTTACTGTATCTTGGTTATTAAATACTAAAATAGTTCGTAGGTAAAATCCTAATAGGATTCCTTGTCTTTCTCCCTAATATTTAGCCTTTAAGTAAGGTAAAAGTCCTAACTATAAGGAAAGTTAACATCAAAATTAGTTCACTTATATTAGTCGTTTGAAGAAGAAAATTCAAACACAGGGATCGTTGTTGAAGTTGATATATACAAAAAGAAAAGATGTAAAGATGTATGCTTTATTCATCTGGAAAACTTAACTATTTTTTCTTAAATTATTAATATTTTAAATAACTTATCAAGATTGGAACTCCTCGCAAACTTAACTATTTTTCTTAAATTATTAATATTTTAAATAACTTAACCAGATTTCTGAGAAAATATTTTCTTGAATTACATTCTTCATTCTATTCTTTAATTTCGGCCTTGATTTTTTTCCACAATGGGTAATAAGCTGTATGGCGATTGTATGTGGTTCTTTTTTTTATGTTCATGTACTGAAACTACTAACATCTAGAAAGATAAATTAGGGCTGACATGTGTATTCTATTACTGTTGGGTATTTTTGCTCTATGGTACTTTATAAAGCAGTACGGGAAGTATATAACTATTACAAGTATTCGAAAGGATAAACAAAGATTCAATAATTCAACTAGTAATCTGAAAATTACAATATAATCACAAAACTGAAATTACAATTTTGTTGAAGACGGAAAAATGGAAACTGGTTTTGCTGAGTCGAGTGTGGCACTCTGTCCTTAAGACAATATTGCCCCGTATGTATCCTTTATACGTCCTGAACAATTTGTCTCCCAAGATAAAACAGCAATGGAACACTTGAGCAAAGGAAACTCAAGAGCTACCGTGAAGAATATTGAGTAACGAAATGATGCCTTGGAAGTTGTAGGAAGAAGAAAACTTTACGCTTGTGTAAGCTTCAATTTCGTGTATATTATATGTGTGTTCTTAGTGCTCAACAATGGTGTAAGGGGTGTTTATATAGGTGATGGAGGGCTGAAAAATTGCCTCCATAATAGCCAAATAATGGCCATTATGGAGGTAGTAAAGTCACCAACATAAATGGTGAAAGACCAACGGATTTGGCCATTATAGGAGGAGTAATTCAGCCAAAATAAATGGTGAATTGAGAGCTTGGCGTTTCAGCTTTGATCGCCCAAATTTCGACGCTTAAAACTTCAGGGACCAAACTGTACATCTGAAAGAATTTCGATCCGAATCAGTACATCTGAAAGAATTCAGTCCGAATCTGCATATCCGAACTTCTGGGATCAAACTGTACTTCTGGAAAAGTTCTCTGGCCTAAAAAGATAATATCAGAAGGCCCACGACCCACGACCCACGACCCGTGGACCCTGAACTCGGAACTCGGAACTCGGAACTCGGAACTCGGAACCGGAACCGGACCGGACGGGCGGGCGGCGGCGGCGCGCGTGTGGTCTTTCTTTGAACCGAAGCACATCTAGGTCCTCCCTCCTTTAAACACATGGGATACCCCTTGGGGTCCCAAACCCCAAACCAATTTCGAGTCTTATATACACAACAATTCTTTCTTCATCTACCGATGAGGGAGAATTGAACACAATACCACACTTTCCATGCTTCAAACACCTTATTTCGTGGACCAATATCTCTTTCATTTCTCAATGAAATTTGACGATTCTTGGCCCTACGGTTATCTACGTGTAGTAGATCATGCATGTGTGAAGACCCGGATACTCCAACATACGTAACCCTAGTGTTTAACCCGTTAAAGTTGGTCGGTCGCACCTCCCGCCAAAGGCAAATTTCCAACAATCCACTCTTGAAAGAGATTTTGGCGCACTCACATGGCGTCTTTTTCATTTCCAAAGAATATTTCAATGGACCGATGTTGCATAAGGAGAGGTAGCCTCAGCTTTGAACCTTCCATAGTTGAATACCATCGGACTTACTTACTGCGCGGTGAACGTGATGTCTTGAACCGTCAGTGTTTAGTGTAAGCCAAGACAATGATACCAACACAACAAATTCCCTTACTCTCTTCTTCATAATATTTTATCCGTTTTGGCCATGGACAACGTCTTGGATTCTTAAGTGCGTTCATTTTGAGGCGGCCCGTCCTCGCACTTAAATAGGTGGTCTCCTACAAGGTATCCTGATATACCCCACTTCACAAGTGTTAGGAACCATTAAAAGTTTCCCAAAAAAACTAACCTCAACTGTTGAGGAGCATTATAGGTTTTGAAAACTTAACCTTTACCCACACTGCAGATAGAACTTAAAGTCTATCGCGGAAACGGCTTTGGATTTGGTATTTCTTTTCAGAAATCACTATCCGAAGTGCTCATGCTTCCACTGAAGCGATCAACTGAACCTTTACAGCTTAGTTTTCCCATTGAACCAAATTACTGGGATCTCCAGTTAGTAAGGTTGGGTTACCACTGTATTGGTCCGTATATTTTGGGTTTTAAGCCCATTCCCCTAGACAGGCAGAACACTTGATCTCCGGGTAGTCCCTTAGTTAGTAAACAAGGAAGTGACACCCGTGATGATCAACTGCCATACGGTCTTATGTCTCATGACAAATCCTGACAGATATGTCCAGACGCCGTCATCCGTGTCCTTCCTAAAGCCGACCGGCTAGCCACAGTGTATAACTGCTGAAGGCACGGGTTTCTCCCAATAAGGGACGTCCTCTAAGGAGTCGTGAAGTTACTCAACTTCTTTCATGCTTTGTATAAAGCGATAAACTCCGATTCCATCATGAATCGGCCGATGCAAGTTTGCTTAGAGGATTTTCCAAGAACCACCATACACATTTACTTGTGGCTTTGGTGTTCTTCAGATCTGATGTCCAGTTTGCATCACTGTGTTCTCTCAGAATCGCTGGATATCCAGAATACTATAATCCGAAGATAAGCGAATAATTCAGATATCGTCATATCCGACTTAACACTTTCTATTGATCATGTATTAAGATCATCAGTGAAACTTAGTTCAACTGATCTGTTTGTAGGACGATACCAGGTCGGTTGTAGTGTGTACAATACATTGAACTACACGTGATCTGTGCGTATCGCTCCTTGTCTATGGGTGCATCATGATTCCAATCAGTTCTATGATTCATATCCATTGATGGCTTCAACGAGACTGTCAACTATCGACCAGTCCGTTAGATGTCTTTAGAAATCCAATTCCTAATATGTCATCTGTGATAACCATATCTTTCATATCGAGACTTTGTTTCAATATGACTTTTACTTTCAGACTGTTGATTCTCCAACTGTTGGCTTTCTAACTTCAGAGTCAATGTTTACGTGCTCAGATTCATTGTTTCGCTTTATCTTAAACTTTCGTGACTAAAATATAAACATTTCAGGACCAAGATGAAAGTTCGTGAAGAAGCCCAACACCCGTAAAAACCAACTCGATTCTCTTCTTCCAACTCTCCGGTTGGGAAGGTCATTTTAACATTCATGCCACGCAAGACCGCAATGGCCCATGATGTTAAGCTACTCCTGTGAGCACATGTACAAGTAGCCGAGGCTTTGAACTCGTCGATAGATCCATCTACTTTGTACTCACTTTTGAGTATCATTTTTCACAACCCAAAGGTTCTTTTCCTGAGGAAGATCAACCATTACGCAAGTATGGTTCTATATGATGGAATATATTTCTCTCTTTAGCTTCTTTCCAAAGCGGCGCTTTTGGAGATAACAATTATTTGTTAATTGTCCATGGTTCGTTCTTAACCATACAAGCTAGAAGGACTGAACAAGTCCTTGTCCCCTCTTTGCTCCGTCTTGGTTCAACATCTATAATCCCCGAAGTTCTGCAGATCACGAATATTAAGTTCTGGATAGCCAAAGAACTTTCGAGTCCTGTAGATACTAACGCCTAGTTCCTGATAGTCAAACCTCGCGAGTTCTTGTTAACCTTGAGCAATTACTCCTTTTTCCTTTTCAATGAAAGTTATCTTATAAGAATTCAACATTCTTTGACGCCAAGAGGCGATAAGTACTCTTGTTATTTACATCCGGTGGATATGCAATCTACGCCTTAGGTCGAACTTGACCTGTTTTAGTCCAACTTCTACCAAGCCACCCCACATCACAACTTTTGTATGTGAGATCCTTTTCATGTCTCACACGGAGAGTTATCCTTATCCTTATGCGGAGTTCCGCTGAGGATCGCATTAGCGGTAAGGATCACCTTGCCCCACATAATTTAGGCGTGCAGTTTGCGCTATGGCTAACACCGTTAGGCGAGGTGAGTAATGAACAAATCGTTTAATGAACGCTTCACATTCTCCCCCTCTATCGCTATGAATTTCGCAATCCATAGGCTTAGTTGATTTTCAACTTCTGCTTTGTAGCGCTTATCCGCATCAACAACTTCATCTTTGCTTTTTATCAAACAAAGGATTCCATACGTTGTACCATCATCAATGAAGATCACAACGTACTTGTCTCCCCCCTCTATTTTGTATAAACTTCAAATCACCCAAGTAGGTGTGACTAAGTTCTAGAGGAGCGGTGCTTCTTTCGCTATTCCCTTGACGGAACTTGGAAAGGTGATTTTGCCTCTTCGCCTACCTCACATTCATTTTGAGGGTTTATGTCGAAAGGAGGCAACAATCTCAACATCGTTAGCTTTTGAATGACTTATTATTTAACGTGTCTTAATCTATGATGGCATAGATGCACGGATTACAAATATATCATTCATTGGGCTATAGACATATTGTACCATTCTTAGTTATTACAGACCTGTTGGACTAGTCTCAAACCAACAACGTCCCTTAAACCAAGTTAGGAACATGTATCACCTCTTTTAGAGTGATCTCATTCCCTGAAGTCCTATTGAGGACAACCTCTCCAAATTTCCTTTGATTTTAGAGGTGGCGTTGCTTCACATGAACAACCTATTGCCCGTGGTTAGGCGTAACCTGATCATATGTGATCTCGATACTCTGCAGCCCACTTCGCCGGTTGCTTTGGCAGACTGAGTGTCCAATTTCTTTACTGCCTTTCTTTAGGCCTTCAGATCATTAAGACCTGGAAACTCTGGCCCACCACACTAGGTGTCCATTACTTTTCCTATGAAATGAATTCTGGCCCCACTCCAGTCACCCGGAGGCTTTGTATGACTGAGTGTCCAATATCATCATATCAAAGGAATTTTGGCCCACTCCAGTCGCCCGGAGGCTTTGTATGACTGAGTGTCCAATATCATCCTATGAAGGATCTTCTGCCAAATAGTATGACAGGTTCTACGTCTTTAACTTTTAGACTTCTTCCGTTATGATTGGTGCCCAGATAATTCTTGGCGCTTACATAAGAGTTGTAATGATTTCCGCACAGTCAGTGGATCTTACTCCCTCGTATGTGCGAACATACTTTACCCACTTTTAATAATTACACTTAAAGGAACGGATCTTTTTAAGATGCTTTACAATCCAATCTTTAAACGGAAAAGAAGATGAGATTAAACTTCTGATTTTTAAAGCGTAAGGAATATAAATTATTTTCATATTCCTCCTTACTTTAATCAATTTTTAATCAGACCTCATTTAATCTTTATTCTTGACAAGTAAGAAAAACTACTTATCCCAATTTCGGATTCTGGCTCACTCCAGTCACTTCATCAAACTGAGTGTCCAGTTCCTTCTTACCATTATTCGGATCTTTTGTCTGGGATAGACACAGGCCTTCTGCTGCAAGATAGAAGTACATCTTCAGTCTTCTCCTCTTGTCCCAGTTGACATCCTCAGGCTCTCGAGAGCGCTTGTTCCCACCAGTCTTGGTAGCGGTGACACTATGAATACATTCATCATCATCACTCTCTTCTACCAGAAAACCATTTCCATATCCCGATTTGGTCACACAACTTTTGACCGACATCTTTCGAACACTAATAGTAATACTATACAGATATTGTCTTAAGTTGTTGGGTATTTTTGCTCTATGGTACTTTATAAAGCAGTACGGGAAGTATATAACTATTACAAGTATTCGAAAGGATAAACAAAGATTCAATAATTCAACTAGTAATCTGAAAATTACAATAGAATCACAAAACTGAAATTACAATTTTGTTGAAGACGGAAAAATGGAAACTGGTTTCTTTGAGTCGAGTGTGGCACTGTCCTTAAGACAATATTGCCCCGTATGTATCCTTTATACGTCCTGGACAATTTGTCTCCCAAGATAAAACAGCAATGGAACACTTGAGCAAAGGAAACTCAAGAGCTACCGTGAAGAATATTGAGTAACGAAATGATGCCTTGGAAGTTGTAGGAAGAAGAAAACTTTCTGCTTGTGTAAGCTTCTGAATTTCGTGTATATTATATGTGTGTTCTTAGTGCTCAACAATGGTGTAAGGGGGTGTTTATATAGGTGATGGAGGGGCTGAAAAACTGCCTCCATAATAGCCAAATAATGGTCATTATGGAGGTAGTAAAGTCACCAACATAAATGGTGAAAGACCAACGTATTTGGCCATTATAGGAGGAGTAATTCAGCCAAAATAAATGGCTGGATTGAGAGCTTGGCGTTTCAGCTTTGACTGTCCAAATTCTGACGTTCTGGAAACTTCAGGGACCAAACTGTACATCTGAAAGAATTCTGGTTCGAACTGTACATCTGGAACTTCTGGGATCAAACTGTACTTCTGAAAAAGTTCTATGGCCCAAAAAGATAACAGCCCGGAGCCGGACGGGCGGGCTGCGGCGGCGCGCGTGTGGTCTTTCCTTGAACCGAAGCACATCTAGGTCCTCCCTCCTTTAAACACATGGGATACCCCTTGGGGTCCCAAACCCCAAACCAATTTCGAGTCTTATATACACAACAATTCTTTCTTCCTCTACCGATGAGGGAGAATTGAACACAATACCACACTTTCCATGCTTCAAACACCTTACTTCGTGGACCAATATCTCTTTCATTTCTCAATGAAATTTGACGATTCTTGGCCCTACGGTTATCTACGTACTTAGTAGATCATGCATGTGTGAAGAACCGGATTCTCCAACATACGTAACACTAGTGTTTAAGCCGTTAAAGTTGGTCGGTCGCAACTCCCGCCAAAGGCAAATTTCCAACAATTACCACAAAAGATGAGTATTCACATGGTTTAGCAATTTGATATTCATTAGATTTGTAGAAATTGATAGAGGCAAAGATCACAGAAACTTACTAATTTAATGTCAATTTTCTCTATGATTATTATGTAGTTTTGAATTTCATAGTTATCCTCTAATTGAAGTGAAAGTTAATAGTTTTTTTTTGAGTATACACATGTTACACAACTCATGAATAGTCTTCTATTTTTAGATTTTATTCTTTTTGAATTATACAATTATTTTATAATTTACATAGGTTAATTCAGGACATGGATGAATTGGCTGTTTAGTTTTTTATTTTCTCAGAAATCTGGTTAATTCATGGCATAATTTTTCTTGCATGTCCTATTGATGTTCTTAAAGACTATCAGTATATCAAAGAGTTGGAGGCAAAGAACAGTTAGAGCTTTTTTAGTTTTCATAATCGTTAGAGATATTTATCTTAGTGACGTGCGTGTTTTGCATGTGTATATTGCGTCAATTAATATAAAACGATACGAATAACAGTTTGTTTAAAAGAGCTATTGATGTTACACTAAATGCAATATTTATTTAAATAACGAAAATGAATGTTATATTATTTATACAATAATTGAGTTCATTTATAGGAAAGCTTTTAGTTTGGATATTTAAATCCCATTCCATTCAAAAGTGCAGATAATTTTTTTTTTTTGAATTCTAAATGTTAAACAAAATCTTAAATATTGTATAGTTTTGTATATTTATTTTTTGAAGAAATAATTATTAAACGTATAGAGTTACTATGTCAATTAACTTTGAGTAAATTATGTCTATCTATGAGATTTATTTGTTCTATATAAATAAACTTACACATACACGCTAATCGTTACTTTATGCAATTCTAATAAGGTATTGTTTTATATGGGTAAAAAATCTATTTGATTCTGAATTGATAAATATTAGGAGTTTTTATGTAGTTTAAATAAGGAAATATTTAATAATTAAAAGTTTAGTTGATTTTAAAGTTCTAATATTTTTTTAAAATAATTAAATTACTATTTTTAATTGAATTATGTTTTAAAGATATAAAGGACGAATGACATAACTTTTGTGCTATGTCCAAATTTAATAGCAAAAAAGAATATGTAGACATACCTAAATATGAGGAAAGAAGGACTCCTAATTAAAAGGAAGTGAGTGGGCGAAATTTTTATGTCTCTCGGTGGAAAACAAAGACTTTTAAACCTAAAAAGTATAAAAGTTAGGACTATTTATTCCTAACATCTCTTAGGAATATATATATGTGTAAACTTTTTTAAATAACCTACAGATTTTAAAAGAAAAAATACTTGTAAAAACTATATCTTCTTATTCTTTTAGGATGTCTGTCGTGAATTCTGTGATAAATTTTAACAAACTGTGTTATAATATTTTCTTTTAAATTTGTCATTGTCTATTTACATCCTCTCTGGGGAAAATGATTTACTGAAAAGTATATTCTATTAAATTCAAATATGATTATGAAAATATCTGTTAGTTTAAATTGTGTTCACTTCTTTTTAGCATTTATTTTAAATTTTGAGTTTACTGTACTTGACAATTATGTAAAGTTGATCAAGTTTAAGATAATTTTTATTATAATTATCGTTTCACACATAAATTTAATTATCTGAAAGGATTATGGGGTAAAAGTCATTAATAGAAAACATGATACATGCATGATATTTTTAGAGAAATTAACCATAAAAGAAGATATGTTTAGTACATATACCATAATTAGTCTTTTAATAATTTTTAAGTAACTTATAAACACTATTTTATTTACATTAATATTATGAGATCATTTATTTTAAAGCAGTTTAATGGTCCATCAACTTTAAAGAAGTATTTTTCGTATTTTTAATATTTTGATATAGGACTTAATTCCCACTTTTATGTTAGTATAGAATTTAAATCATCTTGTATAAAATCAATAATTGATTAAATCAAATTTTGAATATTTTTGCCTTGATTTAGCTTTATTGATATTGATTAAGAAAATCTAATATTAAAAAATATATATTTTGTTCATTTAATTTAAAATAATTTTTTTACATATAGTCTTTAATAATAGAAATTTTTACTTTTCATATATTTTTTTAAAAAAACTTATTTGCATCAAATACAAAGTATTATGAAATATGTGATCTAAGTAAACTTTATCATTTTAGCATAATTAATTATTTATCATGTTATTATGAACTTTACATGAAGCTTCGATATTTTGTTGCTCTAAAGTTTTAAAGAAAAAATTGAAAGATTTAAAAGATTAGATTTTCAAGAAAAATATATTTGGATGCAAGGGTCGCTATCCTCAACAGAGAATTTCGACCAGAAAAACAAATATTTAAATATAAAAATAAAAATTTATTTCTTGAATGTTTAGAAATAAAAATAAGGTTCTCATATAGGTAATATAATTAATGAAATTATAACTAAATATACATGTTCAAAATAAAGTGAAGGAAACTATAAATATTTACTGCACATAATTCAACAACTAATTGAATGTAATAAAATTATTTTGTCATTAAATTAATGTTGTATCTATTTAACGCTCATCACTTTTTTATATAATTTATTTTTTGTATATAATTTTTAATTTATCGATACGTGCAATGCACATACGCTAAAACTAGTTATATTTAATTATAAGAAGGGGGTTATGGTCTCAAAATCAGACGTAGGATTTTCTTGACTAACATCCCATTGCCAGTACAAGAGAGAACGACTTACGTCTAGGTTTGGAAGATAAAAATCGTGAGATTGAAGAACACAATCATTACTATGGATTCAGATACGCTTCCGCATCTAATTTTACATTCTCGATGTTTTGAGACGATAGTTATTGAAAAAAAGATAATGAATTTCATCTTAAAGTTTGGTTATTACAATTGGTATCAAGAGCCTTTATCATGTTGAATCATTGAGACACGTTTATATATCTTTTAAAGGCTTAAAAGAAAAAGGATGAAATTTAGTTATGCACCGTTTTTGTGGTATTAGCAGACTTAGCGTTTGGCCATAGTTTTTTAAAAAAAAAATTGAAAAACTTGATTTGGGTAAAGTTTTTCAAGTTTTGAAGATGTGTTTGGCCATAGTTTTTCAAAACATATTTCGCTTTCTTGTTTGGAAAACATGAAATATTACTTATATCCCCAAGTTGTAAAAACTATCAAGAATACCCAATCACACAAAACATACATACTTGCTAATCCCAAATTATACAAAACACAATATTTTAATAACAACTTTATTAAAACCATGATAATATCAGGAAATTCATACCCAACCAACCACGTAGTTAAAGCTGATGACTTCACATATGTCCTTTAAGTTGAATCAAATTATCAACTCAAACATATATTGTTGAGAAAGGCCAATTACAATAACAACACCTGAAATAAGGCCTAACATTTTTTTTTCACGATTCAATAAAAATAAATTGTACAAAATTACACTAAAGTTCATTTTTCTCGCAAGCCAACACTTTAATTTTCACGGCTATAATTTCTACTCTAATAGAAACTATAAATAAAAGAACAATCTCCGATTCAATCAATTAACATGAATCACCAATTTCAACATTCAAAAATTCATAAGAGCTAAAGGTGTTCGTTATAACATAAATATATGAATTTTTTTATAAAATATAAAAGTTTGGGATAATTTTTAAAAGTTTTGAAAAGGTCAAAACACAAATCTTGGCCCAAAAACAGGTTTGAACCAGAACTGTGCATCTCTGGTGTTCTGCTCGTGGGGAGAGGGATGCGGGAAAGTGGGGCCCTTTCACATGAGCTCACTTCCGTTTTAGAAGTCATATTGGATTTCAATTGGTGCTCAACATTGAAATTTGAAGATTTATTTTTAAAATCTATCAATTTTTTATGCCAAACAAAAATTTGAAAAAATATTTTAAAAATATATCCCCAAAATCTATGACTAAACGAGAGCTTAATAAAAAGCAGGTTAATTGTTTTGGGGTTTTACATCCATTCAATCCTTTTACCAAGAATGATTTAAAGTATCTTTTATTTCTTTATTAGTGAATACGGTTTCAATGTATTAGGTTTCGGACTCCTGTGGCATGTATGGGCTCTGCCAGAAGTTTTTCCTTTTTTTTTTGGGAATTAAACCTCTTTAGGTTAATTTCTTTTTTCCCAACACATTTTTTTTTTTAAAGTAAAAAAAAAGTTACTGGCAGCCACTAATTTTTCCGATTAAGGGCAAGCATGAAACCACCGTTAAGTGTTGTTGGTTTTGGGTTCAGGTGCCTCTTTTGCATTATACAGTTGCTACATCTCTTTAGATACATTTGTTTGGTAGTAATTTAGTAATTAATATATATATATATATATATATATATATATATATATATATATATATATGTGCGCGCCCGCGTGTGTTGGCAGCATCTTTGGCATAAATTTTAGGCCCAAGTTTGTCTTTGAAAATTTATATTTTCTGTTTCGATGAATTTAAGTTTGATTATTGTTATAGTTATATATATTTTGAGATGAATTAGTTGAAGCTAGATGTCGCTAAAGTGATCTCTCTTGTGAAGGTTTATTTGTCTTAAAATATAAATAACTTGTGTGTGTAACCTATGTGAATATTAATCGGCCCAAATTAAGGAAGGTTAATGTTTAACAGAATTACATGTGCATTTTGTGGTAATAAACATGTGATAATTATTTGGTTTTACGTGTGAATAATTAAATCGGCCCAAAGGAAGATTTACTATCCGACATGTTCTTTTATTATCAGTGTTTGATTACTACGACAAGATATCACTTACAAGTTAATATTTTATCCAAAATGAGATATTAATGGAGTGTCAGGTATCTTGAGATGGGTTTACCTTTATTCAAATTTATTTCCAGTTTCTGGTATAAATTTAATGTGAGTTTATTTTATTATTATTCTCTGATTCAACTGAAATTACACCTGCAAGTATTAGTGCCAACATTAACTCCATTCCTATGCTAAATGACACTAACTTCAAATAGAACCTTACCATAATTTTCGAAGTCATGGATATCGACCTTGCTTTAAGGACTGATTCTCCACCACCTCTTACAGATAAGAGTACCTCTGATGAAAAAGTGGGAGAGATCAAATCGCATGTGTATGATGATCATGAAGAAGATCATTCCAGAAACATTCAGGGGCACTATGTCTGACAAGGTTAAGACGACTAAGAAGTTTATTGCTAAAATTAAAAAAGTATTTGTCAAGAGTGAAAAGAATGAAATTGGTATGCTTTTGACAAGTCTAATTTCAATGAAGTACCAAGAAAAAAGTAACATCAAGGAGTACTTGCTTCAAAGTCGAAAGCACTTAAGATGGAACTCTTTGAGGACTTGCTAGTGCATCTGGGTTTGATATCCCTTCCACCACAATTCAGTCATTTTAAGGTGAGCTATAACTGTTAGAAAGAGACTTGGTCTTTGAATGTGCTCATCTCACATTGTGTTCAGGAAGAGGATAGACTAAGCAAGAAAAGACAGAAAGTGTTCACTTAGCCACTTTTTTAAAGGACAAAAGGAAAGATAAGAAGCGAAAGAATAAGAAGAAGTATTGCTCTAATTATCACGCCTGGTGTTCAAAGGAAGGTATGCTTCTTAATTTTATTTGTTCTAAGATTAATTTGACTTCGGTACCAAGACACACATGATGGCTAGATTCTGATGCAACCACTCACACCAGTGTGTTTATGCTGGATTGCTTGAATTGCCGAAAGCCTAACAATGATGAAAAATACATTTACGTTGGTGATGGCAAGTCAGTGAAAGTCAAAACAATTGGAACATTTAAATTATTGTTAAGAACTGATTTTTTTATTGAATGAGACTTTTATTATATCGTCTTTTAAATGGAATTTGATTTCCATTTCGGCTTTGGATAAATTTATTTATTGTTGTTCATTTGGAAATGCGAAATTTAGTCTCTCTCATAATTCAAAATTAGTTGGATCCGGTTCTTTATCAGGTTACGATAATCTATATTTAATAACACAATTACTTCATATAATGAATCCTTGCATGTTAATACAAATCGTATAAAATGCAATTTAGCCAATGAGAATTGAGCTTTGTTTTGGCATAAGAGATTAGGTCACATCTCCAAAAGGAGAATTAAGAGACTTGTGTCTAACAATATTCTCAATTCCCTTGATTTTTTAGATTTTGATGTATGTGTGAATTGCATAAAGGGGAAACAAACAAATGTTAGGAGATTTGTAGCCAACAGAAAACTTAACGTCTTAAAACTGATACACACTGATATTTGTGGACCATTCCCTACGGCTTTTTGGAATGGTCAACAATATTTCATAACATTCACATACGACTTTTCAATTTATGACTACATTATCTCATTCATGAAAAATCGCAATTACTGGATGTGTTCAAAATTTATAAGGCTGAAGTTGAAAAGCAACTTGGAAAAAGTATAAAAAGCGTTAAATCTGACTGTGGTGGTGAATACTATATGACGATTTAGGTGAAAAACGTCCAGGACCATTTGCGAAATTCCTAGAGGAATGCGGTATCGTCCCACAACACACCATGCCAGGTTCACCCACTATGAATAGTGTTGCTGAAAGATAAAACAAAATGCTTAAAGATATGGTGAGAAGTATGATTAGTCATTCTACCTTACATGAATCACTCTGGGAGAAGTATTAAAGACCGCAACATTTATAGTCAACAGAGGTTCGACTAAGCCAACTGATAAGACCCTTAAAGCTAGTCAAAAAGCCTGGCTTAAGTCATTTGCACATTTGGGGATGTCCAACTGACGCAAGGCCTTACAGGCCAAATGAAAATAAACCGGACTCAATGACTATTAGTTGCTATTTTATTGGATACTCTGAAAGATTCAGGAGTTACAAATTTTATGATCTCACTACTAAGGATAATTTTGAAATGAATAATGCACGATTTCTTGAGGATGTTGAGTTTGCGGGGCAAGAAAGAATAAATGACTTTGTCTTTGAAGAGAAGTCTGTTGAAATGCCTCTAAGTACTCCTCTAATTGATGTTGACAATGCTAAGGAACAATCTCATATACCTTATATTGTTCAAGAAGCAACGCCAGATCAAGACAATGTCATTGAACAAACTCTACAACCTCAAGAACCAATGTCATTTAGAAGATCCACAAGAGAGAGGAGAAGTGCAATTTTAGACGATTATATTGTGTTTCTACAAGAACACGAGGATGACATTGGAGTGACGGAAGCTGATCCAATCACTTTTGTCAAGCCATGGAAAGTTAAAACTCTCAAAAGTGGATTGATGCCATGAATGAGGAGATGAAGTCTATGAAAGACAATGACGTATGGGACATTGTCCAATTTCCTGAAGGTGTGAATCCCATTGATTGCAAATGGATATTTAAAATCAAGAGGGATTCGAATGGCAATGTGGAAAGGTACAAGACACATATTGTTGCTAAAGGCTTCACCTAGAAAGAAGACATCGATTATACAGAGACTTTCTCTCCGATTTCATCGAAAGACTCTTGCAGAACTATAATGACATTAGTCGCACATTTTGATCTTGAGCTACATCAAATGAATGTCAAGACTGTATTTCTCAATGATGACATTTATGAGACTATTTATATGGTGCAACCAAAAAAATTTGTGTCAGGTGATGCAAATCAGTGGTCTGCAAATTAAAGAAATCTATATATGAGCTTAAGCAAATATCTTATTAATGGTATCACAAACTTCATCAAGTTATTATCTTATTTGGTTTTGATATAAATCTTGTTGATAATTGTATATACCAAAATTTTAGTGGGAGTAAGCATTTCTTATGATTGTTTGTGCGCTTGAATACTTGCATACATTTTTAGGATGTTCGACAAATATTTGAATAATATATAAATTTATATTTAGACAGTAGCCAAAAGATTTATAATGTATTTATAGAGAATAATTATTTTATGCTCACATAAAGGAAATAAAAAAGTTAAAGATAATCTAGTATTCAGATACCGACTTTGCTAGATGTCAATATATCATGATACATGCTTGGTTGATGAGCTATATAAAGAAAGAGTTTAGAGTAGTTAGGTGTCTACAGAACATATTTGGTACAAACTTTATGATTGTGGATCCACGTACTAAGGGACTTCCACCCAAGGTCTTTCATGAGCATGCCGCTCATATGGGTATCATGTCATTTAAGAATATTCAGTTTCAGTGGGAGTTTGTAACCTTTTAAATATTTTTTGTGTAGACACGTTCTAGTTTTCAGTTTAAGGATTTTGAGGTTATTTCTGCAAAAATAAAGTATTCAGTTTATTTTCCACTCTGACTTGCTTTTCGGTTGGACCAGTTGAAAATAGGCATGTTTATATCACATTACATGTAATTTTCACGTTTATGCATCCATGCTTGATCTATGTCATTTGGTTATGTTGGTATACATGATCAAGGAAAGTTTAATTACGATATGACTGTAACAAAAGTCATCTTGGTTCTATGCTGACATGATTGATGGACGAGGTTGTTTAGAGGTCCTTCAGTTTATGATAGCAAATATTTTGAGCTCATAAGGTGACATACAATTAAAAGGTTATATGTTTGTATATATATGTGTCATCAAAGTGGGAGATTGTAAGAATATATATATATATATATATATATATATATATATATATATATATATATATATATATATAATTGTGTAACGATCCGTCCGGTCGTTTTTAGCTAAAAATCCTTATTTACTTGTTTGATCCTTTCCGTAGTCTCCATATGGGGTTTGTGATACACGGAAATGGGTGAGACGAATCTCGAGGTCTATTTATATGAGTTTCGGATGAAAAATCCAAAGTATAGAAACTTAGAGTTGGTTAGTTTAATTCAAAGTTGACTTTTGGCTAGATGGGTTCGTTTCTGGGTTCCGTCGCTTCTGGTAGTTCTGAAAGGTCATTATGACTTAATCGGATCATTGGTTCGCTTCTCGAGGCATTCTAATGTGTTTTGTGGCTTTATTTGTGGAATTTGGATAATTGTTTTTTCCGTGTAATTCTTTAGAAAAGTATGCATTAGCTCGGTTATTTGGGAAATCCGAGTGTACAAGCGAGTTTGTAGCACTGTTTACTTTAGACGAGCATATCTGGTTTGTGTCCGGGGGCTCCCAAGAGTGTTTTGGGTGTTTAATAGAGGTGTTGGCTGATTTTTTTGTTGCTGGTGTCTTATGTCCGCCACGGCAGCACCAGTATCCGCTCCGGCCGGTCCGCCTAAGCGATAGGTTGGCTCGTCAAGCAGAATTTTGGAGATGAATGGTTTCCGCTGCTGTGAGAGGTGATGTGTCAAGTGATCATTACCTAAGCGAAGAGTTTTCTGCTGCAGCGGGTCCGCTTCAGCAGAGCCGATTTTGTTGGGGCAGAAGAACTGTACTAGATCCCTATAAATTCTCTAGGTCAGAAAATTCCTTACCCAAAAAAGAAACCTTGAAACCAACATCGCATTGGAGTAATTTCAGAGCCTTAGGAGCATTTTTGACCTTGAGGTAATAGATTATTTCCTTTTATGGCTTAAGTTATGTTTCTAAGCTCTTTAATGGTAGTTTAACATGTTATTAAGTTGGAAAAATGAATTTTATGTATTTATGAGAATAAGAGAGTTATGTGGTTGATTTTAATAGAGGTTTATGGATTAAAATGAGTTATTGTTGAGAATTAGGATTGGATGACGATAGATAATCATGTTTTTAAGATTAATTTGATTATGGAAGCTTGTTTTCAATTGGGGAAAATTCCAAGGTTTCAAATTGGGCCTTTTTTATTATTGTTCAATTGGAGGTTCAAATGTGTATAGATTACCAATTAATTGAAGGAGTTGATTACTTAGTAGGTAATAATGGTTTTTGTGTATTAAAGTTTGAGTCTTGGTGACGTGGGTATGATGTCGATATTGTGGTCTTACTTTGTTAAAGGTTATGCCTTTCTTTTATGTAAGTCTTGTTTATTAACGAGTAGTATATGCGTGAATAGACTTCAATTATCACGAGGCGCGAAGGAAGGGTAAGGCTACCACTGAGGCTTGATTGTTGGCGCACCTGCTTGGCTTTAAGGTAGGCTACGATTTAGCTTTCCAAGACTTCGATAAAAGTGTGTAATTAGTTATAAATATTGAGGGGTATTGAGCATATTTTGGGGTGTCACACCCGAACCTAGGTGAGGCGTGACTGGCACCAGTCACATTGTCAGGTCCGGGCGTACCAACTAAACTCATATTCAGAGCCTTAAAGGCAGACTAGGCCCATGAGGCCCTACAAAAAAAACACAATCTTAAATACAATGGTCGACGAGGCCACCATACCGAAATTACTAAGTACAAATACGTCTACAAGCTTCTAACGAGTCATAATTATATCATGAACGGGACAGGGCTCCGGCATACATGTGATCTATAAATATATCAAAAACTAGACCGGACAACTCCGGATGACCTGGAGCTTACCATAAAAGTTGATACTCGGTGGGTCTTACTGATGCGATCTCTCCTGCAACTTGTCTGAACCTGCGGGCATGAAACACAGTGTCCCTAGGCAAAGGGACATCAGTACGAGATAATGTACCGAGTATGTAAGGCGACTGAAACTAAACTAAATTGAAATATAAGCAATCTGAATATAAACTGAAGAGCTACTGAAAGTAGAACTGACTACACTTGCCTGTTTCAGTTATCTATTAGCTATGTAACCTAATATCTGCTACTTAGCCTCATATAAGGCACTTAGATATAAATGCATAGCCCCGAAGGCAAGCTGTATGGACAATAGCCCCGAAGACAATCTGTATAGACCCGAGGACAATGCGCATATTTGTATTGCCCCGAAGGTAGTGTCATTAGTCTCGAAGGCAACAACATAGCCCTGAAGGCAACTCTACTTCTCTATAGCGTCTAGTCATGCTTTCTATCATTTTGAATTACTTAGCTAAACATGGCTACTATGACTCATTTTCCTTAGGGAAAGATTACTAGAATAGGGTCATGATGACCTAATTACGATTCTTGTGGCTAGCACATCTTGTACGCTGGAATCGAAACTAGCTCATAAGGAATCATGCCAAAAACAAAGAAAAGAATAGTCTTCACATACCTTATTCACGAAGCTATACGTCGTGCTATAAGCTCTCGTACTCTTCACAACCGATTATCTATAACAAACAAAGGGTCGATATCAACATCTATTCCATATTCAATAAGAAACATCACTTAGATATCTTAGCGATCACCTTAACCCAAAAAAGGTTCTTACTTGTGTTAACAAAAGGGTATTTATGTAATTCAATTCTCCGATTCTCCGAAACATACTTTCTTAGGTTTACAATATAAATAATCAATTCACTAATCCATATCATCTCATAATTCAAGCAAAACGGCTCAACTTATCATATCATGATTTCGTAGGTTTATGGGTTTCGATTATGAAAATTCTTTCACAACTTATCCCAAATCATCAATTAATCACCAATATAGATAGGGGGGGGGGGGTAAATCCTTACCTTAAGGAATCCAGATAGCAACCCAACCCAATACCTAGGGTTTCCAAAATCATTTCGATACGAGAAAAATGGTTTCTATGATTACCGTGGGGATTATCACGTTAATCTTGCGTGATTTACCTTAGGATTGATCTTGGAATGAAGGAATATATTAGAGAGGGTTTTGGAGGTATTTGGAAGTCTGATCATTGAGAAAATAAATCCCCCAAATTGTTCAACCCGTTTTAAACCCGTCAAATTTTTTCCATCGTCTTACTTTAACGGTACACTCAACGGACCGTCAAACTTCCAACGGTCCGTTAATCTTCCCCGTTAAACTTCCTGGAAGATTGACGGCTCAGGCTAGGTATTTGACGGTCCGTCAAAGTATTTGACGATCCGTCATCTATTCCGTCAAGTTGCCCAGTTTCCCATTTTTATCGAAACGTACTTCCTTCAATCCATTTAACTTTCAACCACTCTAGAACTTCCGTAAATAAGTTATAAACCTCGGTTATCCTTTCGTAAGGTCGTACCTCTTCTTGGGACTTAAATATCAATCGACGACGTGATGGAACGCGAAACTACGGGGTGTAATATCCTTCCCCCCTTAGGAACATTCGTCCACGAATGTTAAAGGTATTCTTAACTTCTGAGGGTTCTATAATTTTTGGTAAACAGTCCCTCGGGCCTGGTCATTGCGACCCCCTTTGTGAGGAGGCACCCCTACCCAGTGCTGGTGTATCTGGAGGCTCGTATTATTTGTTGACCATAATTTATGAATTCGATTATCATAGGGAACATATTTAGAATATCTATAAAAAATATTTTATGCTTGTTTCTTTCTCTTGTTTGATACAAGATCGTGAATCTATAATATTGTGGTATTTTACAGTGAAAGAAGTTGGGATGAAGTTGTCAATAATAGATTACCTAGAGAAATAGGTAAAAGAAATTTCCACCCAAGATTTAATAGTTGGTCCATTCTCAGCCTCGGTAAAGTCCATCTTGTTGCAATAGGAATGAACAAAACCAAATAAGTTTTGGCTAATGTGAGAAAGATATCAATTAGTATTTCAAAGACTTTACCCCTTTTATGTATGTCAAATAGCTCAGGAACAAATATGTACAGAATAGAAAGATTCCAACCTCTCAAGTAAAGAATTGTTACAAATAATGAAGAAACTAGTAGATTCAGATATGAAGCAATGTAAAATAAACCAAATTTGATACCTGAATATTCGGTTTGATACCCTGCTACTAATTCTTCTTCCGCTTCTTGTAAATCAAAAGGTAATCTTTCACACTCGGCTAGAGAAGAAATTAGAAAAATAATAAACCCAATGGGTTGACGCCACAAATTCCACCCCAAAAAAACATATTTTGATTGTGCTTCCACTATATCAACTGTACTTGAACTGTTAGATAATCATAATCGATGATAACATCACTGTGCCCATCACTATTACAGAACCGTACGCGAGATTTTCACCTCATACGGCTCCTCAAAGGTCAAAAATAAATCTAAGGGCCCTTTACTATTCTTTATCTTGATATGTTTGTCAGATAGAGTCAAAATCTATCCTAAGGTCCCAAATTAGACCCATGGAATTCTGTCTGCTATATTTAAAACTAATAAATAAGTGCTTATGAATTGATCTCATCTTTTAAGAATTTTCATTTTTATTTGTTGATTAATAATCTTATCATTAAATAAAATTCCCTTTATAGCAATATCACATATACATTTCAACCTCAATTTTCAATTACGGAAAAAAATTAGAGAGTCTATTAGTTCACGAATCATGACAAAAAATTTATCTCTCTAAATAGAAATCAAAATTGAATTATAGGAAAGAAAGAATAAAAAATAAAATAAAAAAAGGACATCCCACCTTTTTGCTTTTGCAATTAGATTCTTTTTTCTTTCTATGTTGATTTTTTGTATTTCATTCCTATTATACTTTCTCAGAAAAAAGGGTTTTAACCAAAGTAAAAGATTACTTCGTTCTTGATAGTTATTTACTTACTCAGTTGATAGGAGTATACTCTGGATCAGAATCATGGGGAGTACTTCTTGATCATTTCTACGAATGTAAAGCCCCAATTTGAATTCCTTTTATGTACAGAAATATCCTCTTGGATAATTTACATAATCTCAATTACTAGTCCTTTGTGTATCTTGGTCTTCCTAACCATCCACTCATTTTTCTTTCAACCCCTCCCCCCCCCCCCCCCGTTATGGAAATCCATCTATGGTAATAGACTGTAAAAACTTCATACAATTGATCTTTTGAACCCGCTTCAAGCTATCATGACAATTCACCAATTTTGGGGTAAACAATCTTTATTGTTTATGTTTACTTTTTTCACCATTTGATTCTTGTACATAGGAAATGAGACTCAACTTTTTACTGCAAATTTAGAAGTCATTTTCTTTCACTCATGTAACTATCTGGTTTAGTTCATCAACTTAAATGCTGAATAAAAATGAATATATATATATATATATTCAAGCAACTCTTTCTACCCTTGTTTCTAGAAAGAAAAAAATATGGAGAAATTTTAGGTCTCACTGAATCACACGTAGAGATATTGATAACACACATAGAGCTAATGGTATTTCTTAACTAATTGATTAGGCAGCTGCCCGTAGACCACCTAAAAAGGAATATTTATTATTTGATACATATCCTGACATAAGAAATCCAACGGGAGCAACACTTGAAATGGCAATCCATAAAAAAAATACCAATACTAAGATCGGCTAGAACAAGGTGATCACCAAAAGAAATTACTGAATAACTTAGAAATGTAGATATTGCTGCTATGGATGGTCCAATACTGAATAAACGAGGATCACCTGTAGATGGAATTAGTTTCTCTTTCAAAAGTAGTTTTGTCTCATCTGCTAGAGCTTGAAGAATTCCTAAAGGGTCAGCATATTCAGGTCCGATACGTTGTTGTATTCCTGCAGATATTTCTCTTTCTAACCAAACAATTACTAGTACACCTATTGAGATTCCTAATACAAGAGTAAAAAATAGGGACAAGAATCCATATGACCCCATAGACTTCTTTTAAGGATTTCAATTTGGGAAAAGAATTGATAGTCTCTATTTCTGTTGTATCAATTATCATTTCAACGATCAACTTCTCCCATAATGATATCTATGCTACCTATTATTGTCATTGTATCAACCAATTTCATTCTTTTAACTAACTGAGGAAGAATTTGAAAATTTATAAAACCTAGTGAGCGAATTTTCCATCTCCAAGGAAAAACGCTATGATCTCCAATGAGAAAAATTCCCAATTCCTTTTGGGGCTTCAACTCTCACATAAAGTTCTTGTTACGACAATTCAAAAGTTGTATAAGGTTTTTACTAATAAACTGATATTCAAAATCATTCCATTCAGGATCTTTTAATCTGTCAAAACATCGAATTTCTAAATTTTCGTAAGGCCCTCCTGGAATTCCTTCCAGAGCCTGTTGAATAATCTTTATGGATTCGGTCATTTCACCGATTCAAACTAAATAACGAGCTAATGAATCCCCTTCTCGTTGCCATTGAACCTGCCAATCAAATTCGTCGTAAGACTCATAATGATCAACTTTACAAAAATTTCATTCTATTCTCGAAGCACGTAGCATTGGTCCCGATAAACCCTAATTTAATGCTTCATCTCCCCCAATAATGCCTACGCCTTCAACTCGTTCTAAAAAAATAGGATTTCGGGTAATAAGTTTTTGATACTAAGCAACCCCCGTTAAAAAATAATCGCAAAAATCCAAATATTTATCTATCCAGCCATAGGGTAGATTAGCAGCCACCCTCCGATACAAAAATAATTATGCATCATTCGCATACCGGTGGCAGCTTCGAAGAGGTCATATATTAATTCTCTTTCTCTAAAATATAGAAGAAAGGGGTCTGCGCACCAATATCCGCCGTAAAAGGACCGCGCCATAACAAATGAGAAGTTATCTGACTCAACTCCAACATAATGACTCTGATATAGCTAGTTCTTTTAGGTACTTGAATATTACCTAATTGTTCGGGTCCATTTATGGTTATTGATTATGTGAACATAGTAGCTAAATAATCCCAAGGTGTTACATAAGGCAAATATTGGATAATTGATCGATTTTCTGCAATTTTCTCCATCCTTCTATGTAAATAACCCAATATTGTTCACAGTCGACAACATCTTCACCATCTACAGTAATGATGAGTCGAAGAACACCGTGCATTGATGGGTGCTGAGGCCCCATATTGACTATCACGAGGTCTTTTCTTGTAGTTGGTGCAGTCATAAGTTTTTTACCGATTCATTCTTCCATGAATTGCTGAAAGTAAAAAGAAGTTCATCAAAATTTAATAGAAATATATAGGTTAAAATGAAATGACTCTTCAAATTAATCAAATTAACGAGTTTTTGTCTCTCGAATGTCCAACTGGTTAATTAATTCTTTATAACATACTCTATTTTTTTTTGCCAAATAAGCTAGTAGTCGTTGACTTTTTCCCAAAGAATTATTCAAACCTCTCTGAGATAAATAACCTTTTTCGTGCAATTCTAAATGTGAAGTAAGTCTCCGTATCTTATTGGTGAAATTGAATACTTGAAATTCAACAGATCCTCTCTTTTCTTCTTGAAAATAACTGAAATGACGGAATTTTTTACCATACAAGAATTTTCCCTTTCTTTATTTTACATATATGAATTGTTTTCAAATTTTATCGATCAGTAATAATAATGCTTATAATTTGAACGTGGTATATAGACTTAATTTATTTATAAACTCCTAATTTTATCAATTTCAATAAATTAATCAAATTCAAAATTTAATTCAGATAGGAATCCAAAAAGATGGTAGGTACATTTTTTTCATTCACAAAAGCGAACAATTTAAACCTCAAATCCTAAAATGAAGAAGATTTTGTTGATTCATTTCTAGATCTAATCATACCTTAGTGATTTAGTATCATCTACTCGAATAAGATTCGAATGAGGTGTAATACAAGACATGTGTGCATTTATTTGCTTTCAGATACTCTATACGAGACAGGGTATATAGTACTATCAATTAATTTTCAATCGTGGATACATATGTATCCTTAAGATACTGAAACGGCTACCATTATTGGTATCAAACCAACAACGATTCATACAAGCTAAATCTTCTAATCGATAATTAGGCCAAAGAAAGAACTTCGATTTAATTAATTCATTTTTATGCTTATAAAGAGGTTTCCTTTCATCCAAAAATTGACTCCAATGTTTTACATTTATTTCGTTGTAAAATACTGAATTTCTATCGACGCCATTCCAATTCAAAGAATTCAAAAAACTTCGAATTCTCAATTCTCTACGACGTCTAGGCCATAACATATTTTCAGGAACAAGCAAAATAAAAATAATTTTTGTCTGTATTTATTCTTTGAGTTTGAGGTTGCAGAATGAATTCATCAAAATTCTTTTTATCAGCATGTCTTTGGTCTCGATATCTTTGATTAGTTTGGTGTTTACTTTTATGAACCAATGAAATACCTATAGTTTGATACATAATAAATTGTCCATTATTTTTTACGAATAATTGAATAGGTTCGATAATCAATATCCCATGTTTCATCACTTCTCTAAGAGTTAAATTCTCCTGAATCAACATTATATCCAAACTCATTTCTCCCCTTTGAACTGACGATGTACTAATTTTGGTTGGATTTATCAGTCGAAGCAAGAGACAATACACCTTGATATTCTCGATCATTCTTTGATTCAAATCATCGTTCCATTTCAATTGAAAAAGCAAATAACGTTTCAAAAACAAATCTAGTTCTGCTTCCATGTTGCTTTTGTATTGTTTTTTTTTTACCCTTCTTTGTGTCTGATTTAGCGTAATCTTTTTGAAGATCGTTTTGATTTTTTGAGAGAACATGGCCCAGATTTACTTTGTTTTCTATATCTGATCCACACTCTCTTTCTCATTTACTTGCTGGTTCTTTTGCTTCTTGAATTCGATTCTTTATTTTTTTTATTTGATGGTATAAAAAAATTTTGTTTTTGGTTTTTATTGATGTTTTTATTTTGACTAACATTTTCATTTGTATTCAAATTTAAAAGAAGTAATTTACTTGGTATAATCCATAGTTTTCTTTTTTATACATTATAAAGTAGTACAAATTTTGGGAAGAACCAAAATTCTAGATTGAATATGGGACGATTAAATATTTTTTCATTCATTCCCATCCAATCAAAAAAGGCTTTTTCGAATTTTTTTGAGTGTTTTCTGGATTTTGATGAATTGTAAGATAAAAATGCCTTTTTATCAATTTTATCAATTATTTGATAATTATTAATACCAAATTTAGTATTTGGGTTACTGTTGGTATCGATCTTAACCAAGGCCTCAATATCTCCTTTTTGTCTAAGAGAAAAATGGATAATTTTTCAATCAAAAGATTTTCTATCGAGATTTCTTTCTATATATAGAATATTGCCTTTTATTAGATAATTATTGATATGAAGATTGTCGGGCATATAAAAAAAGTTGTGTTTGGACGTGTTGGAATTATAAGAAATTTCGAGGTTCTTATTTACTTGAAAGGGTAATCTAGAAATAAATGAATCACTTTTATTTTCATAATTAATCGATTTATATGATAAAAGAGCATATCTATAACATTTTTTTTTAAATTATCTTCTTGGTTTGATAATGAATAGAGTTCAGAATTATTTTCTTTTTTTTGTAATGAATTAATTGGTCGCTTTCATATGAATTCAATTTGTTTAAATTTCTATTTTTATTTTGGGTCATACAACTTTGATTAACCCTATTTCGCCATTTTTGTGGCATTAATATAGACCATCTAATCTGAGATAAATTGTATTGATAATGTCGTCTTAGCATTTTTTTCCATTGAATGATTCTATAACTCCGATGTTTCTTATGTTTTAATTCATAATGAAACATTCCTAGTGTTATCCTCTAAAATATAAGTCTCAAGTTTACACAATTTTTCTTGAATTTCAAGCATATGTTAAAACCCAATTTGAGAAGACCGTCAAAACGTTTCAATGTGATAACGACCGTGAGTTTGACAACCTTCCCTTTCATAAATTTTGTGCAAACCACGGAATTGTGTTTCGATTTTCTTGCCCCCATACCTCACCTCAAAATGGTAAAGCCGAAAGAATCATGCACACCATCAACAATAAGATCCTCACTATGTTTTTCCATACTTCTATCCCCCCCTTAATTTTGGGTTTATGCACTACACATGGCAGCTTACCCCCTTAATATATTACCAACACGAACTCTTCGAAATAAAACTCCAACTGAAATTCTCTTTCGTCGGATCCCCTCTTATGATCACCTTCGGATTTTTGGTTGTTTATGCTACCCGAATCTCGCATCCATGACCCCTCACAAATTTGCACCTAGGACTACTCCTTCTATTTTCATAGGTTTCCCGTCGAACCATATGGTGTACTTATGCTATGATCTGTCCACAAATAAAATCTTAGTCTTTCGCAATGTCACATTCGAATAGAACGTTTTCCCATTTACCAACATCTGAAAATCTCAAGTCACTGATTACGACTTCCTTAATGATTCAGACACTTCCCCTCTCATTAGAAACGCAATACATAGTGCTACTATTCCGGCTAAAAAATCATCTCCCCTGCATGCTGTCTCGTCACTGCGTCGACACCCGTCGACAACCCCTCAACCCATCGACCACCCCATACCCATTGTTCCCGACACAACCCCACTATTCTCGTTCAACCACCCACTGCCTCACTGCCCAAATCCCATAAGTCACCCATCAACCCTCGTTGAACACTCCCCCACCCTCGACTACCCCACTGCCCAGCACAACCCCACTAACCCTAATTCCTGCCACACAAATGACCCCACTACCCCTAGTTCCTATCACCCAAACAATTTTGATCTCGACTCACCGCATGGAAACCCGTGCCCAATATAAGATTTTAAACCGCAAGTTCCCTTTAACCTATCCACTCAGATTATCTCACTTCTACCTAAAACCCCAAAATTAGCCTAGCTTAACCCAAATTGGAATGCGGTCATGCGTGAGGAATTAGATACGCTCACTACACAGCGCACTTGGGATCTTATCCCGAAACCAGGGGTGAATGTGATTCGATGCATGTGGTTATATCGTCACAAATTCAGAGATAGTGGTGAGCCTGAACGCCATACGACGAGACTTATGGCACAGGGCAATAGGATGGAGTTGATTGTGATAAGACCTTCAGTCCAGTGGTTAAACCAGCCACCATTCATAATATTTTGAGCATAGCTAATGGAAAGAACTGGTCAATTCATCAATTTGATGTGAAAAATGCATCCTTACATAGAGATTTGAAATAAACCGTACATATGCATCAACCGCCTAACTTTGTGCATCCATCGGTTCCTCAGTATGTCTGTCATATTCGCAAGTCACTCTATGACTTGAAACAAGCCCCCAGGGCTTGGTATGAGTGTTTTGCCACTTACATCATGCAGATCGAGTTCATGTGCAACAAAAGTGATAATTTACTTTATATTTTTCATCGAGGTAATGACATTGCATACTTTTTGCTCTATGTGGATGACATTGTTCTGACTGCCTCCTCTGATGTGCTGAAACACGAGATCATTACCCTACTCAAATTTGAATTTGCCATGACAGACTTGGGTAAATTGAGTTATTTTTTGGGGATTTCTGTGACCAAATCTGAGAATGCAATGTTCATATGTCATCATAAGTATGCTGAAGAGATTATTTACATGGATAAAATGGTAAATTGCAAGATCATGTCCACTCCAGTCGATTCGAAGTTGAAACTTAGCACCAATGACGGGGATCCAGTGCTTGATCCTTCTCTTTATAGGAGTCTAGCTGGTGCACTTCAGTATCTTACATTCACTAGGCCCGATATTACCTATGCAGTTCAGCAGGTGTGTTTGTTCATGCATGCTCCCAGCGAGCCTCACTTTACCGCTCTTAAACGTATCATTCGGTACGTTAAGGGTACTCTTGACTACAGATTACATCTTTATCCATCTGCACCGACCAGGCTGATATCTTATATGGACATCGATTGGGGCGGATGTCCAGACACACATCGATCTACATCCGACTATTGTGTATTTTTAGGTGATAACCTCATCTCGTGGTCTGCAAAACGGCCAGCCACACTTTCCCGTTCAAGTGCAGAAGCAGAATATAGAGGTGTTGCGAACGTCGTTGTCGAAATTTGTTGGCTCCGAAACCTCCTTCTAGAGCTTCATTGTCCCTTACGTAAGGTATCTATTGTCTATTGTGATAACATATCTGCATTCTAGTTGTATCATAACCCGGTTCAGCATCAGCAAACCAAACATATTGAGATAGATATTCATTTTGTTCGTGAGAAGGTTACCGTGGTCTTGTTCGGGTATTACATGTTCCTTCTTCCTATCAGTACGCCAATATATTTACTAAGGAACTTCCTCGGCAGTTGTTCCTTGACTTCAGATCCAATCTGAGCGTCCGGCCTCCTCCCGATCCAACTGAGGGGGTGTGATAGAGAATAAGTAAATATTCTCCATATATTTTGTAATAAGTATTCTAATGTAATTATATAAAGTAGATATCCGCATACGATTAAGATTATAATTGTTAACACCTATACATATTGTATTAATGAAAAGACTTTAAGATAAGAAAATTTTCATAATTCTACATTGTTAAAAGCCAAAAATATTATTCTGGACTGTTTCACTTTAGTTTTGGATATTAATGGTGGGGATCCATATCCCATGTGCACCATCTGTTATGGTATGGCAGACTGGTTCAACCCAGTTCAGTCTCAAACTGGAGCTGAGGAGATATCTTTATCTCATGAATCTTTATTATCTACACAATGCCATGCAAGTAAGTGGAATCTATGATCAGAAATCTGTTACCGTGGACCTTTTACACCCAAATATAGACAAGTTTATCTATGATCAGAAATTTGTTAACGTGGACCTTTTACACCCAAATATAGATAAGTTTCCATATCTTAGCAATCAATGGCGGTGGTCTAATTTTTGATGGATTGAATACAAACGTGCACTCGTTGTTGTTCATTTTTATGTGACACATACCTAAACCCACAAGATGGGGTCTACGGAATATATATTAAAATAATTTTATTTAAATTTTATTAAGTATAATAAAATAATATTATGACAAATCTAAGACTATAAGTTTCAATTGCGTAAAATTTGATCACATAAATAGGAAAGGGAGGGAGTAATCAATCAATATCAATATATATTATAAAGCTAGGCATAGACAAAGTAATGTGACACCTCTCTTTAATCAATGATCATATTTATCTATTTTCTCTTCTTCTTTTTTTTTTACTTTTTCTCTCATTATTTCTAATTATTTTTAACAAAATCCACATCACTAACTCATACCTCTTCATCTTCATAACTTCTACTCTTAATTAATATTAATATCCATAACTCCAAGCTTTTCATGTTTATAATCCCAATTATTTAATAGGCACGTTTATAACACCTTAAAATCACACATAAATGCTATTCCTATTTAAATGAGAAAAACATCAGCCGTATTGGCTATGCTATACTTTTGTAGTGCAATAGCATACCCACGGGTAAGAGTATAATAATTGGTTTGACTTCGTCCATGCATCAATAGAAAAAATCTTTAAAATGTGATTTCAATTTTTGTCTTTCTTTCTCTTCGTTGTAAAAATAATTAGATCACGCTATGTTTCAATATATGTAGCTCATCTTTCCCCGAAGAAATTATTTACGGGGCTAAAATGGCAAACTGCAATATCATGTCCATTTCAGTCGACTCAAAATCAAAACTCAGTGTCGATGACGGGGATGCGATGCTCGATCCTTCTCTTTATAGGAGTCTTGCTGGTGCAGTACAGTATCTTACCTTCATTGGGCCCGATATTGCCTATGCCATTCAGCATGTATGTTTGTTCATGCATGCTCCCAGGGTGCCTCACTTTACCGCTCTTAAATATATCATTCGGTGTTAGAATATTAGAATACAATAATTAGAATAATTATTTATTATAATTAATAATGGTATTATTTTATGTATGATAAGTGGTAAAATGATAATTAAAAATATGTTAATTAGAAAGAAGATTATTAGGGATTGATTATTGATTAGGAAGATTAGAGGTTTGATTTCCTGTTCACATTTATTTGTATATTGTGTATATATTATTCCCTTAATGGAGAAATACAATTGAGGAAAATATTTTCAAACTATTACATGGTATCAGAAGGTTAAGGAAAAAGATCCAAAATAGTTTTCCCTACCAATTTCGGTTATCTTCCTCCCAAAAACCCTAGCTTGGCCAAAATTTTCTTTCATTTTTTATTTTCGTTTCTCCATTAGAGGTCATCATCCATCCCAACCAACTATGTCTGGGTCCAAATCATCTTTTCATCCTGCTCTTACTGTCTCAAACATCAAATCACATGTTTTCATCAAACTAGAAATGAAAAACGTTCATTATGCAACTTGGGTGGAATTATTCAAAATATGTTGTCGTGCTCACAAAGTTCTTCATCATATAATTCCTCCAAAAGATGAAAAAATGAAGGAATTAACATTTGATGCAGACAAGGAACTGTGGGATACACTTTATGCAACAATCTCCACTGACTTGTTGCATACAATAATGAAACCGAATTCAACAGCCATGGTGGATTGGGAACGCTTGCGAGATATATTTCAAGATAACCAAAACTCTCGCGTTGTTACATTGGAGCAGGAGTTCTCAACCATTGACATGGCGGATTTCCCTAATGTTTCTACATATTGTCAAAGCCTCAAAGTGTTGGCAAATCAATTAAGAAACGTTGGTTCACCGGTTACTAATAACCGGTTAGTCTTACAACTGGTTGCCGGTCTCACCGATACGTACAACGGCGTGGGAACACTAATCCCTCACAGTAATCCTCTACTTTTATTTTATCAAGCACGGTTCATGCTTGTGCTTGAAGAGTCTGGCTTTGCAAAAAAGGCTTCAACTATTTCAAATTCCACCATGATTGCCACTTCCTCAAATGATGGTAATTTTTAGATCATTCTCAACAAAATAAGGGACAAAAGGGACGTAATAATAGTAAGAATAAGGGTGGAAATTGCGAAAATAACAAAGGTGGAGGCCACCGGAATTTTGGTGGCGACGGAAATAGCGGCAACACCAACATCGGTGGTCGGCGATGGCAAAGAAGACAAATGGCGTAAATGGCGGGCGACATCAAGACAATGGAAGCAGTAACTGGCCTGGCAAATGGCCTTGACTGCATCGCCAGCCCAGTCCCAATAGGGAATTAGGCCAGGCCGCCCCAACAGCCCACTGGCCAATCCCAGCCGACCAATTATTTTCCTCGATATCCAAATAATGGGCAGAATCAGAGACAGGATCAACAGGCCCATTTCGTTGGGTCTGTTTTAGCAGGCAGCAATATTGGGCCACTGCCGACCCAATGGCAGGAGGCCTATTCAGCAGTGGCCCACCCCATGGATATTGAGTCCGCCATGCACACCCTTGGACTCAACCCACCAGATTCAAATTGATATATGGACTCCGGAGCGACGTCCCAGATGACGTCCTCCCAAGGTAATTTTTCATCCTATTTTAATTTGAGCAATGATAATGGTATAATTGTCGGAAATGACCATTCAATTCCAATAAAAGGGTATGGTTCTAGCAAATTGTCACCACCAAACCCACCACTAATTTTAAAGAATGTCCTTCATGCTCCTAAATTAATTAAAAACTTGATCTATGTTAGAAAGTTTACTACTGATAATTGGGTATCTGTTCGTTTTGACCCTTTTGGATTTTCCGTGCATGATTTTCAGACGGGGAAGCTTCTCATGAGATGTGACAGCAAGAGGGGGGCGGGGGCTCTATCCAATAAATTTACCCAATCAACTGTCCAAGTTTCCATCTACTTTTGCAGCTTTGGCACCATCTTTATGGCACGAACGTTTGGGACATTCAGGAGAGTCTGTTTTGGCCTCTCTTAAACAAAATAAATTTATTTCGTGTACCCAAACATGAACTCTAAATAAGTGTCATTCTTGTGCACTTGGTAAACATGTTAAATTGTCATTTACTTCTTCTACTTCGTGCACTCTTATGCCATTTGATATTTTACATTGTGATATTTGGACATCACCCGTTTTGAGTTCTTCTGGTCATATATATTATTTGCTCGTACTAGATGACTACTCTGATTATTTGTGGACATTTCCTTTGTCGAAAAAATCACAAGTGTTTTCCACTTTTCTCACATTTAGAGCATTCATCCGAACTCAATTTGAACGGGATATCAAAATATCCAATGTGATAATGGGAAGGAGTTTGACAATAATCAGTTTTGGGATTTTATTCAAAACAAATGGACTAAATTTTCGTATGTCTTGTCCTCACACATCATCACAAAATGGGAAGGCGGAACGCAAAATTAGAACCATAAACAATATTGTTAGAATATCTCTTGCTCATGCCTCACTACCCCCATATTTTGGCATCATGCACTCCAAATGGCCACTTACCTGTTGAATATTCTTGCTCATAAAAATATGTCTTACCAAGCTCTACTAAAGATGTTTTATTTACGAGAGCCTATTCTCTTCATTTAAGAGTGTTTGGTTGCATTTTCTACCTCTCTTTCCATCCACCACAATCACAAAATTCCAACTCCGGTCTACTCCATGTGTCTTTTTGGGATATCCTACTAATCATCGCGGTTACAAATGTTACGACATTTCTTCCAAAAGAATAATAATAAGTTGTCACGTAATTTTTTATGAAACAATTTTTCCGTTTGCCAAGATACATGAAACCAGGACTCACACCTACGATTTTTTTATGATGATAAGCTTCCGTATCTAACATATTTTTTCCACAGCTCGGTACCCACTGTTTACGTTGGAAATACGAGTTTGGGCCCACTGGACCAAAGAACGATAGCCCAGCCGTTTGACGATTCAGTCCAGCAGCTTGGGGCTTCGGTTCTGAGGCCAGTCACCCTTTATCACTCTCACAATCCACACAGAAATAACCCACAGGAAGCTTGGGCCACCTCTCGGCTCCAGGCCCAATCCCGAACCCAATGGTCACTCTCCCAAGCAGGGCCGCTCAGCCCACTACCACTGGGCCGCCTAACAGTTTGAATTCCTCACTCTCATCCAGTCCAATGGCCCTGCAAATCGTCCGGTCACCCGTAGTCAACATGGAATTGTCAAACACAATACCAAATATAGCCTACACACCCAGGTCTCGAAATCACCTTTGCCTCGTAACCTAGTGTCTGCTCTAAAGGACCTGAATTGGAAAATGGCCATGAATGATGAATATCATGCTCTAATTAAAAATAGGACGTGAGATTTAGTACCTCGTCCATCTAATGCTAATATAATTCGGTCTATGTGGATTTTCAGTCATAAAGAAAAATCTGATGGAACTTTTGAACGGCATAAGGCCCATTTTGTAAGTGATGGGAAGACACAGTAGGTTGGTGTAGATTGCGGGGAGACGTTCAATCCAGTGGTCGAACCGACAACTATCAAAACAGTTCTAAGCATGTCTCTCTCAAAAGGATGGTCCCTTCATCAATTAGATGTCAAAAATGCATTCCTCCATGGACAACTCAATGAAACTGTCTACATGCACCAACCGTTGGGATACAGAGATCCCAAATATTCCAATCATGTGTGTTTGCTCAACAAATCATTATATGGACTGAAGCAGGCCCCCAAGGCATGGTATAAGCGGTTTGCAGATTTCGTGTCACACATTGGTTTTTCTCACAGTCGTTCCGATAATTCTCTATTTATTTATTTATTTATTTATCGTCAGGATAATAATATTGCTTATCTTCTTTTATATGTGGATGATATTATCCTAACAACATCATCAGACTCTCTTCGCAAGTTTATCATGTCACAGCTTGGTTCCGAATTTGCTATGAAAGATCTTGGTTCACTACACCACTTTCTAGGAATTGCTGTGACACGCCATGCAATTGAATTATTTCTCTCCCAGAAGAAGTATTCATATGAGATTGTTGAACGAGCTGGAATGTCATCTTGCAAACCTTCAGCAACTCCGGTAGACACTAAGTCTAAATTGAGTGCCACCTCAAGCAAACCATTTGCCGATCCAACATTATATCGCAGCCTATCAGGAGCTTTGCAGTATCTCACGTTCACTAGGCCGAATATTACTTATGCAGTGTAACAAGTGTGCTTATTCATACATAATTCGATGGAGGAACATATGCATGCTCTAAAACGCATTGTACGATATATTCAGGGCACTCTGGAGTATGAATTACATCTATACTCATCCTTCATTTCCAAAGTTGTCACTTACACGGATGCAGACTGGGAAGGTTGTCCGAACACCAGACACTTTACCTCAGGTTATTGTGTCTTCCTCGGTGATAATTTGATCTCTTGGTCTTCAAAAAGACAAGTCACAGTATCACGTTCAAGTGCTGAAGCAGAATATCGTATTGTTGCCAATGTTGTGTCCGACTCATGTTGGATTAGAAATCTGTTACTTGAACTTCATTGCCTAATTCCAAAAGCCACACTGGGTTACTGTGATAATGTTAGTGCAATCTATCTCTCAGGGAATCCAATCAATCATCAACGCACTAAACATATTGAGTTAGATATCCATTTTATTCGTGAGAAGGTGGCTCGCGGACAAGTGCGAGTGTTACATGTCCCGACACGCCATCAAATCGCAGATATTTTCACAAAAGGACTTCCGCTGGTATTATTTGAAGATTTTCGGGACAATCTCAGTATTCGCCGCCCTCCAGCTTCGAATGCGGGGGAGTGTTAGAATAAAATAATTAGAATAATTATTTATTATAATTAATGATGGTATCATTTTATGTATAGTAATTAGGAAGAAGATTATTAGGGATTGATTATTGATACAATTGAGGAAAACATTTTCAAATTATTACATTCGGTACATTAAGAGTACTCTTGAAGTGCAGAAGCAGAATATAGAGGTGTTGCCAACGTTGTTGCCAAAATTTGTTGGCTCAGAAACCTCCTTCTAGAGCTTCATTGTCCCTTATGTAAGGCATATCTTGTCTACTGTGATAACATATCTGCTGTTTACTTGTCTCATAACTCGGTTCAGCATCAGCGAACCAAACATATTGAGATAAATATTCATTTTGTTCGTGAGAAGGTTGTCATGGACCATGTTCAGGTGTTACATGTTCCTTCTTCCTATCAGTACACATATATATTTACTAAAGGACTTCCTCGGCAGCTGTTCCTTGACTTCATATCCAATCTCAGCGTCTGACCTCCTCCCGCTCCGACTGAGGGGTGTGATAGAGAATATATTAATATTCTCTATATATTCTGTAATTATTATTCTAGTGTAATTATGCAAAGTAGAGATCCTTCTCCAATTATGTTTATAAAGTGTAAACACCTATAAATATTGCATTAATGAGAAGCTTCAAACCAAAAGAATTACACTATTCTATAATTTCTTTCTTCTGTTTTATTTTATCCATTTGTGAGGTTAATTTTTGTGTCTCCAGGATAGGGTGTCTTTAAAGTGGAAGCATGTCCGGAGAGGAAACCAACACATACATGCATGCTGATTAAGAAAGTAAGTATCCTCCCGCAGTTATGTAGATCAACTTTTAATAAGCGTATTGATAGAACATGAGAATATAAAATTAGTTTATAGCTTTTAGAATACAATTTAATGCATAAAAGAATTATTTGTTGACATGTAAAATTACCGTCCTCAAAATTTTCATCTTTATTGTAATAAAAATCCTCAATTTTTAGATTTTCATAGATTATTACAACCGTTTATTGGTCTAAACCTTTCAAAATTACTATTTGAAATTTAAAAAAAAAAACCAAAAATGTTGGGTTAGTTAAAAAAAAATTAGTAAAGTTGATTGTAAATTTTCTCTACTCAGTTTCTTCTCCAAGAGAGAAATTTTTGTTCTTCTTTGTACCAAATTCATATTTACTTTTCCATCATATATCGAGAATGAATTTTTGGTGGGGATATTAAAAGTTTTTTTTTATTTAAACAATGCAAAGAATATTAGTAAATGAGGAATGAGAAATTACTCTTAGTCAAGATAGAAAGTGATTATTGAAGAGTTTTATAAGATGGGTAAGAAGTGAAAAGAGAATTGATTTGATTACACATCTTATAAACTCTTCGGAAGTGAAAGGAGAATTGATTTGATTACTCAAGAAATGATAACGATTTCCGAAGGGTATGAATATGAGAAGGAAAAGAAAAGAAAAAAATATTTTATTTAATATTTGTATATCTTAAAGAAGAATTAATATATGCATAATTTGAGACAAAGCTTGAATTGTAAATCCTTTAAAAGCAGAAAGAGGCTATGATATTTGAATGCTAGAGTAATTAAATCTAGAATTATAATTGAAGTTACTCGAACCACAACAAATATTTTAAAATTATTTGTATTTGATGGATAATGAGGACTCTTTAAATTTACAAGGTTACTTTCTGTAATTTTCTTATTTGCCAGGAGGATACAAAACAAAATTTATATATATATATATATATATATATATATATATATATATAAGGCAGATTTGAAAAAAGACGTATCAAATTAAGAGAGCACAATCATTAATAAAAATTATCATAAAGAATAATTCTCGAGAAACATTGGACTATGTTTGTTGATACACTTTATCTACATGTAATATTTATTATTTAAAAGAAAATGGGAGATAGAAGAGGAAGATAACTAATTATAACTAGGATTATTTATGAAGTTATTTTTTAGATTGTTAATATAGCAGAGAAATCATAAAATATATATTGTAATATAAACTTAATCAAGAAGAAAATTAGTTTTTTCAATTTCCAAAAAATAGTAAAAAAGAAAAGGCGAATTCACATGATTATTTTAGAAATAATAATAATAATAATAATAGATGATTTTCTGGAGGAATCATCAATTATTAAGATGAAAAGCAATAGAAGAAAAAGATTAAAAAAAACAGGAAAGATAATCAAGAAAAATAATAAAAAAGGAAAAAAAGAAAGAGGAGATCTCAAAATGTCAAAATGTAATAAGAATATGTTATTTTTAATTTTCTTAAGCAAATTCTTAAACTTGTGAAATAAGAATTTTAACTTAAAAATATTCACTAGAATTCTTAAGAAAATAATCCAGATGGAGGGGTTAAAATTACATGATTCTTTAACATTTGAGATGAGAATATCAAATCGAAGGAGGGTCATTTGTTCCCTATTGGTTTGTTGAGTTGATTTTTTTCTTTTACTTTTGGTATCAATTTTAGAAATATAATTAGAACAATTGAAGAATAGAGAGGAAAATAAAATCGTTTAATGAGTAAAAATTGATCTCGATTGAAACAATTAATGATGATTATTTAGTCATATTTTTATTTTTTAATGATCGAGCGTTGCGCAGATAAATTCACTAGTATATATAATAAAGCTAAAAATAAAAAAAAATGATGTGACATCTCTCTTTGGCCAAGAATGTCATTTATCTTTTTTCTCATTTTTTGACAATCTCTCTTATTTTCATACTTACAGACAATTACTACTCCATTCATTTCTATTCTTTAATTAAGAACTTAAATGTCTCAAAATTTACCACTCCACTAACTCCTATTCTTTATTATAATACTATGAACTAATATATATATATATATATTATTATATATTAAAGCTAGGCAAAAGAAAAAGTCTAAATATCTCTTCCCTCCATAATTATTCTTATTAAACTGAATAATTAATACGTTAATGACTGCTTTTCGTCTTCTTTGTATTCTACGGGACATATGCAACTATTTCCTGTTATGGGCTGATTGGATTAGACTTCAATTCAAATCAAAACTTCACGGGTTAATAACCTTCAATCTCCAAATAAATTGAACAATTAATACATATTAATGTTATGCCTTTTTATCTTCTTTGTATTAATGTTATGCCTTTTTATCTTCTTTGTATTAGTGTTATGCCTTTTTATCTTCTTTGTATTAATGTATATGCCTTTTTATCTTCTAGCAATTTACTAAGCTTAAGCAGTTACCAAGCAAGAACATTCTTCATATATAAAACAAAGTTTGATCATATTTGACACTGCATATTAATCTTCCAAGTAAAATAGTGAGGGTTGAAAGGAGACAAAATCATTGCAGCAAATACTAAGGGCAGTAGAGGCACGACAAGCAAATATTTTTTATTTAAAAGAAGGATGAATGTGATATGTGTGTCTTTTGTTTCCAGTAACATTTTTCCATTGTTGTAGCAGGTGGTTTGGGATATGATGTGAAGAGAAAATGTGGGAATCTGTGGTGATGGAGTGAGACGAGTTATGATACAGTGGTAAATATTTCTCGATTCTTAATCAGAAATCTCGGGTTGAAGTCTCCATAGATATGAAGTCGTCTTTGTTAGGGAGCAGAGACTTTCCGATGCCTTTTTACAATGAAAGGGCATGCCTCTCCCCGTTCCCACCAACCAGGAAAATGAAATGGGAAAGAAATCTAATTTTCTTATCAATTCTCCTTTTTTCCTTCCTTTTTAGATTGTACAAATAAAGTCTCAATTATTACTTCTTAACCTTTCAAATTCATTATTAAGAAAAATTTAAATGTCTCAATTAGTATTTTAGAAAATATCGTGGAGTCTCAATTAGTATTACTACTACTACTACTAACATTTTTTTTCTGAATTTTCTTTATTTTGTGTGTATGGAATTGTAATTTTCTTTTACTTTCCTATGTTTTTGGTTTTAGGTGGCCGCCATGGAGGTTCTTCGGGCTAACAAACATGTGGTTTGTTCATATTTCCTTTTTGTTATTCTTTTTGCTTGTATTATAAAATGACAATTTCTTAATTGAAACAAATGTCTTTTAGCTAATGTGCAGGAATTAGTGCTATACCTTTATTTTACTTATCAATAATAAAATCATGTATTTTTTTGAATGATAAATTTATGAAGTTTATTGATGGACTAACGCGATAAATTCAAAGAGAGGTGTCATGGTGTATGTTATTCGCAGACGACATAGTTCTGATTGATGAGACGTGCAACGGAGTAAACGCTAAGCTGGAGGTTTGGAGACAGATCCTAGAGTTTAAAGAGTTCAAGTTGAGTAGGATCAAGACAGAATACTTGTAGTACAAGTTCAGTAACGGGAGCGACCTTGAGACAGATGTGGAGGTGAGGCTTGGTACTCAGGTCATTCCAAAAAAAGGAAGCTTCAAGTACCTCTGGTCTATTCTCCAAGGGAATGGAGAGATTGATGACGATGACACACATCGTATTGGGGCAGGGTGGATGAAATGGAGGCTCGCATTTGGAGTCTTGTGCGATAAAAAGGTGCTACTAAAACTTAAGGCAAGTTCTATAGGGTGGTGGTCAAACCAACTATGTTGTATAGGGCGTAGTGTTTGTCGGTCAAGACTTCGCACACCCACAAGCTGAAAGTTGCGGAGATGAGGATGTTAAAATGGATGTGTGGGCATACAAGGAGGGATAAAATTAGAAATGATGATATCCAGGATAGAGTGGGAGTTGCCTCTGTGAGGATAAGATGCAGAAGCGAGATTGAGATGGTTTAGGCACGTGCAGAGGAGAGACACAAGTGCCCCAATGCGGAGGTGTGAGATGTTGGCTATGGACGGGTTTAGGAGAGGGGTAGAGGTAGACAGAAAAAGTATTGGGGGAGGTGATTAGACGGGATATGGAGCACGTGCAACTCACTGAGGATATGACCTTAGATATGGGGTATGGAGGACACAGATTAGGGTAGAAGGGTAGTAGATAGTCCATCGTAGTCCTACCTACGCTTACAAACTGATTGTTGTGTGTTATTACTGTAGGTCCGCTTATCCTATCATACTAGTAGGTGCATTATTGCTTTATAGTCCTCTGTCATTTGATTTATGCTTATATGTGTTCTCTAGTGTACCTTGTTTGTCTTATTTACATGCATTAGTTATTGCTTCTTTTTAAGAATGAGATAGCATAACTTATTCGCTTTGTTTGTCTTACTTTGCTTGTGCTTGTGTTTTGTCTTGAGCCGAGTGTCTCTCGGAAACAACCGCTCTAACTGTCAAGGTAGAGGTTAGGTCTGCGTACATTCTACCCTCCTCATACCCCACGTTGTGGGATTTCACGGATTATGTTGTATAATTATATAATAAATATTGTAATCTCCTTGCTGGATACAAATACTTTAAGCTAAATGTATGGATTGATTTGGATTCTGTAAAAACCTTAAATGTGAGAAACATTTTTGGAATCGATAAATAAATGTTTATATAACTTTTTGAAAATAGAAATACAGTAAAACCTCTATAAATTAATAACTTTGGAATCATAAAATTTTATTAATTTAGAGAGATATTAATATATCGATAATTTAATATTTTATTAATTAACAGAGAGACTTTTTAAATTCAGCAAATTTAGTACATACATATATATTGAAAATAAACGAATTCATATATGTTTCATTGATTATATTCATGCATCAACCAATTTTTTGTAACTAATTAAATATATTCATGTATAATATCAATTAATTGTATACAATTAACTATTATATTCATGGACGCATGTATCAATTCATTGGAATTACTTAAATAATGTATACATGTTTACATTAATTCGTTGCACTTAAATAACTATTATAGCCAGTTAAATATATTCATGCATGATGAATGAAACATATACTATATAAATCTCAATATGGAAATAAAATAATTCATAACACCCAACCATGTCTTCTCATCTAAAAGGCATCGCAAAATCATCCATGAATGATCAAATGCGTAAAGCATTATGTGAGTATAAGAGAGACCATCCCACATGCACTCAAAAAGATTTACAAGAGTGGGTTGATGAAAAATATCGTTTGAAAGTTGGTCAAGGTACAATATCAAACACTCTCAAGAGATCATCGGAGTACCTTTCAACCAACTTTGTGAAGGGTGGAGATATTAAGCGACACAAATCGGCGAAATATTCAGATATGGAGAAGGTTCTTTATGAATGGTTTCTTCAGTATCAAGATCAAGTCAACATGACCGGAGAGCTTATTTTGGAGAAACCAAAGGATATAATGAAGCTTTTGCATCCTCAACACCCTCATGAACATCAATTTTCTCAAGGTTGGCTTGAAAAATTCAAGGTAAGATATGGTATTAAATCATTCCATCGCTTTGGAGAAAGTGGTTCGGTTGACATGCATGACATGGAAATGAAATTGGAGGCTATAAGGAAGAAAATAAACCAATTTCCCATTAAAGATGTTTTTAATTTGGATGAAACAGGTCTGTTTTACAGGTTACAAGCTGATCACTCTCTTGCAACCAAGCAACTTGAGGGAAGAAAGCAAGACAAAGAGAGGCTTACAATTGTTATTTGTTGCAACGAGGATGGTTCGGAAAAAATTCATTTATGGATTATTGGAAAATATGCAAAGCCACGTTGCTTCAATAATATCAACATGAGCAGCATCAATTGTCATTATCGTGCCAACAAGAGGGCATGGATGACTATTGTGCTTTTTGATGAATATGTTCGCTGGTTTGATCACAAAATGAATGGCAGAAGAATCTTGTTGATGGTTGACAATTGTCCAGCCCATCCAAAAAATATTGAAGGGTTACGAAATGTTGAGTTATTTTTTTTGCCACCTAACATGACAACAAAGATCCAACCATGTGATGCAGGAATAATTAGAGCTTTCAAGATGCACTATCGTAGGAGATTCTACAAAAATCTACTGGAAGGTCATGAGTTGAGGCTACCTAATTCTGAAAAGATTAATGTTTTAGATGCCATGTATTTTGCAGTCTCCGCTTGGACAACCAATGTTTCTCAAGTGTCAATAGCAAATTGCTTTCGGCACTGCAAAATCCGTTCAAATGAAGAAATCTCAAGTGAGACAAACTTTGAAGAAAGCCTACATGAGCTTGAGAATATGGTCAAGGATGTTGGTTATCGCAATGAAATGGACGTCAACAAATTGGTGGACTATCCGGGTGAAAATGATGAATGTTCAATGGTTCAAAGTTTAGAGGAAATTGTTGCTGATATTATTGAAGATCCTACTAATGATGAAGCTGAAGATGATTCAATACCGTTGGAACCAGTCACGAGAAAGGAGGCTTTGAGGGCGACAACAACTCTTCAAAAATTTTTGTTACAGCTAGAGAACTCGACACCGGAACTCTTGGCTGCAATTAAAAAAGTTAGGGATGAAATCCAATTAGATTTAAATTTTAAGAAAAATCAAGTAACAATAGATTCATATTTTAGCAAATTACCATAATATTTATAATTGTAATATTTATGAATTATTAATTTAGAGTTTTAATGGGACCTAATATTTATAAAGGGGTTTTCCGAAAAATTATTATCTTATCGAATTTGATGATTTTTTACAAAGGTCTAAGTCGGGACCGGAAAATTTTATTATTTTAGAGAGTTTATTAATTTATAGAGTATTAATTTATAGAGGTTTTACTGTATACTACTAAGGAGAACGAAACAATAAAACACAATTATTACTGTAACATAAAATTACGATAATTGACAAGTAATTACATGTATACAGGGATTTTTTCTTCTATTTGGATAGATCTACTTTCCTGGGAACCAATCTTAGGTGATGAAAAGCTAGAGAAATATAAAACAAAGAATTAGTAATTAAATGGATTGAGACTTAAAAATGTAATCTTTCTGGTTTAAGGACTATATAAATATTATTTTTTTTTAAAAATTGTCAGTTTTCAAATATGATATATAATTTTTAAATCTGATTGAGATTTTTATGACCGGCGCGAAGCGATGGTGAAATTACTAAAGCTTCGTCATACAATGACCGTTCGAATTAATGTGTTACAAATTTAATATTTAGATATATTTAGTAGATCTTTTAAGATATATATAAAGTTAAAATCAAAATTAGTGAACTTATATCTTACCTAGTACATCGGTCCCAGACTATTAGGGAGATATGTACTATGTCTCATTACAATTTTATTTTAATTATATTATCTTTTAATGGAAGATAGATAAATAAAATACCCCGTGTTACATAATGAAATAATATTTAACGTGCAAACAAGTTATCTTTGGAAATTACTATATCATTGGACCACATGAATAGAGTCATAGACTAATGAAGTGAAAGTATTGCTACTATCTTCGTTTATGTCTTGTGTGAAAGCTTAGAGAGATGGAATCTCCCCTCTTCCCATTTTCCTAATTAGATTTTTTCCTTTTTCCTCTTCCTTCACCTGCCACTTTCATATTACAACTGTGTGGTTTGAAGATAAAAAGAGTAGTACTAATTTCTAATTTCTAATTTGTCTTTTTCAAGTAAGTTTATTTGGGAAGTCATGGAGTGCACGATTTAGGGACATTAGATGTACTCCGTCCGTCTCAAATTATTTGCCGTGTTTATTAAAAATAGTTATTTTAAATTATTTGTTATTTTAAAAATTCAAGATATAATTAATTATTTTTTCTTGATTTATCTTTAATAAAATTATGTCATTAATGAAGATAACACGTAAATAAAATGAAAATTTAATAGAGAGATTATGATTTAGACATGAAAGGATAAAGTAGTCAAATATCATTCAAATATCCCTAGCCATGGTAGCTCTGAAACTTGCCTTTCTCTTTGGATGGAAGTAGTAACGTCAATCATTCTTATACCAACTCCCAATCAGCGGGGATGCAGCTTATGCAACTTGTTTGGATCCTATTTGACGATGGATCAGAAATATTCTATACGGAACATAAATTATACTTGCTATAAAAATATTAAAATTTTAAATTTGAACTCATAAATTTAAAAGAATGAAATATGGACGTCTTTTTATAACTTTAAAAAAATTAAAAGAGAAAAATATGAAGATAGAGTTGGATAAAAAACATTTAATATTGATTATTGACTGGCTATTACAAAGTTATTTCCGTGCAAGAAAGGAGGAAGAGACTTAAAATTCAATTGGAGGTCTGCAGCGTGGGTTCGAATCCTGGAGAGAGCAATTTGCTCTCTTTCCGGGTAAAATCTTGTAGGTGATATCAGTTACTCTGTTTTTAAACTATGGTCATTCAGGTACATCCCACAATTTATCGATAATAGTATTGAGGGACCGAGATTAGTATCTCCAGAAATAATCCAACATAAATCGGAAAGCTGAATATAAAAAAAGGAGGAAGAAGAAGATATATATATCAATCATATCACCTAATATCCAGTACCAATATTCCAAGCTCATATGCCCGATTATTCAAAAAGTTTCCAAAAACTGAATGAGTATGTTTTTCTACTAATTTTTTAATTATATGTAGGAGAATCGAACTTTAACCAAGTAGATTACCGAAAGGTCAATATGTCTAAATTTATACATAGCCAACCCCTTAAATTTATCAGAATATTTCATTTAATTTAGATACTCAAACTAAGTCTTGTTCCATTTGAACACCTCAACTCCTTATAAAGTGTTTCAATTAGGCACTTTCGATTCAACGTTTGGAAAATTCTTTTGTGTCTGTTTTCATTCGTCTATTAGGTAGTTAAGTTAACTAGATAAAATATGTCAACTCCATGAATTATACGCATCAATCTCAAGAAGGAAATGTCAGGGATTTACGGCTTATTGAGGTGAATGTGTATAATTAAAAGAGATGACATATTTTATGTGGTTAACTACCTAATAAACAAATGAAAACCCACAAAAAATATTCAAGATTTGAACTGAAAGTGTCTAGTTGAAACACTTATTAGGAGTTGAGGTATTCAATTAGAACAGAGATTAGTTCGAGTGTCAAAATAAAATATTTTGACCAATTTAAGGGACTACCTATGTATTAAGCCTACCATGTCATTAAATTTCACCGTACGCTACTTAGGTGTAAAGTTCTTATCTCATCTAATTTTTTTTCCTTTATAAAGTATTCATGGATTCATTCATCCCAAAGACCCAAACCAATATCTTATGGAAATGCTAATACAAAAAGGTTGTGTGTCTTAATTAAAGGGATATGTTACATGTCTTTTATTGATTATTGTGTACAATATATATAGTATTACATAATTATTTATATGGCTACAAACCAGGTAACTAATCTTTCTAATTACAATCAAAATATAAATTTACCTAATATAAAAGATATACAAAGATACGGATATATTCTGAAAATATTCTATCACACCCCCGGAGTCGAAGCAGGAGGTTCTCGTATGCTGAGACTGGCTCGAAAATCATCAAAACGTATGCGCGAAAGTCCTTTAGTAAATATATCAACAATCTGATACTGGAAAGGAACACGAAGGACACGAACTTGTCCACTAGCTATTTTTTCACGTATAAAGTGAATATTCATTTCAATATGTTTAGTGGGCTGATGTTGAACGGGATTTTCGGAGAGATATATCGTACTGACATTATCACAGTAGACCAATGTAGCCTTGAGGATTGGGCAGCGAAGTTCCAACAGAAGGTTGCATATCCAACAAGACTCAGAGACAACATTCGCTACTCCTCTATACTCGATTTCAGCACTGGATCGAGATAGAGTAGGTTGTCTTTTAGAAGACCAAGAAACAAGTTATCTCCGAGGAAGACACAATAACCTGGCGTGGATCGACAAGTGTCCAGACAGCCACCCTAGTCAGCGTTAAAATAAGAGGTGAGACCAGAGAGTGTTGACATGTACATGTGTAGGCCGAAGTGAAGAGTACCTTGTACATAACGTAAAATACTTTTGAGTGCATTCATATGTGCATCCGTCGGGCTGTGCATATGTAATCATATTTGTTTCACTGCATATGATATATCTGGTCTCGTGAAAGTGAGATATTGTAATGATCCTGCTAAACTGTGATAGTGAGTCGTGTCGGCATACATAGAACCCAAAGATGCACTGAGTTTGGATTTAGTATCCACCGGTGTGTGGGCCGGTTTGCAAGACGTCATGCCTGCTCGGTCAAGGATCTCTTCGGCGTACTTCCTTTGACAAAGAAATAAGCCACATGCATGTCTCGTAACAACAATGCATAAAAATAGCTTAGGGAGCCCAAATCCTTCATAACAAACTCAGAGGCAAGGGGTGACATAATAGATCAGTGAAGTGCATCAGAAGATGTAGTGATGATGATATCATCAACATATAATAGGATGTATGCCATGTCATTACCTTTGCTATAGATGAACAACGAATGATCAGATTTGTTATGTGGAAAATCGATAGAGGATACAAAATCAGCAAACTATTAGTACCATGCACGAGAAGCCTGTTTCAGTCCATAGAGTGATTTCTTCAAAAGACACACATAATCTGGATGAACCGGATCCCTGAATCTCATAGGTTGATGCATATAAATGGTTTTATAAAGGTCCATATGCAAGAAAGCATTTTTGACGTCAAGCTGATGAATAGGCCAAGATTTGGACAAAGCAATATTGAGAACGGTCCGAATAGTTGCCAGTTTCACCACCGGCCTGAACGTTTCATCACAATCCACTCCCACCTGTTGATACCTGCCATCACCTACAAGACGTGCCTTGTGTCTCTCAAAAGAACAATCATATTTATTTTTATGTCAAAAAATCAACATAGAATGAATAATATTAGTATCATGAGGACGAGGTACTAGATCCCATGTCTTATTTTCAATAAGAGCATTATATTCGTCAATCATTGCATTTTTTCAATTAGGATCGGACAAGACATCTTTCATGTTACGAGGAATAGGTGATTGGGTCAGTTGTCGGTAATGGTAACGACTGATTTTACAAGTGATGAATTAGAAAAGGATTTAGGCCATCATTTAGGAAGTCATAGAAATTTGGAGATGGAGAATTGAGTTTGGAAAAGGGGAATTGGGACTCATCGAATATGACATGTCTAGAAATAATTATTTTTCGGCTTGACAAGTCGTAACAATTGTAACCTCGATGACTGGAAGGTAACCAAGAAAGACACACAGGGATGACCGAGGTTGCAGCTTGTTGATTGGAGTGGAGGGACGGAGGGGGTAATATAGACATCCAAAAGTTCGTAAGCGCTTATAGGAAAGATCCTTAAGAAAGAGAACTTGAGTGGGTGACTTGTGTTTGAGAGACTTGTTTGGGAGAATGTTCAAGAGATAGGTTGTCATTGAGAGGGCGTAATGCCAAAAATAGGGGGGATAGAGGCGTGACAAGGAGGGCACGGATTAAGTTGTTTATGGTTCTAATTTTGAGTTTGACATTTCCATTTTGGGGAGAGGTGTGTGGACAGGAAAAATGAAAAACAAGACCGTTTTTGGCGCAGAATAATTTGAATTATTGATTATCGAATTTTCTCCCATTGTCACGTTGAAAACATGTGATATTCTTTTCAAATTGTGTCTTTATTAAAGCACTAAAGGAAAAAAAATAGAAATGACTTGGGACTTATTACCAATGGGAAAAGTCTACAGAAAGTTGGAATAATCATCCAAAAATAACACATAATATCTATGTCCGGTCGTGCTTAAAATAGGAGAAGTCCATAAATCACTGTGTATTATATTAAATGGCACTAAGGTACATGTGGGTGAAGAATAAAATGGCACTTTGACATGTTTTTCAAAAATAAAAAAATTCACAAACATGAGTATTAGAGACATGTTTGCAATCTATAAATTTATTTTTGCTAAGGTCGCGTAAAACATAATCTACCGGATGTCCTAATCTATTATGACAAAAAAGAGACGAAAGATATGCAAAGATTGATGGAGAGGAGGATGGATGGCCGACGGTGGTTGTGATAGGATAAAGGTCGTCGGTGCTGTCACATCTCAATCATAAGGTCCTTCACATAAAAATCAAAAGAATCAAATTCAAGGGAAACATTATTATGAATTGTGAAACGACGCACATAAATTTGATTTTTGATAAGTTTTGGGGCATGAATGACATTGTTTAAAACTAACAGTTGTGGTGCGGAGAGGGATGATTGTCCATAACCTCGAATGAGAATGTTTTGTCCACTACTAACAATAATATTTCGATTTAAATTGCTCATATTGAAATACGATGAGAGAGTACCTTGGGATGCCCTCATATGAGATGGCGTGCCAGTATCCATGTACCAACTGTCGTCTATAACGTTGAGAGACATCGTGTTCAGCCGCCTCAATATTCGTCGGAACGTAGGTTGAGAGAGGAGAGACATGTGCATTATATGCTTGTTGTGGACGTACGCTAAGGATGTCGGGCCGAAGGTAGGGCCCAAGAGGACATCTGGTAGGGGTACGGTAGAGTAGCCCAAGTTGGCTGGGCCCACACAGCCCATTTATGGGTAGGCAACCCACGACGGAGGCTGCTACCACTGCTGCTGCCAGCAGGCGGGGGATGCCCTCTACCACTGTTGCTGCTATTTCCGGTTCGGCCACCGCGGCTCCTATCGGAATTTCGCCCTTTGTTGTTATTCTAGAATTGTGAGCCACGTTTTGTATCATTAGCTTATTGGTGTTGCGGGGCAGAGGTCGAGCCCCTTGGGTCGGCAAGTGTGCCGCCGGTGGTCACGAGGGCGGTGTCGACGGTATTTGCGTTGGCCGTAGCCCACTTGGTTTTCCGGGTTTCTTCAAGGATGAGTCTCGAACGAGCCTCATAGAATGGAGGCAATGACGTGCTTTGTTGGAAGGTGGTAGCGACGCCGTCATAAGATTCATTCAAACCCGAATGAATTGCATCACTAGTGCACCGACATTGGAGAGTTGATCGGCAATCATCTTAAGTTCTTGACAATAGGCCGACGTATTAGGAAAATTGTCCTGATGAATGTCCTTGAATTGATATTCCAAATACAAGGCACGTTGTGTCTTGTTATCGTGAAATATGCTTTTCAAGCACTCCCACGTTTGTCGTACAGTAGCGTCGGTTTCAATGATCGTATGTAATAGATGATTCGAGATCGTGTCGTAGATACATTGTAGGACAACCACATCTAAGTGGGACCAAAGTTCATCATTAGAATCATCAGGTTTGTCCAGGGGTTTTGATTTTGGAGGGATGATATGGTTGATGACTTTGTACACACGATAATGAATCTTGAATAGTTCCACCCAAGATGAATACTGAACTTTTTCCATCTCGAGAGTTATATGAATGAAATTCTTGATGTTGTTAACTGTAAGGGCATGATGTAATTTGGGTTGTTCAGCCATTGAAAATTGAGAGAGAAGAGGGGAGGAATTTGTCGAAAAGTAGAAAAGAAATAGGGGAAGACGTCAGACGAGGGGGGCGGGGCGAGCTAGGGTGTTAAGTTTAGGGTTTGACTCTGATACTATAAAGGATTATGTTCCTGCCTTTCATTGATTATTGTGTGTGTATATATATATATATATATATATATATATATATATATATATTATTTACATGGCTTCAAACTAGGTAATTAATCTTTCTAATTACAATCGGAATATAAATTTATCTAATATAAAGGATAACTGATAAAGTTGTTGCCATGTGATCAGGAGGTTATGGGTTCAAGCCGTGAAAACAGTGTCTTGCAAAAATGTGAGTTAAGACTGCATACAATAGATTCTTATGATTCGGCTCTTTCCTAGGGCATAGCGGGAACTTAGTGCATCGGACTATAAAAAATACAGAAATATTCTATCATTAATCATATTTGGCCAACTCGTTTGACCTTTCCCCAAAACATAATTCTTAAGGCAAAACTAATAGAGAAAAAAACAAAAATAGCAAAAATGACGTGGTCATAGAACACGGCCAGATACATCATCTGATATTGGCTCTTTATTTTTACCAAAATACACATTATCAAATGAAAATATCTTCCTCTGTTTAAATCCAACACGACTTTTATGGAAGGCATAAAAGATATTAATAATAGTAGTAAGGAGAAGTTGAGTCTGAATTTGAACTTTATAGAATCTAATTTTAAGATAGCGACGTTAGATATGAGCAATTGAGTTTTAAATTTAATTTTTATATATATTTAATAAAAAAATTAATATAAATATAAAACTTGAACTAAAGTTAATCGGTTCAGTTGAACCCGTACATCGGCTTCTAGCTCCGTTTACTTGCCGTATGGAATCTGAAGATGCACACATAGTTGGATCCTTATAATGTAATTATCTTACTTATCACCTCTTTGATTATTCTTTATATGTATATATATATAGTAGCTTATAATAATGTCTTATTATAGCATTATTGACATCCCATTTTTCGGCGATAATGGCCCACTGAGTTGCATTGCTGTTTGTTTCCTTGTTACTTTCATTGATGACTCATGATCTGATGTCTAGAGTGTTTTGTAGAAAGCAGCAATCAACCACAGTATCATAAACTTTATGGGTATGTTGTTGTAAATCATTTAGTATCTTATGTTTTACCATCATAACAAATAATATCAAATACACTACAGCATTGTGTGTCTATATGAAGAAAAGTTTCATGGCTCAACACTTTAACAATAACTTTTTATTATGTAGCAAAATGTAGCGTAGTTAAAAGTTAGCTATATATTTTATATGGTCCGTGGCTAAAGAATAGTACTTATTGTTACAAAAAAAATTGTGTTGTAGTTGTGATAGTAAAAAAAATTTCCACGAAAAATATACTTATAGCATGTAATTTTATTCTTTTATCACGACAAATAAAATATGTAGCTATCTTCATATTGTAGTCACGAGGTATTGCATTGTGGCAAAATATTTGATTTGCTTGCCATGCAAACTCAAATTTGTGGCTATTTTTATAGTCTAGTCTTGTGGCAATAATACTCATATTTAGTTACGAATAAAAAAAAATCATAGCTATGATTTGAAGTATTTGCCACAAATAATGTTATATTGTAGCTAAAACTCAACACTTTTAGCCACAAGCATTATTAGTAACAATAATCTTAAAATATAGTTAAAAATCCATGTTTTAGATTCCAAAACACGTTCCAAGTTACAGATAATTGAATTTTTCAATTTCAAAATAGTCAAAATACACGATTAGTCTATGACACCATCTTATTAAAGTTCAAAGCTGCAGTCTTCCTCTTTCTCTCCTTCCACGGTCTTCAACTGCACCTTAGTCTTAGTTTGTCACTTATAAGCTTTAATTCCCCAAACACCACTTGTGAGAATACGGTATGTTGTTATTTTTTTGTGCTTTCTTTTACTTCTTTATATACAAAAAACACCTATAATGTAATAGACTTATATAACAAAAAAGAAAATTGCCTAATGCAAAATAATAATAATAATAATAAATATATACTTTACTTTAAGTATATGAAAAAAGTCAACTACATATGGAATAAATATTATTCTAAATTATGTGTTCCTTTAAGACTGTTTTATAATTAGATTCAAATTTAATTAAATATAATTACAAGTTTACCTAATTGTATTTGAAACTTACAAACGACACTTTATTTGATATGAATTATGATGTACTAGTTAATTTTCTTATACACTATATATTAATCATATTAATTTTTTTTTAAAAATATATTAATTTATAGTGTTTAGTTAAATTTATGATAATTATTAAAATACCATTAGATCATAGCACGAATAACTTTTATACTAATTTAAAATGAATATATTTATCCGTCAATGTACGTAAATACATGCACATAGTTGTTTAAGTCTGTTTATAGTCAAATATTCAAATTTAATTAAATATAATTACAAATTTATCTAAATCGTATTTGACACTTACAAAAAATACTTTATTTAATATGAATTATGATATACTGGTTAGTTTTCTTATACACTCATATATTAACATATTAAATTATTTACTTTAAGTTTTTGAAATAAATCTAAATAATAGTCACAAGAAATACATTATTATTCAGTTTAAAAATCATATTAATTTTCATTTGTTAGATTCGACGTATAATTTAATTTATGATAATTAATAAGATGGTGCATGACCATTACATTGTAATTGGCAAAAGATTATCGTTATTAATTAGATATTATTTATTATTTATTAAAATTATACTAATACTTATTTAATAAGACCTTCAATATAATTAGTTTAGTGACATATATTTCATCAAAAAAAATTATTGTTTTATTTTTTTTTAAAATTTAGTGACACAATCATAAATTTATCATTATTTTGTGGCTCTGTAGATATGAAATGTCATTTATCGATTAAATTATTATTATTATTAATTTATCAAAATTTGATGCACCAAAACTACCGCAAAGTTCTTCTATATATGAGCACTTATTAAAAATTGAATTCTTAGATATATGAAATTACTATAAATACTTATTAAGAATAATCAAGGATCATATACATAATATCTTTGCAACTATTAAAGTCTTCAATATGAATACCTTTTTTCTACATTAAGTGATTAACATAAGAGATTACTCTAAGTTCTTATTTAAAATTAATAAAATCGAAGACATGAACAATTTTTTTTATAACCATCAATAAAAATTCAATATTACATACAAAATTATATAATTAATATTAAAAAATAACAAGCTGCAATAAAATAAAATACGAGGTTGAAGTAATTTTGAGGTTACAAGTGGGTATACAAATGATCTATTATTGAAGAGTACTTTCATTTCATTGTTTTTACGTGAATGTTAATTAATTCTTTAATTTATATACAATAACTATTTTCTATCTTTTAGGGAAATTCTAACTATATTTAATTTTCTCAAACTTAATATTGATGGACCAACTCTCATCATGATTTTCGTAGTCGATGTAAATTTTTTTATTTTTTTGTAGTTACGATATTGGGGTTAAAATACTATTATCTCAATGATAATCTTATGTTTATATAAAAAATTATGGTTAACTATGGAAGTTTATTGTCATTGCTCTAATTTATAATTATTCATTTTGTCATGACAAATAATTTTAATTATTAAGCAAACTATTTTCACTTTTATCTCAAATATAACTTTAAGAAAAAATATTCAGTTGGCCACAAGATTTTGTTTTAAATATTTTCATGTAATTAAAAGATTATTATTGCTACAATAAATTTTAACTCACAGTAAAAACTAATTATTAGCTATGGAAATTTTAACACAACGATGAACTTGTGGCTATATAATTTCGTCATGACAAATTATTATAGCTGTTAGAAGATTATTGCCACGGATGTTAGTACTCGAAGCAAACATATTTATTTGGCTATAATATTTTGCTTAAAATAACTTTTTGTAGCTATATCATTTAACCATTGGCACAATTGTTTATAAGTTGAAGCTAAAATATTTATTTAGCTACAACATTTAGTTTCAAAAAATTAATTGTGGCTAAAAGGTTACTATTGCTACACTAACTTCTATCACGTGACAAAAATTTATGACCAGCTACAAAAATTTATTGTAGCAATAAACTTGTAGCTATTTAAGTAATTATTGCCACGATTGTTAGCAATTATAGCAACAATAAGGAATTAGCTTTGTCACTTTAATTTTTGTGGCTAAATTTTTTTATGAATTTGTAGATAGCTATGAAATTCAAAATTTTGTGGCTATTACTAGATATTAGCCACGATTTTTGAATTCTTAGCTAAAATTTTGTAGCTATATATGCATTATTAATACTCAGGTGTGAAATCACTTTTTCCCCATTTTCTTTATTGAAATCTGACTCCTAATCTCTCATGATATTAGTATTTTAGGCCCGACAATTTTTTTTCTTATTATCCTTTGCATTTTTTTTCCCCTTAGCCTTATTTATTTCATTGAAATTCATTCACATGAATTTTGTCCGAGTACTCTATTTTAACTTATCTAGATTCAAGAAGATTGAAAAAGAGATGGAGGTGTGTGCATTTGTTTTTTGATATCCAACTTCCCGGTTTACGCCAGATTATTTTTGAAGATAGTATTCTCGGTCCCTACAAGATCCTACCCCATAAAAGAGCAAATTGCTCCCACCAGGATTCGAACCCATACTGCAGGCCTCTAACTGAATTTTAAGTACCCCTTTGCTATCCAGCTATGTTCTGGGGACCGAGGTGTGTGCATTATTAAACGACCATAAGAAAGTGTGGACTGTGGTTTTTTGTCGGTCCCAAAAAAATGGATAAGCCAAAAATTCTCTTTTTTTTTTCTTTCTAATTTTAGATTTGAGATATTTTGCCAAAAATTAAAAATACTTTTGAGCAACAATAAAATAAAAATAATATTTTCTGTTATTACAGCTAACTTTAAAAATTTAAAGCAGAAAATTAACTTTTTTTTATAAAGATGCTATCGGAAGTGGGGCCCACATGAGAGAAACAAGGCCCATCCAGTCTCTTTTCTTATCCAATCAGATCTGTTACGTGTCCTTCAATGATACCGTGTAATACTTAGATAAGAATCTCAAATTAAAAAAATCTAATTATCCACTAGTGGACAAATATCAGAATCTCAACCCCCATTTTCAAAAAACAAAATCCATATATGATAACTGTAGTTCTCTTTTTACAAATCTCTTCGAGAAATAAAAATATTATTATAAAATTTGTGATTTAAAATTATTATTAATATTTTTATGATTATAAAATAAAATAATTAAAAGTTAAGATAACAAAAATCTAAGTTAACAAGAGTCTAAATATAAAAATATTTTTTTCTATTGGCTAAAAAGAAATAAACATCATATAATAGGAACCTAGCGTCTCCGCGGTAGTTGGAATCTTCTTCTTCCTATTTAAAAAACAGTAAAATTTAAAAGTTGGAATTTTTTTAATGAAGAAATCTCTCAAAATAATCACCCTCTCTTGGTTTTTGTTTTACTTAGCTCTTTAAGAACTATATATGACGTTAATTCATTTACTTTGACGGTGATCAGAAACAAGAGCACTGGGTAAGATCTTCAATTGAATCCCTTTAATAGAAAAATTATGTTGTATTAAGAAAATATTTTGATATATATAAATAATGAAGGATAGCATCTAGAGTCTTATGCGATAAAAATATATCACCAAAATTCAAAGACAAGTTCTATAGCGTGGTGGTTAGATCGACTATGTTGTATGGGGCGGAGTGTTGGCCAGTCAAGACTTTGCACATTCAAAAGATGAAAGTTAAGGAGATGAGATGAATGTGTGGGCATACAAGGAGGGATAAGATTAGTAATGATGATATTCGGGAACAAAGTGAGAGTGACCTCGGTGGAGGATAAGATGCGGGAAGCGATGTTGAGATGGTTTGGACATGTGCAGAGGGGAAGCACAAATGCCCCAGTGCGAATGTGTGAGAGGTTGACTATGGACGAGTTCAGGAGGGGTAGAGGTAGGCCGAAGAAATATTGGAGTGAGGTGATTAGACGAGATATGACGCATGTGCAACTTACTGAGGACATGATCTTAGATAGGGGGTTGTGAAGGACACGGATTATGATAGTAGGTAGTTGAGCGTAGTCCTACTTACGCTTACATACTGGTAGTTGGAGTGTAATTATTGTAGTTATGCTTAGCCTAACATATCAGTAGGCGCAATATTATTTTATAGTTCTCTGTCCTTCAATTTCTGTTGTTGTATGTGCCTTCGTGTATTTTGTTCATCTTATCGTATTTACGTGCATTAGTTACTGCTTCTTTTTTCAAAATGATTTATCATGACTTATTGGCTTCTGTTACTCTCATTTTTATACTACTTTAATTTTTTTATCCGGGTTTGACTGTTTACTTTGCTTTTGCTTGTGCTTATGCTTTCTTGAGCCGATGGTCTCTCGGAAATAACCTCTCTACTTTAGAGGTAAGGTTTGCGTACGCTATACCCTCCTCAAATCCCACATTGTGAATTTCACTGTATATATTATTATTGTAATCCACTTGATATAGTTTTGTTTTTAGTTCTAGACTTCTAGTGCAATGACTAACTAGATGCAAACTCACTTTTTATCGTAAGCTCAAATTCCAGGATATTATAGTGTCTTTTTGAATTACTTAACAGAATTTTTTGATTTCATCGCTATGCATTTCAATAAATTATTTAGCTCTAGCTCGTGTCTCCCGGGCATAGCTGGATGTCAAATGATGAAAACTTAAAATCCAGCTGGAGGCCTGCAGCTTGAGTTCGAACACTGGTGGGAGTAATTTGCTCTCTTCTGAGGTAGGACCTTATAGGTGATATTAGTTGCTCTGTTCTGGTCATTCAGACACATTCCGCAATCCACTGATAGTAGTGCTGAGAGACCGTGACTATTATCTTCAGAAATAATTTGGTGTAAGTCATAAAATTGGATAACAAAAAACAATTTATTTAGCTCGTACACATTATGTCATTTGATTTGTTCGAACTTTCTAATCATCACACCTATATATTAGATTATCCAAAAATGTATTCTGCAAGAATTCAATACATTCATCTATATTTTTGGGAGCAAGATAGAATTTGATTGATTCGAACTATCATTGTTGTGCTTTTTGATAATTCTTTTTAACTTCGTCATAAGTCCAAACCCAGTCACTAATTTCTTACGTATTTCTTTTCTCCATTTTCATCTTTTCCTACGAGCCATAAAATACGTATACACTTGCACCAAATTAAAATAAAGTATGTATACACAATAATTATACATACACCTATACAATTTCCAGAAATACCCTTTCCCCTTCCCTTTATAACACTCTTCCTTCTCCACTTTTCCTCCACTCCCCTTCTTCTTTCTTCCCAACAAACAAGGAAGAAAAAACAACAACCAATCATGGCAACTCTCACAATATCCATACTCCTCATCTTCCTCTTCTCCACCTTAGCCTCCGCTTCCGACATGTCCATAGTAACCTACGACGAAAACCATGCTCCTCATCTTCGTACCGACGATGAAGTCCTAGCGTTGTACGAGTCGTGGCTAGTTAGCCAGGGCAAATCGTACAACGCGTTAAACGAAAAGGACAAGCGGTTTCAGATCTTCAAGGATAACTTGAAGTATATAGACGAACAGAATTCTGTTCCTAATAAGAGTTATAAGCTCGGATTGACGAAATTTGCTGATTTGACTAACAAGGAGTATAGGTCGATGTACCTAGGTACTAAGGATTCTGGTGATCGCCGGAGGTTGACGAAGAATAAAAGTGATAGGTATCTTCCTAAAGTTGGAGATAGCTTGCCGGAATCAGTTGATTGGAGAGAAAAAGGTGTGCTTGTTGATGTTAAGGATCAAGGAAGTTGTGGTAAGTTAATTTAGCTATGGCTTAGCTTGTTTTTTTCGATTTTGGTTTATAGATCTAAAATTAATTAAATGTCTTTATCTAGATGAAATTATCGTTATTTTAGTATGTATTCAAAGTACATAGAGATGAGTTTAAATTATATATAAATAATTTTTCAAGTTACTTGAGGAATATTGTCAAGTTAGCTAAAGAACATCTACAACTACAAGTAAAAATCGTCTTAAATTGCGAGATTATAATTCTCAAATTAAGATAAATTATATATATAACTTAAATTTTATAGAAAAGTAATTGGTGTTTTCCACTACCATCAATATTTAATGAGTAGTACCAAGTATTTCCACGAACTTGACAGATAAAGGAAATAGTACTTGCCTTACTCAACTTGCATATGACTTAAAAATAGTATTTCTTATTCCAAAAAGGTGGAATCTCTCACCCCAGAGCCCCCACACCCCGGTCCGACAGGTCTGTGAAGGAGGTAAATCATGGTGACTCAATTGATTTCAAGGTTAGACCAGTACCACGCTGCGCACAAGGGGTCCTCCTTTATTTCAAGAAAAAACCCCCACACTGCCGCTGACGGGATTCGATCCTTGGTCTCTTATTCCAAATATCCCCCTTGAAACCAATTGAGCTGCCCAAGCGGACATAGTATTTCTAGTTAAAAAAAAAAAAAAATAAATAATTTTTTTTAAAAAAAAATAGTATTTCTAGTTTAAAAAAAAAATAGTACTAGTAGTTGAGATAAAAAGCTTACCTTGTACATTGATGGTATGAAATAATTATTACACTATCTGGTTACAAATTATAAAAGACGGTTCATAATAAATTATATTTATAATGATAATATTAAAATTATTTGCATACAAGTCAAATCAAGTAAATAAATTAAAGCTTAAGATAATTGAAGCTTTTAAGATTAGTGGTCACTTCATTCAACAACTCCATTTTACAAATTGTTTTGTAGTGTGTCAAAACAATCTGGATGTCTGATCTATATTGTCTTGCAGATACAGTTATTCCTTTTAGATATTTTGTTTTGATATGCTTAATTTAGCTTTTATAGATTCTCTTGATGACAATTTGAATCTATTTAGAGCATGTTTCGATTGGCTTATTTTAGGTGTTTTTAAGCACAAAATAGTTTTTAAACACTTTTACAGTGTGGTAAAATGAAAAAGTGCTTTTATGCACTTATTTTTAAATTAAAATAATAAAAATAAATCATAAATTAAAATTTCTAACTTATGTAATAAAAAATCATGAGCTTATTCAAACAGGTTCGTAGTTATCTGATGACAAACCGATAAATAGGAAGAATATTAAGGAGGGAGAAGTTAAATTGGTAAGCTAAAAAGAATCATACAAATAGGATACTCTTTTTACTTTACTAGCGTATATAAGTTAAATTCATAACTAATATGCGTCTTGTATATATACATAGGATACCTCAATAATAAAGGAGTGGAGAAGATATATAATTTTTTGAAAAAAATAATCCCTTGATTATTTTCATTAATTGAAAGACTATATATACAATTTACATATTTCCATAATAGGAGAATCATATTCCTATTCTACTCCTAAAATCTTATTCTATTTGGAGATTAACTATACAATTATGGTAAGAGTACAAGACTAATTAAGGTACACTACAATAATACAAAACCGTGTACAATAAGGACAAAAACCGAGACTAGCCGAGATCAAATATACATAGGATATACATGTGCATAACGTGTATATCTTATGTATATTTGGTATATTTAACACACCCCCGCAGTTATAGCGGGCGGTCTTCGGACGCTGAGGCTGTCTCGAAAATTTTCAAAAAGGACCGAGGGAAGACCTTTGTAAAGATGTCTGCAACCTGATACCTGGATGGGAATATGGACTCCTTATATGAACTTGTATTCTCACTCTATAAGCTAGCTTTTGGGTTTGAGTTTGGTCCAAGATCCATATAAGGATTGTATGTTTCCATTCTATTTTCGATGTGAGACTCTTTTAACACATATGACATTGACTTACATTGTTTAAAAAAAAACACTCTCAGATTTCAAATGTTAATCATTTGGCAAACTAATTGTTCTAAAATATTTGACATTTTCTAAAAATAAAAATAAATATAAAAAGTTATTACACCACGCAGCCAATTTAGTTTTGTTCTCTTGTAGTCCGTCCTTTAATATCTTCTGGAAAATTTTTCCTTTGGCATCTTGAAGCTTTTGGACCAATTGGAAATATGTTTTTTAATTCTAGTCGTTTATGCTGCGACCAACAGCATGTCTTGGTTTTAATAGATAGAATATAAAGTAACCTAAAATTAAGTAAGACACCATTTCTTAAATTTCATTTTTTTGGAGGCCAGAGTCTAATGTTTTTTTTTTGAGAATGGTAATGTTCTAAGGAGAGTCTAATGTTGCAACTCTAATATGTGATATAACAATTTTACTACTAAACTACCACTAAATTATGTGCCTAAACCATAAAAAATAGCTAAACTTTTGCTTTTAATTCATTATATTTGTTATATGGCTGATTTTTTTTTAGTATTAACCAATTTGAAATGAACCAGGGAGTTGTTGGGCATTCTCTGCTATTGCTTCCGTTGAAGCAGTAAACTCGATTGTAACTGGTGATGTGATATCACTGTCGGAGCAAGAACTGGTGGATTGTGATACTTCCTACAATTCAGGTTGCAATGGAGGTCTAATGGACTACGCGTTTGATTTCATCATCAAAAATGGAGGAATTGACACTGAAGAAGACTACCCCTACACAGCCCGTGATGGTAGATGTGACCAATTAAGGGTTAGTTTTGCATTCTTGAAATGTCGTATCTAAAAAGTTTAAATTGTTAAAGACGTGACATTTTATTTGTTGATTTATGTAGTGAATTGATGATTTTATTTTTTGAAACATTGTGTCGTGCAGAAAAACGCCAAGGTTGTTACCATAGATGGGTATGAAGATGTTCCTGCTAATGATGAAAAGGCACTGCAAAAGGCTGTTGCAAATCAACCTGTGAGCATCGCCATTGAAGCTGGTGGTAGAGATTTTCAGCACTACAAATCGGTAATGTTTTTATTCTCACATCGACCTGTCTTTTTTCCTAAACAAACAGCAACTACGCCTCAATTAATGTAACATAAAGATAATGTTGGCTGCATTAGTTAACAGATACTCCTAATTGTAGTTCGAAAACTATGATATACCAATGATAACAGGCAATTAATTCATGCGATTAACTTTTATATGGTTCTAATAATGCAGGGTATCTTTACTGGAAAATGTGGTACTGCAGTTGATCACGGTGTGGTTGCTGTTGGATATGGTGCTGAGAATGGTATGGATTATTGGATTATTAGGAACTCGTGGGGCGCTAACTGGGGAGAGAAGGGCTACCTCAAAGTCCAACGTAACGTTGCCAGCTCTAAAGGCTTGTGTGGATTAGCCATAGAGCCTTCATATCCCGTAAAATCAGGCCAAAATCCTCCTAACCCCGGTCCATCTCCTCCATCTCCAGTCAAGCCACCCACAACCTGTGATGAATATTCTCAATGCCCCGAGGGCACCACTTGCTGTTGTGTCTTTGAGTACTACAACCAATGCTTCTCTTGGGGTTGCTGCCCGCTTGAAGGAGCTACGTGTTGTGAAGACCACTATAGTTGCTGCCCACACGACTATCCTGTCTGCAATATTCGTGCAGGCACTTGCTCAATTGTAAGTGATCTGCACTTGTCATTTTTACAAAGGAGTTTTATGTTCTATACACGTACAACATAAAGAAGTTTTGACAGTATCAGCGTAATTAACTGGTTGTAGCATGACTAACCATCGTTTCTAAGTTATGAGTCCATTACTATGATTAATGTATATGGTTTTTCCATTACTGATGCAATCTGTACTTGTCATTTCTACAAAGGAGTTTATGTTCTATACACATACAACGTAAAAAAAAATTGACATTATCAGTGTAATTTAACTGGTATTAGCATGTTACTAACCATCTTTTCTAAGTTATGAGTCCACTACTTTGGTTAGTGTATATGGTTTTTCCTTCACTCACGCGATCTGCACTTATCATTTCTTCAAAGGAGTTAATGTAACATACATGTACAACATAAATAATTTTTGACATTATCAGTGTAGTAATTAACTGGTTATCGCATGTTGCTAACCCTCTTTTCTAAGTTATCAGAGTCCACTATTATGGTTAGTGTATATGGTTTTTTCTTTACTCACGCGATTGTTTTATTGATACAGAGCAAGGGTAATCCACTGGGAGTGAAAGCAATGAAGCACATTCTTGCGGAACCTATCGGGGTATTCGGAAAAGGTGGAAAGAAGAGTAGTTCTTGAAATTCTACAAGCACCAATACTGTAGAATGTGGTGAAAGAGCAGAGCCAACAGAGGAATTAAAAAATATGCTGGTGCTTAGCAGACCCCTTTTTCCAACAGAAAGGTGTAGGAACAGATAAATGCATAATCAAGCTTTAAAGATGTTGATTAATGATTTGTATAAATTGCTTCTTTATTGATGGCACTGCAACTAGAGCAAGATTAAAGAAGGATTATTGTTCTACTTTGTCTAATTATTATGTAAATATCCTTGTTTCTTATTATGATGACTCCAAGTAATGCTTTTATTCTTCTACTTGAACTTGGTTTCAACAATAATAACAAAGACTATTTCGTGTACCTTTCATTTAACCCCATTTGTTTTGTCTACCATGTTTATTCAGCTGTAAATTTAAGTGAATCAAGGTATTTTCTGAAACTGCCCTATTTTTTCAAGATTGATTGCCCCCCCCCCCACCACCACCACACGCGCACACAAAGTAGTGGTAAGGTCTGTACGCCCCATCCTCTCCCAAGACCCACTTGTGGTACCACACCTTTGTTGCTCGGACTCTTCAAAAATGTCAACAGGTGCATGTCGGATTCTCCAAAAGTAGTGTATTTTTGAAGAATCCGATACGGGTGCGGCATCGAAAGTGAAGAGTCCGCGCAAGACCACACTGAATATGTTATTGTTGTTGTCGTTGTTGTTATTGACAAGTATTATTTTTCTCCCGGCATAATTATGGTACAACATGATTCTAATCTTATTAAATTGGATTGTAAGAAATTGTCGCTTCTTTGAGTGATACATATAACAAGCTCGAATAGGAATTGCAGTGATCAACCGAGTAATGTCAAATCGAGTTATGAAGCAATTGATCAATCATAGGACTGTATCCTGTATTCAAAGATTAAAAGAACATGAATTTGAGGCATTGGTTTCCTCCATCAATAATTCTTCCATACATTCCCCAACTCATTCTGGAGAAAATTGATAAACTGCTATTGGTGCACATATATAGAGGTCCATGTCCAAAAGAATTCTATAGTTATGTTTATATATCAATACTATATGAAGTGAGCAACAGAAGAAAAATTCCAGAAGTGAAATTGTAGCATTAATATAAAATTGAAATTATACTTCATTGCACTAATGGAAATTTAGATAGGGAGGATACATCAATTAGTTAGTGTTAGACAGACATATTTAAATGCTAATCTTATATGATGATCACCTCCGTTCTATGATCACCAATAGCTTATTTGTCAACCAGAAAACAACTTAATCATGAATCATTTCATGATTAAGTTGAAAGCTGGCCTAGGTTATACAAGATATATGAATGATACACTAGTAAAATATGTGGTCAAACAGGGTAACGACGATGTATCAGCCCAAAAAATAGATATAGTTCATATGCCGGACATCTCAGGTGGGCCCTTGCTATTTCATCTAGACACTTTTCGCTGAAGATGGAATTGTGTTTGGATATAGTTTTTGTAAAAAATATTTGGTTATTTGAATATACTGAAAGTAAAAAAAGTGAAAATAACATTTTAGCTGTTTTTCAAAATACAAATACTGAAATTTTTATGGTTAAATGCTGATTTTCAAGTAAAGTAAAAAATATATTGTACAAGTAAAATTTCTCATGGCCAAACGGACCAGTATAACACCTTATTTTAGTTAACCTTTATGCTATCTAACACAAAAAGGACAGCCCGATATACTAAGCTCCCGCTATGCGCACTATCAAAATTCTTTACTTGTCAAGTGTATGTGTTAGTTAAAATATAAGACAAATGATCTTTATAGTACATAAATTTCCTTAATCCTTTAAGAAAATTATGAATATATAGCACTCTCTAATATAATAGCCAGCAATTTTTTTTATGTATATAACGAATATATTTATATATATATATATATATAAAATTAATAATTGTGAAGAAACCTTGGAGTAACCGATAAAGTTAGTGCCACGTGATTACGATGTCATGTGTTTATATCCGGCCCTTTTCCAGATCGGGCGCATAGTGGAAGGTTAATGTTCCGGACTGTATTTTTATACAATCAACAATGAAAAAAAAAAAGAACCTGTCGGGACCATCAATTGCCACAACCTGGAAGGCCGCCACCTAAACGTAACCTTCATTTACAATTCTTCTTACACAATTCTTGAAATTCACACCCTTTTATTATAATTATCATCTGAACAAATTTTCTCTAAATTAGGGCACAACCCATAAGAGTTCTTGATCCATTAAATTGATAGATCAAAAATGGTAGAATTAAAGTTTCTTGGAATGGACTTTGGTTGTGCACTTGGATCCCTTAGTAATGGTCAATTCCCAGAAAAAGATTGTTTGCTTCCTTTAATTTCAAAGCTTTTGGGTTATGCAATTGTTGCTGCATCCACCACTGTTAAACTTCCTCAGGTAATTTCCATTAATCCCTTTTAAAATATAATCTTTATGTATTAATTGAGTGTTATTGTGACAGTAGTATTGAATTAGTTCAATTTTGGATCTATCTTGAATTCTTGGGTTGATAGCCCAATTTATATACTTGTATACTTTCATGTTAAGGGGGGAGGTGATTAGATATGATATGATGCAGTTGCAGCTTACGGAGGAAATAGATCTTAGATAGGAGGTTGTCGATGATACAGATTAGGGTAGAAGGTTAGTAGATAATAGAGTGTGTCCCGCTTTTCCTTCCTTACTAGTAGCTGTAGTATTTTTCATGCAGTTTTTTATCCTTTGATTTTTGTTACTGTCTATTGTCGCTTGTTATTCGCTTAGCATATTGTTTTATTGTAGTTACTGATCCTTTTCCTTGTTGATCTGCTTTGTTTTGCTTTATCTTGAGCCGATGGTCTATCGGAAACAACCTCTCTACCTCCCAAGGTATAAGGTCTGCATACATTCTACCCTCCCCAGACCAACTTGTGGGACTACACTGGTTATGTTGTTGTTCTTATAATGCTTTAGTTAAGTAATGGGTCTATCTTGAATTCTCTGTGTTCATAACCAAATTTATAAATTCTTACTTTCATGTTATAGTGTTTTGTTAGTATTCCTAAGGCTATTTTCCTTAAGCCCTTCAAAAATCGAGTCTTTATGTATTAATTGAGTGTTGTTGTGAAAGTAGTATTGAATTAGCTCAATTTTGGATCCAGTTAAGTTATGGGTGTTTATTAATTAATCTGGGTTGATAACCAAATATATGAAATTTTACTTTCATGTTATAGTGCTTTGGTTAAACTTCCTAAGGCTATTTCCCTTAATCCCTTTAAAGATGGAGTCTTTATATGTTAATTGAGTATTGTGTGACAGTAGTATTGAATTAGCTCAATTTTGGATCCAGTTAAGTTAATGGGTCTATTTTGAATTCCAGGGTTGATAGCCAAATATATAAACTTTTATTTTCATGTTTTAGTGCTTTGGTTAAACTTATTCCCCTTAACAACAACAAGATACCCGGTGTAAGGGTAGAGTGTACACAGACCTTACCCCTACCTTGGAAGGTAGAGAGGTTGTTTCCGATAGACCCTCGGCTATATGTAGTAATTGATTGTTGTTGTGATAGTAGTATTGGATTAGCTCAATTTTGGATCCAGTTAAGTAATGGGTGTTTCTTAATTACTCTGGGTTGATAACCAAGTATATAAACTTTTACTTTCATGTTATAGTGCTTTGGTTAAACTTCCTAGGGCTATTTACCTTAGGTCCTTCAGAAATCGAGTCTTTGTGTAGTAATTGAGTGTTGTTGTGACAGTGGTACTAAATTAGCTCAATTTTGGATCTATCTTGAATTCTTGGGTTGATAACCAAATTTATGAACTTGTATACTTTCATGTTACAATTCTTTAGTTAAGTGATGGGTCTATCTTGAATTCTTTGGGTTGATGACCAAATTTATAAAATTTTACTTTCATGTTATAGTGTTTTGGTTAATATTCCTAAGGCTATTTTTCTTAATCCCTTCAAAAATCGAGTCTTTATGTATTAATTGAGAGTTGTTTTGACAATAGTAGTATTGGATAAGCTCAATTTTGGATCCAGTTAAGTAAGAAATACCCTGGGTTGATAATTAAATAGATAGCCTTTTACTTTCTTATTATAGTGCTTTGGTTAAACTTCCTAAGACTATTTTCCTTTAAGCCCTTCAAAATCGACTCTTTATGTAGTAAGTGGGTGTTGTTCTGACAGTAGTATTGGATAAGCTCAATTTTGGATCCAGTTAAGTTATGTGTGTTTCTTAAGTACTCTCGATATTTAGCCAGATACATAAAGTTTTACATTCATGTTATAGTGCTTTGGTTAAACTTCCTAAGGCTATTTTCCTTAAGCCCTTCAAAAATCGAGTCTTTATATATTAATTGAGTGTTGTTGTGACAATCGTATTGAATTAGCTCAAATTTGGATCCAGTTAAGTAATCGGTATTGTTTAATAACTCTGGTTTGATAACCAAATTTATGAACTTTTACTTTCATGTTATAGTGCTTTGGTTAAACTTCATATGGCTATTTCCCTTAAGCCATTCAAAAGTACAGTCTTTATGTATCAATTGAGTAGTGTTGTGACAGTAGTCTTGAATTAGCTCGATTTTGTATCCAGTTAAGTAATGGGTGTTTCTTATTTACACTGGGTTGATAATTAAATAGGTAGACTTTTACTTTAATATTATAGTGCTTGGTTAAACTTCTTAAGGCTACTTCATTATGCCCTTTAAAAATCCAGTCTTTATGTATTCATTGAGTGTTGTTGTGACAGTAGTATTGAATTAGCTCAATATTGGATCCAGTTAAGTAATGGGCGTTTCTTAATTACTCTGGGTTTCTAACCAGATATATAAACTTTTACTTTCATGTTACAGTGCTTTGATTAAACTTCCTAAGGCTATTTTACTTAAACCCTTTGACCTATGTTGCTCGGACTCTTCAAAAATGTCGAGGGGTCCGTGTTGGATACTCCAACAGTAGTGTCTTGTATACCCTTTTTCAATTCAATTCTGCCCACTAAGATGCCAATTCATCCTAAATCAATCAATCAACTACTCCTCTATCCACAAAATAACTAGGGCGGTTTTATGAATCCTCTGTATCGTTCACTTTCATTAAGTTCATTTCATTCCATTACTAAATAATTTGTCTATGAAACCCGCATTTATACTTAGATGCCCCTTCCTCATTTCCCTAAAAAGACTATTCAGTGACCCCTTTTGGATTTCTAGAAAGTTTGACGTCTCATTAATTTTGTGAATATTTTCTTTTCCTTTTCTCTTCTGTGGGTGTTTGGCAAGGGAAGTTGTTTAGGCTGTCAATGGTTGTCTTAATTTTTTCCATTGGCTATAGTCATGTCTTTTCGAGTCTTCTTATTTCTTATAAGAGACTCGTATGTTGAGTAGATAAGTGAGTTCTAGAGATTTTCTAGGCTTTGATAACCCCTAATTCGCCTTAAAAGACTAATTATTTAGTCTTTGAATAGTAATTATGACCTGAATAATATTTATTTCTTTGATTGATTTATTTGCTATAGCAATGTCATCCATTAGGATGAATTTCATTCGAGCATTTAGTTTCTTGTCCTCAACTTCTCGCTTGATGATTTTTGAACAAGTGCATGGTTCATTGCTTCTGTTCCTCTTGCAGATACTTAAAATTGTGCAACACAAAAGTGTTAGAGGGCTTAGTGTTGTGGCCTTCGAACTCGAACTAATTGGTTATACCATTGCTTTGGCATATTGTCTTCATAAAGGGCTTCCATTTTCAGCTTTTGGCGAGTATGCTTTTCTTTTGATCCAAGGTACATTTGACATGCCAATAGTACATTGACTTGATTCTTTAGTTCCGTTTGCTATATCTTGAGAAACTAGGACCTTGGCAGCTTCTCTAATCTGCATCTTGTGGAGGTGGTTGTTTTAAATGATTAAGACATTGCTTTCTATTCTTCAACTTCATCGGGGTGAATTGCAAGAATAACCTGCATAAGAGGGGGTCTTGAATTTGTGGCCTGCTTAACAAAATTTTTAAAAAATGACCTCTATTTGCCATGAAGCATAAGTTTGTGGGCATAAATTAGTTTTGCCTATGAGGAGGCAGTTTGAGACATTTCAATACTGTAAACTTGCTAGATTGGCACAAGTTTTGCTATAGGCAAAAATTGCATGTGTTGTTCAACTGTTCACAAGTCATTACAGCTGAAACTCCTGCCCAATAGCTAACACATTACACTATCTTCACTGTTTGTACCTTCTTGAAATGTCCCTTAACTCTTGCCTCATAACTTATTTGCACATTACAACTACATCTTATGGGCAACAAAGGTTATTTTTGAAAGATTTTATTAAGCGGGCCAAAAAGTTCAGACCACCCCTTATGGTGTCCTTTTTCTGCAATTTCCTGACTTCATTAAGCAGATGGTGCATTACCTTCAAGCAGCTCTACAATAGCCTTTTTTTTTTTGTAACAACTGTGTAATATTACCATTAATAACTAAAGAATAACAAACTAAAGGGCACCTAGCTCCAAAAAACCACCTTCTAGGAAGGGTGTTTATGAAATCCATGCCCCAAACAGACTAATTACACAGTAAATGCTGTAAAAACCCTCTACAACTATGTAGTGTCCTGGGCATTTTCAATGTACTAATTCTGTCTATGACTTCCTTGTTGATGTGTGCTACCACTAACACACTATTTACTAATGTTCTTCTAAACAATTGCCTTGAATTAATGCTGCTAATTGCGATTTTTCATTCTCGTATTTTCCTTTCATAGAAATTCAGGTTAAAGTGTCTAGGGAAAGGGAAGGGATAAACATTTGGTGTCATCTTTTCAGTAAATACATGGCAGATGGTTCGCTATGCTATTTTGAATAATGAATGACTCCTTTGTGAATGAAGTGCTTTCGCTTCAGTAGGTGGCAGTTTAAATCTCATGTTCATACTTTCAGATGGCGGGCTCAGTATCTCTAATATCTTCTGTGTTGTCCTTGTTGCAGCTATAACTTTGGTTGCAATTATCTACTATTTTACTCAACCTTTGGGAATGAAGACATGGATGAAAGGATTACTGTATCCTAATTTCAACCTGCTCCACTTTTTGGTTGTATGATAGATATTCCCATGCACATGCACCATTTAATTTAGACCTCTCATGTTGATTAGTTTTGTTTTTTTTCATGGAATTAGAATCTTCTGTTCCTCCTGATGTAGTAAACAGATATTGTGCTGTAGCACCAACTATTTTGGCAGGTCAAATTGATCCCGTTCTTTTTGAGGCTCTATATGTAAGTGATAGCCTTTATGTTTGGTCTGTTTCCCTAGTTCTGTTTGTTTTCTGGAATAAAGCATTCCAAAGATTTACATTTCTGTTCATTAAGGGGGTCCAAGTGAACTATTTACCTGATGCTTGTCTGAAAATTATAAGAAATAAGAGAAGCGATTGAGAGAATGCATGATAAGTATCTTACGCCTAGAAGTATCTTGCAACATAGGGCGGAGCTAGAGTATTGATTACGTCTTTTGCAGAACCCAGTAACTTTAGCTAAAGTCCAGTATTTGTGTTAAGAAATCCACTTAATATGAATAACAATTTTTCCAGAACCCAATAACCTGCATTTTATAGAATCCAGAGCCCATAAACTCAAATTTCTGGATCCACCTCTGATTATTTATTTGGAAGAATGCGTTAAATAAGTGTTTTTATGCCTAAGAGTTATAAATGGCTTATACACATGATAATTTCTTCCGATGTTGGATAATATGTCTAATCTAACAGTAACTAAACTGAATTGTTTCAGGCTTCCCAACATGCAGTCTTCCTTTTTGCAAGGATTCCACAGATATGGAAGAACTTTAAGGTACATATTTATGCCATGATGGTTCTCATTTTTATGGTGCTATTATTTATATATTTGAAGTAAGATCAACTGGGAATCGTAATTGCCCTCTATGCCTTGAAAGTCCTAGAAAACCTTCTCCTATATGCTGTGTAAATGATGCCAATGTGACGATGGATTGAAAAGAAAGAAAGTGCTGGTGGCTCTAAAGCAGATTAGTATATGAAGTAGATGAAATAAAGTACAGTTGTTATTAATCATTCAGGAAAATGATTAGCAACCACCCGTCACCGTATTTGCAGTTTCCATTTATTTGACTTCTTTGAGAGATCTTTTTGTGGCTTCTTCTATAATGTTCTCTTGTTTTTGCTGTTTCCACTTGAACTTGTGTGTTTTTTTATTGCCTTTATTTGAGCAGGGCAAAAGTACTGGTGAACTGAGCTTTTTGACCTTCTTTATGAACTTCGCCGGTTCCATGGGTAAGTGTTAACTAACTTAGATCTGTCTGCAGATTCTCTGATATCGAAATGGAGTTCTCATATCCTTTACCTTTATATGTTACAGTTAGAGTTTTTACCAGCCTCCAGGAAAAAGCTCCCATGAGTGGTATCCTCTCTTACTTTGTTTGATATGTACCTTAATATGATTTTGCAGACTCCCTAAATATGGAAGCATTAGTACCTTATTTTGTTTCGAACTTATAAACCGATGCATTCTTTGTCGTAATCTAGTTTTGTCAAACGTGATATTTGACTCAGTTTCTCCAGTCAAAGCATCTGTAAGGTATTCTTACGAGAAAAAAGAAAACTACAATGAATTTTGAAGTCTTTAATGACGAACTTGCAGAGTGATATTGATCTTGAAGATCAATACATTCCTTTGTGTAGTTCCCTCTTACAGATATGCTTCATAGAATCCTCCTCTTCTAGGGCTTACAAGTTGCAATAACAATTTCACCATCTGGGATGTCAAATTACCTGCTATATAGCGCTACCATCCCTACCTTGAACTCCAAGGCTCCCCTTCTAGTATAGTACACCATGAACATTTGAAATTTCTGAATGATATTCTTCTTTGCGAAAGATTTCTGTATCAGAAAGGATGTCTATAGTTTCTAATTGAGTCTTAATATCCCAGAGTTATCTACCGGAATTTGTTTATCATCAGGCGTGGTTCTAGCTTTACATCTATCTTTGTATGGTCTTTGTAATTTTTCAGCCCTGGCCTTTTTAACTCTCCAAGTTTCCATGATTTGTTTGCAGTTGCCTTGGGATCTGCACTCGGTGTACTGATGAACGGTACCATCTTGAGTCAAATTATCATATATCAAAAGCCAACACCTCAGAAAGAGAAAAAGAAAGATTAGAAGTTTCAGCACAGCATTCCGGAATGGCTCTGGCTACTTGTTCCATTCTGCACCCTGGAGCTCAGTCATGATTGTCGAGCTCAAAGAAGAACATAGATAATTCATCCATATTATACCCTGAGAATCTGCCTTAATTTTGCTTGCTTAAATTTTAGATTGATCCATCAGTTACACAATTTTCCATTTTCACTTTAACCAGTCTCAGTATGTGAATCTTTTCCACATGAAGTATGCTAACAGAGGTGAAACAATTTCTTTTTGTTCCATCCTTGATAGTGCTTGCAAGAGAGGTAAAAATGTTTTCATAAGGGACTTCTTGCTTGAAGTCACCGATATTAAACTTTCTAGTCATCAACTGCTGTTATAGTTGTGCATTAGTTAAGGGTATGGGTTGTCTCTATATAATTCTTTTTTACAACTGACGGTAGAGTTCGAGCTAGTTCGCGTCTACGTTAACTATTCTATTAGGTACTTTGCTACCTCCCACCAATACAGGTACCGCGTGATTTTGGCACTACAACCATATATCCGGTATCTGTTATCTCCACTAGCACAGGTAACAGTAAATTTGCGAACTTAGGTAGATGAAAGATATCATTAGTCACAAAAATTTGAAACTAAATGTGGTTGAGTTTTGCCTTGGGCATTCTTTTAAGGGGCCGTTTGGTTCAAGGGATTAGGTGGGTTATTCTAGTATAATTTTTGAAATTAAAATTGTCCCATGTCTAGTTGGAGTTAATAGCTAAAATAGGTATCAAAATCAGGACTAAACTGGACAACTTATCCCATATAGCAGGTGCGATAAGTTGTTCTGGTTTTAGTCCCGGTTTTAAACCAAACGACCCCTTTACGAATAAATACTAAAGAAGGAAGCTGTTGGCATGTAAAGCAGCCATCGTTGATCTCGTTTTAACAAGGAACAAGAAAATAATAGATCTAATGAATGCTTGTGTGCTGCAAATTTTAAAAATGTATGCAATGACAGACAAATTAAAGAACCCTCTGACAGTACCTTTGATCAATGTAACAACAACACAACAACATACCCAGTGAAATTTCACAACGTGGGGTCTGAGGAGGGTAGAGTGTACACAGACCTTACCTCTACTTTGGTAGGTAGAGCGGTTGTTTTTGAGAGACCCCCGTTTCAAGACACGACAAGGCATAAGTACAAACAAAGCAGGAGAAACAGTCAGATCAGGTCTAGAAATTTAAAGCAGTATGAAAATGCTAGTATCAAAAGCGAATACGTCATGATAGCGCATCCTGAAAAGGAAGCAGTAACTAACGCAGGTAAAAGATAAACAAAGTACACTAAAGAACACATAGCAACAGAAGTCAACCTATAAAGCACTACAACGCCTATTCGTATGATATGCTAATTGGGCCTACAGTAATACCACTACAACAACCAATTTGTAAATGTAAGTAGGACTACGCTCGACTACCTACTACCCTTCTACCCTAATATGTGCCCTCCACAACCCCCTATCTAAGGCCATGTCCTCAGTAAGTTGCGCCTGCACCATATCCCGTCTAATCACCTCTGCCAAATATTTCTTCGGCCTACCTCTACCCCTCCCGAACTCATCCATAGCCAACCTCTCACACCTCCGCACTGGGCATTCATATTTCTCCTCTACACATTCCCAAGCCATCTCAACCTCGCTTCCCGCATCTTATCCTCCACCGAAGCCACTCACACTCTGTTCCGGATATCATCATTTTTAATCTTATCCCTCCTTGTATGCCCACATATCCATCTCAACATCCTCATCTCCGCCACTCTCATCTTTTGGATGTGCCAACACTCCTCCCTATACAATATAATTGGTCTAACCACCACCCTATAGAACTTGCCTTTAAGTTTTGATGGCATTTTTTTATCGCACAAGACTCCAGATGCGAGCCTTCATTTCATCTACCCTGCCCCAATACGATGTGTGACATCGTCATCAATCTCTCCATTCCCTTGGATAATATACCAGAGGTACTTGAAGTTTTCTTTCTTCGGAATGACCTGAGTACCAAGCCTCACCTTCACGCCTGTCTCAAGGTCGCTCACGTCGCTGAAATTGCACTCCAAGTATTCTGTTTTGGTCCTACTCAGCCTGAACCCTTTAGACTCCAGAGTCTATCTCCAAACCTCCAGCTTAGCGTTCACTCCGCTGTGAGTCTCATCAGTTAGGACTATGTCGTCTGCAAATAACATACACCATGGCACCTCCCCTTGGATTTGTAGTGTCAGTTTATCCATCACCAAGGCAAATAAGAATAGGCTAAGAGTTGATCCCTGGTGCAGCCCCATCATCACTGAAAAGTGCTTCGAGTCTCCTCCCATTGTCCGTACCCTGGTCTTAGATCCATCATACATATCCTTGATCGTCATAGTGTACGCCACAAATACAACTCTAGCCTCCAAACATCTCCATAGAACCTCCCTATGGACTTTATCATATGCCTTCTCGAGGTCGATGAAAATCATATGTAAGTCTCTCTTCCTCTCCCTATACTGCTCCACCAACCTCTTAATAAGATGGATGTCTTATGTAGTCGAACTCTCGGACATGAATCCAAATTGGTTCTCGAAAATAGACACGCCTCTTCTCACCTTCATCTCCACGACTCTTTCCCTGACTTTCATAGTGTGGGTCAGCAGCTTGATACCCATATATTTGTTGCAACTCTGGATATCACCTTTGTTCTTGTACAAAGGAATCACTGTACTCCACATCCATTCTTCGGGCATTCTCGCCGTCTTAAAAATGACGTTAAACAACTCAGTCAACCACTCTAAACCTGCCCTGCCTGCGCTCTTCCAAAATTCTATTGGGATCTCATCGGGCTCGGTCGCTTGTCCCCTGCGCATCCTGCGAACAACGCCTTTAACCTCCTCAACCTTAATGTTTCTACAATACCCAAAATCCCGGTGCCTACCATATTGCTCCAGGTCTCCCAACACAATGTCTCTATCTCCTTTTTTGTTCAAGAGTTTATGAAAGTAAGACTGCCACATTCGCCTAATATGTGCGTCGTCCACCAGTACTTTGTCGTCCTCGTCCTTGATGCACCTCACCTGATCCAAGTCACGGGCCCCCCTCTCCCTCATCTTGGCTAGTTTGTACAACTTCTTATCCCCTTATTTTCCCTTTAATTCCACATATAGGTGTTCAAAAGCCGTTGTGGCCGCTATCTTTGCCTCCTTCCTCGCCATTTTATACAGTTCCCTATTTGTCCACTTCTCCACCTCATCCTTGCTATCTACCTGTTTCGCATACGTCACTTTCTTCGCGTCCACCTTCTCTTGAACATTACCATTCCACCACCAATCCACTCAATGCTCATTATGGCTACCCCGCGAAACCCATAACACTTATCTGTCATCTACAACCCTTCTCTTCTTCTCCATCTTGATCAACTCCATCACCAAAAGCTTATGTCGGGTTGTAAGACAATCCTTCGGAATAACCTTGCAGTCTTTACAAAGCCCGTTGACAACCTTTTTAAGGAGCAAAAAGTCTATCTGAGTCTTAGCCACCGAACTATGAAAATTCACCAAGTGTTTCTTCTTCTTCATGAACCTCGAATTGGCTATCACCAACCCAAAAGCTCTAGCGAACTCCAAAAGTGAGACGCCTCCCCCGTTTCTATCCTCGAGGCCAAAGCCTCCATGCACGTAGTCGTAGCCCCCTCTTCTTAAGAATCTTAACTAGCTCTATGGACTTCCCAGTTAAAGTCCCAATGTTCCAAGACCCTATTCTCAGCCTAGTATCTCCCTTACCCCACTGACCCTCCTTAACCCTCACCCCCATCCCCAACCGAGAACATGACCCTAGTCTACTATCAGTCACCAAAGCCACTAAAGCGGCTATAGACTAATGGGTTATTTACCCTACAACAAGCATAAATCAATGCGAAAATAAAAAACACAGATTAACAAGAATCTAGATGCAAGTCTTGCCACTTTGTCAAGAATGATATAGCTAAGAAGAAGACTAGTAACGGCAAAGATGTGAAGTTAATATACAATACAGCAAAGCAGGAAAAATTTAACTACGAAGGTAAGGACAAAGAATGAATACGGACACCTGGAGGTACTAATTCTAGGTGTATCGAACTTGTTCGCTACCCAAAACTCACCTTTCAGTTGTGCAAATGATTGTTTTCTGCCAGAAAATTCTTGTTCACTGCCGGAAGTTACTGTTCACTGTCGAAACTTGCGTATCTATGTAACCTGCCCGAAACCCACTGGAGGGTTTATGTTTTTGAGCTTGAAAACCAGAAGAAACCTGGTCTTCTTCACCGTATGTGGTCGCCGGAGGTGGTGGTGATCTCTGAAGGTCCTTATTGACCAGATCTGTTCGTCGGTGGTGCCAGGTGACGGGTGACGGGTTACGGGTTACGGTTGATAGTCACCGGCGATGATATAACTCCGGCCGCCGGTGGTGGTGGAAAGATAGAGAAATAGTAGCAAGGGAGAGGAAAAAGAAAGAGAGAGAAACAGGCAATGTACCTGGTTGCCGGAGATAGGCGGACGGCGCAACGTCGGCGGTCAGTTACCAGCGACGATACAACTCCGGCCGCCGGTGGTGGTGGAAAGATAGAGAAAGAGTAGCAAGGGGGAAGGAGGAGAAAGAGAGAGAAAATAGAAGATATCAGTGCTAGGGTAGCGTACCTGGTCGCTGGTGGTCGGCGGACGACGCATCGTTGGCGGTCAGTGGTGATGGTAGTGGTGTGTCGATGTGGGTGGGGGTGGGGGCAGGGGATGTTACCATTGGTGTGATGTATTACCGTTGGTGAGAGATGACTTTTTCTCTCTCTTAAAGAGAGAGAGCAATACAAAGACAAAAAAAATGGCTAACAGATCCGTTTGGGTAAAGGGGGAAAATCTCAAATATGTCATCGAACTATCGGAAATGACTCAGTTATGTCACTTGTCAATAGTTTGACTCATTTATGTCATCATGGTTATAAAAATGGCTCATTCATGCAATTTTTCATTAATGCCGGTTTTACAATGCCATTTTTCATTAACGTCAGCATTAGTGAAAAATGGCATGGATGAGCCGTTTGGTAACAACAATGGCATAAATGAGTCATTTTAATAACGTTGATGTCATAAATGAGCAAAACTATTAACAAGTGGCATAAATGAGACATTTATGATATTTCGATGACATATTTGCGTTTTTTCCCTTGTTTATTTGGTGGGAAGCAGGAAAACGACTAAAGTAAATATAGTATATTAACAGAGTGTTGATTAATTGAGATATTTAAGGGGGAATAAATAAGTAATATACTAGTTATAATGAAGAGCTTAAGTATTATGTACTGATAGAGCAAAGCATTTTTATATTATTAGTGCAATTTAAGATGTTATAATAGATTACTTATTATTTTTTTGTCTCAATTTATGTGATACACTTTTCTTTTTAGTCCGTCCCAAAAAAATGATACATTTTTTTATTTTGCAATAATTTAACTTTAACTTTTACCTTTTACGCATAACGAGATGATCTATAACCACACAAATATCTTTGATTTATTTTAGACCACAAGATTAAAAAATCTTTCTTTATTTCTTAAACTCTGTGTCGAGTCAAACTATATCACATAAATTGGGATGGATGGAGTATTTATTACACCATATGTCCCTATTTATGTGATACACTTTCATTTTTAGTCCGTCCCAAAAAAAATGATACATTTCCTTATTTTACAATAATTTAACTTTAACATTCATATTTTACGCATAACGAGATGATATATAGAAACACAAATATCTTTGATTTGTTTTTTACCACAAAATTAAGAACTCTTTCTTTATTTCTTAAACTTTGTGTCGAATCAAACTATATCACATAAATTGGAACACGGGGAGTATTGGTTACCAATTAGTGTTTATTATATGAAATTACCCACAATTATTATTTTAATAGATTTGATGGTAGGGGCGGAGCCAGAGGGTGTAACGGGTTCATCCTTTCACGAAAAATAATTTTGTATATATAAGGTCAACGTTATTTTTTATCCTTGCTTCGCAATCTGTTTTCTTGAGCCGATGGTCTATCGGAAACAACCTTTCTACCTCACAAAAATGGGGTAAAGTTTACGTATATCCTATCCTCGCCAGATCTCACTTGTGGTATTACATTGCATATGTTGTTGTAAGATCAATATTATTTTACGTATATATAGTATATATCAAATCTCTTTGCTAGCTTTTTTATGCGTTTACTTTTTTATATTTTAAATCTCTTTAGTGAAAATTTTGACTCTGTTATTACCTGATAGTATTTTTTTTTTATTCTTTTATTTTATTTTTACAATCTCAATATTCTATGATCTTATGAGGTGTGAAAAAAATAGAATGAAAAGTATGTTTGTTCTAAAGGAATAGTCAAACATACATAATACTATCTATCTTGAATCATGGATGGTCATGATGACCAACAAACTCATGCTCACTTGTGTATGAATTATGATATCTAGATTTTCAAAAGCTATTATGCTTTTATTACCTTGACTATGAACCTGGAATTAATGCCCCAAACTCTGTTGCAGTTTTGTCCTTTTGTGGACTTTTATTTTCCAAAAGTGTTGCTCTTGTGGACACTAGGATTACCCTCATGCATATTTTAAACAAGAATTCTAGATGAAATTATGACTCTAAGCCTATGGTTTCTTAATTGTTAAGATTGGCTGAACATAGCAAACTTGAAAATTGCCCTTTCAAGTGACTGATTCTAGATTTTGATATAGCCTACAGGCATGCAACTTTGAGGTGCTAAAGGAAATGAGGGTAAATGCATGATACCATATCTGTTACGACCCAGTTCATGACACGTATTATTTATATTGAGTTTTTACTTTTCGCGTGTGCATTACAATGTGCACGAGATTCACCTAAGGCGTCATGTGCACACCATCTTCAGAAGCTTGGCAGCCTAGAAACTTGTCAGTTCTGCTTGACCACCCTCATCAATCCGTCATTTGTCAGGTGCGTCACAATTTAAGACCACAATTTCAAAAGTCTTTATAGCCACACAAATGTAATGACATACTCCCTCTGTCCCATATTACTTGGCCACTTTTCTCTTTTTACACGCCCTTAAGAAATCATAAATAAGAAAAGTATTTTTACTACATTACTCTGATCTCTCTCCAATTAATTGCACTCTAATCAATATTGATTGTTTTAAAAAATAATTAATATCAAGAACAAAGTAGAAAAAATTTAAAATTAATTCTATCTTATTTTTAGAAAATGGTCAAATACTATGAGACGGATATTTGTAATAATATGACCAAGTAATATGGGAAGGAGGGAGTATTATTTATGACCATTAATTTTAGAAGTTCTGATTTTTATTTTCTTAAGTTTCCTGCCTAATCCAATTTTGTTACGTAAATTGAAATAAATGGAGTATTCAAATGTTAAACAGTAGACTGATTAGCATATTGCTTCTTCTTGAAAAGTCAATACATTGTATGAAGATATTTGAACTCCTTGTAGTCATGATCTATATTCTTCTACTAAGTATTTCTCATTCTCTCATACAATGTATTTGGGAGGAATTATCTTAAAACAGAAAAAATTATATAAAGCAAGTAATGGAAGTTAATCGAGATAAATTTATTTGAGAGGAAGCTTTGGAGCAACTTAAAAGTTGTATTCGTGTGACTAGGGCTCACAATTTTACCCTAACCCGATGGATATCCAATCCATCCGACCCGATTATATGGACGAAAATCCAGTAAAACACAGACACAGATTTTAATCGGGTGACGGATGGACCGGGTGACGGATCGGAACGGATTCGGGTGGACATACATCCAACCCACCACCCGACCCATTCATCCACCCGTTTATAATTTTTTTTAATGTACAATTAAATTCTAGTGTTTCATTAAACAACTAAATTCGTCCTTTAAACTTCTTTTTTAGTCTATTAAACAATAGGACAGATCTCATCAGTAAACAATACATTCCAAGATAGGGGCAATCAAAGACTTACCTAATAAAATTTTGAGATACTAAATGCTATGCAATGGAATGAATTTGAAGTAGCTCATTATTGCTAGGTTTTCCTCTAGAAGAAGAAAAAAATTGGTGGCTTTCTGTTACATGCACTCTTTGCAGTACTGACAACTAAAAAAATAAAAGAGAATTCTAGCTAGAATCTTATGTTACCCCATCTTCACTGAATCTAAGTTCCAACCTATTCACTGCATTCCCTTCTACTACAGGCTCCCCATGCTGCCTTAGCTAATAAGAGCATGGGTGATCATGCAAAGCGTCATCTGCTTGCATGTAGCTTCAGCGCTACTTTCATCCGCGAAGCACCCGATCCACCTGATTCATCCGTGGATGATGGGTGGATCGGATGTGGATGAAAAAAAATAAAGTGATGGATGGGTCGGGTGGTGAATGTATGGTTGGCGGGTGGAGGCGGATTGAGCTCCACCCGATCCACCTCCGATCCATTGCCATCCCTACATGTGACTAGGTTATGGGTTCGACTCGTGGAAGAAGCGTCACTAATGCTTGTATTAAGGTAGGTTGTGTACATCACACTCTTGGCGGCTGAATATATTTAACTATATCTTGGATCTGAAAATATACCATCATATACATGCATGATATACACGGTATACTATCTTGTGTATACCGTGTATATCATGGAAACCCAAGGCAATTGGGAAACTGTGATGTACACGGTATACACACCGTGTATGTCATGGTTTTTGGTAATAATTTTTGTATATAATTAGCATTGTACACTTGCCATAATTATAGAATTCTTGTACAAATAGAATAGGATTTTGGGAGTAGAATAGAAATAGGATTTTCCATATTATGGAAATTATAAATTATATATATACTCATTCATTAATAAAAATAATCAATGGATTATTTCTTTCATGGTATCAGAAGTCTAGGACTAAAATACTTCCACTCCTCTCCCTACTTTGCTCTCGGTTCCGACCACCCTTCTCGGCCAAAGCTTCCTTTCTTCTCCAAATCCCTCCCAAATTATTGTTCATTTGTTATGTCTACCTCAAATAACATGTTTCATCCTGCCCTTGCTATCTCCAACATCAAGAACCACATCCCTATTGTTCTTGAGATGGAAAATGTTCAATATGCGACGTGGACGGAATTGTTCAAAATTCACGCAATCTCACATCAAGTCCTCCATCACATAATTCCTCCCGCTATCACTACACCCGCGGAGGATCCTCATTTATGGATCACTCTTGATGCTACCTTCCTTCAGTGGATTTACTCCACTATTTCTACCAACCTTTTACAGACGATCATTGAATCAGACACTACAGCTATAGCTATCTAAAATAGATTGCGTGATATATTCCAAGATAACCAACATTCCTGAGTTGTCACTCTTAAGCAAGAATTTTCGCAAGTTAGCATGGAAGATTTCCTGAATGTTTCCACTTATAGTAAACGACTCAAGGAATTGGCGGACCAACTCCGTAACGTTGGCGCACATGTTACCAATAATCGTCTTGTTCTCCAAATGGTTGCAGGCCTATTTGAGGCCTATAACGGCGTTGGAACTATACTCCAAAGTAATATGCTTCCCCTTTTATCAAGCCCGTTCGATGCTCCATTTGGAAGAAGCCAATTTGCAAAAAAGGCGACTACCGGCGCCAGTTCCGTGGAGATGATGACATCCTCCGATAATTCTCATGGGTTTGTTGCCAATTCGGTTCAAAACTGCAACAACGGTGGCGGCAAGAAGGGTCAAAACCGCAAGAATAATGGCAAAAATTATGGCGACAATCACAGTGGCGGTCGAAACAGTAGCACCGCCGGCAGGAACAGTACCAACGGGGTTGGGCCTCGGGGGTATAAGCCCCAGCCCGCCTGGTCCCAGCCTTGGGCCCCTTGGCAGTGGGCCAGGACCAGTGGCCCAGTCCCGCCTACTGTCTAGCCCCCAATTATTTCCAGCCCCATTGGGCTTCAGTCGAGCCCCATTACAGGCCCAATTACTCGGGTCCAGCTTCAGGCAGTCGATTTCCTTCTGGGATGGGGTAGCAGGCCAATTTGATTGGGCCCCGGCCTCCGCAAACATTCCAGGAAGTGGGCCTCACACCGACTCCGACAGATATTGAGGCCGCAATGCATACGCTTGGATTAAAGTCTCAGGACCCGAACTGGTACATTGACACTGGCGCCACTTTTCACTTGACGTCAGACCAATGTACTCTCTCGTCTTATTCTAATTTGAGCAAAAAATGTGGCATTATTGCTGGTAATGACAATACAATTCCAATTCGTGATTTTGGTAATATAATTTTGTCTTCCCCACATCCACTTCTTGTCTTAAAAAATACTCTTCATGCCCCTAACTTAATTAAAAATTTGGTGTCTGCCCGAAAATTCACCACTTTTAATTGGGTTTATGTTAATTTTGATCCTTTTGGATTTTCTGTGAAGGATTTCAAAATGGGGATACCTCTCATGAGATGCAATAGTAGGGGAGATATTTATCCAATCACGCCCGCCTCCAGTTTCTCGAGTCAAGTCATGCCATCAACGTTTAACGCTCTAACTCCTTCCTTGTGGCATGCACGTTTGGGTCACCCTAGGTCGTCTATTATTTCTTCTTTGCATAAAAACATTTTTATTTTTTGTAAGGGTACGCGTAGTACTCCAATTTGTCATTCATGTCCTTTAGGAAAACATGTTAGATTACCATTTGTAGCCTCTACTTCTCGTACTTTAATGCCATTTGATATTATTCATAACGGTTTATGGACATCTCCCATTTTACGTTCTATGGGCCATCGTTATTATGTTCTATTTTTGGATGATTATTTTATTTTTATGGACCTTTTCGTTAGCAAAAACATCTCAATTTTTTCCACATTCTTAAAATTTCGAGCATTCATCTGTACCCAATTCGAACGAGAAATCAAAATATTCAATGTGATAATGGCAAAGAATATGCAAATGGTTTGTTTCGGGATTTTCGTGATACTAATGACATAATATTTCGTTTCTCTTGTCCTCATACGTCCTCACAAAATGGGAAGGCGGAACGAAAATTCGTACCATTAATAATATTGTCTGAACTTTATTAGTTCATGCTTCCGTACCCCTTCCTTTTGGCACCATGATGTACAAATGGGTCCTTATCTACTTAACATACTTCCTACCAAAGGATTGACGTATTCATCCCCTCTTAAATTTCTCTATAATAAGAATCCTTCGTATTCACATCTTAGGGTCTTTGGGTGCTTATGTTATCCACTATTTCCGTCAACTACAATTAACAAACTTCAAGCCCGTTCTACCTCTTGTGTGTTTTTGGGTTATCCATCTAATCATTGTGGTTACAAATATTTTGATTTATCGTCTAAATAAAATCATAATTAGTTGCCATTTATTTTGTATGAAACTCAATTTCCGTTTGCTAAAGTAAGTAGTCCCGCGCCTAGTTCGTATAATTTTTTAGATGACGAGGGATCCTCGTATATTATCCACTATTTATCGGACTTGTCCCGCACCCACTATCCGCCAGCGGGCCTACTGCCCGCTGGACCTACTATTTCGTCAAATCTGCCTAGTGGGCCAGACGCTCGGCCCAGTACCGATCTCGGTATTGTTCCATTGGTCAAACCCACTGTCCCAATCTCCGTTCCAGCCATTGTTTCCGTCATTGGGCCAACAGGCCCACTGCCTGCTGGCCAGTCCGTCACCAGCCCACCCACTGCCCAAAATTCACTCGCTTCATCCTCGAGTCAAGGGTCGGTTACTCATAGTCAAATGGGTATTTTTAAACCAAAACGACATTTTAATCTTAATTCTAATGTCTCTAAGTCACCTTTATCACGTAACCCCGTGTTTGCCTTAAATAACCCGAATTGGAAATTGGCTATGAACGACAAATATAATGCTCTTATTGATAATAAGACGTGGGAGTTGGTCCCTCGTCCTTCTGGTGTTAATATTATTCGGTCTATGTGGATTTTTACTCATAAAGATAATTTTGATGGCTCTTTTGTGAGACATAAGACTCATCTTATAGGTAATGATAAAACTCAACAGGTTGGCGTGGATTGTGGTGAGACATTTTATTCGGTGGTCAAACCGGCTACCATTCACACTGTTCTTAATCTGGCTCTTTCAAAGGCATGGCCCATTCATCAGTTAGATGTGAAGAATACTTTCTTACATGATGATCTTAAGGAGACCGTTTACATGCATCAGCCCTTAGGTTTCGAGACCCCAAATATCCCTATCATGTATGTTTATTGAAGAAGTCTGTGTATGGGCTTAAGCAGGCCCCACGGGCTTGGTATAAAAGATTTGCAGACTATGTTTCGTCTATTGGATTTTCTCACAGCAGGTTTGATAATTCATTGTTCATATATCGTTGTGGTACTTCCCTGACTTATATTCTATTATATGTGGATGATAATATCTTGATTACCTCTTCTGATGCTTTGCGCAAGGCTATCATGACAATACTCAGTTCTGAGTTTGCTATGAAAGATTTGGGGCCCTAGAGTTACTTTTTGGGGATTGTTGTCGCTCGTCATGCAAGTGGGTTATTCTTATCACAACGAAGTATGCCACTGAGATAATTGAAAGGGCTGGTATGTCCTCATGTAAGTCTACTTCTACTCCAGTTGATACTAAGCCCAAGATGGGTGTTGCGGCTGACTCACCTTACAAGGATCTCACTCACTATCGCAGTCTTGCTGGAGCTCTTCAGTATCTTACTTTCACGAGACCGGATATTATGTATGTCGTACAACAGGTGTGTTTGTTTATACATGATCCTAGGGTGAAGCACATGAATGAGCGCTCAAACGCATTATCAGATATATCTAGGGGAGACTGGACTATGGCTTTCATCTATATCCATCATCGGCCTCTACACTTGTCTCGTATACCGATGTTGATTGGGGTGGTTGTCCAGATACTAGACGCTCCACATTTGGTTATTTCATGTTTCTTGGTGATAACTTGGTTTCATGGTCTGCCAAACGACATGCTGCCTTATCACGCTCCAGTGTAAAGGCCGAGTATCGAGGGGTAGCCAATGTGGTTTCTGAATCATGTTGATTACGTAATCTTCTCTTGGAGCTTCACTTTTCCATTCAAAAAGCTACCTTGGTATATTGTGATAATATTAGTGCCGTATATCTTTATGAAAATCCGGTTCAACACTAGCGCACTAAACATATTGAGATGGATATCCATTTTGTTCGCGAAAAGGTAGCTCGTGGACAAGTACGCGTCTTACATGTTCCTTTCAGGTATCTAATTGCAGATATCTTTACTAAGGGTCTTCCCTCGGTCCTATTTTAAGATTTTAGAAACAGTCTCAGTGTACGAAGACTGCCCGCTATGACTGCGGGAGCGTGAAAATATACTATCATATACATGCATGATATACATGGTATACTATCTTGTGTATATCGTGTATATCACGGACACCCAAGGCAATTGGGAGACCGTGATATACACACCGTGTATGTCATGGTTTTTGGCAATAGTTTTTGTATATAATTAGCATTATACACTTACCATAATTATAGAATTTTTGTACAAATAAAACAAGATTTTGAGAGTAGAATATAAATAATTTTTTTTATATTATAAGAATTATAAATTATATATATACTCATTCATTAATAAAAATAATCAATGAATTATTACTTTTAGAATTCTTTATTTTTCTTTTCTCTCATTGGAGATTGGGCCTCTAAAGAGTGGATGGAAAGAAGGAATAAGAGAAGCTAAAAAGCGGTCCTTCGGGGCATAGTCCAGTGGCAAAGTCTGGGCGCTATAAGGCGCTCTGGCATGAGACAGCGTGGGTTCGATTCCCCGCAAGCACGAAGAAACTCTGCATGTTGGGGAATTTGACATTGTCTCATTGATCAGTTGTACGCTCCCAGAAAACTGGCCACCGGAGCACATCCCGCGATTTACCTGGTAATAGTGTTGAAGGACCGGTGCTATTACCTCCAGGACATAGTCAGGCACAAGCCTGGAGACCTGGATTATCAAAAAAAAAAGAGAAGCTAAAAAGCAGAGGAAAGAAAAGAAAGAAAGCAACTTATCATAGCAGAATAGCAGCTAGGCCGCAACACATTGATTTGGTTATTATCATGTTTGTTGACTCTAAAGTCTAAACATATACCACGAAAAGGTATGGTAGAATGATTAAAAGTATTTCGCGATTTTGTCTTCAAATTTTGAGAATGAAAAATCTTTAGTCCACACAAGTAGACTTTATTTTATTAGTTATATATCATGTCTAAGATTCGAATTCTAAAAACGAAGAATTCAATTGTGGTAAAACAATTTAACAAGTGGTTTGATTCGAATTTTGAAAATAGAGAATATCTTGATAGGAATTAGGAAGTGCATTACCTCGTTTAATGCACTTTCAAGGTGCGAATTGGCTTTAAATATCAAATTGTTAAAAAGAAAAAAAAACTTTATTGGTGTATTTTTGGTAAATAAACCTACTCATATTTCCATTCATTTTTGCTCTCTCTTCTCCCTCGATGCTGTGTCTGTACTATACTCTGCAAAATAAACTAAATTAGCTGTAAACTTTTCTGTTACAAGGATTAATGGTAGAGACAGGAGAGACACAGACAGTACAACTTTATAAAACGTATAAATATAGCCAATCTTGAACCCAATAAACTCTCCTGTTTTAAAATTCTGAACTCATAACATCTGAATGTTGTGTTATGAGACAAGGAGGATTAAAACAATCATTTACATAGAAACTCTCAAGGAGAAGAAAATCACAATCGTCACCGACTCTTATTATTCTCAAAAAAAGATATTTCTAAGGATACATAATTATGCAAGAAAATCATGTATACATTAACTGCGAAAGATCCTAAACTTAGTAGATTTTGAATGTCCCCCCAAACTATTTCTCAAGAAAAAATCGTCGTGGCCTTCGGGCCCTTGCTTCATCCATCGCAGGGGTGCCCCCCCCCCCCTCCCACTGCAGCCCCTTGTAGTCGATCATGTTCACAAACTTAACATATTGTATAAGCGAGTAAAGTGAACATATGACCACATATTATAATAAGACTAGTGATAGAGGCGGAAAGAGCTAAACTAAGGCAATTTATAGGACAGGCCTCTACTACTTAGAAAAATAGAAATTAACGACGGGTAAATTATGTAGCTAAATGGTGAAATTCTTCGCTAATCCTATTTAACGACGAAATATCAAACCATTTTGTTAGCTAAGCCATTTAGGGTCTGTTTGGAAAGCCACCTGGTAATTGGAATTTGTGTAATTACTAGGGTAGTAATTACCCAACCTAGTAATTACATAACATAGTAATTATGAGGACCTTTTTGCTTGTCATAACGTAATTACACTACGAGCATACTATTTGGTTGCACATATATAATTACAGAGTTAGATTAATTTTAAAATAAAAATTAATACTTGACAAATATGTGCCTTTATAAATGATATATTAAATTAGGTATTTGAGATACATATTGTTTCTTCAAAATATATTAATTAATAATCACATATTTATAAATAATATTATAAAAGTAATAGCATATTTTCAAATTAATAATGTTTTAGTTAAATTAATTAGAAAAATTAAAAGCACACATTTTGGAAGAACATCGTAGGTTGTTGTTTGACAAAAAGATTAATAGTTATACATATAATGTCATAACACTATTCAAATATTTGACAAAAAAATAATCTATTAATTGTAAGTGAAAACTGAACAATATGCAATGTTAAATAACAAGTGAATAGTACTAAAGAAAATAAATTAAAATTGCAAATATAACCTAAATTCAAAATTCAAAAAATAATAATTTAACATGATACTTTTATGTCAAATTCCAGCATAACATAAAATAAATTTCAACGTAACTTAAGTAAATATAATTCAGAAGAAAGTGAAAATATTTATAAGTCTATAACCTCGTTCAACAATGAAATTCTACTTTAATAACATCACTAATTATATGTCAAGTTTGTTAATGACTCATTCTACTAATAATAGAAAGTGTAATTTCAAAAACTAGAATAATAATGTAGTGACGCTAAATGAAGAAAATAAGATTAAAAAAAATTAAAAAATCCGAGCAATTACATGAAATCACAAGAAGGTTGAGAAATGAGAAGAATGAAAATGAAAGATAAACAATATTTAAAAAATAAATAAAAATAAAAATGTAAAAATAAAAAATAAAAAATAAAAAATAAAAAGAGAATAAATTAAAATAATAGAAATAAAAAAATAAAAGAATTTAAAATAAAAAGAAAATAAATTAGAAAGTAACATTGTAATTAGAGGATGCAATTACACCTAATTCTCAACCCCTTTGAAATTGGAGAGTATAATTACTTTTTTCAATTACACCCAATTACATGTTGATCATGTAACTAATTGGTCTGACAAACATGTCAAACTGTATAATTATATCCAATTACACTTAATTCCAATTATATGAATAATTTTTTCAAACAGACCCTTTAGCGACGAAGTTCATCGCTAATTTATGTTTATTGAAATTCTTGTTTGGACCGGAAATAAGTGATGGTAAGACTACTATTTGAAAAGCAATGTTAGGCATGCAGAGCAATTTTTGGATATTTCTCTCTTTTTCTTCTTTTCTTCTCATCTTTTCTTTCTTTATGGCTTATCATCCTTTAATCAATATGCTTTGATAAAAGAAGAGATCCGAAGGTATATATGACTATTCCACCATAGTATAAAGTGTTTTGAAAATATTAACAAAATGCAATTGCTCCAACCATTTTCTCCTTTCTAACTTTACCATAAAGAAGTCCGGACTGTGAGAATTAGCAGATGGGGGTTCATCACTCATCAAAATATATCACATCAAATCAATAAATTACTATTAAAATCACGCAAAGTTTTTATGGAGGTCCATTAAAAATATAGAATTTTCATCGAAAAGTTACTTCGAAAATTTGCATATTCTTAGTAGTATATGTATATATAATTATAATTAATTGCAATTTAATTAAACTTTGTAGTTATAATCTACTTATCCCCTTTAGAGTTTTTTTTCCTAAGATAGTTCAAAATGTATATACGTAAAAAATAGTTAATTAAAATAGGTCTCTCTCACACACACATATATATTAAACATCGATTGGTTATTTAGAAGAAAAATATTCCTTTTAAAAAGGTAAGTCTTTGCATGATATCTAGGTCTTTCCACCTGCCGCTGAACTATTGCCTCCGGAAATGTGATTAAAAATTAGGGAAACTAACCCAAATACCTCCAAAACAAAATGATTACCGCCGTATATCTCTTTTAAACTAATTATCCGTCATACCCCCTCGCCCAAAACTATTTACCCGACATACTTCCTCGCCCAAATTTCTTCCTCCGTGATACCATCGTAGTATATTTATATATCATAATGTGTATCATGAGGGACTAAGAGAATGACTGAAACAATCCTTCATGATACTATCTCAGTATATTTATATACCACGATTATATCATGATCCAGATGAGTGTTTCATTGAAGGACTGAAGCAACCCTTCATGATACCACCACATTATATGTATATAAGACAATGGTATCATAGAGTTTTTTTTTTTAGAAAAGTGTGTCTTTTTTTAATAAATGAATATGATCATCCATAATATACCATATCAGTATATTTATATATCATGGAGGACTAAGAGAAGGACTGAAATAGCCTTCCATGATACTATCTCGGTATGTTTATATACCATGTTGATATTATAACTGAGAGGGAGAGGCGGGGGAGGGAGCGTCTCAGATAAATAGTTTCAATTTTTTTCAGGGGTATAAATATAATGGGGATATGGGAAAATAGTTAATTTGGTTTGAGGGGCATGAACGTTCTTTCCCCTAAAAATTAATATAGTGATGAAATGGTTTAACTATGAAGAACCATAAGTCAGATAATGTTGGAGAGAAATTAGAGCTATTTGAGTTTCTATTCTTTTCTCTTTTTGCTTTTCTGCATGTGCCAAGTATAATACTCTCTCCGTTTCAATTTATGTGATGTTTTTTACTCTTTAAGAGTCAATTGATTAAATTTTGAAGCTAAATTGAATTAGATTAATTCAATATTTTAAGATTAAAATTTATATATTTGAAAACTACATTAAAAGTATATAAGTTGCAACTTTTCTCATATCAATTTAATAAAAAAATATATCTTAAAATATTGATCAAAATTCATGTAGTTTGAATTTAGGGAAGTGAAAAGTGCCATAAATTATGACGAATAATTTATTGGTGGACTCATCATTAGGTAATGGCTTTGATCATGCATTAATTAATAGCTTCATCAATATATAGTTTGTTTAATATTACTTTCTCCGGATTAAAAAGAGTGTTCACTTAGCCATTTATATATTCCTTAATAAAATAATAACTTTTAGGCAAAAAAAGGTAATTTGATTAAGATGTCATTAATTAAATATGTATTGAGATTTAATTATCTAACACTTAATAAAAGTAAATCTAAAAAAGTAAGGTTAATTTTTTTTATTTGGTAAGTAAACATTCTTTTTAAACAAAAAAAAAACTAAGCGAATACTCTTTTTAATCCAAAGAAGATTACCGAAAATTAAATGCTTAGTAGAGCTTCAGCCTCCACATGAACTCATCTCGTGTTAAATTTTTATGACCTTTTAACATTAACATGCGTATGCTTATATTATCTCACTTGTTTTTTCACCCGTTGTCCGTCTGATCTGAATTCATGTTAGAAAATTTTATTTTGAGAGGAAAGACATTCTCTATGAGCAACGACTTCATTCACATAATTCAAACGTCAAATTTGTAATTAAGTTAAATTTGATGATATTTTATATTCTACTCGAGTTCTATACTTAGTGTAAAATAATTACTTAACTAATTTGGTATAGAAAGTGACTTTCTATAATTTTTCAAATTATTAATTAACTTTTATGAATGATTACTTGATAACATAATTTTTTGCATGTATATAGGTTAAAATTTAGTTTAATGACACTACTAAAAAAAATTATTTTCTCATTGAATTTTCTACTGAAAAATGTTCTGTGGCTATTTTCCGTTGAATGTCGGTGGGAAAAAACTAAATAGTAGTGTTTTAACTTTTAACACGAAAAAATTAAGAAATTTCTCAGCGTTTCAATGAGAACATGTTTCCACCATGCATTTTTCCAGTAAGCTAATTCGGTGGAAATGAGGTATGAAAATCATGTTTTATAACGCAAATTTCTCACTAAATATCGAGAAGAAAAACTTCTATTTCTAATAGTGTGAAGGGTCCTCATAAACTCTCCCACTCTTACTTCTGCTTAACTACCGTCCTACTCCATTGGGCCTCTTTCCAACTTCCAAGAGGCCTAGAGGTAAAGGAGAGGGAGATTTGCACAAATATAGCACTATGTGGATTGCTATTTAAATTGTGTCCCTATGTAAGGAATTTGTACAAAAATGATATATAGATGCAACATATCCGAAAAAGTAGAATTCAGACTTCAACAAGTTTATAACGGATGGATTATAATTGCAATACAATATTCATTTTAACTATCTTATTAAATTGTTCACAAATAATCAGATTGATAAAATTTGTCTTGTTCAATTGTTCTACAAGTCATCCACATCACTAAGACTTGATACTACATTCATTTTGCACATTTTAAAAGAATAATTCGATGCATAAAGCATTTCACGTTAGCATAATCCAAAAAGAACCATTATTCCACGCATCTTATTAAATTTACTTACAAATCTTGCCTGATTGAGAAGACGTGTCTATATTATAGTGCCAAAATTATTTTTGCACAAATTTCTTAAACGAAGATAAATTTAAAGAGTGTGGGCCACAAAGTGTCAATTTGTGCAATTTTGTTTGCAAAGGAAAAGCCCTCACAACTCCCACAATAAAAACACAACATTTCCCTACTATATCACAACACTTCTTCTCTTCCTCCCAACTCTATAAAAACAGAGAAAAAAATGGCTCAGATGAGCATACTATTTATCTTCCAGTAGCTTTATTTTCTTGCACATAAAATGAAGTAAATGAAAATCCAACCATCCATCTTCTTTAAAGAAGAAGATGGCTCACTATCACAATCAACCAAACCTTCCATTTTTATTAGATTCTTTATATTGCAAAAATGAAAGCTTTCAAGTGTTAGAACCAAAAAATTCATTGTTAGAACAAGATTTGTTATGGGAAGAAGAAGAGTTGAGAACTTTATTGTCCAAAGAACAAGAAAATCAAATGTATAATGTTGTAATAAACAATCCATTTTTGTCTGTATCTAGAAAAGAAGCAGTTGAATGGATTCTTGAATCCATTGGTTATCACAATTTTTGTGCTCAAACTGCCATTCTTGCTGTAAACTACCTTGATAGGTTTCTTTTGAGCTTTCAGTCACAAAGTGAGAAGAAGCCATGGATGAATCAACTTGTTGCTGTTACCTGTCTTTCTTTAGCTGCAAAAGTTGAGGAGACACAAGTTCCTCTACTTCTAGATCTCCAAGTATGTTCCACAAAAAACTTTATTTTTTGTCTTTTTGTTGCTCTGACTAATCCAGATTTGCGCTTATAATGCTCTCTATTGAGATTTTTTTCCATTATGAGGACTCCAATCCGAGTCCTTTGATTAAGTGTAAAGGGATTATACCATCCCACCATAGCTTTTAGGGATCGTTTGGTTATTGATTAGAGTTATGTAATTGTTAGTAATGCAGAATTTAGTTATTCATATATTAGTTATTTCATCTTCTATTCTGCGTAAAATAATAAATATATTCTCTCATCACTTATATATGTAGTATTAGTTATATGAGATTTTAAATTGCTAACCAGATGCCGTATTTGGTGTGTTGAATTTTGTACATACCAAAAAAGATAAGTTATGCAAGATTTAATACATGAATAAATCACCTCCTAACCGGCAACCAAATGACTCCTTAGTGGTCTTAGAAAAACTTAAATTTCTGTAACTATTTCAATGTTTTGAACTTTTGGTTATTGATTGGGATGTTTTCTTGATTTTGTTTTAGGTGGTGGAATCAAGATACTTGTTTGAGCCAAGAACAATTCAGAGAATGGAGCTATTGGTACTTTCTACACTCAAGTGGAAGATGAATCTAGTAACCCCATTTTCATTTCTTGATTACTTCTCAAGAAGGCTTGGATTAAACAGCCACATTTGCTGTGAACTTCTTAGGAGATGTGAGAGGGTGCTTCTATCCACAATTATTGGTAATTAATTATTAATGAAAATGTTAGCCCTTGATAAAGCTAGATTAATTCTTGGTCCATTTTATACTAACTGTTTAATTATAAAAACTGGCAGATTGTAGATTTATGTGTTATCTTCCATCTGCTATGGCTGCTGCTACAATGTTACATGTTATTGATAAGCTAGAGCCTTGCATTGGAGAGGATTACCAAAAACAACTTTTGGGCATTCTTGGAATAGTCAAGGTTTGTATTTTTATCACTTCATGTCTTAATTCTAGTTAAACCTTTCCCCAATTGGTAGTAGCGGATCCAATAATGGGTTATCGGTTTGGCACAACTCAGTGCTCTAGGATCAATGTGACAACTGATAACCTCATTTTTTAGTATTTACGCTTCATTTTGTGTTTTGAGCCTTTGGATAAGTCAACATTACCATTTGGACTTGTTCACATGGGTTGAGAGCTGAGGGGCTCGGGTGAGTTTCTGCTGTTAAACTCTGTTGAAATTGCATATTTTTTTAGTGTCAGGTGAGTCATTGCGATAGCAATCTTCATGATGCAATCACGGTGAAGGGAATTTGGTCATGCATATACAATCTGAGCTCTCTATAATAACAACATTTCACAATAATAGTTATATTTTATGTGGAAACGATCTTGTAAGAATTATGAAATATTTTCCTCAATTATTCTCTTTCAAAAGAGTGTGTAATATACCCCTATTACAACCATAATTTAGGCTAGACTTAGGCTAATTAATCTACCTACCATATACAATTGATTCTTACTATACAATCACACTAATTACTAAATAATTATAATAAATACAATTTCTATCACTCCCCCGCAGTCGAAGCGGGAGACAGACGTATGTTGAGACTGTCCCGAAAATCTTCAAATAAAATCAGCGGAAGACCTTTAGTGAAGATATCCGCAATCTGATAGCGGGACGGGACATGTAACACACGTACTTGTCCGCGGGAGACCTTTTCACGGACAAAGTGGATATCCAGCTCAATATGTTTAGTGTGTTGGTGATTGACCGAATTCCCAGAGAGGTAGATGACACTAACATTATCACAGTAGACTAATGTGGCCTTCGGAATGGGACAGTGGAGTTCCAGGAGAAGATTCCAAAGCCAACATGATTTAGACACAACATTGGCAACACCTTGGTATTCTGCTTCGGCACTGGATCTGGATTAGGTTGATTGCCGTTTCGAGGACCAAGATACCAAGTTATCACCAAAAAATACACAATAACTAGACGTGGAGCGTCTGGTGTCCGGACACCCCCCCCCACCCCGGTCGGCATCTGTATAAGCTACAAGTGAGGATGTAGACGGTGGATATAGATGGAGGCCATACTCGAGAGTGTCATGAATGTATCGCACAATGCGTTTAAGTGCATGCATATGATTATCGAGAATTAGCCACTGTTTCGGAGCCCAAATTATTTGGGTGATTTGGGGCGTTCGAAATAGTGGCAGTGGGACCCGAGAAATACTGAGTCAAATACGGGGATGGGCTATAATCTAGAAAATCATATGTAGGAAGTCCGGACACATGCAATTTTGTAAATGGGAAAGTGGTTTCATCGAAGAGGACGTGACGACTCACAATGATTTTATTGGAGGAGATGTAACATTTGTAACCTCGATGATGGAAAGGATAACCCAAAAAAATGCACGGAGTAGACCGGGGTTGTAGTTTGTGGATGGTGGTGGATGGAAAAAGAGGATAGCACAAACACCCAAATACCGGTATGTGAAAGTAAGAAGGGTCCCGCAAATATAACAATTTTACCGGGGCTTGATATGACAAATTTTTGTGGGGTAGTATGTTTAATAAATACGTAGTCATTTGTAGTGCATGATGCCAAAAAGAGGGAGCTAGTGTGGCATGGGCAAGGGATGTTCGAATAATGTTATTGATGGTTCGGATTTTTCGTTCCGCCTTCCCATTTTGTGAGGATGTGTGTGGGCATGAAAAATGGAAATTTAATCATTCGAATTGCAAAAATCTCAAAATTGCCTATTATCAAACTCTCTACTATTATCACATTGAACATTTTTAACATCCCGTTCAAACTGTTTCTGGATGAATGCTCTAAACACAAGAAATGTGAAAAAAACTTGTGATTTTTTTGACAAGGGAAATATCCACAAAAAATTAGAGTAGTCATCTAGTAATAACAAATAATATATATGGCCTGAAGAGCTCAAAACGGGTGATGTCCAAAGATCACAATGAATGATATCAAATGACATAAGTGTGCACGAATTAGATGAAACAAAGGGCAATTGAACATGTTTCCCAAGTGGACATGAACGACACATATTAGAACTACGTGTTTGAGTACATTTAATATAATTATTTTGTTTGAAAGAGGCTAAAACAGGTGCCCCGGATGACCCAAACATTCATGCCACAATGAGGGTGCGAAAATAGCAAAAATGGAAGGTAACTTGGTTCTGTGGTTGGGCGATGTAATTGGATAGAGCTCCCCTGACTATCACATCTCATGAAAAGTGTCCCCGTCTGAAAATCCTTCACAGAAAATCCAAAAGGATAAAAAACAACAGACACCCAATTATCAGTAGTAAATTTTCTAACAGACACCCAAATTTTTTGATTAATTGTGGAGCATGAAGGACATTCTGTAAAATTAATGGTGGGTTTGGTGGTGACAATTTAGTAGAACCATAACCTCGAATTGGAATAGAATGGTCATTTTCGACAATTATAACATTATTTTTGCTCAAATTAAAATAGGACGAGCGATTACCTTGGGAGGACGTCATGTGTGACGTCACTCCGGTGTCCATATACCAATTAGCATTGGGTGGATTAAGCCTAAGGGTGTGCATGGCGGACTCAAAATCTGTTGGGCTTGCCACTGCCGAATGAGCCTCTTGCCACTGGTTCGGCAGTGGCCCACAGCTGTTGGAACTGCTTCTGGGCCCAAAATTGGGCAGCCCAACACTGGACTGTTGCTGCTGCTGGTAACCCATCCCCTGGCTAGTGGGCCTGGCCTAGTTACCCGACGGGTAAGGGCAAGGTGGCACAGCCCAAGGCCACTGGTTTAGGCTGCCACTGCTGGCCGTCGGTGCCGCCGTTCCTGCCGTCATTTCCGCCGCCGCCACCGGAATTCCGGTTGCCGCTATTTTTTCCATTTCGATTATTTCCACCGCAATTCTTACCACCGTTTCATCCTTTTTGTCCCCGATTTTGTTGTGGAGTTTCAAAGTTGGTGGTAGTGTCATTGGCTATCATAGTGGAATTTGAAACAGTTGCGGCCTTTTTGGCGAAATCCGCCTCTTCAAGAATAAGCATTGAACGGGCTTGGTAAAAAAATGGTAGAGGATTGCTTTGTCGGATAAGTGTTCCCACTCCACTATACGCGTCGGTAAGATCGGCAACCAACTGGAGAACCAATCAATTGTTGTTAACCGGGGAACCAATATTTTTGAGTTGATCCGACAAGACTTTGAGGCGTTGACAATACGCCGATGCATTTGGAAAATCCGTTATATCGGTGGTGGAGAATTCTTGCTCCAACGTGACGGTTCGGGAATTTTTGTTGTCTTGAAAAATATCCCGCAAACGATTCCAAGCCTCCATTGCTGTAGAATCGGGTTCCATTATTGTGTGCAACAAATCACTAGAGATGGTTGCATAAATCCATGATAGAACTGTGGCATCCAAAGTTTCCCAAACTTTTTTGTCTTCATCGATTTTTAACTCCTTTCCTTTGTCATTCGCCGGCGGGATTATGTGATGAGTAACTCGGTGGGAACGACAACATATTTTAAAAAGCTCTGCCCAAGTTGCATAGTGAACATTCTCCATCTCAAGAGTGATGAAAATATGTGTTTTAATGTTAGAAACGGTAACGGCGGGATGAAAAGTGAATTTGGAGTCAGACATTGTGTACCGGAAAATAAAGAACAATAATGAAAGAAAGAAAAAGAAAAAAAATTGTGGTGGTCGGCGGTGTGGTGATGGAGGTGGTCGAAATTTGGAGGGTTTTTAGTTAGGGTATGATCTTTTCCTAATCTTCTGATACCATGTAAGAATTATAAAATATTTTCCTCAATTATTCTCTTCTAAACGAGCGGGTAATATACCCTATTACAACCATAATTTAGGCTAGACTTAGGCTAATTAATCTGCCTACCATATACAATTGATTCTTACTATCAATCACACTAATTACTAAATAATTATAATAAATACAATCATTTAATATAATTATTCTATCAGATCTTTCATGTTATGTTAGATTATAACAGCCACCTTAACAACATTTTGCTATATCAGCCAAAAAATATCGGAGCAAATAAAATTGTTATAAAGAGATTTAACTATATAAATAAAGTTAGATGTACATTTCAGAATTCACGTTGTTTAGATTCTAAATCCATTTATTTGAAGTTCTGATGGGAATCAAAATGTGTGAAACAGGACAATGTGACAGATTGTGATAAGCTAATCCAGGAGGTGGCTACCAACATTGATTTCAACTCAAACAAACGCAAATTTGGTGCATTGCCAGGAAGCCCCATAGGAGTTATGGATGTATCATTCAGTTCTGATAGCTCTGATGACTCGTGGGCAGTGGCTGCATCCGTTTCTTCTTCTCCCGAGCAATTGTCAAAGAAGACTAGAACACACGAAAAGGAAAAATGATGTTGTATCTGGCACGAGATGATAAAAGAGAGCTTTTATATTCCATACATGGCGAACAGAGTTGAAAATATTTTCATGTATTACACATCTATTATGTCCAATAACACTCTGTTCTTATTATAATTCACAGGTTAAATTGCTCATAATCATGTTTACATATCAAAATCCACTCTTTATTATGAGGAAATCAAATTGCGTATGAACAGAGTTGAAAATATTTTCATGTGTATTCTTCTTTGTATAAACTTTGTTGAATATTCGCATAGCTTCAAATTTCAATGTGAATAACAGGTGTTATTGCTTTAGTACTTCAGTATCCAGTGGCCATATGAATTGAAGCTTTTTACTCTATTTTCTGCTACGATTTTCAACACAAGGAAAGAGACTTGTTTGTGGTAAAATATCAAATTAGGGGAAGGGTAGATTTTGTTCTCATGTGGAGTGAAATAGCATCGGAGTCGAATTTTTAGTTCATGTATTCTGAACCACAACTGCTTTTGCTTACTGGATTCTGAATAAAATATTTATTCATATTAAAAGAATCTTTTAATACAATTATAAGATTTGAGTAAAAATTATTGAACTCTGTGAACTCCTAGCTTTAAGGTTGGCTCCGCCCCTAGAGGGAAAAACATATTGTCGGCATGGATGAAGTTAGGGTACCACAAGGAGGTTCATTACCCTGTTCATCGAACAATTACATTGTATGTATAAGATTAAAATAATTTTTTATGTATATTTAATAAATATTAAATCTCATTGATTTATTTCTATATTTACTTATTTATATTTTAAATCTGTTACGATGTAAAAATCCTATTTCTGCGTTCTTCCACGAATGGTCGACTGCTGATTTCTCTGGGAGTTGTATTTGCAGTATTTTTTTGTTGGAGCACGTTGGAAGAGCTAGTCACTTTTAAGACTTTTTTTCCAAATTGTGAGGTGTTGAATTTGAGAGTTGCCGGAAATTTAGAGAGAAGAAAATATTGGGAGAATTCTTTCTTGATTTTCATTTATCACAATGAATGCCTTATATAGAGGTAAGTTCTTCCTTTTCCTAATCTAACAAGGAAACCATATTCTAATAAAACTACCATAATTATAATTTATCAAATATACTTAGATTAGGATTCTGCCATAAAACTATTAGAATTAGAACATGTTTTCAATCCGTCAATACCCCCTCATGTTGGAGCATGGGAATCTCGAATGCCCAACTTGGGAAGCAGATATTCATGTTGTGATTTGCCGAAAGCCTTTGTAAACACGTTGGGCAATTGTTCGTTGGTTGGCACATAACTTGGAAGAATTATAACCGATTGGAGTGCGTCTCGGACATAATGACAGCCAACTTCAATATGTTTAGTTCGTTCGTGAAATATTGGATTTCATGCAATATACAATGTTGTTTCACTATCACAATACATTTTAATCGGAGATTTATGTTCGACGCCGAAGCTATGTAGGATTCCCTTCAACCATTTCAATTCACAAACCATCATTGTCATTGAACGGTATTCCGCCTCTGCTGACAAGCAAGAGACAATGTATTGCTTATTGGTTTTCCATAATACCGGTGAATTCCCGAGGGAAATAAACCATCCGGTGAGCGATCTTCGGGTCAACGGACATCCAGCACAATCCGCATCATACCACCCATACAACTGGAGATCACAATCCTGCATCACATCACCCATACAACTGGAGATCACAATATTTACTTAACACAATTCCTTGCCCAGTATTCTTTTTCAAGTATCTTACCACCCGGAGGACGGCTTTCCATTGTGTTTTCTTCGGTTGGTGTAGAAATTGGGACAAAACACATACATAATAGGACAACTTCGGTCGCGTAAAACTGAGGTATATCAATATGCTGAACAAACATCGGTATGGTTCCGAATCTTTCAAATTAGCCCCTTTGGCCAACGTCAGATTGTGATTCTGTTCCATGAGAGTTTTAATCAGTTTTGCTCCCAGTAGCCCGGACTCAGAGATTATATCCAAGGCATACTTCCGTTGACAAAGCAATAATTCGATTGGTCCACGTGCAACTTCAACCCCCAGAAATACTTTAGGGGACCCAAATCCTTCATGTGAAAACAGGCTCAGAAATAGTCTTTGAACCGTGCAATGACATCATGGTCATCTCCGAAGATAATGAAGTCATCCACATAAACTAAGGAGTTAAGTTGTATACTTCTCTGGTGTATCGTGAAGAGAGAATAATCAGAGTATGACTGTTTGAACTCATATTTCATCAAGGCACTTGACAATTTTGCAAACCAGCATCGTGGAGATTGTTACAACCCATACAAAAAATTTCAGAGTTGACATACTTGCCCCGGATCAGACACGTAAAATTTCGATGGTAATTTCATATAAACTTCTTTCGCCAATTCGTCGTGCAAGAAGGCGTTATGAACATCCATCTGATGCAACTCCCAATTTCGAGCGGTCGCTACTGCTAAGAAGGTCCGAACGGTCATTACCTTCGCAACTGGAGCAAACGTTTCATCGTAGTCAATACCTTCCTCCTGCTTATTACCAAATATGACCAACCGAGCTTTATATCGTTCAATTATTCCGTCCGAGTTGTATTTGATCTTGTACACCCATCTACATCCGAGTGCTTTCTTATCCGGCAGTAATATTTCTAATATCCATGTGTCATTATTCTATAATGCTTGGATTTCTTGTTGCATGACTTTTCTTCAACATTCTTTTTTCACAGCCTCCAAAAAGGATTTTGGTTTAATTCATGTGGTAATTGCTGCAATGAAGCTTTGGTGTAGCAAGGGAAAATTATCACATGATATATAGTGAGCTAAAGGATAAGGTACACCTGAGGGTCGCTGAGTATCAGACGAACACATTGATGGACTTTCTTTCCAGAATATTTCAGTAACGTAGTCACGTAATCGAACCGAGTCATGCTTCTGACGTTTACCTCAACCCAATTATTCATCTGATGGCTTTTCATTGATTCGGGTACCTTCCGTCTGTACTTCTCTCACATTTTCATTATTCCAACTGGCATATGTCCGGTCTAATTCTGGTTGATCCATAGGTTCGGTATCCGGTGTCTGAATTTCTTCTATTCGAGCTTTGTCCGCACCTACATTATCTATCTGTTCTTCTTAAAAATGTATTGATTTCTTTCATCATTTGTTTCATCCGGGATCGCTTCTATGTTGTCGACCAAGTTACTTGTTCCTACGGCAAAAGGAAACTTAGTCTCGTAGAAGTCCACATCTGTTGAGACTAAATATTCATCATTTTCTAAGTTATACAGTCTCCAACCTTTCTGTCCGTAGAGGATATCCCGAGAAGATACACCTATCACTCCGACTCTCAAACTTGTCTTTTGTTCTTCCTTTTGTGTTTCCTTTTGTGTGTGTCTAGCATAGTGATCCTAGCACCCTTAAGTGATCATAATGAGGCGCCTCCCCATATAAAATTCCATAGGGGGTTTTCCCATTCAAAATCGAAGATGGTGTTCTATTGATCAAGTATCCCGTAGTCAAAACACATTCTCCCCAGAATTTAATCGGAAGATGGCCCTGAAATCTCAATGCTCGCGTCACATTAAGGATGTGACAATATTTTCTTTCGACTCTTCCATTCTGCTGAGGCGTCCCTGTGCAAGATGTTTGAAACAGAATTCCATGTTCGAAGAAGTAAGCCTTCATACACGTGAACTCAGTTCCGTTATCACTTTAATATATTTTCGCCTTTTTTCGAACTGCCTTTCCGCAAAAGCGAAGAAATTCTTCAAGGTTTGGGACACTTCTTTCTTATCAACTAAGAGAAAGATCCACACAATTTGTGAATGATCATCCATAATAGTAAAAAATCTGAAGCACCACAAGAAGAAGGCCCCCGCCTATATGGTCCCCATAAATCGCAATGGATTATCTCAAAAGTATTCGAAGCAATATTCTCACTTAAAGGAAAAAACTCTTCGTTTGCTTTGCTCGTTGATATACATCACATTCTCTATCCAATCTATCACCATTTCCTTTAACCCTAATGTCTTAGTAGACTTTGTTACTTGTGCTGAAGGATGACCCAATCGTTTGTGCTAAATATTGAACCAATCAACTGTCTCTGCCTTCATAGCTCGTATCAGCGACACATTCTATAAATAGTAAAGTCCACATCGACGCTCACCTTTTCCAATCAGCTTCCTTGTGGTGGAGTCTAGTATGGCACACATAATTCTATTAAATATTACATCACAATCTAAATAATCAACTAGTTGTGACACAAATTAAATTGTATGTCAAATCTGAAACATAAAGAACATTCTTCAACCATATTTTTTCATTAAGCCTGATTGTTACTTCTTTGTAGTCACCGAGCTACTTCCATCCGGAAGCTCAACCGGACACTCAGGAATGTTTACTTGATCGCTCAGTTTCTTCGGATTACCTGTCACGTGATTGGTAGCTCCAGAGTCAATAACCCAGGATGAGTTTTCGGTCTTATCATCCATTTTGCCATTCAAATTTATTTCTTGTGAATTCAACACGTGAAACATCATTTTTCGAATCTTCTCACTCAGCTTTTGATGTCTTATCCCGCTTGTGTTCATATGTTCTATCTTCACATATGTATCTTTGACAACAACGTTAGCCCGGTAGTTGCCTCTTACGCGACCAGATCCCGAACCTCTCATCTGCTGTTGTTGTTGTCCTCGTCTTCTTCCTCCAGAATTTTCATATCCTTTTTTATTTCCTTCCACCATTCCGGATATCCAATGAGTTGAAAATATTCTTATACAATGTGTCCGGATCTCTTGCAATGTGTGCAGAATGCACCGTCATTCTTCCCTTCACCTTGGTCGCGGTAAGAATTTCTCCCTTGTACGACAAATGCCACAGTTTCACTCCGTTCTTCCATTTTTCGCGTGAGTCCTCTCACACGTTCTTCTTGCACTAGCTTTGAGTAGACTTTATTTAATGATGGCAACAGTTTCTAGGCTAGTATGTTCGATCTCACCGTTTCATACATTGCCTCATCCAATCTCATGAGGAAAATATGCATTTTTGCTTTTTCTCTTTTAGTTTCCAAGATCATCCCCAGATTGCACGTGCGCTTTCCGCACTTGCAAGTCAGAATTTGTTCGTAGTTTTTCAATTCTTTCCACAACTTAGTTAGTTTTCTATAGTAATCCACTATGGTCCTTCCCTTCTGCTTGCACTCCGCATGTTCTGCCTTCAGTTGTTGTATCTGAGGGCCATTGATAACAGCGAACCGCTCCTAGATACTCGTCCATAATTCTTCCGCTTCCTCTTTATGCGAAGCGTTTGTTCGATGGTGTTGCGAATCCATGACACCAACAAAGAGTTTATAGTCCACCAATCTTCTAAGTTCGGCGACTCTTCATCCGACTTCTTGATGTACCATCAACGAAGTCGAATTTCTTCATTACTCTTAGGGTCGTCCTATGGATCTAACCCATTCTTCTAAGTGGAGGTCGTTTATGCTCTTAGGTTTCCAATACGTCAATATAGATAATTAATCAAAAGATTAAAGCTGAGATAATTTTGCTCTTGGAGCATAAACGACCTCCACTAGAGACCTTTCATGTGCTTTGTTACCTCTTTGAAATAAAGAATCATAACTAGCTTCTTCTTTTTCATTTTTTCTTTTCGTTATTTCAAAGCTCTAGTAATTTATTTAGAAATGACACATAAAATAATGGGATTGTGTAGGTCAAATCTGTTGTAGGGATGACAACGGATCGGATCTGGACCGGATCCTACTAGATTCAGATCCAGATCCATTTTTTCATACCTGAATCTAGATCCATCGGGTCCATAAAAATCATATCCAAATCCGGATTCATCGGATCCACCGGGTCCATGGATCGGATATGGATCCACATGTAAAAAAATTTGTCTTGCTAAGAATTTTTTTTGAACTGACAAACGATTTTTACTTGGCTAACAGTTTACTGTGTTTCAAATTTGAAATGTTCATATGAGATATTTTGTTCGTTGTCTCGTTTTGATTGTGAGCTATTAATTAAAAATGTTGGACAATGACAATAGTTGTGGAAATGCTAACTAGTATTTTCACAATGCAGAACTTGCATGTGCTTGGAATCTTCACAAATGAAGTGAATATAATTTTAACTACTTGTCTATGGAGATGTTAGTCATTCACTAACATAACATTGATTTTATTATCGAAGTTACCTCTTTATTTTTTGGTTTTTGAGTTAACGCGGGGATAAATTAAACTTATTTTGAGAATTAAACTTGCAAGGATGTGCTTAGCAATTTTAAGAAAATATTAATAAAATTACATTCTAAAGTTATGAATATATTTAATAAAAAACGGATTCACGGGTCGGATCTGGACCGGATACGGATCTCAAATACAAGATCCAGATCCAAATTCGATCCGTCAAAAATGGATCAGGGTCCGATCCGGATCCGTCGGGTCCAAATTTTGAAGATCCATATCCTATAAAACGGATATGGATCCACCGGATCCAGGATCCACTGCCATCTCTAATCTGTTGCATTGTAAATAGCGTGACTGTCGGAACACTACTCGTAAATATATTTAGGTATAACATCATTTTTGTCCCTCAGTCGTTGAAAATTCTAATCTTTGATTCTTGTGATATTTGATTTCATGTATTTAATTTTTAATTAATTAAATTATGTGTTTTTGTCTCTTGATATAGGAAATAAGTACCTTATAATTTAACTATCTTTAAAATTATATTACCTTCGAATGTGAAATAACAATACACATTTTACATAACATATGGATAATTAAATGATGGAACAATTAGTAATTACGGTAAACTTGTGAATATTTATAAGGAAGGAGATAAAAGATATATATTTCAAAAATTTAAATGTACTTAATCATATATACAAGAGCTAAAATTAATAACTATAAATAATTGAGGGATTAAATATACTTTTAACTCATATATTTAATTTATATGCGCTATCAGTATAAAGGGAAAAAATTGTCTACTATATGGTGTTTCATGTGCCTATTGCATTTCATACCTCCCACAATATTAATTGGCCAAGCTTGTATGCTAGTTTTTGTTCAAAACAAATGCTAAGAAATAACTAAGGCGCACTAAGCTCCCGCTATGCGCGGAATTCGGGAAAGTTTGTATTATTTCTTAGCAAATGCCAAGAAATAACTACTTCCACATAAAATGCATGTCTCTTAATATTATTGCTTCATCTATGGTTTTGAGGTGATAAATAAAAAAACTTGGGGTGAAATAACTATAAAAATGCCTACCAACAAGGTTCGTAGTGAGATGGATAAAATTTCTCCAACTTTAATCAGAGCTTTCGTGTTCGATTCCTGGATATGAAAAAAAATTAGTAGAGAGCGCTTCTGCTTTAAATGGGTCTTGCACGATACAAATTCAAATTAATCGAGACCCTTATACAGATACCGAACACCAAATGGATTTTTTTTTTAAAAAACTATAACGACGCCTCAATTTGAAATAAGTTGAAGGTTAAAACTCAAGAGTATGTGTAAAGATAAAGGGTAAAGTTCGAAAGCAGTGGCATAAAAGCCCGGAAGAAGGTATATATAAGAGTAATAAAGGATGGAAAGGTGAGTTTATAGAAATATTTAAAAGACTATTTCGATGCAATAGATTTAATGTAATAGTACGAAGATAACAAGAATTAAATAAATGATAATGAAAAAAAAAGAACACACGATTTTTACATGAAAATTCTTAAGGTGAAGAAAATCACGATCGTCATCAACTCTTATTATTTCTTAATGAAAGATAATTACAAATTACATAATTATGCAGAAAAACCATGTATATATTAAGATGTCCTGCGACCCCTTGCTTCGTCCAACGCAGTAGGCTGCCAACCCCAACAACCCCGCATTCAATCAGGCCCACAAACTTAACATAATACACACAAAAAAAAGGGGGGCAAAAGGTGGAAGGGTGGGAAGTTAATGGGGAAATTGGGGTACAATATCTTTTGATTTTCCATGATGTGTTATTGTTGGTCTTTTGTTGCCTTTTGGTAGTTAGAATATAATGAATTTGGGTTTCAAATTTCAACCCTTAAAGAAAAAGAAGAAAAGATAATTCTAAGAAATTGATTGCAGTGGAGGGAGTCTGAAGAAGTAAGAGAGAGTTGGCTCCAGTTAACATCATCTCTACTTTTGTGGTCATCTTTACAAAAATAGAGGGCTATTTGTTACATAGATATTCACTTGATGTTCAAATCAAAATAAATAATTTAATGTTAATGATTTAAAAAAGAGAGATCATGCATCATTTAGGTTACATAAAATTTTACCGATTGTTCCTTTTAGGGATAGCTATTTAGTAAATGACCCAATTTTGTGAACCATTTAGACCATAATCTAAAAAATCTTTTGAGAAAATTTAAAAACTTCAAAGAAAACGTTAAATCACGATCTAAATTTTTTATGTGTTATTACAAATGTTATATGACAATTTAATATTTTATCGATAAGATTGAACAATAAATATTAGACCCTAGTCTGACGTAATTGTCCGGAAAGATCATTTCCAAAACCTATATTTGCACCATTTTTGAAAATAGGAACAAACTCAAATGGTGATCTAAAAAAAGATATTTGTGTAATCAACACTCAAGTTAGTAAGAAATATGTGTACGAGAAATAGGTATCTTGTGTTTATTAATTTGATGGAAATATGATAGTAGATTTTTAACATTTAGGTGATCATCCTTTTGACCTTAGTATTAACATTGATATTCTAAAGTCTAAGCATTGAATATCTCCATCAAAAGAGGTGCCACTAACAATTTTGGGCATATTGTTTTCTTTACATTTTTTTTTTTACTTGTAGCAAGAAAATATCTGTAGTTTGATTTCACTGATGCACAGGCACTTTATAAGCTATGTTTTTTTGGATAACATTTTAAAAATAAAAAACTAAATCCGGGGTATTTGACTCATTGTGAACAAATAGGCTTTAATTCAATCCCCTTTTTGTCACATCATAACGTTTAGACATTCATATGCTTGAGCTATTAAAGAAAAAGTTTTACTTATGTTTTATTCACTGATGGTGTAAGACTTCTTTAACTCAGAGGGCAATTAACCGTAGATAGTAAGTACCCTTAGCTAACGCTAGTAAGTGTTGGAAATTTGCCTTTGACGGGGAGGTGCGTCCACCCATATTTAATGAATTAAACATTAGTGTTCCGCATGTTGGAGGCTTTGTCTCTTCTCACATGCATAATCTACTAAGTGAGTAGATGACCGTAGGGCCAAGAATCGTCAAATTTCGTTGAGAAATGAAAAAGATATTGATCCACGAAGTAAGGTGTTTGAGGCATGAAAATATGGTGTGGGACAAATCTACCACATCGGTGGGAAAAAGGAAGAATTGCTCTCTTTATAAGTCTCTAAAGTGGTAAAGGGTTTGGGACCCCAAGGGGTATCCCATGTGTTTAAAGGAGGGAGGACCTAGATGTGCTTGGGTTCAAGGCTAAGCCCACACGCGCGCCGCCGCCCCCCGCCCGTCCGATCACGGGCTGTGGGGACTTTCTAATATTATCTTTTTGGTCCCTAGAGTTTCTGGAAAGTTGATTTTGGGAGTGACGGAAGGCAGAAACTTTCTGCCTACAGTTTGGACTGTTTTTTGGAGCATTAACTAGCCATTACTTGACTGTTAACTACTCCATAAACAACCCTCCTTCAATGACCATTATCAGCCCTCCTTCAAGGCCATGAACATCCTCACTAATGGCATTAAACCTGCCATTAACAGCCCTCTCTAATGGCCATTAACAGTCATATTTTGGGCAGTTGAACAACCTTCTTCCATGCTATATATTGATGCCTCTTTTGGCTCAATATAGTGACAGAAAATAGCACAAAACAGTGAACAAAAATACTGCAAAACAGTCACGAAAAACACTGCCAAACAGTGTGGAAAAACAGTGAGCAAAGACCCTCATATACACAAGATATACATAACAGAGACACACTATATACACAGAGACAAAACAGAAGAGAAAACAGAAATTCTTCCTTCCTTTTCCACATCTTCAGCAAGTCGATTCATATTTGTTTTCTTCGTCAGACTCAACCTATTGGCTTTGTAGTGTTGAGATTAAAGTGTTGTTTTATCTTGAGAGACTATTGCCCGCTAACGTAAAAGCATATATACGGGGCAATCTTGTCTTAAGAACAGAGTATAATCACTCGACTCAACACACAACGTTGTAACCATTCAGATTTAGTTATTTCTTGATTTCAGGTTATCAAGATTCAAAACACAACAAGCTTGCGGCAGTTTTGAAGATTGACCATTTATTTATCCTTTCGAACACCTGTAATAGTTATTTACTTCCCGTACTGCTTTATACAATAGAGAAAGCCAATACTAAGTACACTCAGAGGGCAATTAACTCATTAAGGTCGGTCAAATTACACTTAAAACGGAATTTTAATTTAATCGCCAGTTGATACAACTTATACTTTTAAAGAAAAGGAAAATATTGAGATGTGTTAAAAAAGGTAAAATAAAATAAAATGCGTGTTTAACAGTTTAATGGAGGGAAGAGGGAGTTGTTGTTGAAGAAAACTAAAGGAAAATCGAAAATATTGAGATGTTTTGAATTTTGAAAAAGAAGAAAAATATGTTTTATTGGTTGCCCATCCGGTGTTCGGTATCCATATTAGAGCCCGACAAATTCAGATTCGCGTCTCGTAAGACCCATTAGGGGGAGACGCTCCGGGCAATTCGCACCAATACCCCTCTTTCGGGGTGGTCTTTAATATTTGCCCCTCAAATTGAAAATCTTTAATTTTTGCCCTTCGCCTAAAATCCATGGATTCTGGTTTCGAACCCCAGCTCAGTCAAAAATAAAAAAAAATTGCAAAACAGAGTTTGGATTTCGCAAGGCATAGTTTGTCTTCAGGCATAAGATAAATTCTACCTTAAGACAGAGTTTGTCTAATGTCTAAAGACAAACTCTGAGAGCTTGTAGGTAAATTATGTCTTGCAAAATAAAAACTTTATCTTGTGAATTCTTGACTGAGCGGGGTTCGAACCCGGAACCTCGGGGTATTTTCAGCCGCTTTTTTAAGTGAAAGGCAAAAAATAAAGACATGTACCTTTGAAGAGAAATTCACGCAAAAAATGAAACGCTCCCTATCAGAATTTTTTCATACCCAGGGCTCGAAATTAAGACCTCTGATTAAGGAAAGAGCAAACTCATCTGCTGCACCACATTTCTTTGTTGGTGAAAAAGAAGAAAAATCATGTGAATGGGGCTTCAATTTTTTAATTCATAATAAAATAATATCCCAAATCTTGAGAGTACGAAATATTTAACAATATAGATTTGTAATAAATGTTTGTCCTAATTAATTAAGAGTGTTTAATACCGACGGCGACGAAGAAACTGTTTGATCTATGCCGCAAGCTAGCTGTAGTAGACATTGACAGTTACTTAACAAATATGGAGTCCGTAGTAGTTAGATTAAGTTTTAATTGTGATTATGCTTTTTTTTAGCCGAGGATCTCCCGAAAACAGTCGTTCTATCTATGGAGGTAAGGTTTGTGTACACTTTACCCTTCGCAGATCCACATTGTGAGATTTCACTGTATATGTTGTTGTTGTAGTAGTAGTTAGATTAATTAAACATAAAATATTCTTGTTCATAAATTATTCCTACACTTGTATAATACAATCCATAAGTGAGAGAATTAACCACCGATCCAAGTGTTGATAGTATAACGAATTTAAGAAACTACAAGAATGGCTCAAAAGTGCCAATAATTCAATTGCCATATAATGATTTACTCAATATCTAATATTAGTTGAGATTTTAATAGGTAGAACATATATATCTCTACTCCGATCGACTCAAATTAAAATTCTTGTTCAGATGGACCCATAGTTAAAGGGCTAGTCGGGGTCGGCCTCTAGGTATATCAGCTACAACTCAAAATGCGCATGTTCATTTCAATTAGGGGCGAAGCTAGTGCTTCTATTATAAATTCGGTTGAACTCAATAGCTTTGATTCAAATCTCATATAATATGTACAAGTTAAATTATTAATTCAGAATTAAATAATTAAAAAATAGAATTTTAAATTCATAAATTTTAAATCATGACTCCGCCTCCGCATTAACTAGAACTAAAGTTCATCGGTAACCATTTGGACATTGAACTCTTGAGTTTTGCTTTGTGTTGTTCTATTTTTTGTTTTTGTTTTTTTTGTTGTTGACGGCCAGCGTGTTATTGTACTTGAATTGATTATGAAATTGTTATCTTATGCTTAGTTCCTATCATACGTAGAATAATTATTGTACTTCAATAAATAATGAAATGGTTATCCTATGTTTAGTTCCTACCATTTGTAGAATAATAATTGTCCCATAACACAAACGCACTCACTATGTTTGAAATATTTATTTTTTCACGTACGATGAGATTCACTTTTAATTAACAAAAAATATATTCCTTCGACAGTTTTGTATTATTCTTTTTTCTTAGTTGTCTTTTAAAATATTATTTCTACTTCAAAAATCTCCAACAGACATTAAGTAATATACTTGTCTATTGAAAAAAGATCATGTAACATTAGAACGATGTTATTTCAAACTTGCATTTGAATTTTGGCTATGGTCTTTGTAGTCAATTTACTTACAAGACTTTCTTGACACTAGAACGATGTTATTTCAAACTTGCACTTGAACTTTGGCTATGGTCTTTGTAGTCAATTTACTTACAAGACTTTCTTGACACTACGAGAAACAAAGGTTTTTTCCACTAATATTCAGTGAGAAATTTGTGCTAAAAATATGATTTTTCAATTTTATTCTCATCGAACTAGCTCACTGGAAAAACGCATGGTCGGAAACAGGTTTCTATTAAAACGCTAGGAAACTTTCTAAGTTTTTCGTGTGAAAACAGTATTATTTAGGTTTTTACCATCGGCATTTAATGGAAATAGCCACTGAATATTTTTTCGTGAAAAATTCAGTGAGAAAATAGAGATTTTTTAATACTGAGAAGTTGTAAATATTAAGTGCGCATAAGTTTTTATTATTGTCCTAGTATTATGACATATTGTGTCTAGACCGTCAAAGCGGGGCTTAATTAATTTTTTACTATCCAAAAAGGAAAATAAGTTACGTTAAACTAGTCCAACCTAAGTTCTGGTAAATAATCAAATTGACATGCAAACGTTCAGAACAAATAGGCCTAGGTATGAACAAGATTGCCCCCGGGGCGCAGGCGAGTTGATAAGTGGCAAGGTGATTGGGATACAACCACTCCGACGTCGCGGGTTCGAATCCGTGTGGTGACAGTCTTTGCTGAAATATTGCAAGGGATGTTGCTGGGTTCGTGTCCCGTTGGTCCTCTCCCTTGCAGGGCTGCCACTCGCGCATATCCCTCGATTTACATCCCACCTGCCAAGGGGCCTCTGGTACAGGTGGGGGGTTTCGCCTTCGGGACTTTCCCCTTCACAAAGGTATGAACAAGATTAATTAGTCTTACAAAAATTGGAGTTGAAACTATCTTTTTCTTTTCTTTATTGAGCAATAACTAAATTGGCAAGCCGAATAGATTAGTTGGTCTCACTAGACTCACTACTTATATGTTAAATGTCTGTTCATCCAGTGTTAATCCCATACAAAAACTTAATTAAAATTTTAGATTGACATAATACGTTACAGTCTTCTTAAACTTGTTAGTAAATTGCACTTAGACTTTCAAATTACGGTCTTTTCCGATTGAGCACGTGAACATACGATAAAGTGTTTTTATTAGACACTTCCGACTCACCTTTTGTAAAAGCTTCTGCACACGTATTCATGCGCCATTACGTAGATCAATTAACCACTTAAAATATGCCATCTCCTTTAATTATACGCATTAGCCTCAATAAGCTATAAAACATCATACTTATTTCAATTGATGTTGATGTGTATAATTAAAGGAAAGAATATATTTTACGTATTTAAGTTATATACGTAATGAACGTTTGAGAACACACACATAAATTTATCATATGTTTATGTACTCAATTACAACATGTCATAGTTTAAATGTCTAAATGAAATTTACTGACAAATTTAAGAAATGTAAATGTATTCAACCTTTCAAATTATTTATATAAAATTTCTTAAAGAAAAGTCAGCATCAACTGTGCAATGACATATATTGAAATTCAAGGGCTGCAAAAGTATTTATGGAAAATGGCCCATCTTCTGTCAATGTATATATTTGATTGGAACTGGACTTCTGCTTTTGCCACTACTATACACATTCCAGGCGTGATTGTATTTACTGTTCACCATTTTCTGTGAATGTTCTATCCTCTTTCTCTTTAATTTGAGATCAGATTTCTGTTCTTTTTATTTTTCTTTTTCAGAAAATTATGTTGGAAATTAGCCTTGGCGGGAGTTGCGACCGACCAACTTTAACGGCTTAAACACTAGTGTTACGCATATTGGAGAATCTGGTTCTTCACACATGCATGATTTACTAAGTACGTAGATAACCGTAGGGCCAAGAATCGTCAAATTTCATTGAGAAATGAAAGAGATATTGGTTCACGAAATAAGGTGTTTGAAGCATGGAAAAGTGTGGTTGGGTTCAATTCTCCCTCATCGGTAGAGGAAGAAAGAATTGTTGTGTATATAAGACTCAAAATTGGTTTGGGGTTTGGGACCCTAAGGGGTATCCCATGTGTTTAAAGGAGGGAGGACCTAGATGTGCTTCGGTTTGAGGAAAGCCCACACGCGCGCCGCCGCCCGTCCGGTCCGGGCCACGGGCCTTCTGATATTATCTTTTTGGGCCAGAGAACTTTGCCAGATGTACGGTTTGATCCCAGAAGTTATGTGCAGTTTGGACCAGGATTTTTTCATATGTACAGTTTGGTCACTGAAGTTTTCAGAAAGTCAGAATTTGGGCAGACAGAATAGAAACACCACAGCACTCAATTCAGCCATTTATTTTGGCTGAATTACTCCTCCTATAATGGCCAATCCGTTGGTCTTTCTCACTATTTATTTTGGTGGATTTACTACCTCCATAATGGTCATTATTTGGCCAATAATGATTGTTATGGAGGCAGTTAAACAGCCCCTCCCTCACCTATATAAACACCCCCTTGCACCATTGTTGAGGACACTTACAATACACGAAAATACACAAGCAGAAAAACAGTTCTTCCTACAACTTCCAAGCATCATTTCGTTACTCAATATTCTTCACGGTAGCTCTTGATTTTCCTTTGCTCAATTGTTCCATTGCTGTTTTATCTTGGGAGACGAATTGTCCAGGACGTATAAAAGATACATACGGGACAATATTGTCTTAAAGACAGAGTGTCACACTCGACTCAGCAATAACAAAACAGTTTCCAGTTTTCCTTCTTCAACAGAATTGTAATTTCAGTTTTGTTGTTATATTGTAATTTTCAGTTCTTGTATTACTTGGTAGTTATTTGTAATTTCTGTTTCTTGCACCTTTGTAACCCAACAAATTATCCCCTCCAGCCTAAATAACAAAACAAACAAATGGTTTTGGTATGCGAGATTTAACACATCTACTAACGTATGAAATCAGATAATATTGCGAGAACTACTACTACTATTACTATGCATGTCTTTATCCTAGTCGACTAAATGAATCATCGTTATTCACTTAGGAGGAGGAACAAAATCTCACATTGATAACTCAAAGAAAAAGGAGTTACACATAAAGTGTATTCCCACTCCTCATCATATGAGACCTTTACGGAAAACGTGTAGATTTGGCTTAAAATGGATAATAATATACTATGTTACAAGTGCTTTTAGGCTTTTTTAGCCAACAATTGATATTAGCATCAATGGTTGGACAAACAAGTATGAAAATGACAAAGGTGACTATGTGAGGCCTGTCTTAATGTCTTTACTTATCTACGTGCCGATTTACTATCTTTATCTGTAGCTTTGAAAATGCATCCATAAAAAAGAAACCAATGGGCTTTGATAAAAAGTTATATAAGATTAGTGTACATTATTAATAAAGTGTATAATATTCACACCATGTTAAGAATATCTATGATTTGACTTAATTAATCCAACAAATTCTCAATTTAAACTCGTCTCAGGTCCAGTATCATACAAATAAATTAGTCTCTCAAGTAATAAAAGTTTACTTCATTTTCTACTGACATATAAGTGGTAAAATCAAAGACTCTTAACGAGCATTTGATCGTAAACGTACTAATATGTCTAATTGTTGTTGTATGTAGAGATCTTTTCTTTACATTGTATCTCATTCAAATATTTATTTCTTAAACTTTACAATAAATTGTATTTATCAGAAAAATCTATGTATTTTGTTTCTTCAACTCTTCTTTTTTTAATTTGGTGGGGGAGGGGGGCAGATAAAAGATTTGCTACCATATCTTGAGAATCCAATATAATGGAGTTCTTGTGCTAATGCAACTACTCACTCTCTGCAGGCCATGAAGAGTCTCTATCTCAGGTAAATGCCAAATAAAACATTCAATCTTACAGTAGAACATTTTTGCTATATGTGTAATATATGTATATATATTATTAATGGTGTTTTTTTTTTGTGGCACCTTTGTATTGTTGTGTTGCTAGTCTACACATCACATATCTACTGAGACCAGCTCCATTATTTCTGGCAAGGTGTTATGGGCCAGGCCGTACTCATGGTCCAATCTGAAAATTTGAAATGGTCCAATACATTTGGATCTACTATGTGGCCAGGGTTCCCTTCTATAGAGAGGTTGCCCCTTTCTCCCTGGGTAGTGTTATATGCGAGGTCAATAAAATTCTCCAGAGAGTGAGTTTCTGATCATAATGACCACCTAAAGTTGAATTTCCAGCTGTAGTTTTTAGTTTGGGGTGCCAATAATAGTGGATCCATAGTGGGTCCTGAGTAAACTGGCCCAGAGTTGTAAGTCAAAACAATTACCAAGGAGAAGAACTAATAATTAAACAAGAAGACATATAAATATACTAAATAGAATGTGTAAAATAGGTCATCGGGTACAATTCTTACCTCGTAATTTAACTGATGTTATGGAGGTTAATTTACGCAAATTTTCTTTTTAGGTCACCATTTAAATTATGTGCCTATTTTTAAAAGTTACTTAAATATAGTCCTTAAAAGTTATCCTTTTAGATGACGTTAAACTCATTTCTAATCATATATTGCTCAACGTGTATTATATTATCGTCTAACGTTTGGAATAAGTACAAAATTTTAGACCAAGGTCTTATGTTTTCTCATTAAATTTCAATTTGCTCAAAAATAATTCTTTTAACCATGGTCTAATAGATCCATAAATTACTACTTAAATAAAATAAAAAGATATTTACTAAATAGATGTCCCAAAAAGTGAAACTAGCGAAAAATACACTTGTTATGAATTATGGAGTATAAGGAATTGGGCCTCCAACTGCGTGATTAAGAAGAGATGATTGGGCCAAGGGAAAGCTGGGCTTATTGCAGTGTCCAATAAGGGAAAATGACATAAATAGCCATCCGGGTGAAATTATTGAGGATCATTCCCACAAATTTCCCAATTTTGGGATTGTCTTTAATTTTGTCCTTCAAATTTGTGGTCTTTAATTTTTGCTCCTCAAATTTGTGTTCATTAATTTTTACCCTTCATTATTTTTTGGTGCGACATAGGTAGTGTTTAGCTTCGGCATATGTATCATAACAACCCACAAATTATGTCGGATAAGGCATAACTTTCACTCGACATTATCTGAAAAGGGCATAATTTCATATTTCGGCGGGCATAGTTAGAGTTTAACTTCAACATATGTATCATAACATCCACACAAACTATGTCGGATAAGGCGTAATTTTGAACACTCAACATAATTTAAGAATTACTATAAAACTATGCAGCATAATTTCATTCCTACATAATTTATGCAGAGCGAGGCGAAATTTCAATTTTTGAAGATATAAATATTATAGAAATTATATCCTGCGAAGTAAGCCTGTATAATTTCATAAAATAAATAGCAGGGGGGAAAATTAAAGACCACAAATATGAAGGGAAAAATTAAAGACCCCAAATATGATGGGCAAAAATTAAAGACCAGTGCGTTTGCTGGAAATCCACGTAAAAAATTAATTGTTGACATCAAATGGCCCAAGAAGTTTAAAAGACATTTTAGCATTTTCAAAATAATGTCATTTTCTAGCCATTTTTTAAAACTAATTCCAACATATGTATAGAAAATGTATCATTGTTGTATAAAAATGTATCATATGTATAAAATTGTATCATTGTTGTATAGAATATGTATCCCTACAATATGTATATAGAAAATGTATCAATGATGTATAATTTATGTATAATCAATACATACTCACTAATTATACACATATTATACATGTTTTGAAGATATTTTTTGAAGGAACACATTCCAATCTAACGGTTTAATTTGATTTCAAAAAATAAATATCTAAATTTACACCAAAAAGTAGATGTTTTAATACTCCTACTCCAATCTAATTGTTCATATTTGTTGCTTACAAGTCTTTGTAAATCGATGAAACAACTTAAATTGGTGAGCGTATCAAGCTTAGCTTTATTTTCTCAAAAATGTGATATAATATACGAGTCCATCAAACAGTGCAGATAACCAGGTTATCTAACTGTTCCCTTAGCTAAAGTAGTAAGTAAATAACACAAGATACTTACGTGAAAATCACATTGCTCAAGGGAGTAAAACCACGACCTACCCTAGTAGGATTTTCTCAAAACTTCACTAAAAATGAGAAATATTTATATTAAAAACTCTCGCAACCTAGAAATTAAACTATTAATTCTTTCCCTTACAATAACTCTATTGCAAGTCCTTTACAATAACTTTATTGCAAAGAACACCATTTGATTAACTCTAGTCAAACTGACAGCTCAAATACTTGAGAAAATAAATTACCTATAGCCGGATAAGAATAGTAGGTTTACAAGTTAAGGAACAAAAAAACAAAGACTCAATAAATCTAAGGACATAAAACATCTTCAGTGATTGAGAACTGGTCCTTCTGTTTGTTGTAGCTTTGTTATTTAGAGTACTTAAGGTGTCAGTGACCTGAAGACGAGATGAGTATGTTTTGGATTGTTCAAGATTAGGTTTTTTGCTTGGAACGTGTTTTTTATTTATGAGGAGTGAGTGAAAGTAACAAAACATTAGCCTTTGGGCCATTGGTTGAACCGCAGCAGCTCTGATGTTGTCCTACTATACTACTGCACTATGTCAGTTGCTTTACAGTTGTAGAATTAACTTTTGTACAGACAGAAACCTGATCGCCATCTGGTTCCTCATCTGGTCTCTCTTAACAGCAAGCGGATAGATAAGAAAATTGTTGTGTTATCGCACTGCTGCCAGTCGGTACTTTTCCTTCGGGTTTCTCTAAAAACATATTTGGTTCTTTGACTAAGTTTGTTAAATCATCAAAACATAAGATGGAATAACTTATCAATTTTCCTCTTTTTGATGGTGATAAACCCATAATTGATATTCCCCTGAGAACCAAATCCCCATATATTCCCCTTGAGAATCAAATTCTCAATCCCCCATGAGGACCAGATCCCCACTTGTTCCTCTGAGAACCAGATTCCCAATCCCCTCTGAGAACCAGATCCCCATATGTTTCCTATGACAATCAGATTCCCAATTCAACACCTCTTTCTTATATTCCCCCTTTTGACATCATTGAAAAGAGTAAGAACAGTAGTACACGCAGAAAGAAGTTCATCAACATAACTCGTAGCCACAGGGGCAACACAATATAAATAACACAACGTGATCAAATAGGTTATGCATCATTTCATAAAACAGAGAAAATGCCAAGGTTTTAATTAAATAAAAAAAATAGTTTCAAAGGTACATAATGCGATATTCAAACATCCAGTGATGCCACAGTCATGGAGAAAAAGACGCATAGATGAAAATGAGGAGAGGCAAAAAAAAATGAGGAGCATGTCAATCCGGTCATTTGCAACTCTTTGATTATTAAGAATTTATGGAGTAAGGTCTCCCACTTGTGTCCTTAGATCAACTACTTCAACCTTAAGCTAAGCATTTTCCTCATTCAGGGTGGCAATGGAATCAGGTTCCCCATTTCCCTCTTCACGCTTTTGGACCTCTATGTTCATAATTGTGTTCTCAGCCTTCAACTTGGCAATTTTAACATTTGCATGTTCATGTGCATTAATCAAGGTTGAGATTGTTGAACTGCTCCCAGTTCCTCTTTTCTTTGACATACATCCACACTCTTTAAGAGTAGCCATAGAGAACATTTGTTTCTTCATGCCTATAGTAGCTTTCCCGATCCTGACCCCGAATGCTCAAAAACCTTAGTGAGAAAGAAATCGTAAGCTAGCCCATGCCTACCATATTTGACAGTCGCAATGTTTTTCACATGTTCTATCATGATTGCAGGTAGGCTGATGGGGTGGAAGTTTGAGATGGCTTTAATGAGGAACAAATTCGGAATTACACCAATTGACCTTCTTTCATAACGGAGCAGTAGTACCTTGTTTACTAATTCAAAACAATAGCTAAAACTCAGACATAAGTTCCTTCTTATAGATTCTCTCTCCGGACACATTCCCTTATGTTTGACCATGAGAGTAAATTTTTTTGGTGAAATTGATTCCTCTATAACAGATTTTATGTCGTCAATGGGAACTCATCGGATGTCACTTAGTGCTTCCTCATCTAGACTAACCTCATTCCCATTGACGCTCACCAATAAGCAGTCATCAGTGACAAGCAGACTGGTGTAAAACTGGACGACTTCTGCTTCAAACATGTTTGGAACTGGAGGCTTGAAAATAGGACTCCATTTCTGGAACTCAACCATTTCCACCAGTTCCTTCATCCCATTTTTTTAGCTACCTTTAGATCAAACACTCTTCTATTTAATACCTTTTGAGATTTCAAAGTTTCTATCATTTTCCCTTCAGACACTGTCTCTGATTTTTGTTTCTTTAGAGATGAACCAATTTCCTTTTCCATAGTTCCTACAACCTCTTTTATTTTACGAGAACGGTGAGTCTTTCCCTCGACTCCTTGTCTGCAGTATCATGGACGTGTGCACCATCTTCTATAGTCTTTTCTTTTCTAGCTTTTTCTTTCTCAATCGTGTCACTATCAGCACCAGGTCCCCGCACAACTTCTATTGACTTGCCTTTCTCCTTTCTGTCAAGTGGAGTTTCCTCCATCTCCTCATTTTCATCAATATCTACCCCTACCACATTAGGGAGTACCTCGCTACCTTTACCCATAAATGACCCTTTTTATGGTACGCCTCTGGGTTTGATATTTTTATTTCCCCTTGTTTACTTAAAGAGCAGATTCTAGTTGAGCTTGACATCTTTGCCGTGGTGTGGGTCCCTTCTTGGCAATGTTCTTTCGAACAGTTGGGGCACTTTTTAGAGATACCTCATATTTATTCTTAAACACGAGATCCAAATGCACTTCATCATCATCCTTAATGCTATTGGATGAGCTATCAGTATTAGGTTCCTTTTCTGTAGTAAAATTTTCTAAGGGTATGGATAGGGGAAGCCCAAGTAGGGTATCCATATCTCTCAGGGAGGAATGTGTTCCATTTCATCCAGGATGTGTATTGAAGTTAGGAGACTCGAATTCCCTCTGAGTTGAGAGACATGTTTCCTCAGCGGTTTCCCCACTCGGAAGTTATTTGTAGGAGGGGATATCAATGGACATATCGGGTCACTTCCAGGGGTTATGACGACGTGCATGGAGGATTTGGACTCGGGGTCAGGAATGGGAGAGACGTCTCACTTTTGGAGTTCGCTAGAGCTTGTGGGATGGTGATAGCAAATTCTAGATTCCTGAAGAAGGAGGAACACTTGGTGACTTTCCGTAGTTCAGTGACTAAGACTTAGATAGACTTTTTGCTCCTTATGAGGGTTGACAGATGTCTTTGTAAAGACTGTAAGGTTATTCTGAATGAGGATCTTACAACCCGACATAATTTTTTGGTGATGGATTTGGAGATCAAGTTGGAGAAGAAGAGAGTTGTGGGTGACAGGTTAAGAATCATGGAGAGTTTGACCATGGCTCGTGCAAAGGAGATAGGGAAGATGTTGATGGACAATGGGGCTTGGGGGAGTAGTGTGGATGCGACCGGTATGTGGGACAGGATGGCCAGTTGCATTCGTGAGATAGCCAGAGAAGTGCTAGGAGTCTCGCGGTGTTATCGTGGTGGACATCGAGGGGGTTGGTGGTGAAGTTCAAGAGAATGTGAAAGCGAAGAAAATGGAGTATGTGAAATTGGTAGAAAGCAGAGATGAGGTGGAGAAGTTGACGAATAAGGAACTGTATAAGATGGCGAGGAATGAGGCAAAACTAGCGGTTACGGCGGCGAAAATGGCGGCTTTCGAATGCTTGTATGTGGAATTAGAGGAGAAATATGGTGATAAGAAATTGTACAGACTAGCCAAGACAAGGGAGATGAGGGCTCGTGACTTGGATTAAGCAAGGTGCATCAAGGACGAGGGTGACCAAGTACTGGTGGAGGAAGCACATATTAGGTGGAGGAAGCGCATATTAGGCGGAGGTGGTAGTCTTACTTTCACAAACTCTTGAACGAAAAAGGAGATGGAGACATTGTGCTGGGAGATCTGGAGTATTCTGGTAGGCACGAGGATTTTGGGTATTGTAGAAACATTAAGGTTGAGGAGGTTACATGTGTTATTTGCAGGATGTGCAGGGGACGAGCGACCGGGCCCGATGAGATCCCAGTTGTATTTTGGAAGAGCGCAGGCAGGGCTGATTTGGAGTGGCTGACTGAGTTGTTTAACGTCATTTTTAAGACGGCAAGAATGCTCGAAGAATGGAGGTGGAGTACAATGATTCTCTTGTACAAAAATATAGGTGATATCCAGAGTTGCAACACCTATAAGGTATCAAGCTGTTGAGCCACACTATGAAAGTTTGGGAAAGAGTCATGGAGACGAGGGTGAGAAGATGTGTGTCTATTTTTTAGAATCAATGTGGAATCATGCCGGGGTGTTCGACTACCAAAACCATTCATATTATTAGGAGGTTGGTGGAGCAGTATAGAGAGAGGAAGAAAGACTTACATATGATTTTCATCGACCTCGAGAAGGCATACGACAAAGTCCTTAGGGAGGTTCTATGAAGATGTTTGGAGGTTAGAGGCGTACCTGTGGTGTACACTAGGGAGATCAATGATATGTATGATGGAGCCAAGACTAGAGTACGGACAGTAGGAAGAGACTCGGAGCACTTCCCAATGATGATGGGACTGCACCATGGATCAATTTTTCGCCCATTCTTATTTGCCTTGGTGATGGACGGACTGACGTGACAAATCCAAGGGGAGGTACCATGGTGTATGTTATTCGCAGACGACATAGTCCTGATTGATGAGACTCGCAGCGGTGTGGAAACCAAGCTGGAGGTTTGGAGACATACTCTAGAGTCTAAAGGGTTCAGGTTGAGTAGGACCAAGACATAATATTTGGAGTGCAAGTTCAGCAATGGAAGCGATCCTGAGACAGGCGTGGAGGTAAGGCTTGGTACTCAGGCCATTCTAAAGAAAAGAAACTTCAAGTACCTAGGGTCTATTTTCCAAGGGAATGGAGAGATTGATGACGATGTCACACATTGTATTGGGGCAGGGTGGATGAAATGGAGGCTCGCATCTGGAGTCTTGTGCGATAAAAAAGTGCCACCAAAACTTAGGAAAGTTCTATAGGGCGGTGGTTAGACCGACTATGTTGTATAGGGTGGAGTGTTGGCCAGTCAAGACTTCGCACATACAAAATATGAAAGTTGCGGAGATGAGGATTCTGAGATGGATGTGTGGGCATATAAGGAGAAACATGATTAGAAATTATGATATCTGGGAGAAAGTGGGAGTGGCCTCGGTGGATAATAAGATGCGGAAAGCGAGGTTGAGATGTTCGGGCATGTGCAAAGGAGAGACACAGATGCCCCAGTGCGGAGGTATGAGAGATTGGCTATGAACGAGTGCAAGAGGGGTAGAGGTAGGCCGAAGAAGTATTGGGGAGAGGTTATTAGACTGGATATGACGCATGTGCAACTTACTGAGGACATGACCTTAGATGAGGGGTGTGGAGGACACAGATTAGGGTAGAAGAGTAGTAGGTACTCGAGCGTAGTCCTACTTATGCTTACAAATTGATAGTTGTAGTGTTATTAGTGTAGGCCCGATTAGCCTATCACACTTATAGACACATTATTGTTTTATAATCCACTGTAGTTTGATTTCTGCTACTATGTGTTCTTTAGTGTATTTTGTTTAGCTTATTTAGTTGTGTTAGCTACTGCTCCCTTTTGTTCGAATGCACTTTATACTGCTTTAATTTCTTATTTGAGTCTGACCGTTTCTCTTGCTTTACTCTTTACTTTTGCTTTACTCTTGCTTTGTTTTGATTATCTTGCTTGTGATTATGCTTTTTCTTGAGCTGAGGTCTCCCCGGAAAAAGTCATTCTACCTACCAAGGTGAAGGTAATATCCGTGCACTCTACCCTCTCAGACCCAACAGTGTGAGATTTCACTGGATATGTTGTTGTCGTGTGTTGTAACCCCTTTTCATACCATAATATTTAATTTGTAAATTTCAGACACCTAACAAAAGGAGATCTTTTTCTAGGATCTCACGTGTTAGGAAGATAAATAAAATGATTTAGTCGTATAATATATAAGGATTTGTTTTGCAAGCAACATGTGCATATAAGGACAATAAAAAACGTGAAGATATATCTGCGTTCTTTTGTATAGTGAAGGCTACTCTAGGTGGTGAAAAGCAATGACTGACATATAAATATCCTTTTATAAATTTATAAGTTCAATTATTTTTTAATTCTGATATCGTCATGTGGTTTTGTTCCTTTCTTTTTGTTGATACAGAATCTTAGGTTTCTGGTAACTTTTTATTTCAGAATGCGGATGTTTGAATTTTTTATTTTTTTTTCAAAATTCAATTTTTGGTTATTTTTTATATTTAAGAATAAAACAAATTTGCGGACAAGTTTACTTCATAAATAATGAAAGGGTGAAATGAAGAGGTGCAATTCAAAAAATATCTATTTCATTTCTCATTCACACCTTTTAAAAAAAACTCAACAACTATATCTACCTTAAGTAAATATAAAAGCCGTTTAGTAAAGTGTATTAGATAAAATAATGCATGTATTAACTTTATGTATTATTAATTTTGTCACGTTAAGTAATTTATTTTTTAAAAAGTGAATAGGATATGGTGTAGACACCAACAAAAGAAAATGATCCGAAATAACCTTTAGCCCCAAAATATAAATAAGTTGTAGCCCACCAATATAAAAACCCAGATAAACGATAAATTAAAAAAATAATAATAATAATAAATGGCTCATCCGCGCTTCCCCATCTTCGTCTCTTTCTATTTCATTCACTGGTAAACAATTTAACTATCACATGTATGTTACAGTGATATCTCTATCTTACTCTAAATTTTTTCAAGTATTGAAAAATAGTTTAGTATTTTGGGAAATTATTGTAATCAATAATCAAAATGCTGAAGCGAAATTGATTGAATATGTAAAGAATTGAAATGGAAAGAAGAAGAGGAGAGAAAAAGAGAGGTCACACCTGGGCCGCGCTTTCCATTTCCATCACGGAGCTTTGTCAGCTCAACACTGCCACATATGGCCTAATTTCATCTTAGTTAAAGGACTGGTTATTTAGTTAATTAGACAGTAATTATAAACAACTTATACAGTAATATATATAAATTATATAATAATGATACATTTTCTTTACATATTCTATACAGTAGTGATACAGTTTCTATAGGTATGATACAATTTCTTTACATATACAGTATTCATAAATATTTTATACAACAATGATACAATTTCTATACACATATTGTACGGATATACATTATATACATCAATGATACAATTTCTATACATATACAACTCTGATACATATTCTATACAACAATTATATAATTTTTATACACATACTCTAGGGATGCATATTATATACAATAATATTACAATTTATATATGTATGATACATTTTTTATACATATACAATAGTAATATGTATTCTATGCTACAACGATACAATTTCTATATAAACTAATATATATTCTATATTACAATGTATTTTCTCTTTCTCCGTCCTTCTCTTTCTCTGTCCTCTGCGCCACCATCAAGAAGGTCAAATGGGTTCAAACTGATATAATTGTTAGTATGTCAAAGAAAAATACAGTGGCAATTAAATATTTTATATAACAACAATACAATTTATATATATATAATATGTATATAATTAGTAAGTATACATGATTATACATTTATTATACACAAATTATATAATAATGATACATTTTCTATACAAATAATAGTAATACATATTTTATACAATAATAATATCATTTCTATATTGATACATATTTTATATAACTTCTATGATGTGCTTTGTGATGTAAATAGTGTGAATTTGCAACTTTTGTAGTTTGCAAAAAAATCAGTAAATTCTTTGAGAAACATACAAACCTATGACTATACAGACAGAAAAAGACAAGTATATATATATATATATATATATATATATATAATTACCTTGTTAAGAAAAAGGTACAAACACCGCCATTGAAAATATAATGGAATATAGATAGATAAGAGAAAGGGAAAAAGGAGTTATACAACAATAATAATAACATATTCAGTGAAATTTCATAACATGGTCTGAGAAGGGTAGAGTGTACGCAGACCTTACCTCTATCTTGGTAGGTAGAGCGGTTGTTTCCGAGAGACCTCCGGCTCAAGATAAAGCATAAGCACATGCAAAGCAAGAGAAACGGTCAGACTTGGACAAGAAATTTAAAGCAGTATGAAAATGCTGGTATCAAAAGCGAATAAGCAATACTAGCGCATTCTGAGAAAAGAAGCAATAACTAACGCGGGTAAACAGGGTAAACAAAGCACACTAAAGAACACATAGCAACATAAATCAAATGATACTATAAAGCAATATTGTGCCTAGTAGTGTGATAGGCTAAGCGAGCCTACAATAATAACACTACACTACCAGTTTGTAAGCGTAAGTAGGACTGCGCTCGACTACCTACTACCATTTTACCATAATTCGTGTCCTCAGTAAGTTGCACCTACTCCATATCCCGTCTAATCACCTCTTCCAAATACTTACCTCTACCCCTCATGAACCCCTCCATAGTCAACATTTCACACTTTCGTATTGGGTCATTTGTGTCTCTCCTCTGCACATGCCCGAACCATCTCAACCTCGCTCCCGCATCTTTTCCTTCATCGAGGCCATTCCCACTTTGTCCCGAATATAACTTTAAAAAACAACCATATTAATTCTTCAATAGCCAAAGTTTAATGGTTTGGGCTTTTCTGAATATTATTTCTTTAGTATGGCATAACTTAGAGAGTCCCGAGTTGATGATAACTCAATGGCTCGAATAAATTTAAAATAAAATAAAAAAGAATATGTAAAACAGTTAAATTAAGTTCAAATTTGAATTTGGAACTTTTCCACACTTTGTAAGAAGAATAAAAAAGGATAAATTTGAGTTTATAAGCTGCATTTAATATTTTTGGCTAAAAATTGGGATTACTTCAGGGGCTAGCATATGGGTTTTAAATTTAAACTTTTAAAGTAATTCGGCTGTCATTAGTTTTGGCTTGATGGACACTTTTGTCTTTGCCCCTTTTAAAAAATCGAAAGTACAGGTAGAGGGTACATTAGTCATTGAACAGTCAACACCTCATTCGAAAGGCCTTTTGAAACGAAAAATTTCTAATTCTATAACGTATATTGTTGTGTCCCCCCAATTTCCTCCTCTCTCTCTCTCTCTATATATATATATATCTATATATATATATATCAAAGGGAGAGGGAGTAGCAGCCTATATGTCTGTTTACACTGGCGGCGATACACAACAATGATCTCTATAACCTCTGCTGAACTAAACTACGTCGTTTTCCGTTACCTCCATGAATCAGGTACTTCATTTTCTTAGGGTTCAATTACCTATTTGTTAATCGTAATTTATCTTTTTAATTTTGAATTAGAGAAACTGATGTTGTGTTTCTATTTTAAACTTCTCGTTTTTATATCAGGTCTCTATTTTTTTTTCTTCTTAAATTTCTATTTGCTTTATTTACTTAGATAGATGAGTTTACAAGGTAAGACTAACCCTTCACACTGCGGAGCTTAGTGCACTGAGTTGCCCTTTACGTATACATTTTTCTCTTTATATATGTTTGTTACCGTGTATCTTTTAGGGTTCAATTAACGATGTGTGTTCTTCGTAGTTTTTAAATTTTGAATAGAGTTCTGTTTGGTGAAACTAATGTTGTGTTTCAATTGTAAACTTCTCGTTTTAATCAGATTTCAATTTTTTTTTGGTCTTAAATTCTCTTTTGCTTTCTTTACTTGGATGAGTTTAATTTTGCGAAATATATATAAACATTGTTGAGAATAAAATTGACTTCATCAAGTGGTGGATAGAACCAGAGGCGTATCTAGGATTTTAAGACCATAGGTGCACCAGTACCTTTAAGATAGACCTTCGGCTCAATTATATAAAATTCTAGGTGACAATAAGTTGGCGAGCAAAGCAGAGTTAATACTATATTCACAAAAAAGTATGGAAACGATCAATAATAGCATCATTTCTTACACTCTTAAATATCTTACGCAATGTTAGGAAGTTAAACAACCACTCACAAAATCTTCATCCATCCTTTTTTTTATGCTCTAAAATCTCCAACAGAGAGTGTGTTTGAGGAGTCGTATACCCAGCAAATTGGGACTAATGGATACATAGATATCTGGGAGGGGGAGGGAGAAGAGTGATTGAGATGAAGAGAAGAAGCATTACTCAGTAAGCTTTGAGATCTTGAGGGGCTGTGACCTGGCCGGGTATTTGCACTGAGGAAAGGTCCGGTTGGGAATGAAAGATGGAAGTTCTTCACTTTCTATTCTACATCCGTGGAAGCTCTATCCTTTGTTCACAATTAGAAATAGTTTGAAAATAGGGGGTGGTTACATCATTATCTCGCCAGAAAATAATTACTCAGATGAGATCTTTTTTCAGAACAATAAAAGAAAGATGAGATTTTTTTCCAGTTAATCTAGTGATATTTTTGTAAGCTCATGTGAGGTACTATCTAGCTTTGAGCTTCAGCATGAATAGACCACAACACCCTCTGCAAGTTGTGATATTCTATTTAGAGGTACTGTCTAGCTTTGAGCTTGAACACCAACATATTACATCACCCTCTGCAAGTTGTCATGTGTGAGAAATTATGGGAGAAAATATATTATTGAATTGTTATATCTGCATGATTACACTGAGCTCTATTTATAGACACTCCATTACAATCCATTTCCTAGTAGGATACTATATATGAAATCCTATTCATATTCTACATTACAATCATTTTTCTAGTAGAATACTATATATGAAATTCTATTCCTATTATAATATTCCCCCTCAAGCTGGTGCATATGACTATATGTACCGAACTTGTTACGGATGCATTAATACGAGGATCAATGAGGGACTTGGTGAAACTATCTGCAGGCTAATCACTTGACTTCATAAATTTTGTAATAATATCATCGGAGAGTATACATGATCTGGATTGAGCAACCTCAATACCTAGAAAATACTTCAGTTGACTGAGATCTTTAGTACGAGTCATGCCAAACTCCTGAACTAATGTGATGAATTTCTCAAATCAGGCACTGGGAGACTGTTTTAGACCATAAAGTGACCGACACAAGCGGCACACCAGGTTAGACTCTCCCCGAGCAACAAAATCAGGTGGTTGCTCCGTATAAACTTCATCCTCAAGATCACAATGGAGAGAATAACATACTTCATGAATGTGTCCAAGCCTATTACAATAACTACACCTAGGTCGAGATCTTCCAATGAGACCTCCTCCTCATCGCTTTTTCATGGACTATGATGTGCAATTTTCTAATCTCCTCAAGGATTTTGAAGTAATCATAGGACTTGAACTCTCAATTCCAGTGTTTTTGATGGATGAAATCTGGCGAACACAACCCAAGAAGAAAATCACCGAGATCTGGCCGGAAAAAAATGCACGCGCGGCACGTGGATTTGACGTGCTAGCCGGAGCTGGCACTTCGAGCGGTACGTGGTGGCACGTAAGTGGGTATTTGCCGGAGCCGTTAACTGGGTTTTGGTCAGAAGAGACTGATCTACCTCATGGTGGTGTTGTAATTTGCGCAATACTACCCGAAAGTAATTTTGACACGGAAACCTATGTTGTCACAGGAAATATTGCACGGTGACTGATTTGTTTTTCCAAAAATTATTGGAAATTTACACAACAATTAGTTTCTTACTAGCTTGAACCTGATCTATGTTGTGGTGGTGTTGATTTTGCACAACACCATTAAATAGAGATGTGACGCTAGTAGCTACCGAAAAAATTATGCACAGTGGTGATTTTCTTCTTTGAATTTTCGCTGGGAATATTGCACAACGGATAATTTCTTACTAATACTTTGGAAGAGGATGCAAAACAGTCGCCGAAATTGAGGTAGGAGATTGTGATGGTATTTTGTCTGTAGGATCGGAATGATGGCATGACCCTACGGGACGAGAAATTATGCCGGAAAAGTTGTCGAACCTTGAAGAAAGTGGTATGGGTTAGCTTGGAATCTCTGCGCGATGCTGACATTAAATATAATTCTTAAAAGAATGTCTGGAAATTGTCTGTAGGATCAGAATGATGGCATGACCCTACGGGACGAGAAATTATGTCGGAAAAGTTGTCGAACCTTGAAGAAAGTGGTATGAGTTAGCTCGGAATCTCTGCGCGATGCTGACAATAAAAATAATTCTTAAAAGAATATCCGAAAATAGCCTAGAATCACCGGAACCCTAATTTTGATGATCGAAATCTGGTAACTGTTCATGCCGGAGAAACAGTATTCATGCGACACTGTTCACGCATCACTGTTCACGCCGATTTTTTTTGTTCTGAAGGAGAATATTTTATTTATAAATATCTGAAGGTTCTCTATAATCTTCACTCTACCATTATCTTTGGCCAGACGGGCGACACATTTTTTAGTACCGTCCGCCGGCAGCTGAAACTCTTTGATTCTCTACCAAGATCGTAGAGCTTTGATACCATGTGAGAAATTATGGGAGAAAATATATTATTGAATTGTTGTATCTACATGATTACACTGAGCTCTATTTATAGACACTTCATTACAATTATTTTCCTAGTAGGATACTATATATGAAATTATATTCCTATTCTACATTACAATCCTTTTCCTAGTAAGATACTATATCTGAAATCATATTCCTATTCTAATATCATGTTCACATAGTCCTGATTGATGAGACCCGCATCGGAGTGAACGCTAAGCTGGAGGTTTGGAGACAGACTCTGGAGTCTAAAGGGTTCAGGCTGAGTAGGACCAAGACAAAATACTTGGAGTGCAAGTTCAGTGACAGGAGCGACCTTGAGACATGCGTGAAGGTGAGCCTTGGTACCCAGGTCATTCCAAAGAAAGGGAGTTTCAAGTACCTCGAGTCTATTATCCAAAGAAATGGAGAGATTGATGACGATGTCACACATCGTATTGGGTCAGGGTGGATGAAATGGAGGCTCGCATGAGTATTGTGCGATAAAAAGGTGCCACCAAAACTTAAAGTCAAGTTCTATAGGGTGGTGGTTAGACCGACCATGTTGTATGGGGCGGAGTATTGGCCCGTCAAGACTTCGCAACCCCAAAAGATGAAAGTTGCAGAGATGAGGATGCTAAGATGGATTTGTGAGCATACAAGTAGGGATAAAATTAGAAATAATGATATCAAGGACAGAGTGGCAGTGACCTCGGTGGAGGATAAGATGCGAGAAGCTAGGTTGAGATGGTTTGGATACGTGCAGAGGAGAGACATAAATGCCCGAGTGCGGAGGTGTGAAATGTTGGCTATGGACGGGTACATGAGGGGTAGAGGTAGGCTCAGGAAGTATTGTGGAGAGGTGATTAGACGGGATATGTCGCAGGTGCAACTCACTGAGCACATGAGCTTAGATAGGGTGTTATGGAGAACACGTATTAGGGTAGAAGGATATTAGGTAGTCCAACGTAGTCCTACCTACGCTTACAAACTGGTAGTTGTAGTATTATTATTGTAGGCTCGTTTAGCCTATCATATTGTCTTATAGTCCCTTGTCGTTTGATTTATGCTGCTATGTGTATTTTGTTTGTCTTATTTACTTGCATTAGCTATTGCTTCTTTTTGCTTATTTCTTTTTTCATAATGCGTTGTCATGACTTACGCACTTTGTGTGTCTTACTTTGCTTGGGCTTGTTCTTTGTCTTGAGCCGAGTGTCTCTCGGAAACAGCCGCTTTACCTGCCAAGGTAGAGGTAAGGTCTGTGTACACTCTACCCTCCCCGGACCCCACATTGTGGGATTTCACTGGGTAAGTTGTTGTATTCTAATATCATGTTCTATTTAGAGGCAAGTAAGTTGCATATAAAATAACTTTGTCAGTTGATCTAGTGATATCCGATATGGCTTCATTGCGTCAGATCCCTCCTCTTTTGGATTTTTGTGAGGGGCTGTTATTTTCATCAGAACTACTGAGAGAGTGCAAATGGAGGATGCGCTATAAAAAATGAGTATCTTCTTCAGATGCGTCTGATTTGATTTCATTGAGTTTACATGCCCTTGCTTCACTACTTCTGTTAGCGAGGATGGACACATCTTGCTTTGGTGAAGACACTAATGTTATAGGGCTGTCAGTTGTCCATTTCATGTTCTTTCTGTTTCATTTTCAGTTGAACTGCATATTGCTTTTCTTTAAACGCTTCTGATTTGATTGCATTGAGTTGACATGCCCTTGCTTCACTACTTCGGTTAGCTAGGATGGGCATATCTTGCTTTGGTGAAGACACTAATGTTATACAGAGGCGTATCTAGCCTTGTAGATAACTTTCGACGTGGAACATAAATTTACATGTAAAAATTACTAAAATTGTAATTAATAGTAGATGTGAACCCATAACTTTAAAAATATAATGGGTTCAATGCTAAGAATCTTAAGGTTGAATCCAGAGTTTAAATTCTGATCTGCCTCTGATGTTATAGAGCTGTCACGTGTCCATTTCATGTTCTTTCTGTTTCATTTTCAGTTTAACTGCATATTGCTTTTCTTTTTCTGGATGACAAACAATCATCTTTCAGTTTCATGGGCTTTCTAAGCTATAAAAGGGGGTTTAGAAGCTTCCATTTTCGTGCTCATTTCAATTATTGGTTTAGCTTATGCATGCTGTATGGGGCTTTAGAACAATCGTTCTTGATTATTCAGACAATAAAAAGAAAAAGGATAATAACAAGATTGAGACAGTTATGAAATCCATTCAGCTTTCTTTACTTGATTGAACAGCCGAAAATTCAGTAATTTCAGTTACTTCTAGTGATCTTCCAAGTTGGTGAAGACTCTCTAGTTTATGGCTGGTTCTTTATGGTACCAGTTGTTGCTTCATTGAATATGCTTTGCTTAATAGGCTGGCTGACACCTTGACTTTGATTGTGATGGACTAGTATGGTAGTATCTAATCAGTCTACTGGTTTTGCTGGTATATTTTTTCAGGATTCTCACATTCAGCATTTGCTTTAGGATACGAGGCAGGGATCAATAAGAGCACAATAGATGGAAATCTAGTTCCTCCAGGTGCTCTTGTTACCTTTGTGCAAAAGGGTATTCAATATCTTGAACTGGAAGCAAATTTGAGCCATGTAATGCAAAAATTTTGATATTCTGATTTTTGTGTCTGAAGTGTTAGATCGTTTGATAACTCTGAACTAACCATTAATAATTAAGGAATGCAGGATGATACTGATATGGATAAAGACTTCCAGTTTCTACAACCTTTGGATCTCATTACAAAGGATGTATACGAGCTGCAAAAAATAATTAAAGAGAAAAAGGAAAAGCTTCAGAAAGATAAACCTAGGCGGAAGGATAAGGCGAATACTGACCATGAGAGGAACCACGAACGAGAACCTGCAAGAGAAGGGGAGAAGGAGAAACAACAGAAGGAAAAAGAGCGAGAACGGTATAGAGAAAGGAGTGAAAAGAACAAGGAGAAAGAAAAGCGCAAAGACAAAGAAAGACCACGCGAGGATATTATGGATTCGAAACTGAGTGGAGAAAAAGAGGCTGCCAGACATGAGGAAAATAAAAAAGGTGGAGGTAATACATCCTCATTGCAACTAATTTGCTTCTAGTTTGAGCATTATAGATGCAGGATAATTTGAGCATGCAGCTGATACTTCTACACTTTTCTTTGTTGGTCTTGTGACACTCTTAAGTTTTGCTTGTTGAGTTACAAAATAGATTTGGAGCCTATGGAGATCTGCACTGTCTCAACTTCTTTGCCATGTGAAATTCCTAGTTGTGATGTAATGGTTTTGGAAGGGCATACATCCGAGGTTAGACTGCATGTCTATAAAGTTCTTCTAGTCCGACAGATTTCTCAATAGGTGATCGTATATATATCTTGTTTCTTTTCTGTCTTTGATATTAACATAACAATTTTCTCTTGTTCCTAAACTCATGCCAGGTTTTTGTTTGTGCTTGGAGTCCAGAAGGGTCAGTTCTTGCATCCGGGTAAGCATTAGTACCATTTCTTTCTTTTGGTGCTCTCTTCTATGAATCAACTCATGTTCATTTTCATACTCCTGTTTCCAATTCTCTTGTGAGTTTACGACTTTGGTTATAATCATCATAAGCACTAGAACTTCGAAATAATCATGATAATTTTGTTTCCACGTTTAATGCTTCTTATTCTCTTGCAACATCAATCAGTTCAAGGATAGTTACTTCATCTTAAAAATTATCTGCAGAACCGCTGTTGTCCTCTTCGGAATGCTTTAGGCAGAGTAATATTTTTTGCACTAGATGTCCCTATATACTCCATTCTCTTCTTTCTTATGCAATGTGATAGACAAAGGAGATTCTCATTCTAGGAAAGCAGATTAACCTAGGAGAAATATGCTTATGCGATAAAGCAAACACCACACCGCAGAAAAGGTAAATGAACGGAAATAAAAGATCAACAAGAACTATTCTGCTGAAGTATATACATATGACCGAGAATTGATCAGTTCTCCAATATGTGAAAGGATAACTATAAGTACTTCTACCAGTCTTGTGGGGCTCCAAGGTCTTATTCTTTTAAAATATATAATTACCAAGTAGTACGTGCAAAGATGAAATTGCCATCTTCTAGACAGATTACTGGACTGTGCTATACCAAGTTGGTAATAAATATTTGCAAAGAGTCAAAGATGAACCATTTTGCAGCTTGGCTCCTCAATTAGCATATATCTGGTCATGGGACTTCCCATCATAAAGGCTTTACTAGAACTGTATTCCAATTTCCAAATTGGTTCTCTGACATGAATTGGAAATTTTTGACAATGATGTGTCTTTATCAGCTACATTAATTTGCTTTGTTAACAGTTTTATCTACCTTATCGCTGAAATGTTGGTCAGCGATATGATGATAATAGCTTTTGATTACTGGATTTTGTTTTAACTAATTGGGTAACAATCTTGCAGCTTTATAGTTCTGAACAGTCTCCTTTTGGCTCTTATATTAGCTTGTAATTACTCTTTTCAGCACTACCCAAGTGCTGCTTTTTGCTATATATACAAGATCGTTACCTTTCTCAACAAAAAAAAAAACTATTTGGGTGCATCTATTACCCGTAGCTCCTACTTTTTGATATGTCCTAAAAGGTTAAATTCTTCGAAGTGGGTTTTCCTTAGTTAAAAGGCTTGTTTTAGACTCTACTAAGGAACCATCTTTCTTATAGCTAACCATATTAATATCAATTTAGGTCTGGAGACTCTACTGCTAGAATTTGGACCATTGGAGATGGTCCATGTAATTCTACTATCCAAAGCGGGCCTCCAAATTCTGTGGTTTTAAAACATTCGAGAAGTCGAGCAAATGAGAAAAGCAAGGATGTTACAACACTTGATTGGAATGTGAGTTTTCTGCTCCTTATTTTGGGCTGACTTTCGTTGTCTTTCTATACTTTTCTTGTTTTGAAATTAGACTGCATTGCTTATGGATTACCAATTTGATTTTCTTGTTATTATTCGATCTTGTATTTATGACTTCTTCTTGTGTAGGGCGAGGGTACCCTGCTTGCGACAGGTTCTTACGATGGCCAAGCCAGAATCTGGGACCGAGCTGGTAAGGGGCATGTAGGAAAAACTGGTTCTGAAGATTGAATGTATAAATTGGCCATTGAAAGTATGGTTTAGGAGATGTATTTGCTTAAGTTTGTTCTTTGGATTATTTTCATGATATGCCACCACTGTTCGCGTCTTGTTTATTTAATGGAAACTAAAAGGCATCAAGAAACAATCGATATTCTTATGTAATGGAAACTATAAGGCATCAAGAAATAAACCATATTCTTATCTAATGGAAACTATAAGGCACCAAGAAACAATCCATACTCTTATGATCTTATCTAATGGAAACTAAAAAGGCACCAAGAAATAAACCATATTCTTATCTAATGGAAATTAAAAGGCACCAAGAAACAACCCAAATTCTTGTTTGGGAAATTGATTAGGTTTTTTATTGAACAGGAAATTGATTAGCTTTTTGCTATAGAGGATCAGTTGACTCATATAACCGTACTTAAAAGCAGTTAACTGATTTTTTCAGTTATCTTTCTTTAGCTTCATTTTGCAGAGAAGTTTTACTAGTCTTCATATGCAGTTATGAGGAAGACTGGGAATTTTTTTTCTTTTGGGAGGACAATGGGTTATGGTTTTCAAAGTCCATAAATCATGTTAGGGTACCCTTGGTTCATAATTGAACTTTTTATTCCAATAACCTTCTCTCAAGCTTTTTCAGAAAACTTGAAGCGATAATAAGTTCCAGGTACGGTAGGCAACCGACCTGTGGCAGTCACTAGGGTGTCTTATTTGGCATATTAGTTCTCAACCTTGAGAAAGCTCATCACTTTATAATAAAAAAACCTTGGAGAAAGCTCATCTATTTCTGAATGTATTTTTTCTAACTTAATTTTCACTACATCAAGGATTTCATGCCTATTGAAATAAAACATTAAATTCTAAAACTTCTGTGATGAGTTATACTTGATGATCAAGAGTGCTGAGTCCTTCCCATTGTTTTCCACAGAATCTCTTTGCGTTTCCACTAATTGGCAAGTTATTCAGCCTTGCAATTGTTTAAATACTCGTGTTGTCATGTATCATCAAGCTGGATTGTTTTTTCAATGATGTAACTTCTGTTTAGGTTCTTGAGATTTACTGTTCGTGGCACCTTTATTCATCTTATTATGTCATGTCTGGTTCTGATATTCATGATCAATCCTATAACTGACTCTTCATCCAGGGGAATTGGTTAGTACTCTTAATAAACATAAAGGGCCAATCTTCTCCTTGAAGTGGAACAAGAAAGGGGATTATCTCCTTAGCGGTAGTGTTGATACAACTGCCGTTGTTTGGGATGTGAAGTCTGGCGAATGGAAGCAGCAATTTAAATTTCATTCAGGTGTTTTTTTGTCCTTGTTCTTTCTTAATTTTGCTGTATGTTTTACCTCATATCTTGGCAAGGATAGAGTCTGTTTTCTTTTGCGTATTTTCTCACTATCGTTATACAACCCCATTCAGGTCCGACACTTGATGTTGATTGGCGAAACAATAATTCTTTCGCGACCTGTTCCAGTGATAGAATGATTCACGTTTGTAAAGTTGGGGAGAATCGACCAGTCAAAACATTCGCAGGACATCAGGTGTGGTCCAGTTGTAGCTTTTTGTGGGAAAATTTCTTTCATAAATATTTGGTTGCTATTGGAGGGTTGAAGCTTGTCAAGAATATTAAATTGGATCATTGTACATTTTCTCTTGGTCTCTTTGAAGTATGTGCCACTGATTATTACAGATTAACGAGATGATCTGCTAAATAATCCGTTCTCTTGGTCACAGAACAACTGGTTTGGTGAAAATTTTATGTTGTCATTTCAAAAGTTTTATAATCCAAGATAAGAAAACTAGCTGGAGTTAAAGGCTCATTCTCAGTGTATTTTGATCAAATAAAACAAGGCACTCATTTGCAACACACGAGAACATCTCAAATAATCATATGTTTACTTTCTCATTGTGGTTTTTATCATAACAATGCTAGTTCTAAATCTTTTGTGCTCTTTGTGCAAACTTGAGTACCAGTTGAATTCGAAGCTCAACATGCTATGTTAATTGGAACATTGATGTATCCTTTGTGAATATTCTTAAAGGGTTGTTGACTTCGCCATTGCAGAGTGAAGTCAATGCTATCAAGTGGGACCCCTCAGGTTCCTTGCTGGCTTCATGCTCCGATGATGGCACAGCTAAGGTAATTCCTAATTTTCCCTTCTAAACCAAAAGCAGGTAATGTATTTATTGAAAAAAAAAGAAGCAACTAAGGTAGACCCTTGCCTCCACATGTTTCAGAAAGTGACTTTTTACAGTTTTCTTGTTTTCTAGACCTTACCCTTGAATATTCATTTAAGTTTATGTATTAGTTATGTTAATGCATCTTTTTGTCTTTTTCTTCTGGTAATTCCTTGTCATTTTATTTTTATCTTAGCAAGATCAGCTTAATTAGGTCTGGCAGATAGCAGATTAATTTGTTTATTGATACTATGTGATCTCTTAGTTTCACCTTTGACCTCTTAATGTGAAACAATATGCATTTCGTAGATCCTAAAGGTTTGGTCTTAGTGGTAAGAGCGCAAATCGTGATGTGTGGGTTAGGCGCATGCCACATTTCAAACCCTGCCGCAGACAAAAGCTTGGTATTTAAATGGAGAAGGGTAGAGGGGCATTGCGGTGTGCCACTGGCCCTTGGGGATTTTTCAGGTTAAAAAAAAAAAAAATTTCCTATTCCTTGAATCAATAGTGCCAAGAGAGCTCAACAAATTACAGAACTCCAGATCAGAGAAAGTTGAATTTTAGCTTCACCTTTTCTGAGCTAGGACTTTGAATATGTTGTTTCCAACAAATTCTGTTTATTGTGTTGGATAAAATAAAATTGGTCAATAATCCATTCTTTCTGTGCAGATATGGAGCATGAAACAGGATGCCTGCCTGCATGATTTCAGAGAACATGGCAAAGTATCACATATAACATAAAAATTTCATCTTAAAGTTTTCTATTTTTATTATTTCTTTTTCTTTATGGTCTTTGTTGATTCATTTAATTAAATCAGACATCAACTGCTGGCTATAATGTTTTTATAGGAGATATATGCTGTTAGATGGAGTCCAACTGGTTCTGGTACAAGCAATCCGAATAAGCAGTTATTGCTGGCAAGGTAATTACTCTATCTATTGCTACCAGTCATGTGTCGAAATTACACTATTCTTTCTACCATAATTTTCTGTAACATGTGGTGGTACAAGGTTCTCGATTAAATTTTATATCTGTGTCGTACATTATGATTGGATCATTGTTCATAGCTAAGTGATAAAGATTCTATGTTCTTCTAGACACAGTTTTTATAAGAAAATACTCCAACCTTTCCATTTTATATGACAGTATTTCTGCTTTGTCCTTTCAGAAAGATCGGACACCTTTCCTTATTTGCGATCTCATTAACCTTAACAATCCCTTTTTACCTTGATGCATGCTCTTATAAGAATGATTTAGCATGTTGAGAACCACCATATTTCTAAGGGTATGTTTGGTATGTTATATACATTTAGATTACGTGTCAAAAGTAATGCTTTCTTAAACTCCATTTTCAATCAAACACCATTATATAAAACGAATCACACAGAGCAACAGTTTTGCACTTAATCCTCAAGTGGTCTGTGGAGTTAGATGTAATCTGAAGAGTTATTCAAGCCCCTGCTCTGTTTGCACTTTAGGCTTCAAGTTGAATCAATCTTGTGTACCATATAGCAATTTTAGGTGGTAGGGAAGGATGGTGGCTTAGTTGCCTGTTGCTGTAATCCTGTATTACTATCCCACCTAATTAGAGTGCAGATGAAAAATTTAACCCTTAAATACAAATTAACGCTTTCCCCCCTTAAGTTCTTCATCAGCCTCTCCCTGGATCCACGACTCTTCCAACCCCTTTTTCTGCTTCCCTGGAACCACCTCTGTGCCGTTCCTGTTTTCAACCTCTTCCACAGCACACCTTCATTTCTCCCCTTTATATAACACACCAGTTGTCTCCCCCATCTCGGTTTCATCCCTTTTCCCCCAAATATAGGATGATAGCCCTTCCTCATCTGACTGATTTGCCTTCCATCTGGCCAGTTTGTTCGCACCTTTATTGTTCCACTAGGTACCTGCTAACTCTCACCAGCTCATGTACCAGTTACTCTGCTTACCAAGGTTTTAGACATATAGGAATAAATCACCTAAAGTTTTTTGTCCTTTTTAGGATTTAAACTCTAGTCTCCCGTGATCTTCACTCACTTCATTGCTCGCTAGTTTACGGCCTTTGGTGCATTGGGCCTGATTTTCTGGTATTAGAGGAAAAAAAGGAAGTGGCGAAAAAAAATCCTATTAAAATTGGTTAACATTCAAGAGGGCTCCTTATATAGGAGTACTAATGGAATGTTGTACCCGCTATTTTATTGGAGTATTTAAACTTTTCTCTTAATCCAGTTCAGTGAATTTAGATATATTTTAAATTAAGACACCTTAACATTTAACATCATTAACTCTATCATCTTTCAACATCTTGGAAGTATCTTTTTCGTCAAGCTTTTCTTTCTGAATTTTGCTTTATTTTGTTTACAACGTTGATCATCCATTTTTGGGATTTATTGTTCAACTGTGATATACTCAAAATTCATTTTGATTGATAACAATTTATGGTTTATTTGGTCATTTACAGAAACTATACCCCAAATCCGAGATAATTGGGGTCGGGTATGTGAATTCTCATCCATGTTATACCCCACTTAGATTCATCTCAATCCAATATTGAATACTTTAAGTTCCCCCTTATCTAAAGAAAATTTAACTCTTATCATTAAAAGTTTTCTACAGTTTTGTACTGGCATACAAATCTATAACAAGAATAAAAGAAAAGCTCCCTAAACTTTGGTTGAAGATTGTTGTGTAATTTTTTTTGGATAGTTTGAATATGAGAATATAAATGAATGGCCTACAACAACTTTGGCCAGAGGCTTTTCTGGGAATAAAAAGATTCAATCCGTTGATAATTGAACATTGAAGTTGATTGAATATGAGAATATATATGAATGGCCAACTACAACTTTGGCCAGAGGCTTTTCTGGGAGTAAAAAGATTCAATCCGTTGATAATTGAACATTGAAGTTGATTGGACGGGATTTGTGGCATGTTATCTGATGGGTGATCTGATATTTCAAATTTTGGAATGATTGCAATCTGGCCATAACCTTGCGAATAATAATAATCCAGAGACATACAGTTTTACTTTAACCGTCCAGCAAATGGATTCTTGGTGCACGCTGACTCCAAAAAGAGATCTAATTATTGCACCTCACCTTTCAGTTCTTTGAGCTTACTGGTTTTGTTTTATTGTCTCTGTGTAGTGCTTCATTTGACACTACCGTGAAGCTATGGGATGTTGAACTAGGACGTCTTCTTCACAACTTGAAAGGTCACAGGTAATGGATGTGAACTCATTTTGTCTACTTGAAATGGATACTCAGGAGATATTAAGACACTCTTAATAAAATTACATCATAAAAGACATAGTTCCCCCTTGAATTGAAGTGATAGTGTTTAACTGTCAAGTAAAAGACTAGAGTATAATGGGGTTTGTTTACTTGTGCTTGATCGAACTATCAATACCTATATACCTCCTCCTATTTGGGAGGAGGTGTGGGGGACGGGAAGGAGTGTAGTGAGAATGAGGGAATTGTGTCTCCTTCATTTAGATCATCAAATCTTTGTATTGTTCTTGTCGAATATTTTTGTTTTATACTGAGTAGGTTCTCTTCAATTTTGAACCCAGGGAGCCTGTTTACGCTGTTGCATTTAGTCCGAACGGTGAGTATTTGGCAAGTGGGTCATTGGATAAATGCTTGAATATATGGTCAGTGAAGGAGGCCAAGATTGTAAGAAATTACAATGGCGATGGTGGTATCTTTGAAGTATGCTGGGACAAAGAAGGCAACAAGATCGCAGCTTGTTATGCAAACAACGTGGTTTGTGTGTTTGATGTTCGATTGTAGAGGTTGAGGAATAGCTTTAAAGGACTTGTAGAATGGCAGAACAATTGAGGCTCAAACATACATATTTGGAGTGATATTGTAGATAATTTTTTGGTTTCTCATCCAGTGTCCGGTACCCGCATTGGGGCCCGACAAAATCATTATGGCACTGACCTAGACTTAGGGTTGCGGTACTGCATAGCTGTTACTATAACTATTCCGCTATAGAGCAGCATGGAGTTGACCAACTGCAAATATTTTGATTAGATGTAATTTGGTCACATTGTCATTCCCTTGCTCGAAAGTGATTCCAGAAACACCTAAGGAATCGTTTGGTTTCCAAACAAGTTATACTGGATTATAATGTGGGAATTATAATATGGGGATTTAAAATATCTTATTTTAGTATCTTCTTGTTTTAAATATTAGATGCATGCATGCTTTTATCCTTTCATGTCACTCAACTTCTCTCAATTATGTCTTACATTTACAATAATAAAGAAAATAAAATAAATGAGAACTTCTCTACTCACTTTTAAGCGTATTTTTTTCAACTGTGAGTAGAGAAGTTCGAGGAATTCTTATAGCAATAAGAAGCGGTCATAAACTAGAGTCTTGATCAATTTAAAAGATCATTGATCTAATGTAGTTGAAATTACAAAATTTTGGGTTGTCCGATCAAGTAAATAAAATTGAATTAAATTTGTAACTGCCTCAATCTTTTTTTTTTAAAAAGCAACTCGGTGCACTAAGCTCCCGCTATGCGCGGATCCGGAAAAGGGCCGGACGACAAAGCTCAATCATATTTTTTATTGTTTGAATATTCTAGAGAATACACTTTTTCATTATTTTATTCATTTTTCTTAGTATTAAATGGATTGTTTCATATATAATTTGAAATGTATCTCACAGATTCTTTCTATCGGATTTTACAATACTACAACAACATACCTAGTATAATTTCACAAGTGAGGTCTAGGAAGGGTAGAGTATACGCAGACCTTACCTCTATCTTGGGAGTAGAGAATTGTTTCCGATAGACCATCGGCTCAAGATAAAGCAAAGCAAGAAGGTTAAAAAAGAAAAAAGGAATAGTAACTACATCAAAACAGTACACTAAGCAAATAATAAAATAAATAGTAGTAATAGAAATCAAAGAATAAGAAACTACAAGAAAAAACTTCTATGGGATGTTACAATAATTCTAAAAAAATGTTTGATTAGTAAAGATTGAGTATACAGGTTAAAAGAAAAAGTTGGGGACTTTTTGTATTTTGTCATATTTCATTCCACCTTATTGCTATCGTATTAGATTTATAGAACTTTTAATTAATGAAATATGCAAATCATTTGAGACTTTAAAATTAAATAATTTTATTTTTATCTTTTATAACATAAACAAATTGAAAAAAATGACTTTTTGAGTTTTTTTATCTATAACAATCAATTAAGATCTACATGTCAAATGTTCTAGGTATATAACAACCAATAGCTATAAAAGACACAGATTTAAATCAAGCAAGAATGTTATAGAGAAGTTTAATCTGTATATACTAAAACCACTTTAAGCTAGGCAACCAAAGAACTGCAAATGAAGGCAATACTGTGTACATTTATACGTTCTCATATAGTATTCTGGAGTTGTTTCTGTTATTAATCTGTATTCCAAAAAACCAGTAAATAATCAATACTGAAAATAAACAGAATCAGTGTTGAAAAATAAGAATAATTTTTCAGAATATAATCGAGCCCACTTAGTTCAAAGTGTGTCCTTAAAAAAATTATTCCCCTCACAGTACTCGAGGTTGATGGAATATCCCCTCCCAGGATAGAACGATTATCTTACCAGAATAGTAGTACTCCAAATTCAGGTAGTGGCGAACCACTCAACGGCAGTATATCACACAGAATTTATTTGTGCTGAAGAAGAAGATGTTTGTATTGTTCAGAAAATTCGTAAGTAAAATTCTGAGGAATCAAACGAATTTATAGCCATGGAAATACTGTTTCTGAAGGTTTGCAACCTTTCTGAACAGCCACTGAAAATTGGTGGGAAATTTAAATATGGAAAAGAAATCGGGTCGCGGGTCAGACACGCTGATCCGGCCGAGTCGCGGGTCAGGATCACTAACGGGTAGGATTGGATAAGTTAATTAATTTAATTAAATAATAATTAATTAAATAATTAAAAATTAAAGAAAATTTGGTCCAAAAAGATTATCAATCAATCAGATCATTTGACCAAATCCGAATCCGAATCCGAATCCGAATCCGAATCCGAATCCGAATCCGAATCCGAATCCGAAGCCGAAAGCCAGGCGAGCGAAGCGACGACGGCGCGAGGGGTCCTTGCCCCCTCAACCCTTTTACTGACAAGAAAGAGTAATTCTACTTATAAGTAGAAGAGCTTTTCTTTCCACTACCGATGCGGGACAAATGCTTATTTTATAAAGCAAGAGGGAACTCCCACTTTTCTTTCCACTACCGATGTGGGACAACTCCCACTTTTCTTTCCAATTATTTTCCATTCACCAATATCAATACCCAACAATCCCCCACATGAATGGGGAATGGCTATAATATAAAAGCGCGGACAAGTGTGATATACAAGCGAGAATTGACTGCATCTGGATAAGTAGGTTTCCCTTTGAACTTTCCGTAGTGAACTTATATCGGATATACTTGATCAATCGGTAGATTTGATATCTTTGAACCGTCGAACTTTGTTGTATACCTAGATAACATAAGTCACATAATCAACCCTCAACCGTTTATGGTTCTCACGGTTGTGTTCGTTTCAGCCATGAACACATCCTGGTTTCATGAGTGCGTAGAGAATGGTCCTTCACTGTCATTCCCCTTTAAAGCGGCTTACACTTAACACTCACATAGGTGATTTCTAAGCATGTGGTCCTATAGCCACATTATCTGGTCACACACTGCCAGATTTAGATAATCATTAAAGAACCTTAATGCTCTATTAACTCATTAACAAACCATAAGGTTTTATCCTTATTTCTGAACATTGTCTTCATCCGAAAATGGGTTGAGTTATTTGACAACGTTTAACCGTCAGTCACAACTTTGTTTGATCTCTTTGAACCTAGCTCTTGGGATCTCCAGTCTGCTAGGTAGAGTTACTGCCATGATGACTTGTCCTCGGCCTTAACCCCATTCCCATTGATGATCTACTAACTCCCTCTCTAGATAAGCCTTTTGTAAGCGGATCCGCCACGTTATCTCTTGACTTTACATAGTCAATCGTGATAACGCCACTAGAGAGGAGTTGTCTAACGGTATTGTGTCTTCGTCGTATGTGACGAGATTTTTCGTTGTACATTACGCTCCCCGCCTCTACCTATTCTTTGCTTGGTGTCACAATGTATACATATAGGAGCCAAAGGTTTGGGCCAGAATGGAATATCTTTTAAGAAATTCCTGAGCCATTCACTTCTTCACCGGCCTTGTCTAAAGCTATAAATTGTATTCCATTGTAGAGCGGGCGATGCATGTCTGTTTTGATGATTTCCAAGACACTGATCCACCCCCAATTGTGAAAACATAACCACTCGTGGATTTAACTTCAGATGATCCGGTGATCCAATTTGCATCACTATATCCTTCGATCACGGCGGGATATTTGTTATAATGCAAAGCATAGTCTTGGGTGTGTTTTAAATACCCCAAGACTCGTTTCATTGCCATCCAATGAGTTTGATTGGGATTACTCGTGAATCGACTCAGCTTGTTTATAGCACATGCTATATTTGGTCGTGTACGATTCATAATATACATCAAACTTTCCAAACTCGTGCATAGTCCAATTGTAAGTCACTTTCACCTTTATTCTTTTGAAGTGCAAAACTTACATCAATTGGAGTCTTTACAACATTGAAATTTAAATACTTAAACTTGTCAAGTACTCTTTCAATATAATGAGACTGCGATAATGCTAGACCTTGTGGAGTTTTATGAATTCTGATGCCTAAGATCAAATCAGCAGCTCCTAAGTCTTTCATATCAAATTTGCTTGCCAGCATACGCTTCGTAGCATTTACATCGGTAATATCTCTACTCATTATCAACATGTCATCAACATATAAACAAACAACGACTTCATGATTTGGAGTATTTTTAATGTAAACACATTTGTCACACTCATTAATCTTAAATCCATTTGCCAACATTGTTTGGTCAAATTTCGCATGCCATTGTTTGGGTGCTTGTTTAAGTCCATAAAGTGACTTAACAAGTTTGCACATTTTCCTTTCTTTACCAGGAACCACAAAGCCCTCAGGTTGTTCCATGTAAATTTCTTCCTCCAATTCTCCATTTAAGAAAGCTGTCTTGACATCCATTTGATGGATTTCAAGATCATATACGACACTTGATTACTACTAACACCCGAATAGATGTTATTCTTGTTACCGGCGAGTATGTGTCAAAGTAATCAAGGCGTTCTTTTTGTCTATAACCTTTGACCACAAGTCTTGCCTTATATTTGTCAATAGTGCCATCAGCTTTCATTTTCCTTTTAAAAATCCATTTTGATCCTAAAGGTTTATTTCCAGGAGGAAGATCAACTAATTCCCATGTATGGTTGTTCAAAATTGATTCAATCTCACTATTGACTGCCTCTTTCCAAAAATGCTGAATCAGAAGAAGACATCGCTGCTTTAAATGTTTGAAGCTCATTTTCAAGTAAGAATGTCACAAAATCTGATCCAAAGAAAGTAGATGTCCTTTGACGTTTGCTGCGCCTTGCATCCGCTTTACTTGGTGTATTTTCCTTTGGTTCTTCCCGCGGTCGTTTAGATCTTTCACTTGACGACTCACATTCAGTTTTATACGGATAAATGTTTTCAAAGAATTTAGCATTATCTGATTCAATTACCGTATTAACATGAATTTCAGGATTGTCTGATTTGTGAACCAAAAATTGACAAGCTTTGCTGTTTGTAGCATAACCAATAAAAACACAATCCATAGTTTTTGGTCCGATTTTTACCCTTTTGAGCAAAGGAACTTGGACCTTTGCTAAACACCCCCACACTTTGAAATATTTCAAGTTGGGTTTTCTTCCTTTCCATAGTTCATATGGAATAGATTGTGTTTTGCTGTGGGGTACCCTGTTGAGTATTCGGTTAGCTGTGAGGATAGCTTCCCCCCACAAGCTTTGCGGTAAACCGAAACTTATTAGTAAGGCATTCATCATTTCCTTTAATGTTCGGTTTTTCCTTTCCGCAATTCCATTTGATTGTGGTGTGTAAGGGGCAGTAGTTTGATGAATAATTCCATATTCTAAACATATCTCTGCAAAAGGAGATTCGTACTCTCCACCCCTATCACTTCTAATCATTTTTATCTTTTTATTCAATTGATTTTCCACTTCGTTTTTGTATTGCTTAAATGCATCAGTTGCTCCATCCTTACTATTAAGCAAATACACATAACAATATCGAGTACATTCGTCAATAAAAGTTATAAAATACTTTTTCCCACCGCGAGATGGTATTGACTTCATATCACATATATCTGTGTGAATTAAGTCTAAAGGATTTGAATTCCTATCAATAGACTTATATGGATGTTTAACAAACTTAGATTCAACACAGATTTCACATTTAGATTTATTACACTCGAATTTAGGCAATACTTCTAAATTAATCAATTTTCATAGGTTTTGTAGTTGACATGTCCTAAACGAACATGCCATAAATTATTTGACTCCAATAAGTAAGACGAAGTGAATTCTTATTAATATCACACCAACCATTACATTGAGTTTGAAAAGGCCCTCGGTGAGGTAGCCTTTTTCTATGAACAAATCATTCTTACTTATTACAATTTTCTCACTAACCAACACACATTTAAACCCATTTTTGACGAGTAGTCCGGTTGAAACTAAATTCTTCTGAATTGTTGGAACGTGCATAACATTGTTGAGAGTCAGGACCTTGCCGGAAGTCATCTTTAGAAGTATCTTCCCATATCCTTCAACCTTGGCTGTTGCAGTATTTCCCATAAACAGTACCTCTTCGGGTCCAGTGGGAGCATCGGTTGCAAATGCTTCTTTTGTAGCGCAAACATGTCGAGTGGCACCAGAATCAAGCCACCACTCCTTTGGGTTTCCAACCAAATTGCACTCCGATAGCATTGCACACAGATCATCCATATCATCATTCTTTTCCACCATATTGGCTTGTCCTTTTCCCTTGTTCTTTTTCGAGAGACGACAATATGGGGCTTTATGACCAGCTTTCCCACAATTAAAGCAGTTGCCCTTGAACTTTTTCTTATTGGAATCCTTCTCCTTTCCAGAAGGCCTCTTCCTTTTCTTGTTCTTTTTCAGAGCAACATCTTCAACGATGTTTTCCCCTTCAATTGGTGAAGTCTTACGGTACCTCTTCTCAGCGGTTTTGTTATCTTCCTCGATCTTGAGACGAATCACAAGATCTTCCAACTTCATTTCCTTTCTTTTGTGCTTAAGATAATTCTTGAAATCTTTCCATGAGGGCGACAACTTTTCAATCATTGCAGCCACTTGGAACGCTTCATTTACTACCATACCTTCAGCAATAAGGTCATGAAAGATAAGTTGAAGCTCTTGAACTTGGATTCCAACGGTTTTTCCATCCACCATTTTGTAGTCTAGGAATTTGGCAACCACAAACTTCTTCAAGCAAGCATCTTCAGTTTTGTACTTCTTTTCAAGTACACTCCATAGTTCTTTGGAGGTCTCTACTGCACTGTAGACGTTGTACAAGTCATCTTCTAAAGCACTCAAAATGTAGCCTTTGCACAAAAAATCAGTTTGTTTCCAAGCCTCAGTAACCATGAATTGTTGGGTGTCAGGCATGTCGGCGGCAGGCACGGAAGGGTCCTCATTGGTGAACTTTTGCATACCAAGGGTGGTAAGCCAAAAAAACATTATTTGCTGCCATCCTTTAAAGTTGGCACCGGTGAACTTCGCGGGTTTCTCAAATTGATGGCACAATGCGGGTTGTAGGAGTAATCAGTGCGATTCGCAGAGGTAGTTCCAGTCTCAATTGCCATTATTCGTTTGTCACTGTCAAATTGATAAATTGTTTTAGTTAATAAAACCAGAATAGCAATTCAATCACAGACTTAAACGATGAAGATTTTATTTCTTCAAATCGCAATATATTATGAAACTTTAGTATTCCAACGAAATTTTTATATCTTCGAGTCAGAATACTAATATTCATATGGAGTAGAAAACTACACAAGTTTTAATCTCCAAAGCAGAATACAACAACGATGAAGTTTTTATGTTCTTCAAATCGTTGTACAAGTATGAACTTTAATATTCCAATGAAATTTTTATGTCTTCAAGTCAGAATATGAAATTTCATACGGAGTAGAAAACCACACAGGTTTTAGTCTCCAAAACAGAATACAGATTAATCTAAAAATATAATTTCCTTAAGATTGTTATTAATCTGTATTCCAAAAAACCAGTAAATAATTCAACACTGAAAATAAACAGAATCAGTGTTGAAAAATAAGAATAATTTTTCAAAATATAATCGAGCCCACTTAGTTCAAAGTATGTCCTTGAGGAAATTATTCCCCTCACAGTACTCGAGGTTGATGGAATATCCCCTCCCAGGATAGAACGATTATCTTACCAGAATAGTAGTACTCCAAATTCAGGTAGCGGCGAACCACTCAACGACAGTATATCACACATAATTTATTTGTGCTAAAGAAAAAGAAGTTTGTATTGTTCAAAAAATTCATAAGTAAAATGAGAAATCAAACGAATTTATAGCCATGAAAGTACTGTTTCTGAAGGTTTGCAACCTTTCTGAACAACCACTGAAAACTGATGGAAAATTTAAATATGGAAAAAGAAATCGGGTCGCGGGTCAAACACGCGGATCCGGCCGGGTCGCGGATCAGGGTCACTAACAGGTAGGATTGGATAAGTTAATTAATTTAATTAAATAATAATTAATTAAATAATTAAAAATTAAAGAAAATTTGGTCCAAAAAGATTATCAATCAAATCATTTGACCGAAGCCGAAGCCGAGCCAAGCGACGACGGCGCGAGAGGCCCTTGCCCCCTCAACCCTTTTACTAACAAGAAGGAGTAATTCTACTTATAAGTAGAAGAACTTTTCTTTCTACTACCGATGTGGGACAAATGCTTATTTTATAAAGCAAGAGGGAACTCCACTTTTCTTTCCACTACCGATGTGGGACAACTCTCACTTTTCTTTCCAATCATTTCCCATTCACTAATATCAATACCCAACAGTTTCCAAAGCTTATTACATGGGTAATGTGTTTGCACTATATTCCAAACATCACTCCAGTACAACAATGTACAAGAATCATTATTTTTGCTATCCGTGGCTTTAAGCTAAACATGCATAGACTTTTAAACCAAGCTACAACATTGCAAGATTATCTTAGTAGCTACTAGTATCTGTTTGTAACTTCCAAACATCTTCAATATTATACCAAATCTACTAAAATGATGTCCTCAGAGCAGCATGATCCAGCACAAAGAAGGCAATTCACCTCTTTCCATTCCAATTTCCAAGCATACATCCAAGTATTCATTAGCTTGTATCTTAAAAGAAACAATCCGGTATATCCGAAGGAGAAGACAACTTTGACACACATTTGAACTGTTACAGGAAAATCATAGTATTCATATTAGATAACTAAACTATGCAAGTGTTTACAACAAAAATCATCAATTACCAAACACGGATTGATACCTTATGCAGCTTGTATTTGCCCCTCACAGCTGCCAAATTACTTCCTCTTCTACTTAATTGCAAGTCGTGTATGATAAGAACACAATCCTTTAAATCTGCTCCTTTATATCCTGAGCAACTTTGAAGGGCCAGATTCTGTAAAATGAACAGAGTTAATTCAACACTTCTATTTATCAAGGAACTATAAACACAGTGAACATTGAATCAAAATCCTCACCCAAGGATGTGATTTTGGCTGTAATGTGAACCTTGAAAGGAATATCACAGCAGCGGCTACCAAAGAAGGCAAGAATTTAACACAGTTGTAATCCAATAAACTTAACTCTGCTAGGTAATAGCTGAGAAACTCCAACTGCAAATCCGGGTTCTGTATAAGGTGGAAAAATAAAATAAGCAAACATTTGATGGAAACAAAGTTGAATTGAGAATCATAATGTTCATGTCATATTTACACTTACTTTGTAATCTTCTTGGGCAACCCTAGCAAATCTTCTGAGAAATGTTTTGGTTGTGGGATTCCCCATTTCAAATTTGAGGGATTGTAGCACACTAGCCTCCATTTTCACCACGTCTTTCTTTGTAAATGTATTGGCTGTAATGTAAGAAAAATCCTTGACATGTGGAGGCTTGATTTCCTCATACTTCCTGATAATCAACAGATTATATTAGATTCACAAGCAAAATTACATGGAAAAAAAGACATTGCAAAGGGAATAAAACCAATTCTTGGCTCAGATACTTACGCAGCAATAAGCATGGAAGAAACACCCAAAAGCTGAAGTCTTTGCCTAGGAATAACATTCACTGATAAGAATCTGTCAATGTAGGAAACAGTAAGGTACAGAGTATCCGAAAGAAGCTTGTATTCCTCTGCAACTTCCACCAGCCAGTCCACCAAAATCGCTCTCATATTCGCAGTCACATCCTTCTGAACCTTCTCAAGGTAATTAGGCAATGGTCTTCTCTTTTTCTCAATCTGATTTGGAAAACCAAAGAGTTTAGTCAAAATCTCAAAAGGCAAGATATTAATAACTTGTTAAAGTAATGCACACAAACACAAATAAATCAAAGCAGCTGGAAATGAAGATTTGATAATTGAATGATATTAACCACTACCCAGTTGCAAAATTCAATCTTTAGTGTGCCCATTTGCAAAATCATCCATAAGAAACCAGATCAAAGCTCTATTAGGTAAGACCCAATTAAACATTTGACTTATTAATTCATTTTTTTAAACAAGCATGAAATGCAAACACACTTAATCATTGAGATTTACATAATTAAGATCCGAAAGACCCTTATCATGTTTTCTCTTGAGCCGAGGGTCTTGCGGAAACAACCTCCCTAACTCCCAAAGTAGGGTTTATATCTGTGTACACTCTACCCTTCAAACCCCACCGTGTGCGATTACACGGGATATGTTGTTGTTGTAAGATCCAAACATTCAATAAGTGCAAACAAATGAGGCCTAAACAACACCAAGAATTTATCGAAAAGAGTAAAAAGAACTAACCTCCATATGATGAAGATAATCATATATATCGGAAGCATAAGCACTACACATCTGAGGATCATCATCCAAATTAGCATCAACATCAAGTACCTTCGCTTTCTCACTAAGAGACCTTTTCACCTTCCTCTTACCTTTGGGCCCCGGAGGCATAGAATCAAACACCTTGTCCTCAATCTGATTGGTACCCAAATTCTGAATCTCAGCCAACACAACTCTCTTCTTGTTGGGTTGTTGAAGGTGCTGAACCATTACTTCTGCTGCCCTTTTCTTGGCCAATCGTGTAACTCTAACACAATTTTCTTGACCTGCCATTGCCTGTGTGTGCGTGTGTGTGTGACAGAGAAAGGGAAGAGTAAGTTGAGGAAGCGAAAGAGAGATGTGTGTATGTATATATATGGCGCCATATTAAGCAGATTGTTTTTGAGGAAAATTTTGAGTTTGGCGCAATGTGGGGTGGCATGTGGTTTTTGAGTTTGAGATTTGGAAATTGTTTTGTTGGGGCAAGTTTTTGGTTAATTTTTTTTTTCAGATTGAATTTAAAAAGTGAGTTTTGGGTTTCCCTCCACACACAGCCGCTTCTTTAATTTTATTTCTTCATCCTCTTAAGTTACTGCATGTTATTTTCTTGAGATAATGGTAAAAAACACAATTTAAATATTATTTTTTGCAAATTTTTTATCTGAATTATCATCAGTTATTTATCAAAAGACATTTGAACTATCAAAGTGTTTGCGTTTCTTACCTAAACTATTACCAATTATTTATCAAAACACATCTTAATCAATATCTGATGGTGTTGGAAACTTGCAAAAAAGTAATGCTTCGTAATTATCCCACAAAATTACCATAAGGGACTCGATTCATAATGTCATGGAGCCATCTAGTAGTAGCTCGGAACATTGAGGTGGCAGGGCCCCTCAACTTTTTTTCTAAGTGGCAAGGCCCCTATTTTCTTTTGCATTTATTTTTGCTTCAGAAATTGCTAATGATAGGATGAACAAACACACGAAGGCCTTTTTGAATTTTTAAATATTTTGAGGTTAAGTTTTAAACTTTTCTAAGAAAACCTTTTCTATTTTCCTTTCTTTCTCTCTTTATTCTTCCCCGAAAATCATTCCCTTACTCCCAATTTTTTTCATTCCTTCATCTTCTATGTGTGTAATCGTCGTTGGAAGCTAAACTTGAAGTATATTGTTATATTCCATATTTTTATATGTTGAGTTGCGACATAAGTTAGTCGACGTAAGCTCGGAGAGTGAGAATAAGTTTTGTCAATGTAATACCCCGGACTTCCGGGCTATGGTTTGGACCGCTCGACATATGTAAGTAGACCCGAACCCCGAAAAAATTTGGTGATATTGAAGTATGCAAATAAAAGCTCGTTGTATAAAAGAATGAAGTCCCAAAATGATTTAAGCCTTAAAAGTGTGCTGACAACGATTGGAAATAATATTTCTTGTGTGCCAAAAGAATCTATGGACTAGTGTTATATCTCATGATCATGGTAATTAGTATATGATGTGTGTTTAAAATGATTGATATTTAAGTAAATTGAGATCGACAAATTAATTATGTGTGTAATTGTTTAAATATTAAATTTTAGCGAAAGACTATTAAATGGATTAAATCAATTTAGGACATGCATGAGTCAATGCACGTGTTGGGGCAGCAAGGGGATGACTAAGCTCATCCTCCTAGTTGATGGCACCTTGTGGTGGAATTAATATCATTCTAGGACATATATATATATTTATAAGTGGCCCCCACAATTTACTAGAAGAGGAATTATGTTGCATTATCACTTTAATTGAGAAAATTTCATATCTTTTAGTACCTTCATTCTTGAGGAGGAGGAGGAGGAGGAGGAGGAGGAGGGGGGGGGGGGGAGAAACAACATTTCCCCTCTAAATCATTGATAAATTATATTTCCTCCAACCAAAATAAAGGTAGATAACATAAATCTAACGTCGAAAATTCCATGGTGCTAGTAGAGCAAGTTCCATCGTGTTGTTGTTGCTTTGGATGTTTCTTCAAGTTTAAGTACCGTAAGATAAAACTTATTCTTGATGGGTTAAGGTAAGATTCTACTTCTCTTACATGTATTTGAGTATATCTAAGTCTTGGTTTATTTGTTGAAGCAAAAACTCGCGAATCGACGGTCGAAAATCGTATATGGACTGTTGTAGTTTGCTGGACTATTTTTAGGTAGTGGGTATGATGTTTTATGGTTGGAAATTGATGGTAGGGGTCTAGATATGTTGTTTTTGTTGATGTTGAGTATTTTGAAGGATGTAGGAAGTTTACAAGGGAATGTTTAATGTTATAAGCGAGCTTGTCGCTTAATGTTTCGTACATTAGTTTTCCTTAGTGATGATGGTTCTGTTGTCGCTATTGTAGATCGAGAAGCTATTCGGGATGAGTACATGGTTGTATCGGATATGTCGACCAAAGGTATGTAAAGGATATTCCCTTTCTTTTCTTGGCATGATTCTAGTTTCGAAGAGGATTTGAACAAGCTTATCGAAAAAAGAACCAAATTCTCTATTCTAACATTAGTATATCACTAATAGAATATCATTGTGTGTCCCTTATCGAGAGTACGTTTCAGTATATATATTATTGTGATTGGTTATTGAGATAAAAAGTATATACAAATTAGAAAATTTGCCTTCGGGACTATATTACTCTTGTATTTGGGGCTATGTTACACTTGCCTTCAGGGCTATTTACATATTGAGTTGCCTTCGGGGATATATACAGATGTGTGCTTGCCTTGGGGGCTATTCAGATATAGATCGTACTTGGGACTACTCAAATATATATTGCCTTACGGGCTATACATACACAGTTGCCTTACGGGCTATACATACACAGTTGCCTTATGGGCTATACATACACAGTTGCCTTCGGGGCTATGCACTTGCCTTCAGAGCTATTTACATATACTTAGATGTCGTATATGAAGCTATCTAGTTTGCTATTGCATTGTACATATATTAGGAGTTAGAGACATGTAAGTATATCTCCAATTTTCCATTTATTCCTCAGTTTATACCCAACATATCTTATATTTTAGTTCAGATTCAGTTTCAGTTATTTCAGTCGCCTTACATACTCGGTACATTATTTCGTACTGACGCCCTTTTGCCAAGGATGCTGCATTTCATGCCTGCAGGTCCTGACTGATAGCGAGAAGGACCTCCAAAGCATATGTTGCCGAGTATCAACTTACATCAAAAGCATATGTTGTCGAGTATCATCTTGAGTGGTATGCTTTATGTATTCCGGAAATACCATATCTAGAGTTTGGTATGCATATAGATGAGGGTAGGCAGGGGCCCTGTCCCGACCACAGTACATTTGATCTTCTTAGAGGCTTGTAAATGTGTCTTGTACATTCAATATATCAGTATAGTGGCCTTGTCAGTCCTTGTGTACATCTTGTTTTGGATTTCGCTGTTTGCAGATATTCATGGCGGCCTTGTCGGCCCATATAGATGTACTTATATTTTTGGATGATCCCATGTCAGTTGAGCTAGTTATCACTTATAGATTATTCAGAGTATGGCCTTGTGGGCCTCAGATAATATTGATTGATTTATAGATGGGTCTAGCCGGCCAGATTGTTCGTAATATACCCCAGAGTAAGTCGGTTATAGCCTAGTTCGCTCGGGCCTAGTAAGGCACCGGGTGCCGCCAAAGAGTCCCCAGGTTGGGGCGTGATAAACTTGGTATCAAAGCAGTTCTATCCTATGAAATCTACAAACCGTGTCTAGTAGAGTTATTTATAAGTGTGTTGTGAACCACATTATATAAATAGGAAGCTACATGTCATTTATGAGTCTGTTACCCTTCTTGTAAATCCAAATCATGTTATAGAACTGAGTCATAAGAGTTTGAGTCAGGACTTATATTTGCTAATGATACAGAGATGCTTGCAATTAGAAAGATTACAACCAGCTAGAAGACTAATATAAGAATAGGTAAGGGTACTAGTAGAGAGAGTTCTTGATGACGTGTCCTAGTTTGAGGCCCTATCAAATCATGCATATTGGATGTGCAAATTTCCTGCTTAAGCCCTAAGATGGGAATATCTAACACAACCCATGAATAGCAAGCTGTGAGAGTATCAGAAGGTAAAAATATAAGTTTTAGCAGGCAAATGAGGCAAGGTGAAAAGGGTATGAGGTACCCAATCAGTGAAGATTATATGTATTTACAATTCAGGCTGGGAAATATAAGCACTATGAGTCTCCTTCTAACTGTATTAGAGCTACGTATAATTAGTTGCACCCATTTTGGTTATGCTTTATGAGAACCAACATATGTAGGTTAATAGAAGGACGAGATTTTAAGATGTAGTTGGGGTTAAAGTGACCCAAAACTATGGACGGATCGTTAGTATGTACCGGCTGACATTTTGAATGATATTGTGAACAAGATAAGATTTCCCTTGTAAGGCGCCAATGTGGTGTACTCTAGAACAATACAGTCAGATATGATTACTAGAATATTTAGGAAGTTCGTAAGCTAGGTGTTTGAATCCTAGAAGGGATAAGTACTAATCTTAGTATGATTCATGTCCCCAGTAAAGGAGAATATTATGTGATCCGAAGAACAAAGTGAGATGAAGCTAGGGAAGCTAAAAGCGATAAAGTGTCTTGTTGAAGTTTTCAGAATAAAATAAGAGACAAAAACATTAGTAAAAGGACAATAGGAGGATGAGTGTAGCGTTACAAGTAAAATGTGATAAATGGGTCACCTTTTTGGTCATGAATAAAATGCAAATGACAATGTCAGTCGAATATTTGGTAATAACCCTTGTGGCCGTGATTTTTTTCGATTAGCTGGTAAGTATGTGAAGAGTGGTGCTCGGCAGGTAAGGTCCGGGTGCCCGTCATGGCCCTCCGGTTTGGGTCGTGACACGAGCTGTGGAAACAACCTCTTACAGAAATGCAGGGTAAGGCTGTGTACAATACTCTTGTGGTTCGGTCCTTCCCCAACTCCGCGCATAGCGGGAGCTTAGTTCACCGTGCTGCCCTTTGTAGATACAATGTCATTAAGTCTTTTTAAAAGAAAGAAGCCAAAAGAGGTTAGTTACTGATTAGGACACAACCTTCCTAAATAGTTTTCAACTTTTTCATGGGACATCATACAGTAGAGTATGTATTTCAATTGATGAAACCGTTATGCATTTGTTCTTCAAACATTAGGTGGCTTCAAGTTTTGGAGTGGACTACTACAATGGCACATGATTAATAGACAAGTGATGGAGTGTCAACAAGAACTAACTTGGGAAGTGCAGAATGCAAGAGGAAAAAATGCAGCTCATGAAGTCTATAGAATGGCACTGGTAAGAGGAGTTTACTATGTCTGGAAGGAGAGGAATCAAATATTATTTCAGGGCAAGCATAGAACATGTGAAACGATGAAAACTGATTATTGAAGAGATATGTTAGACGAAGAATAAAGCCAAGATTGACAATGAGACTTGAACAATTAAATTGAGTGATATCGGTATTCAAGTATTGCACAAACTAAAGCAGAAGGCGTTACATAAATTAGATGTTACTACTAGTATTTATTAACAACTAGAACTTTGGGATTGAGACGTAGTAGTTGTTGTTGGAAATTTACTAATGTGGAATTAAGTATATCCCATTAAGTATATCCCATTATTTATGACGCAAACAATTGGGGCCCCGCACGTCGGAAACGTCGTTTCCACACACGTGCACACGTAGTGCCAAGTATCGCAAATTTCATTAGTGAAAGAGATATTGGTACGTATGTAATACGTTTGAGACATAGAATGATGGACGGTTATTGGCCAAATGACAAAGTATTCCACGTTGGTAAATGAAGGAAGAAGTGTACGAAGTGTAATATGAAACATGTAGGAAATCGCCGCGAAGGGCCGCGACGCAGCCATGTCGGAGATGAGGCACCGGAGCGCCGCGATTCCTCCCAGGGAGCGCCGCAGTGGTAATTGGGTCTTCCGTTACTGGAGCCGCGACACTAATTCACAGAGCCGCGGCGCTTCAGAGGCAGAATGCTGCGACGGGAAGTTGGAAAGTTCTGACCTTTGGGCTGGTTTTGGAGCATTGAATTTCCATTACTTGGCACATGAATTCAGCCATTATTTGGATGAATGTAACCCCTCAATTGAGTGTCATTACTTAGCTATTGAAGGCCATTAGTTGGCTAGTTTAGGGGTCATCTCCTTACACTATAATTTGAGGCCTTTGGCTCAATTGTTCACTATACTTAGAAAAATACTACAAAATTTTCTGACTTCATCTTCTTCTTCTCTAGCAAGTTTACTATACTCAAAGTTCTTCAAGAGTAACACTTGAGTTTCCTTTGCTCAATTGTTAAGTTATTGTTGTATCTTGAGAGACTATTTCCCGACAACGTAAAATGAGATATACGGGGCAATCTTGTCTTAAAGACAGAGTGCCATCACTCGACTCAGCAAATCACACAAGGAGTTTGTTTCATTATTGATTTCTAGTTTTGTTGTAATCTTTAGATTATCCTTTCTAGCAATTGTAATATTTACTTACTTTCAGTTCCCTATAATTGTTGTATCCCACAAGTTTAAGACAAGATTGGTTGTAAGTACCTAGAAAGATGACTGGAAGAGAACAACTCGCTTCTGATTCTGCTGCTGCTGCTACCCAAGGCAAACCCTCTGCCTTTCTCACTGCTCAAGGAATTCCCAATGCCTTCTAGTTGCTCAAGGCTCATCCAACGCCTTTTTTGCTGCTCAAGGGAACGCTCCAGTTCCTCCACCCGCTGGATTCCATCATGAACGCCCAGAAAAGTTCATGGGCTAAAACTTCAAGAGATGGCAGCAGAAGATGCTATTTTATCTGACTGTTATGGGAATAACTCGGTTCCTAACAGAAGATCCTCCACAAGCTGGAGATGAAATAGACCCTTCACCTACTGAAAAGACTGAATGGGGCCAAGGTATCCATGTCATTAATGGCATGAAGATGATTCTTGATGCATGGAGTCATAATGATTTCATGTGTAAGAACTATATTTTGAATTGCTTGTCAGACCCTCTCTACACAGTGTATTGTACCGTATGCACTGCCAAAGAGTTGTGGGAGAAACTGCAGAAGAAGTACAATGCACAAGATGCAGGTACTAAGAAATTCATCGTTGGAAAATTTCTGAAATTTCAAATGGTGGATAGCAAGACAGTGATGTCCCAAGTCCAGGAATTCCAAATGATTTTACATCACCTGGATTTGGAAGGTATGAAGCCAAATGAGCAGTTTTCGGTTGCATCACTGATTGAAAAGTTACCTCCTTCGTGGAATGAGTTTATGAGTTACTTAAAACTCAAGACAAAAGAGATGACCTTTGAAGAACTTATTAGCAAACTCCAAATTCAGGAAGATAATAAGGTCTTTCCTAGGGGTAAACAACCCGCTGAGGCAAAGGCAAATCTGGCCGAGGCCAAAGGGAACCCAAGCAAGAAGCGCAAGTTTCAGAAAGACGGCAAGACCCAAACGATGGAGAAGTTCAAAGAAAACTGTCACTACTGTAGAAAACCTGGTCACATGATCAAGGACTGTCGTAAGCTCAAGACTGAGCAACAAGAGAAGATCAAGGCCAAAGGCAAGGCTCAGGCTAACGTCATCAAAGACATGCTTCTGGACGATATGATTGAGGAGTTCACAGCGGTGGTGCTTGAAGCAAACCTTGTTGAGAATCCCATGCAGTGGTGGATGGACACATGTGCTACAAGACACATCTGTTCCAATACAGATCCACTTATACACCAGTTACTAACAAGAAGCTGTTCATGGGTAACAACGCTTTCTCTGACGTGCTGGGGGTAGGAAAGGTAGTCCTGAAGATGACTTCTGGAAAGGAGCTCACTCTGAAGGAGGTAATGCATGTTCCTGAGATTAGGAGAAATTTAATTTCAGGTCGTTTATTGGTTAATGCTGGTTTTAGGCTAGTATTTGAGTCCAATAAGTTTGTAATCACCAAGAACGGAACCTTTGTGGGAAGAGGCTTCGTCTGTGAAGGTCTCTTCAAGGTTAACGTCATGTTTGTAATACGTGCAAGAAATAATATTGAAGTTTCTTCTTACTTGCTTGAGTCATCTAATTTATGGCATCACAGATTAGGATATGTTAACTATAAGTCCATCCAAAGGTTGGTCAAGTTGGAGTTATTGCCGTCTATTGACGTAAACCCTCAACATAAGTGTGAGGTGTGCATAGAGGCAAAACTCACAAAGCTTCTTTTTCAATACGTAGAAAGGAATATCGCTCCTCTATAACTTATTCACACAGATATATGTGATTTGAAGTTTGCACAAACTAGGGGAGGAAACAAGTACTTTGTGACATTCATTGATGATAGCACAATGTATTGTTACATTTACTTGTTGAAAAGTAAAGATGAAGCCTTTGAAGCGTTCCGGCGTTACAAAGCAGAAGTTGAGAACCAATTAAGCATGCAGATTAAATCCATTCGTAGCGATAGAGGGAGAGAATACATAGCGCCATTTGAGGAATATTATGCCCAATCAGGCATTGTTCATCAAACGACGACTCCATACTCACCTCAGTCGAACGGTGTGGCGGAACGTAAGAACCACACATTGAAGGAAATGATGAATGCATTGCTCATCAATTCCGATCTTCCCCAAAATATGTGAGGAGAAACCGTCATTACCGCTAATATGATTCTTAACAGAGTCCCACATAAGGGTAAGGACAAAACTCCATATGAATCATGAAAGGGAAATAAACCCACCTATAAATATTTAAAGGTGTGGGGTTGTCTGGCAAATGTTGAAATACCCAAGACAAAGCAGGTCAAGATTGGGCCTAAGACTGTAGATTGCATATTCATCGGATATGTAAATAACAGTAGTGCTTATCGCTTCTTAGTGCATAAGTAAGATATTTCAGATATCCACGGGGGTACAATCATGGAATCAAGGAATGCTCAATTCTTTGAACGTACCTTTCCTATTAAGGAAAAAGACATAACCTCTCGCAAACGAAGTTATGAACAAAGCTATCAGGAACTGGGAGTCATTGACGGCCCAGATCTAGATGATTCAGATCTAGTGGATCTCGAGGTGGTTGAATATCCGGAATTTAGTGTTCCAGATTCTCAGAACTTGGAGACTCCAGAGATGGAACTAAGGCGAAGTAAAAGGGTCAGGAAGGATAAATCCTTCGGTCCTGACTTTGTAGCTTATATGGTTGATGATGAACCAAGGACAATTGCTGAAGCATTGTCAACTCCAGAGGCACCGCTCTGAAAATAATCTATTGAGAGTGAAATAAGCTTCATTCTGCATAACCATACTTGGGAGTTGGTTGATCTTCCTCCGAGAAATAAACCGTTGGGTTGTAAGTGGATACTCAAACGAAAGTATAAAGCAGATGGGTCTATAGATAGGTACAAGGCCAGGTTGGTAGTCAAGGGCTATCAACAGAAGGAAGGCCTTGACTACTTTGACACGTACTCCCCGGTATCTAGGATGACGTCTATACGAGTATTCATTGCGATCGCAGCGTTACGTGACCTTGAGATACATCAAATGGATGTCAAGACATCCTTCATAAATGGTGATTTGGAAGAAGAAATTTATATGGAACAACCCGAGGGGAATGTGGTTCCAGGACAAGAGAAGAAAGTTTGTCGGCTTGTCAAATCTCTGTACGGGCTGAAACAAGCCCCGAAGCAATGGCACGAAAAAATTGATAGTACTCTACTATCGAAGGGTTTCGCCATTAATGAGTGTGACAAATATGTCTACGTGAAAGGTAACTCTGACTCGTTCGTCATGATATGCATGTACGTAGATGACATGTTGATCACAGGGAGCAGTCCTAGCTTGATCCTAGAGACTAAGAACATGTTGAAACAATGCTTCGACATGAAGGATATGGGTATCGCAGATGTCATCTTAGGGATAAAAATCTCTAAGACATCTGACGGACTGGTCTTATCTCAATCTCACTACATCGAGTATGTTTTGAGAAAGTTCAAGATATTTGACAGTTTGCCTATGAAATCACCAATGGATAAAAATCAAAAGCTTGATAAAAATCGTGGTGCACCCGTATGCCAGGAGCGATATGCACAGGTGATTGGGAGTTTGATGTACATAACAAACTGCACCCGACCTGATATTTCTTATGCAGTCAACAAGTTGGCTAGGTTTACCCGTAATCCGAGTAATGATCATTGGAAGGCGTTGAATTGGGTACAACGATACCTGAAATACACGCTAACTTACGAGTTGCATTATTTGAGATATCCAGCTGTACTAGAGGGTTACAGTGATGCAACCTAGATATCTGATATAGAGAACACCAAGTCCACCAGTGGATATGTATTTACAATTGGTGGTGGGCTGTGTCTTGAAAATCCTCTAAGCAAACTTGCATCGCCCGATTCACAATGGAATCAGAGTTTATCGCTTTAGACAAAACAGGAGAAGAAGCTGAGTGGATTCACGACTTCTTAGAGGATATTCCTTGTTGTAACAAACATGTACCTTCTGTAATGATCCACTGCGACAGCTAGTCGGCTTTAGGAAGGGCATATAATTCTATGTACAACGGCAAGTCTCGTCATATTCGACGGAGACATAAGATCGTTAGGTAACTGATCACCACGGGTATAATATCCATTGATTACATAAAATCAAAGGATAACATAGCAGATCCACTGACAAAAGGCTTACCGAAAGATCAGATGTTCTTCATGTCTAGGGGAATGGGCTTAAAACCCAAGCTATAAGGACCAATACGGTGGTAACCCAACCTTACTGACTGGAGATCCCAGGAATTAGGTTCAATGGGAAAACTAAGCTGTAAAGGTTCAGTTGAGCGCTTCGGTGGAAACATGAGCACTTCAGATAGTGATTTCTGTAAAGAAACACCAAATCCAAAGTCGTTCCCGCGATAGACTATAAGTTCTATCGGTAGTGTGGGTAAAGGTTAAGTTTCCAAAACCTTTAATGATCCTCACCGGTTGAGGTTAGGTTTGGAGAAACTTTTAATAGTTCCTAACACTTGTAAAATCGGATATAACAGGATACATTGTAGGAGACCACATATTTAAGTGCAAGGACATGCCGCCTCAAATGAACGCACCTAAGAATCCAAGAAGTGTCCACGGCCACAACGGACATAACATTACGAAGAACAGAGTAATGGAAGTTGTTGTGTTGGTACCGTTGACTTGGCTTACACTAAACATTGATGGTTCAAGACATCACGTTCACCGCGCAGTAAGTATGTTCGATGGTATTCAACTATGGAAGGTTCAAAGCGGAAGCTACCTATCCAGATGCAACATCGGTCTGCTAAAAATTGTTCGGAAAGGTACCATGTGCGTGCGCCAAAATATCTTTCAAGAGGGGATTGTTGGAAATTTACTAATATGGAATTAAGTATATCCTATTATTTGTGACTCAAACAATTACTGACCCACACGTCGAAAACGTCGTTTCCACACACGTGCACACGTAGTGCCAAGTATCGCAAATTTTATTAGTGAAAGAGATATTGGTACGTATGTAATACGTTTGAGACATAGAATAATTGACGGTTATTGGCCAAATGACAAAGTATTCCACGTTGGTAAACGAAGGACGAAGTGTAAGATGAAACGTGTCGGAAATCACCGCGGAGCCGCGAAGGGCCGCGACGCAGCCCCGTCGGAGCCGAGGCGCCGGAGCGCCGCGGTGCTAATTGGGTCTTTAGTTACTGGAGCTGCGGTGCCGCGGCGCTAATTCACAGAGCTGCGGCGCTTCGGAGGTAGAATGCTGCGACGGAAAGTTGGAAAGTTCTGACCTTTGGGCTGGTTTTGGAGCATTGAATCTCCATTACTTGGCACATGAATTCAGCCATTATTTGGCTGAATGTAGCCCATCAATTAAGTGCCATTATATGGCTATTGAAGGTCATTAGTTGACTAGTTGAGGGGCATCTCCTTACACTATAAATTGAGGCATTTGGCTCAATTGTTCACTACACGTAGAAAAATACTACAGAATTTTCTGACTTCATCTTCTTCTTCTCTAGCAAGTTTACTATACTCAAAGTTCTTCAAGAGTAACACTTGAGTAGTTGTTGTTGTATCTTGGGAGACTATTGCCCGACAACGTAAAAGGAGATATACGGGGCAATCTTGTCTTAAAGACATAGTGTCATCACTCGACTCAGCAAATCACACAAGGAGTTTGTTTCATTCTTGATTTCCAGTTTTGTTGTAATCTTTAGATTATCATTTCTAGCAATTGTAATATTTACTTACTTCCGTTTCTTGCAATTGTTGTATCCCACCGCTATTGTATTAGCAACTAAAGAAGATATATCCTATAACAGTAAGCCTGCCCACTCCAATAATGACATATTGCAAGCTGTGAACAATTAGCAAGATACTTGAAAATAGATGTTACTTTTGCCTTAGTTTAGTTTGGTAAGGTGTCAATAGACAAATGCAACATAGTTTTTCTGCATTTATTAGTTCTGTTTGAAAAGAGCAAGTGCAGGGGAGAATTGAGATTACAAATGAGCAAGAAGGTTGACAATATTTTGGCGTGGCCTACATTTTGCTAGCAATGGTATAGCCTTAGGCATAGTGAGTCCAGGTCCTCCAGTCATATCAACCAGTTCTTCATTTATTCTCTCCCATTCAAAGCACTGAATAAGTGAACCTAATGCCAAACCAGCAACGTGGATTGCCAAATTCTCACCTGGACATCCTCTTCTACCATATCCAAAGGGCATTAACCTGAACCCGTCTCGTTGCCCTTTGAATTCAATAAACCTTTAAGGCTTAAACTCATTCGGCTCTTCCCATAACTTAGCATCATTTTGTATTGCCCACAAGTTCACTAGAAACATTGTCCCACGGAGTACACGGAAACCTCCAATGACACACTCATCCGAGGACTCATGTGGCATAAGAAACGGAACAACTGGGCACATTCGGAGAGTTTCATTTATGATCCCATGTGAAAGAAATAATCCCCTTCATTATTTTCATTGATTGAATAGATATATATACAAGTTACATCTTTCCATAATACTACAAATCCTTTTCCTATTCTACTTCTAAATCCTTATTCTACCATAATTCTAACTATACAATTATGGTAGGTGTATAACACTAATTAAGGTATCCTTTTTATTACAATATACTACAAATATATGTACCATATATACACTATCCTAATATCACTTGGATATGTACAATCTGGCCGATAGAGGCCCAATGGCCGAGAGGCCCACTGCTCGCCGAGACAAATTTAACGCTTCATTAAATCTAGTGATATATATGTGATATACACTGCTGTATATTCAGTGTATATCACATGTATATTGCTCTGTTTAACACACCCCCGCAGTCATAGCGGACGGTTTTCGAACGCTGAGACTGTCCCTAAAATCTTCAAAGAGAACCGCTGGTAGACCCTTTGTAAAGATGTCTGCAATTTGATAACGAGACGGGACATGACATACGCGAACTTGACCCTTTACAACCTTTTTCCGAACAAAGTGAGTGTCCATTTCGATATGCTTGGTGCGTTGGTGTTGAACGGGGTTACCTGAGAGGTAGATGGCACTAATGTTATCGCAATATACCAAGGTTGCCTTCTGAATGGGACAATGAAGCTCCAAAAGCAAATTACGTAGCCAACATGACTCGGAGACCACATTCGCTACCTCTCGATATTCTGCCTCTGCACTGGAGCGTGACAGAGTTGCTTGGCGTTTTGCAGACCATGAGACCAAGTTGTTGCCAAGGAACATACAGTAGCCAGAAGTCGACCGTCTGGTGTCGGGACAACCACCCCAATCAGCATCTGTGTAAGAGACAAGTGTGGATGTAGATGAAGGATACAAGTGCAACCCATAGTCCAGTGTCCCCTGAAGATACCGAATGATGCGTTTGATTGCATTCATGTGCTCAACCCTGGGATCATGCATGAATAAACACACCTGCTGAACCGCATATGTAATATCCGGTCTGGTAAAGGTAAGATACTGGAGGGCCCCTACAAGACTGCGATAGCGGGTCTGGTCCTCGTATGGTGCACCTGCTGCGACACTCAGCTTTGGGTTTGCATCAACCGGTGTGGAAGTGGACTTACAGAATGACATCCCAGCCCTCTCGATGATCTCAGCAGCATACTTCCGTTGAGACAGAAATAAGCCACCTGAATGACGCTTGACGACAATCCCCAAAAAATAACTCAACGGCCCCAAGTCCTTCATAGCAAACTCAGAACTGAGCATGGTCATGATAGATTGGCGCAAGGCATCGGAAGAGGCGGTCAAGATGATATCATCCACATACAACAGAATGTAGGCCAAAGAAGAACCACAGCGGTAGATGAACAAGGAATTATCTGACCGGCTGTGAGTGAACCCAATAGTGGAAATAAAGTCAGCAAACCTCGTGTACCAGGCCCTCGGAGACTTCTTAAGCCCATATAAAGACTTTTTCAACAAACATACATGATGAGGTCGGTTAGGATCCCTGAAACCCAACGGCTGATGCATATAAATTGTTTCCTTGAGATCACCATGTAGAAAAACATTCTTGACATCCAACTGATGGATTGGCCAAGTCTTTGAAAGAGCCAAGCTAAGCACAGTGCGAATGGTAGCCGGTTTGACCACCGGACTAAACGTCTCACCACAATCAATTTCAACCTGCTGAGTCTTACCATCACCAACAAGTCGCGCCTTATGTCGAGCAAAGGACCCATCTGAATTCTCCTTATGAGCAAAAATCCACATAGACCTGATAATATTAATACCATATGGACGGGGCACCAACTCCCACGTCTTATTATCAATAAGAGCATTATATTCATCAGTCATAGCAATTTTCCAATTATGGTCATTTAATGCGGACACAGGATTGCGGGGCAAGGGGGATTTAGAGACACCAGAATGTAAATTAAAATGTCTTTTAGGTGTAAAAATACCCCGCTGACTACGAGTAACTGGTCTATGACTCGAGGAAGGATTGAGGAAATTTTAGGAATTTTCTGGGCTCGGGATGGGTGGCGTGACGGTGGGCTCTTGGCCCAAATCGATATGGAGGTTCGGTTTACGGACCAGTTCGAGTGGTGGGCAGGCCCAATTGTTGGAACTGTTCGATGGCGTAAACCTTTGGATGTGGCGTTCTTGTGGGGCCGGTAGGCGATGGGCCGGGGAGGATTTTGGGTACGGGAGATGTCCGAAAAATTCTGAATAATATACGGGGATATTTGGTCATCCACTTATAACCACGATGATTCAACGGATAACCCAAAAACACACACGGGGTAGACCGAGCCTGAAGTTTATTAATCGTGGTGGATGAGAATAACGGATAACACAAGCACCCAAAAATCCGAAGGTGAGAATAAGAAGGGTTCTTATTATATAGGATTTTGAGGGGGGAAGAATATGTCAGACCTTTAGATGGAATTATGTTCAGAAGGTAAGTGGTCATTTGTAGAGCATGATGCCAAAAATATGGAGGTATGGAGGCATGTATTAGGAGAGTTCGGACAATGTTATTTATGGAACGAATTTTGCGTTCGGCTTTCCCATTTTGTGAAGATGTATGAGGACATGAAAAATGAAAATTTATCCCATGAGTAGCACAAAATTCTCGAAACTCCCTATTGTCATACTCTTTCCCATTATCACATTGAATATTTTTTATTTCTCTTTCGAATTGAGTACGAATGAACGCTTTAAATTTTATGAAGACGAAAAACACTTGTGATTTATTCGCAATTGGAAACGTCCACAAAAATCTAGAATAATCATCTAAAAAGAGAACATAATATCGATGACCCATTGAACTAAGAACATGAGATGTCCATAAGTCGCTGTGAATAATGTCAAATGGCATTAAAGTATGAGACTTGGAGTCTACAAATGGCAACTTAACAATTTTTCCTAATGAACAAGACTGACAAATTGGAGTACGACTCGTACCCTTACAAGAAATAAATATATTTTTATCTAAAGCTGATAAAATAGAAGATCCCGGATGACCCAGACGAGCATGCCACATGGAAGGAGAGATGGCTGCAAAAGTTGATGGCAAGGCTGGACTCGATGGACTGAAACCGGGCATGATAGGATACAGATCCCCCCTACTATCACACCTCATGAGATGACTCCCCGTCTTGAAATCCTTCACAGAGAAACCGAAAGGATCAAATTCAACAGAAACAAAATTGTCATTTGTGAACTTTCTGACAGACACTACATTTTTAATCAATTTAGGAGCATGTAAAGTATTTTTCAAGAGGAGTGGTGGATTGGGCGGAGACAATGTTTTCTGACCATACCCTAGAATTGGAATAGAACTGCCATTACCAACAATTATCCCCCGAGGGGTGCTCAAATTAGAATAAGATGAGAGAGTACCTGATTCGGAAGTCATGTGAGTAGTGGCCCCGGTGTCCATGTACCAATTTGGGTCCGGTTGAGATAATCCCAACGTGTGCATTGCGGCCTCGATATCGGTCTGAGTGGGGCCTGCTGCATGGTGGGCTTGCGGAGGTCTGGGCCCAAGGACTCCTGACCGTCGGCCGAATGGGCCGTAACCGCTGGTGCCGTTCTTTGGGCCATCAGCTAGTGGGCCGCCAATGCTGGGTATTGGGTGGGGATCGTTGGCCAGCCCATCGCCATCGGAAATGTTGGAGGGTGCGGGTTCCACTGCCAATGGCCCCACTGCTGGGCCCACAGTGGTGGTGGCCCACTGTACCCTGGATGGGACCCACCGCCTGCTTGTTGATCACCAGAAATGCCACCAGAACCGCCTCATTTGCCCCCGCGGTTTTTGTTATTTTTGCGATTATTCTTGCCGCCACCATTATTATGGTTTTGGCCTGAATTATTAACAAACCCCGAAGAACTAGGAGAGGATGCCACCATGACAACTGGTTTTGCTCCGGTAGCCGCCTTTTTAGCCAAACTGGCTACTTCCAACGTCAGCATGGAGCGGGCTTGATGAAAGTCGGGAAGAGGGTTACTTTGGCGAAGGAGAGTTCCAACACCATTATAGGCCTCCGAAAGACCGGCAACCAACTGTAGAACTAGACGATTATTTGTTACTGGTGCGCCAACATTACGGAGTTGATCTGCTAATTCCTTTAGTTTCTTGCAATATGCAGAAACGTTCAGAAATACGTCCATTCGAACGAGAGAGAATTCTTGCTCGAGTGTGACGAAATGAGAATGTTGGTTGTCTTGGAATATGTCACGCAATCTATTCCATGCAGCCATAGCCGTGGTATCGGGCTCCATAATCGTCTGTAGAAGGTCCACTGAAATAGTGGCGTATATCCACCGAAGAACGGTAGCATCAAGTGTAATCCATAACTCAGGATCCTCCGCAGGAAGGGGTCTAGCGGGAGGAATGATGTGATGAAGAACTTGATAAGAGATAGCGTGAATTTAAACAACTCCGCCCACGTTGCATATTGAACGTTTTTCATCTCAAGGGCTATATGGACACTGAGCTTGATATTGGAAACCGTGAGGGCAGGGTGAAAATTGTTCTTAGACATATTTAAAAGAACAAGGAAGGAGGTTAAATTTAAGAGAGGTTTTTGAGAGCGGAAGACAAAATTTTTGGAGAGAAACCCGAGGGGGGGGGGGTTCTCGGCCACAAGGAAAAGTTGAGAGAAAACTTTTGTGTAGACCTAGTCTTTTGATACCATGAAAGAAATAATCCCCTTCATTATTTTTATTGATTGAATAGATATATATACAAGTTACATCTTTCCATAATACTATGGGTGGCCAGTGGGCCGGGCTCGGGTCTGGCGGGCCGGGTCTGGCTGGGTCGGGGTCGGGGCGGGATGGGAGAAGGGGCGGGGTCGGGTATGGCGGGCTCCAGCGGGGTCGGGTTTGGCGGGACTGGAGCAAGTCCCGTCCCGATCCCGATCCCGTCGGGCTCGGGTCGGGGCGGGCTCGGGTCGGGGTCGGGCTCGGGTCGGGCTCGGGTCGGGGTCGGGCTCGGGTCGGGATACAGCGGGTTTTCATTTTTTTAAAAAAAAAAAAATAACATATGTATAAAAAAAACTCAATAAACAAAATAAGATAGTGTAATAAAAACATCTCAAGGCTGTTTTTGTGCCTCTTATATTATTTAATAGACATATGATTTTTTTGTAATACAAATACAATTGTCTAAAATCTAAATTGCAACTTTGTGGTGTTGTCCAAAAGTTACAAATTACATAATAAAATTACAATTAAAAAAATTACATTCTCAAAAAAATCTGTTCTAATTGCTTGATGATTTCATGTGGTCCTTTGTCTGGAATTGGTTTTTGTTGGTCAAATTGATCAACGTCGCTTCCACTACCTTCGGTTAAGATTTTGTTGTAGTTTTCATCATCTTCTTCGTTGATCTCCGGTTGACCGCACCTTCTCCGCTCCGCTCGTATCCAATCTCTGAATAATATTGGAGTTTCCAAGCTGTCTCCGGCTAATGAGTGTCTGTGGTCTCCTATTTGATATCTGCCTGCAGAAAAAGCGCTTTCAGACGCAGTTGACGACGCTTGAATGTTCAAAACATCTCGAGCCATCATTGAAAGTGTCGGAAAGGTCTTCTCATTCCCCCTCCAGTATTTCAGCAAGTCTTCATGTCCATCTTCATTGATAACTTCTTGATACGGTACAGAACCCTGCAAAACAAAAATATCTAACTCGCTAATTTGGTTAGTAGTAGAGGTACGACCGCACATTCTATTTCTGAGGCTTTCAATACTAGCCGCAGAAACAGCATGTCTTTTGTGAGGTCGTGTTGAAGATGAAGAAGATGGTATGGAAGCTGGTAAGTTACTAGCATTTTCTTGTTGATAAAATCTATATATATTTTTGCATTGGTGTTCTACGCTAGACAATACTTCTTCTTTAGTTTGTTCAATAGGTGGTGGGTGATTTAGATTTTTAGGACTTGGAGGTGGTAGTACTTCTATACAATCGTAAATAGTTTCAATTAGTGATTTAGTACCGTCTATTTTAATAGTAGGATTTAATACAAAACCAATAATATAAATAGAGGGAATAGGAATAAAATATTTTTATTTTGAGAAACATTTTTTAATAGCTGCCTTATAAGTTGGTTTTCATATATTCACTAAGTAATAAAAATATTAGAGTTATATAAAATAACATAGTTGAAATAGTAGGATAATATATACCGGAAAATTCTTTTGTTGCTTGAAAAATTTCTCTAAAAATACAATAAGTTCGGAAATTTTTCCCAATCACTATCTAAAATCATATCACCGGCTTTTTATTATGAGAGTTAAAAATAAAGTTATAGGTAATTTATAGTCATAAGCAACAAGTAGTTGCTCGTATAAAGAATTCCACCTAGTGGATACTTCTTGTGGAATTTTTCTAAAAGGTAGTCCACAATCATGACAAATTTTTTATATTCTTTTCTACGTTGTACTTTATTACTTTTAAAAATAAAGTTTATAGCAAATTGTATTTTACTAAGAATGTCTTCAAAAGTGATAGACCATCCTTTACAATTAAGTTATATATATGGCACGCACATTTTATATGAAAATGGTGCGAAAAAAGACTGAGTTAAACTATTTTTAAAATTGTAATTGCGTAATTGTTATTAGAAGCGTTATCTAATGTAATAGTCATAATTTTATCGGTAATTCCGTAATAATCGCACACTTGATAAATATTTTCTGCAATAAAAGTACCAGTGTGCCTATCATCTATATATCTATACGCTAAAAAACCGTTTTGCATAGACCATTTATAATCTATCCAATGACAAGTTACGCTTAAATAATCATGGCCGTTAGTACTACGACCTATATCAGACGTCTTTGGATACTTTGCCATTAAAATGATATAATGAAAAAGCGTAAATATTGTTGATATTCATGCGCGAATTTAAATACATCTCTCTTAACAGTTGATCTAGGAAAACCGTTAAAAGCGAGGATTATATATATCTCTAATGTAATGAATAAAACCGAGATGAAGGAAATGAAAAAGGCAAACCCTCCACAAAGAACTAATTTTGATATTGCTTCCCTATCTCTATGTTTATTGTATTTAGGGCCTACAATTCCCAGTCATAGGGTTAATTTGACCTTGTACTTGGTCCTGACAATATTAGTATGTGAACCTTGTCTCGATGGAGCGGGCGTTTGCGCACCGGTTTTGAAGCCTGGTATTGGGCATACCTAGTGGATGAGCACTTACTACATGTCTAATTAAACCCCAGTCCCACCGTGACCTTTTCCAGTTTTAAATTTTAAAACATTTTTACAAATTTTACATATGGCTACTTGATTCTCTACGTCTCTATCAAAAAATGTCCATGCATCTGATTTTAATGGTCGTTTTGCTGGACCTCGTCTCATATTAGGGGGAATAGGAGGTATTTTAGTTGAAGGTGCACTAGTGGGTGTGTTGTCATCAACATTAGTGGGTATATCATCTAGATCATCGTCTAAATTAAAGTCTTCTTGAGTTCCAGAAAATAGCTCCTGGTCTAAATCTAATGGTATTGTAGGAAAATGTTGAGTATCAACAAAATCATCCTGTGTAGGAATAAGATGACTAGAAGAAGTACCCTTGCCCTGGTTGCCCCTACTAGAAGAAGCACCCTTACCCTTACCCTTAAACATACCTTTTAATCCTTCCATTTTAATTATGATAATAAATAAATAAATAAATAATTAAAGACAATAAAATTAAGTGATCTAAACTAAATAAACAGACAATAATAATTTAATGAAGGAACGAATGTACCAAGCCGTAACGTCGGCGTGTAATCGAAGGTTGAAAATTGAAACTTTGCTCGATGGAAGATCCTCAAGCTAGTTGCCAACTTCACTACCAATTCCCAAATGAATAAATAAAATTGAATACTTAGCAAACAATGTAGACTTGTAGAGAGATATATTGAGAAATTAGAGAGATTGTAGGAAGATTTGTGAGAAAGATGAAGAGAAAATGAGTTATTTATAGTTGAAAAATTGGGTTAAAGTGTAAATATAATAACTTATGGGTTAAAAATAAATAATAAAGGGTAGGGGTTGGGGAGGGGCTAAAATGGTCGTTGGCCATGGCCATAATCTAAATAGTAGTTGGTGCATGACCATTTTTGCAAAGGGGCGGGCTCGGGGTCGGGGTCGGGGCGGGCTCGGGACGGGCTCGGGTCTCGCGGGCCTGGGGCGGGCTCGGGTCTCGCGGGACGAGACATCGTCCCGTCCCGAGTTCGAGTCCCGCCCCCGTAAATTTTTTTTTTTTGGCGGGGTCGGGGCGGGACCGGGGCGGGCTCGGGACGGGCTCGGGTCGGGGTCGGGCTGTCCCGGCCCATTGGCCAGCCCTACATAATACTACAAATCCTTTTTCTATTCTACTTCTAAATCCTTATTCTACCATAATTCTAACTATACAATTATGGTAGGTGTATAACACTAATTAATGTATCCTTTTTATTACAATATACTACAAATATATATACCATATATACACTATCCTAATATCACTTGGATATGTACAATCTGGCCGAGAGAGGCCCAATGGCCGAGAGGCCCAATTCTGTTCTGGCCGAGACAACCCACTGCTTCATTAAATCTAGTGATATATATGTGATATACACTGCTATATATTCAGTGTATATCACATGTATATTGCTCTGTTTAACACCATGGAGATAAGGGAGCTGAGCAAGGTCTGAATCATCAAGTAATCTTGATGACTCTCCAAGGTGAGTGTCTATTTCTTTTCGAGCTTTCTTTAATGCCTCGGGATTGTTGAGAAGAAGTGATAATGCCCATTCCATCGTGCTAGCTGTAGTATCAGTCCCTGCTGTTAACATGACTATTGCCATGCCCCTAATCACTTCATCTGTGTAATAATCAGGTTCTGCATCTTGGAGTGATAGAAGAACAACAATCATGGTATTGCTATTTCTACTGTTTTTGTGCTCTTCAATCAAATCTTGCATGAATTTATCTCTCTTCTCCTTCAGTAAATTTAACTTATCTTCAAGTTTGTTTACTCCAATCCAGTTAAGCATTGGCACAAAATCTCCTATATTTGTTGCACCACTCAATTGAAAAGTTTCTGTTGCAATCTCTTTAAACCTCCTAGATTCCTCCAATTTCTCACCAGAATAATCACCATAGTATTGTTTCCCAGCAATCATCATCATCAAGATGTTCATTGTCATCTCAAAGAAAGCCGCTTTCATATCCACCACATTCACGTTAGAATCTCCACCACTAGTTTTTCCCCTTACAAGTCGTTGGAGCAAAGCGCGAACCTCATCTCTACGGATATCAGCAAACGTTTGAATTCTCTGATTGGATAATATTTCAAGAGTAGCAATCCGTCTTAGGTTGCGCCAATGTTGTCCATATGAAGCCCAAACAAGAGTGGTATAATTGTAACCAAGATGTTTTCCAGCAAGCAACCTTGGACGGTTGGCAAAAACAACGTCGTTTTTGGTGAAACATTCCTCTGCAAGAGAAGGGGAAGAGACAAGCAAGACAGGACGCGATCCAAATAGGAGGAAAAGCAAAGGACCATGTTTTTCTGAGATCTTGGCTAATGTTCTATGAAGTGGTTTGTTGAAGAGATATAAATGGCCTATTATGGGAAAAGAGATAAAGGGACTTGGTGGGAGATTTTGGAATTTTCTTAGTAGATGGTTCTTTAGCAAGTAAAGGAAAATGAAGATGAGGATGTAGTATGAGATTTCCATGGTTGATTCAGATACAATCAAAGAAGGTCTTAGTTTATACTACCATGATGTGTAGTTATCATCATCATTTGACTTTATCATCTTTGGACTGGAAGGAGAGCCACTTATATGTAAACAATTGTCATTGATGATAATGTATTGTTTAATTTGAGTTCTCTGCGCTGTTCATTCATTTCTTTCTTCCCGTCGACCACGACGACTGAAACGACGCGAAAAATCCAGATCTGTAAAGGTTAACTCTATTATTAACCTAATTTAATAGTAATACAAAAAAAATAAATATTCATTGTAACACGTTAAAGTATAATATCGACAACAATAACATATTTAGTGAAATTTCACAACGTGAGGTCTGGAAGGATAGAGTATACGCAGAACTTGATAGATAGAGCGACTGTTTCCGATAGATAGAGCGGCTGTTTCCGATAGACGCTCAAGACACGACAAGACATAAGCACAAATAAAGTAAATTATTTATATTAAAATTATTTACATTGATCCTGTATATAAGTAAGCTAAATCCTTTATTGATTATGCTTGTCTGTAGTGGCCCCGGAACAATCTTAGTCCGTCAATTAAGATTCCTTTCTTGTCATAAGGAATGAGTGAAATTTTGGCCTTTAGTATTGAACTTTCAAGTTAGGAGTATATGTTATGGGCGTCATGTTCTGTGTCATAGAGTCTTTCTTAAAAAACTTTTTGAGATAAATTTTTAGAATTCCAAATGTGTCATTTCATTGTTTTAATCATGTAGAAAATATAATTACAATTATAGTGTAAATAATTCTGATATTGCTAATTTCATTACAGCGCATAAAAAAATATTACTAAACTTTACAATCCGGGTTTAGTGGATCAGATCAAAGAGCTTGCTTATTGAATAACCTATATGTAAATTCATGGACGACTATTCCTTCTGACTAAGCGTATGGAATATGAATTATCTTAATAAGACAATTCTATCAATCTTTTGTTTGAATGAACTAATCCTTGCCCATCTTCTCAAGAACTATGGAATTTCTAAAAAAAATTACACATCTTCACAACTTTATTAAAAATTCCTGAGAAAAAAAAAGAACTCACAAGGTCAAGTTTTCCAATTTATGGAATTATAAGCTTTCTAACTTTATGAATTGGCCTTCTGCACACTGGGAACACCCTACTCTCAACATCCACGATCCTGCAGGAAACTGCTCGCATAAGAATCTTCATAATTCTTTTTTTAATTTGTGAAAAGTAATTGAGATCTATAATGCTCAGACTCTTCAAAAATGTCTTTGGTGCATGTCGGCTCTTCAAAAAGTAGAGTATTTTTGGAGGATCCGACTTGAGCTCGGCCCCATTTTTGGAGAGTCCAGAGCAACATAGATTTGGACTATGTGAAAAGCATAATTTACCTCTGAGCACATTCTTGGCAAGTTGCACAATGACCACAAGGAACAAAGAAGCAGTTTCTTGGATTGTCATAGCAGATAACACATATTTTCCCATCATATAAATCCTCTGAAGAGCTTGATCTGCTAGAATTTGCCTCTTCTTCATATGTTCCATAAATTGATCTTACTTCCTTCTGTGGCATAATCGGATCGGTCTCGGTTACTTCTCTTGATACAGGCCTTTCTTCTGCATAACTCTCATCATCACAAGCCCCCAAAGATTTCAGTATAAGGCAAATGATTATTACTGATACTCCTGTTGCAAATTAGGTAAGGCCAACATTTTTACTACTACAGTCAAATTCTTGATCTTTCTAACTTCCAATATAACATGATCGTAATTATCTTGAGACTTCAATTGCCAGGGAGATTACCTAAAACTCCAAGATAAGTGACAAAACGGGCGATGAAAGATATCTCAACGAACCTTCCAGACGCGGTCTTGCTGCAGTGGACACATCAATTTTTAAGCTTCTAAATTTCACTAAACTATGTTTGACATTCTTCATGTCATAAGAAAATGTTTATGCTTACAGTATTTGGTGTCTCGAGAACAACATATAGGGGAGACGGGTATGGCAGATTGAGACGACAAGGTCCATTTTTTGTCGAACACGTGCTCTTTGCTTTCTTTACGTCGTACATTGTTGATGAAATGTTCATATTCATGAGCAGTATGCAACTTTGGGTGACACCTTTGGGGCTTGAATTTATTATGCCAATGTTGTATACAGCTTCTATACCTTTAACCAATGTGGTTTAAATTAGTGATTTAATTCAAGATTGTAAAGAATTCTATTACAATAAACTAGAGACAAAAGAAAGCAAGAGGAATGTTTACTTAAGCAAAGTGTTTGTAAGTTGCACGCCTTATTTTCTTACTTGTTACTCCCTCCGTTTCAACTCATATGACACTCTTTTCATTTTGGGACGTTCCAAAATACGACCATTCTACTTATGTACCACTTTCACAACTTTCAAATACTGAAATTCATAAACTATTCAACATATTTAACTCAGAATTGATATTTGCTCTCTTTTCAACCACTACTTTAATGAAGTATTCTCTTCTGTCATCCTAAGTATATGTCAAATTAACATCCTAAACTCCGGCCCAAGTCATAAACGCCATCAAATAATACGAAACAGAGATAGTACATAGTTTTATAAAGCATATAAACATGTAACTTAAGGCTGTTACCATATGTTGTTCCGTTTGAAACATCAAGTCTAGGAGAGTTTATTGACTGCATTGTTTTGTGTTTTGGCTCTCCTGTTGAAGAAAAAAAATGACTTGTTGGTACATCCAGTTTCCAATTTCATAACATATACACCAAGTTCTTGATACCTTTGATTAAAGACACTTCAAGTTGATTCAAAATGCTGGTTTGAGCTTCCCATTTTATTCTGATTCTTGATCCTTTGTTCAGCCACAGAGAAATCCCCTAAATACAAATTACCTTATTAAATCAGTGAACTGAAAACACACCCTTTCAATGAACAATGGCAAGGCATAATTTTTTTCTTTTTCATGCTAACCTTGTGACTGCAAGATCCAACAGTCACAAATTTCGACGAGCTCCATTTGGCTTCAACACTCAATTGATCAGGCTTCTCCGAGAACCCGTAAAGGGAAACTCCTTCCTTATCATTATCTCTTACTTCCACTTGCTTCACAAACAGAGAACTCACCCTTAGTAATTGTTGGAAATTAGCCTTTGGCGGGGAGATGCGTCCACCCATCTTTGATGAATTAAACACTAGTGTTCTGTATGTTGGAGACCTCGTCTCTTTACACAGGCATGATCTACGAAGTGAGTAGATGACCGTAGGGCCAAGAATCGTCTAATTTCGTTAAGAAATGAAAGAGATATTGGTCCACGAAGTAAGGTGTTTGAGACATGGAAATGTGGTGTGGGACAAATCTACCACATCGGTGGGAATAGGAAGAATTGCTCTCTATATAAGTCTCAAATTGGTAAAGGGTTTGGGACCCCAAGGGGTATCCCATGTGTTTAAAGGAGGGAAGACCTAGATGTGCTTAGGTTCAAGGCTAAGCCCACACGCGCGCCGCCGCCGCCCGCCCGTCCCGTCCGGTTCGTGGGCTGTGGGGCTGTCTAATATTATCTTTTTGGACCAGAGAACTCTGCCAGATGTACAGTTTGATCCCTGAAGTTTCATATGTACAGTTTGGACCAGAATTCTTTCATATGTACAGTTTGATCCCTGAAGTTACAGTTTGGTCCCCAGAATTTCTGGAGACTTTTTCTGCCTACTGTTGGACTGCGTTTTGGAGTATTAACCAGCCATTATTTGGATGATTAATTCCTCCATTAACAGCCCATTACTTGGGCAATGAGCAGCCTCTTTCAATGGCCTTAATAGCCATTACTTGACTGTTTTTATGGCCTCCTTTAAGGGCCATTACAGCCTTGTTTGTGGCTGTTGGACAACCCCTCCTCATGCTATATATTGAGCTTCATTTGGCTCAAAACAGGAGCTGCACAACAGGTAGAAAAACAGACGAAAATCCACTAGAAAACAGACTGAAAAATCACGAAAACAATGAGCAAAAACTGCTCGAAACAGTGGCTGAAAACCAGTCAAAAACAGTGACCAAACCCTCACGTATACACTAGATATACACTACAGAGACACACTATATACACAGAGACAAAAGAGAAGAGTAGAAAGAAACTCTTCCTTCCTATTCCATATCTTCAGCAAGTCGAGTCATATTTGTTTTCTTCGACAGGCTCAACCTATTGGCTTTGTAGTGTTGAGATTAAAGTGTTGTTTTATCTTGGGAGACTATTGCCCGCTAACGTAAAAACATATATACGGGGCAATCTTGTCTTAAGGATAGAGGGCTATCCTCGACTCAACACACAACGTTGTAACCATCCAGATTTAGTTGTTTCTTGATTTGGGTTATCAAGATTCAAGACACAACAAACTTCTGGCGATTCTCAACATTGGCTTTGCAAGGTGATCAAGATTCAAGACACAACACACATGCGGCAGTTTTGAAGATTGACCATTTATTTATCCTTTCGAACATTTGTAATAGTTATTACTTCCCGTACTGCTCTATAAAGTACCATAGAAATACCAACAATTTAAGACAAGATTGTATTGTAATACTATTAGTGTTCGAAAGATGTCGGTCAAAAGTTGTGTGACCAAATCTGGATATGGCAATGGTTTTCTGGTAGAAGAGAGTGATGATAATGAACTTGTTCATGGTGTCACCGCTACCAAGACTGGTGGGAACAAGCGCTCTCGAGAGCCAGAGGATGTCAACTGGGACAAGAGGAGAAGACTGAAGATGTACTTCTATCTTGCAGCAGAAGGCCTGTATCTATCCTGCATAAAGAACCAAATAATGGTAAGAAGGAAATGGACACTCAGTCTGATGAAGTGACTGAAGTGAGCCAGAATCCGAAATTGGGATAAGTAGTTTTTCTTACTTGTCAAGAATAAAGATTAAATGAGGTCTGATTAAAAAATTAATTAAAGTAAGGAGGAATATGAAAATAATTTATATTCCTTACGCTTTAAAAATCAGAAGTTTAATCTCATCTTCTTTTCCGTTTAAAGATTAGATTGTAAAGCAACTTAAAAAGATCCGTTCTTTTAAGTGTAATTATTAAAAGTGAGTAAAGTATGTTCGCACATACGAGGGAGTAAGATCCACCTTGATGTAAAATCGTTACCACTCTTAAGTAAGCGCCAAGAATTATCTGGGCACCAATCATAACGGAAGAAGTCTAAAAGTTAAAAACGTTGAGCCTGTCATACTATTTGGCAGAAGATCCTTCATAGGATGATATTGGACACTCAGTCATATAAAGCCTCCGGGCGACTGGAGTGGGCCAAAATTCCTTTGATATGATGATATTGGACACTCAGTCATATAAAGCCTTCGAGCGACTGGAGTGGGGCCAGAATTCATTTCATAGGAAAATTAATGGACACCTAGCAAGGTGGGACAGAGTTTCCAGGTCTGAAATGATCTGAAGGCCTAAAGAAAGGGAGAAAAGAAATTGGACACTCAGTCTGAAAGCAACTGCAGTGGGCCAGAGTATCCAGATCACATATGATCCGGTTACGCCCTAACCACGTGCAAGAGGTTGTTCATGTGAAGCAACGCCACCTCTAAAGTAGAAGGGGTTTGAGAGGTTGTCCTCAATAAGACTTCAGGGAATGAGATCACTCTAAGATGAGGTGATACATATTCCAAACTTGGTTTAAGGGACGCTATTGGTCAAGCTGGTTTGAGACTAGTCCAACAGGTCTATAATAACTAAGAATGGTACAATATGTCTGTAGCCAAATGAATGATATATTTGTAATCCGTACATCTATGCCATCATAGATTAAGACACGTTAAATAGCAAATCATTCAAAAGCTAACGATGTTGAGATTGTTGCCTTCTGTCGACATAAAACCTCAAAATGAATGTGAGGTAGACGAAGAGGCAAAATCACCTTTCCAAATTTCGTCAAGGGAATAGCGAAAGAAGCACCGCTCCTCTAGAACTTAGTCACACCTACTTGGGTGATTTAAAGTTTATACAAAATAGAGGGGGGAGACAAGTACGTTGTGATCTTCATTGATGATGGTACACCGTATGGAATCCTTTGTTTGTTAAAAAGCAAAGATGAAGTTGTTGAAGCGGATAAGCGCTACAAAGCAGAAGTTGAAACTCAACTAAGCCTACGGATTGAGAAATTCGTAGTGATAGAGGGGGAGAATGTGAATCATCATTCATTAAACGACTGTTCATTTCTCACCTCAATCCAACGGTGTTAGCCAAGCGCAAAGTCGTACGCCCAAATTATGTGGGGTGGCTTAGTAAAAGTTGGAACACTGAAACAGGTCCAGTTGTACCTAAGACTGTAGATTGCATATCCACTGGATCTGCAAATAACAGTAGTGCTGATCGCCTCTTGGCGTAAAAGAATACTGAATTCTTTGAAGATAGCTTTCCTTGAAAAAGGAAAAAGGAGTAATTGCTCAAGGTTAACAAGAACCCGCGAGGGCCTGATTGTCCGAAACTATACGTTCCGTATCTACAGGACTCGAAAGTTGCTGGCTATCCGAAACTTAATATTCCAAATCTGCAGAACTCAGGGATTCTAGATGTAGAACCGAGAAGGAGCAAAAAGAGGATAAAGACTTGTTCCATACCTTCTAGCTTGTATGGTTGAGAACCAACCATGGTCAATTAACAAAGAATTGTCATCTCTAAAAGCACTACTTTGGAAAGAAGCTAAAGAAAGAAATAGATTCTATCATATAGAACCATACTTGCGTAATGGTTGATCTTCCTCCGGGAAAAGAACCTTTGGGTTGTAAAATGTGCTCCCCTGTGAGTAGCTTCACATCCAGGGCCATTGTAGTCTTACATGGCATGGATGTTGAAATAGCCTTCCCGGCATGAGGGTTGAAAGAAGAGAATCGAGTTGGTTTCTTTGGCTGTTGGGCTTCTTCCTGAACTTTCATTTTGGTCCCTGAAATGTTTACATTTTAGTCCTGAAAGTTTCAAATAAAACAGACACAATGAATCTGACCATAGAAACATTGACTCTGAAGTTAGAAAGCCAACAGTTGGAGAATCAGCGATCACGAAAGTAAAAGTCATATTGAAACAAAGTCTCGATATGAAAGATATGAGTATCACATATGACATCTTAGGAATTGGATTTCTAAGACATCTAACGGACTGATCGATAGTTGGCAGCCTCGGTGAAGCCACCAATGGATATGAATCATAGAACTGATTGGAATCATGGTGCACCCATAGACAAGGAAGCGATATGCTCGGGTCATGTGTAGTTCAATGTATTGTACACACTACAACCGACCTGGTATCGGCCTACAAAGCGGTCGCTTAAACTAAGGTTCACCGATGATTTTAATACATGATCGGTAGAAGGCGTTAAGTCGGATATGGCGATATCCGAATTATTAAACTTATCTACGGATTATAGTATTCTGGATGTCCAACGGTTCTGGGAGAACACAGTGATGCAAACTGGACATCAGATCTGAAGAACACCAAAGCCACAAGCAAATGTGTATGGTGGGTCTTGGAAAATCCTCTAAGCAAACTTGCATCGGCCGATTCATGATGGAATCGGAGTTTATCGCTTTATACAAAGCATGAAAGAAGTTGAGTAACTTCACAGCTCCTTAGAGGACGTCCCTTATTGGGAGATACCCGTGTCTTCAGCAGTTATACATTGTGGCTAGCCGGTCGGCTTCAGGAAGGACACGGATGACGGCGTCTGGACATATCTTTTAGGATTTGTCGGAGACATAAGACCGTATGGCAGTTGATCATCATGGATGTCACATCCTTGTTTACTAACTAAGGGACTACCCGGAGATCAAGTGTTCTGTATGTCTAGGGGAATTGGCTTAAAACCCAAACAATACGAACCTTTGCGGTGGAAACCCAACCATACTGATTGGAGATCCCAAGAATTTGGTTCAATGGGAAAACTAAGCGGCAAAAGGTTCAGTTGAGCGCTTCGGTGGAAGCAAGAAGCACTTCGGATGATGATTTACATGCGAAACATGAATCCAAAGTCGTTCCGCGATAGACATTAAAGTCTTTGCTGCATGGTGGGTAAAGGTTAAGCTTCCAAACCTTTTAAAAGATCCTCAAACGGTTGAGGTTAAGGTTGTGGAACTTTTAATGATTCCTAACACTTGTGAAGTGGGGTATAGCAGGATACCTTGTAGGAGATCACCTATTTAAGTGCGAGGATGGCCGACTCAAATGAACGCACTTAAGAATCCAAGTGTGTCCATGGCCACAACGGACACAAACGTAAGAAGGAAAATGAATAAGAAGAGTTATTGTGTTGATATCATTGTCTTGGCTTACACTAAACACTGACGGTTCAAGACATCACGTTCACCGCGCAGTAAGTAAGTCCGATGGTATTCAACTAGGGAAGGTTCAAAGCGTAAGCTACCTCTCCGATGCAATATCTTTTCATTTGAAAGATTGCTGAAATGTAGGCACCTTGTGTGTGCGCCACAATCTCTCTTTCATAGAGGGGATTGTTGGAAATTAGCCTTTGGCGGGGAGATGCATCCACCCATCTTTGATGAATTAAACACTAGTGTTCCGTATGTTGGAGACCTCGTCTCTTTACACAGGCATGATCTACGAAGTGAGTAGATGACCGTAGGGCCAAGAATCGTCTAATTTCGTTAAGAAATGAAAGAGATATTGGTCCACGAAGTAAGGTGTTTGAGACATGGAAATGTGGTGTGGGACAAATCTACCACATCGGTGGGAATAGGAAGAATTGCTCTCTATATAAGTCTCAAATTGGTAAAGGGTTTGGGACCCCAAGGGGTATCCCATGTGTTTAAAGGAGGGAAGACCTAGATGTGCTTAGGTTCAAGGCTAAGCCCACACGCGCGCCGCCGCCGCCCGCCCGTCCCGTCCGATTCCGGTTCCGGGTTCACGGGTCGTGGGCTGTAGGGCTGTGGGGCTGTCTAATATTATCTTTTTGGACCAGAGAACTCTGCCAGATGTACAGTTTGATCCCTGAAGTTTCATATGTACAGTTTGGACCATAATTCTTTCATATGTACAGTTTGGTCCCCAGAATTTCTGGAGACTTTTTCTGCCTACTGTTGGACTGCATTTTGGAGCATTAACCAGCCATTATTTGGCTGATTAATTCCTCCATTAACAGCCCATTACTTGGGCAGTGAGCAGCCTCTTTCAATGGCCTTAATAGCCATTACTTGGCTGTTTTTATGGCCTCCTTTAATGGCCATTACAGCCTTGTTTGTGGCTGTTGGACAACCCCTCCTTATGATATATATTGAGCTTCATTTGGCTCAAAACAGGAGCTGCACAACAGGTAGAAAAACAGACGAAAAGCCACTAGAAAACAGACTGAAAAATCACGAAAACAATGAGCAAAAACTGCTCGAAACAGTGGCTGAAAACCAGTCAAAAACAGTGACCAAACCCTCACGTATACACTAGATATACACTACAGAGACACACTATATACACAGAGACAAAAGAGAAGAGTAGAAAGAAACTCTTCCTTCCTATTCCATATCTTCAGCAAGTCGAGTCATATTTGTTTTCTTCGACAGGCTCAACCTATTGGCTTTGTAGTGTTGAGATTAAAGTGTTGTTTTATATTGGGAGACTATTGCCCGCTAACGTAAAAGCATATATACGGGGCAATCTTGTCTTAAGGATAGAGGGCTATCCTCGACTCAACACACAACGTTGTAACCATCCAGATTTAGTTGTTTCTTGATTTCAGGTTATCAAGATTCAAGACACAACAAACTTGCGGCAGTTCTCAACATTGGCTTTGCAAGGTGATCAAGATTCAAGACACAACACACATGCGGCAGTTTTGAAGATTGACCATTTATTTATCCTTTCGAACATTTGTAATAGTTATTACTTCCCGTACTGCTCTATAAAGTACCATAGAAATACCAACAGTAATCGTGTTGAGCTAGGTCCAAGAACCATGTGACAATCGCCATAAAGCCCGTATCTTATGCTAATCAACACTGAAATAGGAAAAACAACATGTGTGCGCATTAGAAAGGAGATCAACTGAAGAGACTAAAGCATAAAAAAATTGGATATTACATGCCACAAATCGATATAGGTAGCAGGGCGAGCAAACGAGTCAATTTCTTTTGCCACATCCAACATTGATAGCAATAACGCTAACGATGATGATCATGATAATGATGACGATGCATGAGAAGACGATAATCTATATAAATTATTATTAACAAGAGAATAATCAAAATGCTGAAAATCCTATATTAGAAGAGGAAAAAATGGCTAGCTTGTAAGTAAAATGAATATGGTTGATTAATCTTTCCTTTTTTTGTGCAACTAACTGTTCTATGTAAGAAAGGCAGGTATTATGAATGTTAGGTATTACAGTAGTTTTTTCATAATTCTAGTTGAGAGCTGCAGTTTACATTCAATATTAAAAGGACATGGTCCTACTCATCTCTATATATTTTGGGTAAAAAGTAAAAACTTATTCGCACCCTATATTTACATCAAATTAATAAATGTAAGACATGTTTTTCATGCAACTCTACCTGTGTGACCTTGTTCATATTGACGGTCCCAATCCAGGATAAAGGAGGAGGGTTGCAGAGGGTCAATAGGAAACAACATCTCTACAAAGGTGGGGTAAGGCTGCGTACATCTTACCCTCCCTAGACCCCACTTGTGGAATTACACTAGGTTTATTTTTGATTGATTGATTGACATGTTTTTATGCACACATCCGCTGACTATGGTGAAGTAATAGTAAAGGAATATGTTCCCTGCCTTTTCATTAATTTTCTGTACAATATATAGTGTTACATAATTATTTATATGGCTACAAACTAGGTAACTAATCTTCCTAATTACAATCAAAATATAAATTAACCTAATATAAAAGCTATACAATGATACGGGAATATTCTTGTAATATTCTATCACACCCCGCAGTTGAAGCGGGAGGTTCTTGTACGCTGAGACTGGCTCGAAAATCATCAAAGAGTATGCGCGGAAGTCCTTTAGTAAATATGTCAGTAATCTGATACCGGGAAGGAACATGTAGGACACGAACTTGTCCACGAGCCACTTTTTCACGTACAAAGTGAATCAATGTGTTTAGTGCGATGATGTTGAACAAGATTGTCGGAGAGATATATCACACTTACAGTATCAAAGTAGAACAATGTAGCTTTGCGGATTGGGCAGTGAAGTTCCAGCAGAAGGTTGCGTATCCAACATGACTCAGAAACAACATTCGTTGCTCCTCTGTACTCGGCTTCGGCACTGGATCGAGACAGAGTAGGTTGTCTTTTAGAAAACCAAGAAAGCAGGTTATCTTCAAGGAAAACACAGTAACCTGACGTGGATCGACGAGTGTCTGAACATCCACCCTAGTCAGCGTCAGAATAAGAAGTGAGACCAGAGAGTGAGGACATGTACATGTGTAGGCCGAAGTGAAGAGTACCCTGTACATATCGCAAAATACGTTTGAGTGCATTCATATGTTCATCCGTCGGGTTGTGCATATATAAGCATATTTGTTGCACAACATAGGATTTATCTGGTCTCGTGAAAGTGAGATACTACAATGCTCCTGCTAAACTCCAATAGTGAGTCGGGTCGGCATACAGAGAACCCGAAGAGGCACTGAGTTTGGAATTAGTGTCCATTGGTGTGTGGCCCGGTTTGCAAGAAACATGCCTGCTCGGTCAAGGATATCTTCGGCGTATTTCTTTGACAAAGAAATAAACCACATGCATGTCTTGTACCAGCAATGCCCAAAAAATAGCTTAGGGGCCCAAATCCTTCATAGCAAACTCAAAGGCAAGAAGTGACATAATGGATCGGCGAAGTGCATCAGAAGATGTGGTTAGGATGATATCATCAACATATAATAGGATGTATGTCATTTCATTACCATTGCTATAGATGAAAAATGAATGATCAGATTTGCTATGTGAAAAATCGATAGAGGATACAAAATCAACAAACTGTTGGTACCATACACGTGGAGCCTGTTTTAGTCCATAGAGTGATTTCTTCAAATGACACATATAATCTAGATGATCCAAATTCCTGAATCCCATAGGCTGATGCATATAAACGGTTTCATGAAGGTCCTCATATAAGAAGGCATTTTTGACATGAAGTTGATGAATATGTCAAGATTTTGACAAAGCAATAATGAGAACAGCCCGAATAGTTGTTGGTTTTACCACCGGGATGAAAGTTTTATCACAATATACTCTCACCTGTTCAGACTTGCCATCACCTACAAGATGGGCCTTGTGCATATTAAAAGAACCATCCGATTTCTTTTTATGTCGAAAAATCCACATAGAACGAATAACATTAGCATCAGGAGGACGATGTACTACATCCCACATCTTATTTTCAATAAGAGCATTATATTCGTCAATCATTGCATTTTTCCAATTAGGATCGGATAAGGCATTTTTCGAGTTGCGAGGAAGAGGTGAAGGGGCAACCGAATTGGACAAATTAAATAGCTATTTGGATTTGGAAATGTCGTGCATAACACATGTTTCCATTGTTAGTAGGGGTGCCGCAGGGGGTTAGACGGGATTGGGAAGGTGGGACCGGGATGAGGCAGCGAGATCGGTATTGAGGGGGTGGGGCCGAGACGAGGCAATAGCATCGAGAAGGGGGGAGTGGGCGCTGGCCGAGAGGCAGAAGCCGAGGGGGGTTGTTCCAAGACTCCCATTATGGGGCTGGGTGGGCTGCCTGACTCGGGACATCAAGGATTGTGTCGGGCGCCACTGATGGTAGCGACTAATTTTTCAAGTGATGAATTAGAAGGGGATTTATGCCATCATTTAAGAAGTCATAGGAATTCGGAGGTGGAGAATTGAGGTTGGCCAATGGGAATTGGGACTCATCGAAGATGACATGCCTATAAATGATTATTTTTTGGCTGGACAACTCATAACAGTTGTAACCTCGATGCCTAGGGGATAACTAAGAAAGACACACGGGGATGACCGAGGTTGCATTTTGTTGATTTGAGTGGAGGGATAAAGGGGGTAGCATAGACATCCGAAAGTTCATAAATGTTTATAGGAAGGATCCCGAAGATAGAGAACTTGAGTGGGAGACTTGTGTTTGAGAGACTTGTTTGGGAGAATGTTCAACAGATAGGTTGCTATGTATAGAGCGTAATGCCAAAAATAGGGGGATAAAGGCCTGAGCAAGGAGGGCACGAATTAAGTTGTTTATGGTTCTAATTTTTCGTTTGACTTTTCCATTTTGTGGAGAGGTGTGTAGATAGGAAAAATGAAAAAACGAGGTCGTGTTTGGCGCAGAAAAGTTTGAATTGTTGATTATCGAATTCTCTCTCATTGTCACATTGAAAATATTTGATATTCTTTATAAATTGTGTCTTTATTATGACTGTCCAGTGGGCCGGGTCGGTCCGATCCCGACCAAGCCCGATTACCACCCCGGCAAAAAAAAAAGCAAAACAAAATTGTAGGTAGCGGGGTTCGATCTCAGGATGGGACTAGGGCTCGTCCCGCCCGTCCCGATCCTTCCCCATCCCGACCCGATCCCCCCCCCCCTCCCGCAAAAATAGTCGTTGCAACAACGGCCAAATTTTGATTTTGGTCGTTGTGTAACGGCTATAACGGTCATTTTTGGCCCCCACCCCATAAACCCCCCTCCCCCCTTAATATTTATTTTTAACCCCTAAGTTAGTATATTTACACTTTAACCCTATTTCTCAACTATAAATACCTCATTTTTTCCTCTTTTGTTTCTCACAAATCTTCCTACATCTCCCTAATCTATCAATCTATCTCTCTACAAGTCTACATTGCCTACTAAATATTATATTTTATTTGCTTATTTGTATCAAAGTTAAAAAATTGGGAGTGAAGTTGACAACTAGCTTTAGGATCATCCATCGATCAAAGTTTCAATTTTCAACCTCGATTACAGGTCGGCTTTTGGTATCTTCGTTCCTTCTTTAAATTATTATTGTTAATTTTAATTATCGTACTTAATTTCATTTACTTTAATTATTTATTTGCATAATTATAATGGAACGACTTGGACGTTTAATTACTGGTAGAGGTACTAGGGGTAACAGGGGTAAGGGTGCATCTTCTAGTAATCCAATTCCTAGTCCCGATGATTTCACTCATATAGATGAAACTGATTTTTTTAATGATATTCTTATACCATTAGATCATGAGGTATATTCTGCATCTGAACCAGACCTTAATTTTTAAAATGAATTAGACGATAATGTAGATAACACACCTACTAGTGCACGTCCACCTTAGCCTCAGACTGAGTCTCAACCTGAAAATTAAAATTACATGTATGAGATTTTTTTGATAGGGACAGTGAGAATCAACTAGCTAGATGTAAAATTTATCAAGAAGTTTATAAATTTAAAACTGGAAAAGGTCATGGTGGGACTGGAGGTTTATTGAGACATGTACAAAGCATGCACAAAGCTAGGTATAACGAATATCTGACTGAAAAATCGGGTGTTCCAATGCCTTCTGAGTTGGGACAAGGTTCACATAGTGTCCCCGACCAAGTACATAGTCGAATTAACCCGATAATGGGGGGGGGGGGATTATATGTCCTAAATATGATAAACACAAAGATAGAGAAAATATAGCAAAATTAGTTGCGGTGGAGGGTTTGTCTTTTTCATTTTCTTCCTCTCCTAGTTTTATTTATTACATTAGAGAAACGTATAATCCTGCTTTTAATGATTTTCTTAGATCAATTGTTAGAAGAGACGTTTTTAAATTTGCACATGAATATCAACAATATTTATGTTATGCATAATATCATTTTAATGACAAAGTGGCTATCACTTCTAATATAGACTGTAGTACTAATAGTAATGATTATTTAACCGTTACATGTCATTGGATAGATCAGACTCGGTCCATGCAAAAATGTATTTTAGCATATATTGATGATAGGCACATTGAACTATTTACTGCAAGAAATATTCATGAAATTTTTGAATATTATGGAATTACTGATAAAATTATGACTGTTACATTAGATAATGCTACTGCTAATGATATGTTGTAAACCTTTTAAAAACTCGATTTACTCCATCTTTTTCGATATTTTTCATGTTAGACGTGCATGTCATATTTATAACTTAGTTGTAAATGATGGCCTAAAACTTTTTAAAAATATCCTTGATAAAGTACAATTTGCTATAAACTTTATTTTTAAAGGTAATAAAATACAAAGATGCAAAGAGTATAAAAAAAACTTGTCATGATTGTGGACTACCTTATAGAAAAATTCCAAAAGATGTTTCGACTAGGTGAAATTCTTTGTATGAGCAACTACTTGTTGCTCACGAGTATAGACGACATATAACATTATTATTTAACGCCCATAATCAAAATCCAACTAGTATGCTTGTAGATGATGATTGAGATAAAATTTCAGAACTTTTCACATTCTTAAAGAAATTTTTTCTAGCTAATAAGGAATTTTCTGGGATTTATTATCCTACTATTTCAACTATGTTATTTTATATAGCTCTAATATTTTTGTTACTTAATGAATATATGCAAAAACCAACTTACAAGCCAGCTATTAAAAAAATGTTTATAAAATTTCCTATTTCCACTATATATTTTATTGGCGTTGTATTAAATTCTACTATTAAAGTAGAGTGTTGTAAAACACTTGTTGAAACGATTTATGAAAGCTTAGAAATACTTCCAACCGACCCAACTGAAGAAGAAGAAGAACTAACTAAAGAAGAAGTTATGTCTAGCATACACAATGAATGTAAAAAAAATTATATGTATTACCAACAAGAAAGTGCAAATAATCAACCGACTTCGGTACCATCTTCTTCTACTTCACTGCAACTTAATAAAAGACATGTAGATTCTGCTGCTAGTGTTCAAGGTCTTAAAAATAGAATGTTAAGTGGTTCAACGTCTTCACAAGTTAGCGAATTTGATATTTATATTTTGCATGGTGTTGTACCGTACGAATCAATTGCCAGTGAAGATGGAAGTGAAGACTTGCTGAGATACTGGAGGGAGAATGCGAAGACATTTCCGACACTATCAAAGATAGCCCAAGATATATTGAACATTCAAGCGTCATCAACAACGTCTGAGAGCGCTTTTCTGCTGAAAGATTTCAAATAGGAGAGTACAAACACTCATTGGCGGGAGACAACTTAGAGATTGCAGTTTTACTCAGAAATTGGATTAGAGCGGAGTGTAGATGGTACGGTCAACCGGAGATCAATGAAGAAGACGACTACAACTACAACAAAATCTTATTCGAGGGAGCAGAAAACGACGTCGAACAATTTGACCAACAACTTTCAATTCCAACCGAAGATCCTCAAGACATTGTGAGGAAATTAGAAAAAGTATGGTTAACTATGTAATTTTTTTAATGTCAATTTTACTTTGTGATTTGCAACTTTTGAACAACAAAACAAAGTTGCAATTTTGAAATTGTATTACAAAAAATATATATTTATATTAAATAACATAATAGGCACAAAAACAGCCTTGAGATATTTTTATTACACTATCTTGTTCAATTATTTAAGTTTTTAAATATATATATTTTTAAAATTAAGTGTCCAAAAAAACCCCAAATCTCGCAACCTGACCCTTCCTATCCCCCCAAATCCCGACACCTCTGACGACGGCATATGGGACGGGACATGACCTCTTCCCGTCTCACCTATCCCGGCCCGCCAGTCCGGCCGAATCCCGGTCCTAACCCACCCCTCCTTCCCGTCGGATCCCATCCTGCCGGAACCTGTCCCAGACCGCCCCGCCCCGCCCCGCCCCACCCCACTGGCCACCCCTAGTCTTTATTAAAGCACTAAAGGAAGAAAAAATTGAATAGACTTGGAACTTATTACCAATGAAAAAAGTCCACAGAAAGTTGGAATAATCATTCAAAAATAACACATAATATCTATGCCCGGCTGTACTTAAAATAGGAGAAGTCCATAAATCACTGTGTATGATATCAAATGGCATTAAAGTACAAGTGGATGAAGAATAAATGGAAAATTTGACATGTTTTCCAAAAACACAAGATTCACAAACATGAGGATAAAAGACATGTTTGCAATCAATAAATTTATTTTTGCTAAGAGAGCGTAAGATAGAATCTCACGAATGTCCTAATATATTATGCCATAATATAGACAAAACAACTGCAAATGTTGATGGAGAATGGGCTGGATGGTCGACAGTGGTGGTGATAGGATAGAGGTCCCATGTCCTATCACATCTCATTAGTCCCATTCCTGTATGAAGGTCTTTCACAAAAAATCCAAAAGGATTAAATTCAAGGGAAACCGTATTGTCGGTTATGAAATGACGCAAAAAGATTAGATTCTTGATAAGTTTCGGGACATGAAGGACATTCTTTAAAGATAATGGGTGTGGTGTGGTGGGGAGGGTGGTGATTGTCTATAACGTCGAATGGGAATGCATTGTCCACTACTAAGGTTGTCCAGTGGGCCGAGTCGGCCCGATCCCGCCTTAATCCCCCTAAAATAATTTTACTGTGTCGGGGCTCGAAACTGGGATGGGACCTAGGCTCGTCCCGCCCGGGCCCATCCCGCTTGAACCCTCCCCAGAACCCGTTCCGATCCCATCCCGATCCCCCCTCCCCCTTTGCAAAACTAGTCGTTGCAACAACGACCAATTTAGATTTTGGTATGTTGTGCAACGGTTCCAATGGCCATTTTTGCCCCCTACCCCCTTCATATTTATTTTTAACCCATAAGTTAGTATATTTATACTTTAACCCAATTTTCCAACTATAAATACCTCATTGTTTCTTCATTTTATCTCACAAATCTTCCTACAATCTCTCGATCTATCTCTCTACAAGTCTACATTGCCTACTAAATATTTTATTTTATTTGCTCATTTGTATAATTGTATCAAAGTTAAAAAATTGGGACTGATGTTAGCAACTAGCTTGAGGATCATCCATCGAACGAAGTTTCAATTTTCAACATCGATTACACGTCGACGTTACGTCGGCGTTTGGTACCTTCGTTCATTCTTTAAATTATTATTGTTACTTTATTTTAATTATCACACTTAATTTCATTATCTTTAATTATTTATTTGCATAATTAAAATGGAAGAATTTAGACGGACGATTATGGGTAAGAGTAAGGGTGCTTCTTCTAGTAGGGGTAACAAGGGCAAGGGTACTTCTTCTAGTCATCCTATTTCTAATCAGGATGATTTGATTGATTACACTTATATAGATGAAACTGATTTTTTTAATGATATACCATTAGATGATGAGATATATTTTGCAATTGAACCAGACTTTAATTTAAACGATAATCTAGATGACACATCCACTAGTGCACCTCAACAACGTCAACCTCAAACTGAAATTGGAACGCCTCTTATTCCCCCTAGTATAAGTCAAGGCCCCACACAATGAAAATTAAAATCAGATGCATGAGATTTTTTTGACAGGGACCAAGAGAATCAAGTAGTTAGATGTAAAATTTGTAAAAATATTTATAAATTTAAAATCGAAAAGGTCAGTGTGGGACGGTAGGTTTATTGAGACATGTACAAGGCTTTCACAAAGCTAGGTGGGATGAATCCGAGGCTACAAAGTCGGGTGCGCCAATTAGCTCTCAGTCGGAAAAAGATTCACATAGTGGCCCGGATCAAGTACAGGGTCAAATTAACCCAACGACGGGGGAAATTGTATGTCCTAAATACGATAAACACAGAGATAGAGAAACATTAACAACATTAGTTGCGGTGGAGGGTTTGCCTTTTGCATTTCCTTCCTCTCCTGATTTTATTCATTACATTAGAGAAATGTATAATCCTGCTTTTAACTATTTTCCTAGATCAACTGTTAGGAGAGGACGTTTTTAAATTTGCACATGAATATCAACAATATTTACGTTATGCATTATATCATTTAAATGTTTATATTCACAGTTTTTTTTGAAATTAAGTGTCTAAATAAAAGGAATCACAGACCCGACCCCGCCACGCCCCGCCAACACCGGTCCCCTTTTTCGGCGGGATGAGGGATGGGACTGGACATCGGCCTGTCCCGCCAGTCTCAGCCCGCTGGTCGTACCGGAGGACCGGTCCTGACCCTTTACCCAGTCCCGTCAGGACCCTCCCCGCCATGAACCCGGCCCACTAGCCACCCCTATCCACTACTAATAATAATATTACGATTTAAATTGCTCATATTGAAATAATACGAAAGAGTACCTTGGGATGTCGTCATATGAGAGGTGACGCCAATATCCATATACTAATTGTTATATGAAATATTGAGAGACATCATGTTCATTGATGCCTCAATATCCGTCAGTGCGTAGGTTGAAGGAGGAGAGAGATGTGCAATGTATGCTTATTGTGGACTATCGCCGAGAATGTCGGGCTGGGCTGTCGGGCCGGAGGTTGGGTCCAAGATGTCATCGGGTATGGGCAAGGTGGAGCACCCACGCGTGTTAGACCTACGCTGCACGTGGTGGGTAAGCAGCCCACGGCAGAGGTTGCTGCCACTGCGGGTGGCTGCCTGCCGGCGGGGGCTGTCCTCTGCCAGCGCTGCCACTATTTTTGACTCGGCCCTTATTGGAATGTCTGCCTTTGTTGTTATTCCGGGAATGTGAGCCACATTTTGGATCGTTGGCTTATCGGTTGTAAGGGGTAGAAATTGAGCCCCTCGGTTCGGCAAGTGTGTCGCCGACGGTTACGAGAACAGCGTCGGTGGTGCTTGTATTGGCCGCTGCCCGTTTGGTTTTCTAGGTTTCTTCAAGGATAAGTCTCGAGTGGGCCTCATAGAATGGAGGCAATGGTGTGCTTTGTTAGAGGATGGTAGCGACGTCGTCATAAGTTTCATTGAAACCCACAATGAGTTACATCACCAACTGTTGATTTGTGACCGGTGCACCGACATTAGAGAGTTGATCGGCAATCATCTTAAGTTCTTGACAATAGGTCGACGCATTTGGAAAATCGTCCTGCTGAATGTCCTTAAATTGATTTTCCAGAACAAAAGCTTTTGTTATCATGAAAAATACTTTCTAATCGCTCTCACGTTTGTCATGCAGTGGCGTCTGTTTCAATGATTATATGTAATAGATCGTCTGAGATTGTTTTGTAGATCCATTGTAGAACAATTGCAGCTAAGCGTGATCAAAGGTCATCATCGGAGCCATCATGTGTCTCTCGGGGCTCGGCAGTGGCTTTGATTTAGGGGGGATGATGTGATGGATGACTTTGTACACACGATAATGGATTTTAAAGAGTTCCGCCTAGGAGGAATACTGGACTTTTTCCATTTCAAGAGTAATGAGAATGAGGTTCTTGATGTTGTTAACAACAAGAGCAGGATGAAGTTTGGGTTGTTCAGGCATTGAAAATTGGGGAAGATGATGGGAGGAGGTTTGCCGAGAAGGAGAAAAGAGAGGGGAGGGGGGGAGAGGGTGGCGGCCGAGGATGCTAGTTGACGGCTAGGGTAAAAAAATTAGGGTTTGACTGTTGATACCATAAATGAATATGTTCCCTGCCTTTTCATTGATTTTCTGTACAAATATAGTGTTACATAATTATTTACATGGCTACAAACTAGGTAACTAATCTTTATAATTACAACCGAAATATAAATTAACCTAATATAAAATATATACAATGATACGAGAATATTTTATAATATTCTATCAAATAGTATTACATATCACTTTAAAGTTAACCGTAAGATCAAATTATTTGATTTTGTGTAAATACAGAACACGGGTATATTAGTTACTTATATTTTAAAGGAGGTATGGTACGTTAATAGATCAGATACGCATAAATAGGACATTTTTCGAATTGGGCAACCCTCTAAGTATTCTTTCTCGTGCTTTTCTTTTACTTTAATTTTCCTTTAAGGGGCAGGAGATGAACAACAAAAAGGGAGTTACAGTATTTCTTTTTTCATTAGTAATTATTGTCATTTTGAGAATATAACAAATACGAGTCCCAATTTTATTACTTTCCTATTATAAAAAAGACGTGGAGCGAATTCAAGCTTGTCATAAAATTTAAGTTAATGAAAAAAGTAAAAGGTTTACCCCTACAATTTAGAGTATAAACAAGATTTTGGCACAACTTGTTTTTGCTATTATGTGTGTTTAACTTGACACGAAGTTTAACAAAGAAAAGGAAGAAACTTTCGATACATTAACTAAATATATATGACTTATTGTCATATGTATAAAAGTGTAACGATGAGCTGAAAATATTAAAATTAAGAGTTTTCAAGTATTTTTTAGAACCAATTTTTAAAAAAGAGTGACATATAAAATGTAAAAGATATGAAAAGGGGCACAGTGCACGGACATGCAAATTTAACGCCGCCATTTAACTTGTGTCCGTTTCTTTTTTGCACGTGTACCACTTCACACATACAGTATTTAAAATTAGTCTTGGCAAAGTCTAACTTCAAACAATGTACATATGGCTGAATTTTGCCTGACTTCAACCATTGTTGCATGAACTTCAAGCCGAAATGCATGAACTTCCACTCATACATAACTTCAGACAGTATATCTGAACGGTATATGTGCAAAATAATTTTAAATAGTAAATGTAGATTAAATGATGATGTCACAATAGGTTGTCTCGTGAAATTTTTACGACGAAAAAGGACCAAAATATGTTGTGATTTATCGGGCTACCAATTAGATGAAGGGGTCATTCGCACAAATGTCCTATTTTGGGGTCATCTTTAATTTTTCCCCCTCAAATGTGTGGTCTTTAATTTTTCCCCTTTATCACTTTTCGCGCAGCATAAGTTTGGATTTCGCGTGGCAAACTTTACATTTCGCTCGATATATGTATCATAATCCCAGTTATGCAGGACACGACAAAACTTTCAATACCCAACATAAACTGAAAAATACTACACAACTTATGTCGCATAACTTAATTCCTACAGAATTTATATAGAGCGAGACAAAAGTTCAGTTTTAAAAGTTAATGTTATAGAATTTATGCCTATAGAAACAAGTCTGAATATTTTCATTAAATAAGCAGCAAGGGGAAAAATTAAAAACCATAGATATGTAGGATAAGAATTAAAGACCAGTGCCTTTGAAGGTCAATTCGTGCAAAAACTTCCAATTTTTTTACGCGAATTAACCTTCAAATGTACTGGTCTTTAATTTTTGCCCCTCAAATTATTGGTCTTTAATTTTTGCCATTCGTTTAAAAAAGTGGCTAAAAATATCCCGAGGTCCAGGGTTCGAACCCCCGCTCAATCAAAAATTAAAAAAGAATTCGTAAGGCAGGGTTTGGATTTCGCAAGGCATAGTTTGCCTGCAAACTCTCAGAGTTTTCCTTCGGGCATAAGACAAACTCTGTCTTATGGTAGAGTTTGTCTTATGCCTGAAGGCAAACTTTGGATTAATTATGCTTTGCAAAATCCAAACTCTGTCTTGCGATTTTTTTTTTTATTTTTGACTGAGTTGATGTTCGAACCCAAAACTCACAAGTTTTTAAATGAAGGGTAAAATTAAATTTTTTTAATTTGATGGGCAAAAATTAAAGACCACTCCAAAATATTAATGCGAATTCCCCAAAAACTTCTAGACGAAACTGGCCCAATTGAACAAAAAGCCCATCTCTGTAACATTGATTCCCAAAGCGGGTGTGTATGGAGGGAAAACCAAAACTAAAAAAAAAGCCTAATGCACTAAACTCCCGCTATGTGCGGGATCTGGAAAAGGGCCGGATCATAAGGGTATTGTACGCAGCCTTAACTATGGGTGGCTAGTGGGCCGGGGCGGGGCGAGACAGGGGGAGGGTCGGGACGCGGGCTCTGGCGGGACGGGAAGAGGTCCCGTCCCGTCCCACGTCCCATCGGAAGGGCGGCCGGGATTTGGCGGGACGGGGCGGGGTCGGGATCGAGATTTTTTTTTTTGCACTTAATTTTAAAAAATAATATATATAAACACTTTAATAATTGAACAAAATAGTTTAATAAAAACATCTCAATACTGTTTTTGTGTCTCTTATATTATTTAATAGAAATATGATTTTTTTGTAATACAATTTCAAAATTACAACTTTGTGGTGTTGAAAGTTACAAATCACATAGTAAAATTACAATTAAAAAATTACATATTTATAAACACCTTTTCTAATTTCTTCACAATGTCTTGTGGTTCTTCGGTTGGAATTGGAATTTGTTGGTCAAATTGGTCGACGTCACTTCCAGTTCCCTCGGATAAGATTTCGTTATAGATTAAATCATCTTCTTCGTTGATCTCTGGTTGACCGCACCTTCTACGCTCCTCTCATATCCAATCTCTGAATAAAATTGCAATCTCCAAGTTGTCTCCCGCTAATGAGTGTCTGTGCTCTCCTATTTGAAATCTTCCTGCAGAAAAAGCGCTTTTAGACGTTGTTGATGACGCTTGAATGTTCAACACATCTCGGGCCATCTTTACTAGTGTAGAAAATGTCTTCTCATTTTCCCTCCAGTATTTAAGCAAGTTTTCACGTCCTTCTTCATTGAAAATTGCTTGGTACAGTACAACACCCTACAAAACAAAAACATCAAACTCGCTAACTTGATTAGCAATGGAACCACTAAACATTCTATTTCTAAGGCTAAACATTTTATTTCTAAGGCTTTCAATACTAGCCGCAGAAACAACATGTCTTTTAGGAGGAGGAGGATGAGGGGAAAATGAGGATGAGGGGGAGGAGAAGGATGAGGGAAAGATGAGGATGAGGGGGAGGAGAAGGATGAGGGAAAGATGAGGATGAGGGGGAGGAGGGGGGGAGATCATGATCATGATCATGATCATGAGAAGAAGAAGAAGAAGAAGAAGAAGTCATGATCATGAAGAAGATCATGATCATGATCATGATCATGATGAAGAAGAAGAAGATCATGATCATGATCATGATCATGATCATGATGAAGAAGAAGATGAAGATGATCATGATCATGATCATGATGAAGAAGAAGATGATGATGATGATGATGATGATCATGATGAAGAAGAAGAAGATGATGATCATGATCATGATGAAGAAGAAGATGATGATGATGATATGAAGAAGAAGAAGAAGATGATGATGATGAAGCCGGTTGGTTGCTAGAAATTTCTTGTTGGTAATGCATATATACTTTTTTGCATTCATCGTGTATGCTAGACAAAACTTCTTCTTTAGTTGGTTCCTTAGGTGGTTGTTAATTTGGGTTCTTTGAATTTGCAGGTAGAAGTACTGCTATGCAATAATAAATCATTTCAATAAGTGATTTACAACAGTCTATTTTAATACTTGAATTTAATAGAACGCCAATAATATAAATAGTGGGAATAAGAAAAAATATTTTTTTAGTTTGATAAATATTTTTTAATAGTGTCTTATAAGATGATTTTTCCATATATTCATTAAGTAACAAAAATATTAGAGCTATATAAAATAACATAGTTGAAATAGTAGGATAATATATACCAGAAAATTCTTTAGTTGCTTGAAAATATTTTCTAAAAATCCAATAAGTTCTGAATTTTTTTCCAATCTTTATCTATAAGCATATCAGTTGGATTTCGATTATGAGTGTTAAAAAATAAAGTTATAGGTCTTCTATAATAATAAGCAGCAAGTAGTTGTTCATATAAAGAATTCCACCTAGTCGCTACTTCTTCAGAAATTTTTCTAAAAGGTAATACACAACCGTGACAAGTTTTTTTATATACTTTTTTCCTTTGTATTCTATTACTTCTAAAAATAAAGTTTATAGCAAATTGTACTTTATTAAGAATGTCTTCAAAAAGTAATAGATCATCCTTTACAACTAAGTTATAAATATGGAACGCACATTTTATATGAAAATGATTAGAAAAAGATGGAGTTAATAGATCTTTTATAAGTCTCACAACATAATTATTAGAAGAAGCATTATCTAACGTAACAGTCATTATTTTGTCAGTTATACCATAATAATCATAAACTTCATGAATATTTTATGCAATAAAATTTTCGGTGTGCTTATCATCAATATATCTATATGCTAAAATACGTTTTTGCATAGACCAATTATAATCTATCCAATGACATGTTACAGTTAAATAATCATTGTCATTAGTACTACAGCGTATATCAGAAGTGATAGATACTTTGCCAGGAAAATGATATAATGAATAACGTAAATATTGTTGATATTCATGTGCAAATTTAGAAACGTCTCTCCTAATAGTTGATCTAGGAAAACCGTTAAAAGCAGGATTATACATTTCTCTAATGTAATGAATAAAACCATGAGAAGAAGGAAATGAAAAAGGCAAATTCTCCACCGCAACTAATTTTGTTATTGCTTCCCTATCTCTATGTTTATCGTATTTAGGACTTACAATTCCCCTGTCATCGGGTTAATTTGACCATGTACTTGGTCTGAGACACTATATGAATCTTGTCCCAACTGAGAGTGCATTGGCGCACCCGACTTTGTAGCCTCGTATTCATCCCATCTAGCTTTGTGAAAGCCTTGTACATGTCTCAATAAACCTCCCGTCCCACCCTGACCTTTTCCCATTTTAAATTTCTAAACATTTTTACAAATTTTACATCTAACTACTTGATTCTCTTGGTCCCTATCAAAAAAATCTCATGCAGTTGATTTTAATTTTTGTTGTGTGGAGCCTCGTCTCATACTAGGGGAAATAAGAGGCGTTCCAGTATTAGTGGGCTTTTCCTCCAATTTGGGTCGCGCCCTATCCTGCGTGTCTTTTCCCCCGCTCTTGCAGAGGAATGTTTCACCAAAAACAACGTTGTTTTTGCCAACCGTCCATGGCTGCTTGCTGGAAAACATCTTGGTTACAATTATACCACCCTTAATTGGGATCCATATGGACAACATTCGCGTAATCTAAAATGGATTGCTATTGAAACAGAATAATCCCTTGCTGATTTCATTAATGTAATTGTCTTATATACATGATATACAATAGTCATTCTAGGCTATAATTACGGAAATCAAATATACACTTAACTATTACAAAAGATTACTACTATAATTATACAAGATCACTAATTATATCAAAATAATATATTGTGTATATTCTATCACACCCCCGCAGTCATAGCGAGCGGTTGTCGTACGCTGAAACTGTCCCAAAAAATTTCAAATAGAACTAAGGGAAGGCCCTTAGTAAAAATGTCAGCAATTTGATAACGTGAAGGGACATGTACTTGTCCACGAGCAACCTTTTCGCGAATAAAGTGAATATCCATCTCGATATGTTTAGTGCGCTGATGTTGTATAGGATTCCCCGAGAGATATATCGCACTAACATTATCGCAGTAGACCAAGGTAGCTTTCCGAATAGGAAAATGAAGCTCTAAGAGGAGGTTACGCAACCAACATGACTCAGACACCACATTGGCGACCCCTCGATATTCGGCCTCAGCGCTAGAGCACGACAAAGTAGCCTAGCGTTTAGCCGACCAAGAGACCAAGTTATCACAAAAAAATATGCAATAACCAGATGTTGAATGCCTGGTATCTGGACATCCACCCCAATCTGCATCTGTATACGAAATGAGAGTAGATACCGATGATGGACATAAGTGTAAGCCATAATCAAGAGTGCCCTGAATGCAGCGTACAATGCGTTTGAGGGTGTGCATGTGTTCTTCCCTCGGATCATGCATGAATAAACACACCTGTTGCACTGCATAAGTAATATCAGGTCTCATAAATGTGAGATATTGAAGAGCCCCCGCAAGACAATGATAGTGGGAGGGATCCTCATATGATGTGCTAGAAGTAGCACTCAGCTTCGGTTTAGTGTCAACCGGAGTAGGAGATGACTTACAGGCTGACATGTCAACCCGTTCAATGATCTCTATTGCATACTTCCTCTGAGATAGAAATATACCACATGCATGATGAGTGACAACTATACCAAAAAAATAACTCAATGGCCCCAAGTCTTTCATAGCAAATTCTAAGCTGAGAAGAGATATGATATACTTGCGAAGTTTATCAGAGGAAACAGTTAATATAATATCATCCACATATAACAGAATGTAGGCAACAAAAGTACCGTGACGGTAGATGAATAGAGAATGATCAGACTTGCTGTGAGAAAACTCAAATGTAGACACATAATCTGCAAATCGCTTGTACCAAGCTCGAGGAGCCTGTTTTAGCTCATACAAGAATTTCTTCAGCAAGCACACATGATTAGGATGAGTGGGGTCCCTAAAACCCAAGGGCTGATGCATGTATACGGTTTTCTTGAGTTCCCCGTGTAAGAACATATTTTTCACGTCTAGTTGATTAATGGGCCATGCTTTTGAGAGAACTAGACTGAAAACAGTGCGAATAGTTACCAGTTTAACCACTGGACTAAATGTCTCTCCACAATCCACGCCAACATGTTAAGTTTTTTCATCACCTACAAGACGGGCCTTATGCCTCTCAAAACAACCATCCGATTTTTCCTTATGAGTAAAAATGCACATAGAACGAATCACATTAACACCAGGTGGACGGGGTACCAACTCCCACGTCTTATTTTCAATAAGAGCATTATATTTATCATTCATAGTCATTTTCCAATTCGGGTCATGAATGGCAGACACGGGGTTACTTGGTAGAGGGTATTTAGTGCCATTAGAGTTGAGATTAAAGTGTCGCTTTGGTCTAAAATACCCCGTTGGCTACGAGTAACGGGCCCTGGTCCCAGAATCAAAGTGGGCTGGATTTGGGTGGAAATTGTGGGCTGGACCATTTTCGATGCCATTAGTTGGGTTGGAGTCGAGTTGTTTGGGCCTGGACTGGGTGGTGGCTGGAATTTATTGGGCCATCAGGAAGTGAGCCTGCTGGCAGCTGCGGGACAGAGACATTTGGGCCAACATGTAGTGGGTATGCTGGCAGAATATGTGGACTAGGGGGAATTGGGCCAGCAGGCAGTGGGTCTGACTGCTCCCGCTGGTCCATGTTCTAAGGTGTGGTCTAGGCCAAATGGTGGACAACATACAGTGAGAGCCCATCATCCAAAAATCATAGGAATTGGACGTTGAAGTATGCAACTTAGCAAATGGAAATTGAGTTTCATAAAAAATGACATGACGACTAATGATGACTTTATTAGAGGATAAATCATAACATTTGTAACCACGATGATTAGATGAGTACCCAAAAAAACACAAGCGGTAGAGCGGGCTTGAAGTTTGTTTATGGCAGTGGAGGGGAATAGAGGATAACATAAACACCCAAATACCCTAAGATGAGAATACGAATGGTCTTTTTGATAAAGAATTTTGAGTGGAGATTGATAGGCTAATCCTTTGCTAGGGAGTATGTTGAGAATGTAAGCTGTCATTTGTAATGCATGATGCCAAAATGAAGGTGATAATGATGCATGGGCTAGTAACGTACGAACAATATTATTAATGGTGCGGATTTTTCTCTCGGCTTTCCATTTTGTGATGACGTATGTGGACATGAGAACCGAAAAGATATACCATTAATCCTACAAAATTTTCTAAATGACCCATTATCAAATTTCCTTCCATTATCACATTGAGTAGCTTGCTAATTGTTAACAGCTAGCTTGTCTCTTCTTTAGTTGCTAATAAACAATTGAATACAAATTCTAGCTCGTAGGGTAAGGATTGTCCAAGTCCATATAAGGAGTCCATGTTCGCATTCCATATCTGATGTGGGACTCTTAACGGCTACACTTGAAATCTTGTCCCCTCAGAGAATTCAAATGTTTGCTGATATCCGTAGAGATGAGGTTCACGCTTTGCTCCAATGACTTGTAAGGAGCAAAACCAGTGGTGGAGATTCTAACATGAACGTGGTGGATATGAAAGAGGCTCTCTTTGAGATGACACTGAACATCTTGATGATGATGATTGCTGGAAAACAGTACTATGGTGATTCTGCTGAGGAGTTGGAGAAATCTAGGAGATTTAAAGAGATTGTGACAGAAAGTTTCCAACTGAGTGGTGCAACAAATATAGGAGATTTTGTGCCCCTTCTTGAATGGATAGGAGTAAACAGACTTGAGGATAAGGTGAAGTTATTGAAGGACAAGAGGGATAAATTCATGCAAGATTTGATTGAAGAGCACAAGAACAGAAAAAAGGGATCTTCTGTCGAGCAAAAGAACAATACCATGATTGATGTTCTTCTATCACTCCAAGATTCAGAACCTAATTATTACACAGATGAAGTGATAAGGGGCATGGCAATAGTCATGTTAACAGCAGGGACTGATACTACAGCTAGCACAATGGAATGGGCATTATCACTTCTTCTGAACAATCCCGAGGCATTAAAGAAAGTTCAAAAGGAAATAGACACTCACATTGGAGAGTCATCAAGATTACTTGATGATTCAGATCTTGTTCAACTCCCTTATCTCCATGGCATCATAAATGAAACTCTCCGAATGTTCCCAGCTGCTCTGATTCTTGTGCCACATGAGTCCTCGGATGAGTGTGTCATTGGAGGTTTTCGTGTCCCTCGTGGTACACTGTTGCTAGTGAATTTGTGGGCAATACAAAATGATTTTAAGTTATGGGAAGAGCTAAATGATTTTAAGCCTGAAAGATTTATCGATTTCAAAGGCCAATGAGACGGGTTCAGGCTAATGCCATTTGGATATGGCAAGAGAGGATGTCCGGGTGAGAATTTGGCAATGCATGTGGCTGGTTTGGCATTAGGATCAGTTATTCAGTGCTTTGAATGGGAGAGGATAAGTGAAGAGCCGGTTGACATGACTGGAGGACCTGGACTTACTATGCCTAAGGCTATACCATTGCTAGCAAAATGTAGGCCACGCCAAAATATTGACAACCTTCTTGCTCAGCTGTAATCACAATTCTCCCCTGCACTCTTTTCAGACAGAACTAATAAATGTACAAAAACAACATTACATTTATCTATTAACACTTACTACAGAAACATAGGTAAAGTAACATCTAATTTCAACTTTCAAGTAGCCTGCTACTTGTTCACAGCTGGCAAGGCATGATCAGTAATTATTGGAGAGGGCAGGCTTCCTGTTCTAGTATATCTTTAGTTGCTAATACAGCAACTACTACGTCTCATTCCCAAACTTGTAGTTGCTAATAAATAGTTTAATTTATGTTATGCTTTTCGCTTCTGTGCAATACTTAGAATACAAATATCATTCAATTTATGAATTGAAGTTGATCCTCACGTATGAGCATGCATCATCATTCATCAAACTAGAGCTCACTACTATGGTAGTTATGACTCAGCATGTATGTTTTTCGATATACAAACCAAGCTCAATGTTTGATCAACCATAGAAGGCGGAGAAGAATATACAACAACAACAACATACCCGGTGTATTCCCACAAGCGGAGAAGAATATATAAAGAAACAAAATAAATTTCTTAGTGTATATCAAAGTTTTGATGACTGCATCAAGTCAACACTGCCTTCAAATCTTTGGTGGTTGTAAAGAAGATTACTGAATATCATTCATAAAGAAACACATATAAAACACAGGAAGCTGGAGTAATCATCCAACAATTAACCATAAAATGAAGACCCTCGACTTTCATAAGCAATCGGAATAACATTTAATATTTCGTATAACAAGGATGGCTTACTTTTCCGTTTATTATGCAACTCATGTAAAAATAATTCGCAGTTAGTTCAAAGCACAGTAGCTCTGTTGTCCATCTCAGCAAATCATTTTCTTAACAGGTTAAGTTGGCCAGCCATAATTTCTACAAGCAAACCATTCAAAAAGATGGAAAACCAAAAGTGAACGAGATTATAGTCACCAAAATTCTCACTGTTTTCCAGGCGTCACATTGCACTTGCTTTCATGGTTGGTACACTTCAACATGCACCATTCATCATTATCATCTTAGCTCCACCTCCTTCGATCTTCTTCCTCATCCACTGGAGTGTACCATGATGGTCTTCGCTTTGAGTTGCTCAATCTGTAGTTCAGGAGAACTTCTTCATTACTAATTGCTCTAGTTGCCACAAGAACAAGCGTCTTCAAAACAGGGACATCTGATCCATTCGTGCCGGACTTCCATTTGAACCAAAAGGTGCCAAACCTCTTCATGTTAGCTTCTCCACCATTTCCAAATGAAATATTTGGTATATAGGCTCTCATGTGCTTCTCTGGGAGAGGAAAGTCATAAGGGCATACCATTACATTTGGGACCATGTCCTTTGCTGGGTGGTTGGCAAAGTGAGCAAAGGCTAGGGGGTTTCTCCTTTCCAGCACTTCATGGTTGCCTCCTAGACGTGTTCCATCCAATGGCTTACTGAGCATTTTCCAAATTCGCTCGGAACCCTTCCCATCAGCTTGCATGTTGTGCTTAGGTTCAGGAAGAGACGATCCATCCCACATTTCACAAGATTCACCACCAGCACCCCAGGGCTGTGCATTTATCACAGTTCCATCATACCGTGTGATCAAATATGAATTTTGGGCGTCAACTCTTGGATATCCAGGAATATAGCGGTAGTATGCAGGGGAGTAGATTACACCAGGATAGAATGCTAACACAGCACCAACATTAGCTTCACCATGTAAGAATAAACCTTCCCCAGCATCCTCATGTGGAATTTGAGACGGTTCGACCTCGAGAGTATAGCCCATAAGATCCTTTAAACTCTGTGAAACCTCTGAGCTCTTCAATGGCTTGCTTTCAGGTATAACTGTGCTGAAAACAGAACAGTAATCAAAATCCAGGGCACAATGCGACTAATTCAAGTCATCCACACTGGCAGAGAAAAAGAGAACTTTTGTTCAAGATGACTAGAAAGCTTGGAACTATGATCGTATGTCATGGCCCGCTTTTCAAGTGTTTATTATACACAATTTATGAGAACTGTCCAACAAATACCTATGGATCCACTTTCCAGGACATGGACTTCTATGTCCGACCAAAATGTTTAGATGACAAAAAATCAAGTTAATAATTTCCAGAAAGTCCTAAAAAACATCATTAGTGTTATACTTGTTTCATTTCTACTTACCGTAAGCTCAATACTTGATAACCAAACAGCAACAAAATATAAAAATGATAAATCCAAAATGTTTATGAATGCAAAATCAATTACTCTTATATTTGAATTTTATAGTAATAACATGTGAAGAGTATAATGCTTGTTAGACCACCAAAATCGAAAAGAAATTAAATAGTTAGTACAAGGCGTATCTATTAACAAATGAACAGAACAAAGTTACCAGGATTATATGGTGTTCCAGACACTACTACTGTTTTTTTTTTTATAAAAAAATTGTATTAATCTAGGGTCTCTCTTTGTTTCTTTCTTCTTCTTTTCTTGATAACTAATCTAGGGTGAAGATTCTTTTACTCTCTAAAATCTTGGATAGGATAAAGAACAAGATTTAAGAATCCATCACCAGAGCAAATAAGAATTATACTTATTTTTTTCCAACATATATTGCATTCAATTATTAGTAATTCATAATTAAAAAAAAACTAATTAAGTTTTTGGCTAGAAGAGTATCATGTTCCAATTACAGCAAGAACAAAGAATAAATTTAATAAGCAAGTTAAGATCACTAGGCTGCTTACCTAAGAAGATGCATACCTATTTGTTTCTTTTTTTGATGAAGTAAGATAAAAGGGCAGCCCGGTGCACTAAGCTCCCGCTATGCGCGTGGTCCGGGGAAGGGCCGGACCACAAGGGTCTTTTTGATGAAGTAAGATGCATATAGATTATCTTTCCAAGCAAGTTCTGCACTACGGCCACCAAAGTGAGCCCTCTGGCTCTCACTTGGACATTTTAAGACGAAGGTAATCGTAAAGATGATGAGATGACAATGATAATTATGATCATAATAAATTGTAGGGCTACTTACAAATACCTCCAAGGTTTAGGTCTACACATATCTACCTGTGTGGTTTCAGTCATACCAATTATCTCTGTTATAAAAGAAAACAAAATATTTAAAAACATATTCATATTTCATTAATTAAATTTTAAGAAAGCTAATACATTATTAATAAATTCATAACTAGTTATACTTTACCTACAAAGAAATGAACTCTTTAAAGCACATACGTATTTTAAACTAATTGAGAATTAAACAAAAATCAAGTTTAATGGAAGAAATCTACACTTGTAGCTTGTTTCATAGATTCCACTCTCTTCATGGTAATATAACGCTTGAATTGGCAAAATTTTTTGTCTAAACTTTCATTAAGGGCATACCTTATTAAAAAAAAAGGGAGTTTCTGATAGCCTTCCCTTCCGCCAATCAGAATTAGCACCATTATAGTAAAGCAAAATCAATCAATATTTGAGTAAGGTTGTTATTATTGAAGTAATTTTACAAAGAGCGTACCAATATAGTGATAATCGTTGTTGTTATAGGTTGAATGCGGCTATAGAGAGGTAAAATATAACATGAATAATCGGTTCAAAGAAAACTCGAAATGTAATTTTAGTGGATGGTTGTTATAGAGAGGTTTAATTGTACAAGGACAATCATAGGCTTAAATCAAGAATCCCTAGCAAGGAAAAAACAGGGAGCTATGAGAACGAGTCATTAGCAAACTGAATCTCTACCAGATCAGACAGCTAACAAGGGATGAAGATCCTCTCTTTTTTTTCAAATGATCAGACCTTGGGATGAAGATCCTCCTAACAATCTTGAGAGATTCAGAAGACCAAATATTTTAGATCAAAAACCTTGCATTTAACAACATTTTATTCCTTCCAAGTAGCTATTCGTTAGCATAATGCATCTCCTGATAATAACTAGCCTCCCTGGGATAGGGAGGATCTAGAATATCTATTCAGAAGGGGTGTTCAATTACTCTTACTCAAATTATAAGACGGCATTGGAAAAACTATGAAAAGCTAACAAAGAAAACACCAGTATACATTTAGAATGTAAACCAGAACAACTACTTCAATCTTTAGCAATTTTCGCCCAGCTCTGTTTGGTAAATCAGCATCAGCATATATTAGGAAGGTAAAAAGGGGGAATTCCTTCATTTTTTAAGCAACTCACATACATACAGCCCTGTTTGGTGAATCTAGTACAGAGGGTTGAGCTGAGAGTTAAATTTCATCCACCTAATCTATTTGCAAATGATCACCATGAATTTAACATCTATTTTTAAGCATTAAATTCCACGAATCAGTCTAACCAGAATTACATTGAGCCCCTTTTTTAGTTTTTTATGGCTAGGAGTTGAAATTATCTTCCTAATCTGACATAACATAGCAAAAAATTACCGACGTGTATGCTAAAATTGGGAAAGTGAAATTCTAAACAAATTTTAGAAAAGCAACAAACTTAAAAAGTGCTACCGGAATTCAGCTTAAGATTCTTACCGCTGTGGACTTTTGATGGAGCAGTCCTACCAATAGCAAGACTGAGCCCACTGCGACGAGGAGAAGAATTATTTTCGGAAGATGATGTGTTCTTCTTGTCCTTGACCGTAAAATCAGGTTGTAATATGTGATCCATATACTTGCAAAAGTTTGTAATCTGGGAATGCACATTTTCTTGGACCTGCTTCTGTTGATCAGCTAAGGAGGCCTTGCCAGCCATATCAATGATCTCCTCTGCATCAGCGTCATCGGCATCCTTCCCCAAGCGATTGTAACTGAAAGATGAAGTTTATCATGCAAAGTAGAAACTGTAATTTGTGAAACTTAAAACACAAAAGATATATGCAATTTTACCATCATAGGTTTCATAAAAGCAATTCAAGTAAAAAAAGAAATTAGTTATAGGCAAGAGCTATAGAGGACTATAATTTATGGCACCCCACACACACACACTTTCTGGATCAGTAAATATTGCAACTAGTGTTAAAGCAACAGTTCTCTAAAGAAGAAATAAAAAAGGAAAATGCGGAATAAGGATTATTGGGTGATGACTCACGCAAAATCCTAGCTCTTAAATGAATTGAAAGCAGCAAAAAGTTCACCAATACTTCAACCAGTCCCACACATATTTATCAGCACCTTAACTCAAAAATAATTAAAACTTACATCATCAAACAAAATATGAGATAACCAGAAAAAATATAAAATATCTTAATAAAACCTTTTTCCTTTCACGAATAAAAAGGTAAACTCTCATAGCTTCATATACTAGTTACAATAGAAAACCTATTTATGTAACCCCTAGCCCTTTGCCTTTCACTTTTTAAAACAAATTTTATAAGGGTGCATATTTATATTTTAAATGAAAAACTGAATAGCCTGTACAATTGTATTTACATGAAGGAGCCCAGCTGAATCAATGTGACGATCTTTTCCTTCTAAGAAAATGGCTTTACGAGGAGAAGTACAAATAATGCAGCCAATTGAACAACTTGCACTGCCAATTCTTGGTACAAGCATCAAGGCTCAAGCTATGTTTTTGGAGTAAATTCTGAAGTGTACAGATAAAACCCAAATTAGCCGATCTCAACTAGTTTAGGAAGTAGGGATCTAGTAGCTCAGTTGGTTGATTACTTGAACTTTCACCTTGTTGGTGAGGGTTCAAATCCCCACGTTGTAATCCCCTCCTCATTTTCCCTTTCCCTTCCCCTACCCCTACGTAATTAAAAAAAAAACTAGTTTAGGAATGACGCTTAGTTGATGGACTGATTTATAAACAAAACACAACACTTGTAGTTGTCTCACCAGTCTGTTTAAGCGAAGCATTAGCATCTTCGATAACAGCATTACTTTATTTCTTTTATCGAAAATTAATCCTTACCTAGTGTAAAGGAAGAGGCGGTTTACATCAGCTTCAAACTGAAGACTCCTTGGATCTTTAGCAAATGTGGGGCTTTTAGCAAGAACTTTGACACCCTAAAAAAATATCATAAAACAAAAATACTTCAATTTCAGGAGATTAAATACATCAATATTCAATACAATAAGTACATACCACCTTTTATAATCACAAACACCAGAAAAATTATTATATACATCACAAATTCACAATTTTTATAGTTAAAAGTGATTAAATGTAAATTTTTTGACTCTCCAAATAACAAAGCTGTGAGTTTTAAGGAGGAAGAAGGACCCTGAAACCACATATTAATTAAAATGGAATTTTAATATATAAACCTTTTACCACAACAACAACATACCCAGTGTCATCCCACAAAGAGGGGTATGGGGAGGGTAGCATGTACCTTGGCGGTAGAGAGACTGTTTTCGATAGACCCTCGGCTCAAATAAAGCAGAAACAACATAAGGATATATAAACCTTTTGTGCCCACTAAAACTAAATGTCCAAGTTTACACATTTGAGCAGTACATACCACATTTTATAATCAGAAATACTAGACAAAGTAATATACACTCCCTCCTTTCCATAACTGATGTGTTTAGTTTGTGCACACCCCTTAAGAAATTATGAGTGTTTTTACTAAATTATCCCTAATTAATGCCTAGAAAAGAAAATACTTAATGATTCTTGATTATGTAAATAAGGGTAATTTTGAAAGAATAGGGATAATTTCTTCGCACCACTTATTTTGAAATAAAATAAAAGCCTAAAACCTCACTTATTATGGAACGGAGGGAGTATATCACAAATTCAAAATTTTAATAGTTAAAAGTGATTAAATATAAACTTTTTGACACTCCAAATAACAAAGCTATGATTTTTCAAGGAAGAACCCTAAACCCCATATTAATTAAAAATGGAATTTTTATATGTGTCCATTAAAATTACATGTCTAAGTTTCAAGTTTACATGTTTGAACCATCAAATGTAGGAAATATAGGTTACCTCTTGAAATTTCTGAAAAAGGGAGGCCATGGAGGAACTGGCTAGCTGTTTGCTGAAACCCTGAACTGAAATTTGCGGCGTTGGATTTGATGGAGGAAATGTTAGGAGGTTTGTGCAATATATTAAAATGAGCGGGATCAATTTATATGTTTATCGGAACTGTAAATAGTGATTGCATTAACCATATGAACTTTATAAATAAAGAGGAGAATTTGTAAAATGCACATTTGGTTTTTGAGAGGATCCAGAGGGATGAGTAATGAGTTTCTAGTCACGTATTTTATTTTATTTTGGTTTTGCAGACGACTTTCTTTAAAAATGTTAAATTTGTTGCAATCATATATAAGTTTAACAAGTTTTCATCATCACAATCAACATTGAATCAAAATAACTGAGTGAACCGACCCGTTTGAACAAAATTAAGTTGAAATAAGGGTGGCCAGTGGGCCGGGTCAACCCGACCCGGCCGGCCCCGATCCCCCTTAAAAAAATCGGTGTCGGAGTTCAAACTCGGGACGGGAGCATGGCTCGTCCCGCCCGATCCCGATCCCGAACCCTCCCCGCCCCTGTCCCGACCCGTCTGCCCCCTTTACAAAAATAACTGTTGCACAACGGCCATTTTCGATTTTAGTCGTTGTGCAACGGGTTAACGGCTAAAATATCCCCTACCCCTAAGTATATTTACACTTTAACCATATTTCTCAACTATAAATACTTCATTTTTCTTACAAATCTTCCTACCATCTCTCTAATCTCTCTACAACTCTACCTTGCCTACTAAATTTTATATTTTATTTGCTAATTTATATTAAAGTTCAAAAATTGGGAGTGAAGTTGGCAACTACTTTGAGGATCATCCATCGAGCAAAGTTTCAATTTTCAACCTCGATTACACGTCGGCGTTTGGTACCTTCGTTCCTTCTTTAAATTATTATTGTTACTTAATTTTAATTATCATACTTAATTTTATTTACTTTAATTATTTATTGTATAATTATAATGGAACGTCTTGGACATATGATTAAGAGTAAGGGTAAGAGTGCTTCTTCTAGTAGGGGTAACAAGGGTAAGGTACTTTTTCTAGTAATCTTATTCCTAGTCCCGATGATTTAATTGATTTCGCGCTTATAGATGAAACTGTTTTTTAATGATATACCATTAGATGATGATGTATATTATGCATCTGAACCAGACTTTAATTTTGACGATAATGTAGATGACACACCCACTAGTGCACCTCAACCTCCGGCTCAGACTGAGTCTCAACCTTAAACTGAAACTGGAATGCCTTTTATTCCCCCTAGTATGAGTCAAGGCCCCACACAACGAAAATTAAAATCACCCGCATGATATTTTTTTGATAGGGACAAAGAGAATCAAGTAGTTAGATGTAAAATTTGTCAAAATGTTTATAAATTTAAAACCGGAAAGGTCAAGGTGGGACGGGAGGTTTATTGAGATATGTACAAAGCGAGCACACATCTAGGTGGAATCAATATCAGGCTGAAACATCGGGTGTGCCAATGCCCTCTGAGTCAGGACAATGTTCACATAGTGTCTCCGACCAAGTACACGGTCGAATTAACCCGGCGACGGGGGGAATTATAGGTCCTAAATATGATAAACATAAAGATAGGGAAAATATAGCAAAATTAGTTACGATGGAGGGTTTGCCTTTTGCATTTTCTTCCTCTCCTAGTTTTATTCATTACGTTAGAGAAATGTATAATCCTGTTTTTAACAGTTTTTCAAGATCAACTGTTAGAAGAGACGTTTTAAAATTTGCACATGAATATCAACAGTATTTACGTTATGCATTATATCATTTTAATGGCAAAGTGACTCTCATTTATGATATAGGCTGTAGTACTAACGATAATGATTATTTAAATGTTACATGTCATTGGATAGATCAGACTTGGTCTATGAAAAACGTATTTTAGCATATAGATATATTGATGATAGGCACATTGAAACTTTTATTGCACAAAATATTCATGAAATTTGTGATTATTATGGAATAATTGATAAAATTATGACTATTACATTAAATATTGCCACTTCTAATGATTATGCTATAAGACTTTTAAAAGTTCGATTAACTCCATATTTTCTTGATTATTTTCATATAAGATGTGCGTACCATATTTATAACTTAGTTGTAAAGGATGACCTACAACTTTTTGAAAACATTCTTGATAAAATACAATTTGCTATAAACTTTATTTTTAAAGGTAATAAAATAAAAAGACGCAAAGAGTATAAAAAAAACTTGTCACGATTGTGGATTACCTTTTAGAAAAATTCCTGAAGAAGTAGCGACTAGGTGGAATTCTCTATATGAACAACTACTCGTTGCTTACGATTATAAAAGATCTATAACTTTATTATTTAATGCCTATAATAAAAATCAAAGGGATATGCTAGTAGATAATGCTTGGAATTTTTTTTAGAACTTATTGAATTTTTAGAGAAATTTTTTCAAGCTACTAAAGAATTTTCTGGTATTTATTATCCTACTATTTCAACTATGTTATTTTATATAGCTCTAATATTTTTGTTACTTAATGAATATATGAAAAAATAAACTTATAAGGCATATATTGAAAAAATGTTTAAAAAATTTAATTTTTTTTCCTATTCTCACTATTTATATTATTGGCGATGTATTAAATTCGATTATTAAAGTAGACGGTTGTAAAACACTTGCTGAAACGATTTATAATTGTATACCAATACTTCCACCTCTAAGTCCAATGAAGAACCAACTCACGAACCAACTAAATAAGAAGTTACGCATAACATACACACTGAATGCAAAAAAGTATATATGTATTACCAACAACAAAGTGCAAATAATCAATCGGCTTCTGTACCATCTTCTTCTACTTTGCTTCAACCTTATAAAAAATATGTGGTTTCTGCTGCTAGTATTCAAGGCCTTAGAAATAAAATGTTTAGTGGTTCACCTTCTTCACAAGTTAGCGAATTTGATTTTTATGTTTTGCAGGGTGTTGTACCATACGAATCAATTGTCAATGAAAATGGACGTGAAGACTTGCTAAGATATTGGAGGGAAAACGCGAAGTCATTTCCGACACTAGCAAAGATGACCCGGGATGTGTTGAACATTCAAGCGTCATCGACAACGTCTGAAAGCGCTTTTTATGCTGGAAAATTTCAAGTAGGAGAGCACAGACACTTATTGGCGGGAGACACCTTGGAGATTGCAGTTCTATTCAGAGATTGAATTCGAGCGGAACGTAGAAGGTGCGGTCAACCAGAGATCAACGAAGAAGACGACTACAACTACAACGAAAATCTTGTCCGAGGGAACATGAAGCGACGTCGAATAATTTGACCAACAACTTCCAATTCCATCCGAAGATCCTCAGGACATTGTGAAGAAATTAGAAAAAGTATGATTAACTATGTAATTTTTTAATTACAATTTTACTATGTAATTTTTTAATTACAATTTTACTATGTAATTTGCAACTTTTGAACAACGAAACAAAGTTGCAATTTTGAAATTGTATTACCAAAAAAACTACATTTCTATTAAATAATATAAGAGGCACAAAAACAGTCTTTGGATGTTTTTATTACACTATCTTGTTCAATTACTGATGTGTTTAATTTTTTTTTAAAATTAAGTGTTTAAAAAAAAAACTACAGCTCCGCCCCCCCCCCCCCCCCCCAAAACCCATCCCCCTTCAGCCGGAATGTGGGCCAGGAAGGGACCTATTCCTATCCCGCCAATCCCAGCTCGCTAATCCCGCCGGAGCCCACGTCCCGACCCTCCCCGTCCCGCCCCGGCCCACTGGCCACCCATAAAACAATATAGTTGTGAGATGTGCTTCGACTGTTTTAGTTTCTGGAGAAACGTTTGTGAAAGTTGACAATGTAAAAAAAGAAAAGTCACTTGATAAGTTTTAGGTAAATCCTAATTTTAGTCCTGGTAATATTTTACTAAATTCATTTAATATTTAATATTTAATTAGTGATAGGTGCACCTTTAAATCCTTTGCTTGTGAATAACCACAAATTTTCTGAAATATTAATAGTTCTATCATTTAAAAACCCACACCTTAGGTTGATAACATATTTCCTACATAGAGGGACAGAAAACACATATTTTAATAAATTGAAAATAAATGTGTTAAGAGTTATATATCAGAAGAATCAAAATTATAATTTACCCATAATTGGGGGGACTAAAAGTGCTATTATCTCCAAAAAAAAATTATATCATACATAAAGGGAAGGGAAATGGAATATGGGAAGAGAGTACATATGGGTTTCAAACCCTCACAAGAAGGTTTGGATTCGTATACAAACTTCAACTTGCCAGTAAATCAACTTTATTCCAATGAAGTAGTGAAACAAACACTAATTTTAATTCAAATACTGCTTCCTTGTTGTCTTTCAATGTTATTAAGTGATTAAGTTACAGTAGACGAAATTACATGAATGTAGAAATACAATAACAACAATTACGCCTATCTCGAGAAAGTTGGGCTTGGCTACATGAATCCTCCCTAACCATGGTACTCCATTTAAACTCATCTCAGGCATGACTGTAGAAATAGCAACCAAAAGTTTGGGTGTAATGAAGTCTTAACTATAGAAAAGCAAAATAGACAAACACCAAATGGAAAAGATATTATAATGGTGATTACAAGAACAGAAAAAATGAACATTTCCTTGCTTGTTCTGATGAAGGTAGCCCAACAACCAAGTGAAAGACAGGACAAGTAGGCCTAGGATTGGACTTGCACCAACGTAAAATGTATCAAATTCCAGGGACATAAAAATAAGACCTGCTGGCGTACCTAATCGTGTTATACATAAGTGGTACTGCATTTGACAAAGAATGGTGAGAGAAGCCTGAACAGGAAGAAGTGGCAGCTTAGACTAACATCCAAACAAAGAACAATAGCACACAATACAAGATTTAGCGGGTCAAATAGACCTGAAATGGTTCATTTCTGTGGATGCAGGTTTGGAACAACATTACATGCAATCCATAATATCGTCTTATAACACAACGGTATTTAGCCACCACTAGTGGCACTTAAATTGGCAGGATAGAGGTTAAGGTATTACTACAACAATTCTAGTGCAATCAGTTCCAGCTTCATATGACTCCAACAAAATCACCTGCCTGTATAAGGTACAGTTGATAGGCAGTTGTTCGTTGATCTTTCAAACCCTTCAAGCTTTCTTCGTTTGCAGGAACATAGGCTCATCACTCAAATATGGAACGCCAATAAAACTGCAGAGCAAGAAGAAGAAAAAAATTTGAGTGCCCAATAAGTAGAAGAAACTCACACACAATTTTGACTGAGCCACGGGTCCTATATAACTTCAGTAACAATGCATAACACAAATGTCAACAAGCATAAGGCTAAATATTTCAAAATACACACAGAGAGCTCAACATACCACCACATCTAATGCAAGTGATTTTACAGCTTTATCCACTGTATAACAGCGTAGTCCTACCTTAAAAAACTACGAAATTTTAGAAAAGGATTTAAATATGATAGAGGGCTCCTTGTCCTATCACTAAGAGGGTTAATCTATCGCTGACTTTCATGCAAAGTAAGATCCTGATACATTGTGATGTCTTCTGTGGACTTCCCGCAATATCCTATGACTCGGACCATTTACAAAATACAAAACAATGATATTCCCAATATGCTCCTGCATGAGATATTGTCTTAAACAATAATAACAATGAGCTACTTCAATTTCTTTCTACCAACTCAACACAGGCGAGTAAATAGGGAGGATGAATCAAGACCCTACCAGCGGATGACCTCATTGTACAGATGGAAAATGTACCACTTGTTGCTCTAAGTGCTTCAAACACATAACACCTCCACATCATGATGTGGTCTAAAAATACTAGCTATAAGTTTACACTAGGTTCACCAATTGACAGTTTTCCTTATTTGGTGGGTATCAAGAAAATGTACACTACACTTCTGTGGACATCTGTTCTACATAAATTTGATAGCGATGATATGAGGCTGATCTATGAGGTAATAGACTGGCAATTTTTGCTCAATTTTTCTGTATCAATATATATGGTAGCTGCAGTGGCAACTTAAATGAAAACTTTTATTTTTGAGAAGAAACTTGAATGAAAACTTTGGAGATTGCAAACCCTCCCCACCACCAGGGAAGGGGTGTCAGCTCAACTATGGATTTGCAAAGCAAACGGTGGTAATGGAGCCTGTGACAAGCTAACATGAAGAAAATAAGTCTCAGGAAAGATGCCAATACAGTGGATTACACGGATCAACGGCACAATTAGTTCTCTTCTTGGTGCGACAGCGCAATTTCAAGTAAAAGGTTATCAATGTTTCACTCAGTAGTCCTACCTATATTCCTAAAACTTTCCTGAGCAACCTCATAATGCATAGTGTTAACTGCTGACTCTTTCTGCCAAAGTTGTATACCTAGGCAACAAGGAGTAATTACCTTCCTAGCATAACAATATGCATTCAGCACATCATTATGATCCCCACTACTGCCTGGAGCAGAGAAGTAGGAATGACAGATTGGAAAAAAAGCAAGTACACACCCCGAGAAAGTGTGGATAAAGTCTTTACCACATCCCGACAAACAAAGATTTCAATTTGCCAGTTCCAATTAAAGAATATGTAAAATTCTTAATACTGCAAAGATTACTCCAATGAATGTTTGTTTCTCGCAAGAAAATTCCAATTGTTGTGAAAGTCCAGAGGAAATACACACTGAGCTCTTCCCCCCATCCTAACATCTTTATCTCGAATAAACGCAAACCCAAAAAAATTAAACTGGTAAGGCCAGTATCATAGACAAGTAGTATTATTGGAAATATAGGAGGAAGAACTAACTAATTGTTAATCTTTAACAATGATCAAGAACATGATAAGTCACTTAAAAGGGCAGTCTCGTCCTGGTGCACTAAGCTCCCGGTATGTGCAGGTCCAGGGAATTATATAAGGAAATTCTTTCTATGTTTGGGCAAAAGCTACTAGGTGGAGTAAAGTTCTCAGAACACGAGAGAGAACACAAGAGAGCTTATGTTATCACCTGCCCAGAATTTTGCTGCAAACAGTTATCCATTTAAATATGTTATTTGAGGGGAATGACAATTTTCTGTGGCCAACCAACTGTGTATTCAGGTGCCACAAGTAATTTCTTTTACTTTTAGTATTCCCATTAGGGATGGCAATGGATACCGGACCCGGTCCGGATCCGGTGGATTCAGATCCGTTTTTATAGGATATGGATCTTCAAAATTTGGACCCGACGGATCCGGATCGGACCCAGATCCATTTATGACGGATCAGATCTGGATCTTGTATTTGAGATCTGTATCCGGTCCAGATCCGACCCGTGAATCCGTTTTTTATTAAATATATCCATAACCTAGAATGTAATTTTATAAGTATTTTTTTTTTCATAATTTCTGTATTTTACATTCAGATTTGGACTTTATTTTTTAAATGATCCATACGTTTAAGCCCATAATTCTCAAAAGGCCCAATAAAAAACTAAGCGGAAAACAAATGATGGTACAATCATTGCATGTAAAAGGAGCTGATTATTTGATTTCATTCTGTTGAAATATCCATATCTCATGTCTACAAGAATGGTGGGGAAGTTAACACCTTGCTCTTGGTCGGCCTCCCCTAAGGGGGGGGGGGGGGGGCACATTCTCTCTGCGAGCAGAGCGGTATACCGAAAGACCAATGACTAGTTAACCAGGAAGACAACTATTCTTCTGGACGAGAATGGACGAGAAGAGTGAGACTCAGTCCAGGGTGAGAAGCCAATAGGAAGCTTGCTATGGGGATTCTTAGGGAAGGATCCACTGGAAAGACTGGAGTAGTATCTTCATTAGCCGTAATCGGTTGCTAATGCTAATATGTAGCTAAGGATATTTGCTGGAGCGGGGGATTTGGATCAGGCTGCTGTTGTTGAAGTAGGTCAACAATTAGGTTGAGAAGAACTTCTTTTGGGGTAGAGAAGGTAAGATCGCGGCCGACTAGTTGGCATCTGAAGCTCTGAAGCAGATGCCTCCTAAAGAGTAACGGAGGTGTGCGAAGGTAGGCTCAAGCGATGAAAGAGTGGATTCGTTGCAAAATACTCCTCATAAAAGTTACAGTCATGAAGGATGATTAATTGTGGTCGAATACAACATCTAATATAAGATCAAGATTAAAACTTTATGGCTTCCGCCTTTAATTCTTTTTACACTAATGAAAGTGCAGATTAAACAAAGAAAAATGGATGAATTGACACCCAATGTAGCTTAATGTTGTTGTAGCGCTCAATTTTCATTTGACAGACATGCCTAGGATTGAAATCTGAAACATGAAAAAAATATACAACTCTGAGAACCACTTGACTCCTATGAAGATCTGAAACATAAAAAAAAATATACAACTCTAAAAGAATTTTTTTTAGATGTGGATCCAGATCCGATCCGTGGATCCGATGGATTTGGATTTGGATCTGATTTTTATGGACCCGGTGGATCTGTATCCAGGTATGAAAAACGGATCTGGATTTGGATCTAGTAGGATCCGGTCCAGATCAGATCCGTTGTCATCCTATTTCCATATCTTATGTAACTAATTTCAATTTAGCAGAATAAAGAAATATAGAAAAATTAGAAGAATCATTACCCCAACCAAAAAGCATATATGGAACCAGACATCTAAAATTATGTGTCTCACGGGATAGATTATAAGTTTGTTAAAAGTTGCAGAATCTGCAATCCTTAGAGAATAACAAATAAGAAAAGACATCCTGAGAGAGAGAGAAAGAGAGATGAAATCACTGAGGTTAAACAAAGGAAAAGAAAGCCTAAAACAAGAACAAATAAAAAGAAAACTAAAAGGCATCAACTGCAATATCTAGAGTAGCTACAGAAATACAGTCCTACAACTAAGAACACTCAACGATGTCTATCAACAATTTTTCAAATTCAAAGAGATTAAAAGAGAAAACAACAGAGGTGATACTATAGAATCAGCAGAATGAACTCTGCCAAGCTATTATTGCTTACTTTAATAAGGTAAGCTTTTAAAATTTTCTTTCAAAATTGTGAAAGGTCAAAGAAAAAAATTAGTCTTTTTTACAAGTGAAAGAAAAACAAAGGTCATTATGGATAAACAAGCTTGAGTTACCACTCACCAATGAAGAAAATTAGAAGAACCACAGAAGAAACCATTTGAACAAGTCGATTATATTTCATATAATACTGAGACCTTTGCAGCTGTCGTTGTACTGCTCCAGACCAACCATAGAGTTGCTTCTCATAACTTTCATCACAACAATCAAGGCAACTCTTACTCCTCTCACAACATGTGTTGATTCCCTACATCAAAAAATCAAACTCAATAAGAATTAAGAACATCTTTAATTGATGAAGAAAATATAGAAGTGTCTTTAGGACAATTGATTAATCAAATCCCTCTCTTCCAATTTATTTGACCTCAAAAGGTAAAACTATATGATTTTGATCATGATTCCTTAGAAATATTATACTCCCTCTGTCCCAATTTATGTGATACACTTTCCTTTTTTGTCTGTCCCAAAAAGAATGACACATTTCTATATTTAGAAATAATTTAACTTGACCCTTTTACCCTTAATGAAATGATTTACAGCCACACAAATATCTATGACTTGTTTTAGACCACAAATTTCTAAAGTCTTCCTTTCTTTCTTAAATTCCGTGCCTAGTCAAACTATATCACATAAATTGGGATGGAGGAAGTATTATATAGTTTGACTATGTTCATTATGGCAATATCTAGTTTTTCATAGTTCAAGTTTTATTGTAGAACTTGAATTCGTTAATGTAATATCAACAAAAATTGATAAACCTTGAAAAATCATTGTGTCGCATAAAATAGGACAGACGGAGTTAGTGATGGCAGATACTTCAGAAACAAATACACACCCTAGTCAATGGCTGAGACTGTGGCAATGTACAATCAGCTTCTTGATGATCAACAAGGTTGAACTTCAACTTCCTGTAACCATTCTTTGATAACTTCAACTTTGCAGACTCCATGCAATTCAACAGCCCTTGAATACTGGGTATCTTGCGAGGGGGTGGTGCTGGTTGTTTGCTGTAAATGTCATCAGCAACTGCAATCTTCCAGGCACTAATGTCACCACAAGCACTTGTTGTCTTCCGGTGCCCGGGAAACTTCTCATCCTTGGTGGTCTCAACTTGACTCCCGTCCACTAAGTTAGATGAACTCCTTGAATACTCTGGCATTCGTTGCTTACAATCCTCTTCGTCAACTTTTACAGAGGATTTGTCTGAAAATGAAGAAGAGGTCGACGGTCCTGAGAGAAACAGAGCTAGTTCATCGAGTTCCCTCTCGTCCAAGCGCACCCATTGATTGCCTTGTGAAAAAGCTGATTCATTTAGACTCTTCTCTACTTTCTTTATTTGATTGTCGATCGCAATAACAAATTCACGGTGCCTTTCTTTAGCATCATCAGTTGAAGTATTATTGTAGCTGGAACTAACTGCCCGTTCAAATTCCTCCAACTGCATTAACATCCAAAAATTCAGCTTTTAATTTTATTTCACATCCAACAATAACATCCCATATGTGAGTACACATGTACGTTAACCATTTTTTTTTTTTGGGGGTGGGGGGTGTACCTGCCATTTAGCAGTGCCAAGGGTAGTCCTTAGGTCTCTGCATAGCTCATCCGAATTCCAACGACCAGAAGTATCCTTCAACGCATGAATCCATGTTCTATAAGTTGATTCCATCCTTGAAAAGGAAATTAAACAAATATTTCAATGAATAGGCCAAAAACCCCCACAAACCAAAGTCCAAAATCAACAAAAGCTTCAAACTTTGCACCACTATCATACAGAAGTTCACACAAAATCCTTACAACTAAATTCCAATAATAACTCTAAGAAAACTAATTCAAACCTACCAAAAAGAAAAATCAATCAACCAATATCCATTCCACTCTATTAGAGCTCATTTCATTCCAATATCAGTGAATAATTTGAACAAAAGGATATTAAACAAATATTTCAATGAAAAGGGCAAAACCCCACAAACCAAAACCAACAAAAGCTTCAAACTTTGCACCTCTATCATAGGTCAATTCACACACAAAAATCCTTATAATAACTAAAATCAAATAATAACTAACAAAACTAATTCAAACACTACCAAATCAACCAATATCCATTCCACTCTATTAGAGCTCAATCATTCCAATACCGGTAAATAATTTAAGCTTTCAACACAAACATTTGATTTTAATACCCTAACCAAAACAATTAGCAAAATTCAAAAATAAATGATAAATTACCAAATATTTCAACGAAAGGGAAAAACGTCACAAACCAAAACCAACAAAAGCTTCAAACTTTGCAATAAAATCCAATAATAACTCTAACTAAACTAATTCAAACCTACCAAAAAAATCAATCAACCAATTTCCACATCACCTATATCCATATCCATATCCACTCTATTACACCTCATTTAATTCCAATACCACTAAACAATTTGAGCTTTCAACACAAACAATTGGTTTAATAAAATACAACAAATTAGCAAAATTAAAGAAAAAAAGAATTACAAAGAAAATGTTAAATTACCAAATATTTCAACAAAAGGGCAAAACCCCACAAACCAAAACCAAAACCAACAAAAGCTTCAAACTTTCCAATAAAATCCAATAATTCAAAAAAAAAATTAAAAAATGTTAAAATTACCTGTCAGCAGATTGTTGAACCTCTTCTGCAGCACAAAAGAATGGATCTTTCTCCCACCTATCAAAATATGACCCCATAGCCTCCAAAATCCAATTTTACAAATTTTGGCCAACAAATGGGATAACCCCCAAAATTGATTTAAATCAACAATTGCTTCAAATCTTCAAATAAAAATTATAATTATAATCTTCTTAACAAAATAAATCAAGAAACAATGAACTAATTTAAGGGTATGTGGATTTTAATTTGGTTGGATCAAATTTGAAGTAAAAGGATCTTTAAATTTAGGTAATGGGGATTTTACTTTTTATTATTATTAGTTGGTAAGGTGAGTATGGTTAGCGGTTTGTGTCAAAACGCACGATGTATTTAAATTCATATAGTTTATTAGAAACTTTTTTTATTAATAAGATGGTATCGATTTTTTTTTTAAAGTGGTGTTCTGACTAATAGAGCATATATATTATTTTATTGAGTTTATATGTTATTTATATGCACAAGTAGAGAATAATTTTATTCACCAAAATTTAGATGGATTAGGAAACACTTACTAACATTTTTTATTTTGATTGGAATTTGAAATCATTAAGCCATATCATTAGATGCTGATATTTAATTTATCCTAATTTATTGAGGACAGGATGTAGTTATTCTTGTTTTCTTTATTAATGGAGACCTTTCGATTTTTTCGTACCTTTTATTTTTAAATTTTTTTTCATGATTTTAGGAATTTTAACATCAATTTAACTTTTGAAAAAAATACTTAATACTAACATTTTCTGCTATAATTCAATAAATATTTTAAGTTTCATATCTAATCAAATATCATAATATAAAACATGGTGTACGGAGAGAGTAAATAAAAGTGACATTTCATAAATCTTTGAAAATATAAATAGGCTTTTCAACACAAATAATATCGTAGCACATAAAGATCATAAATTAACCTTTGCTCCTTTAATAAATGTTTTCACCTGTTTATAAGTTTTCTTATTTAATAAGTAAGATGTGGTTCTTCTATGTGAGAAAATGTGTGGTAAATACTAAATACTAAGACTAATAAATAAAATTTACTACTTAATAATTTAAATTCTGGATAAGATAAATTTACACGTTTTCAATGGATTGTAGCTAGACGAAGACAGTATCCTAGTTTGAAAGACCTATCAGTTAGGAAATTAGGCGTGCAGTCAAAACAAGTGTGCCTGCATAAAATAAAATTAAGGTGTCCGCGTTAGTTGACTTTGTTACCAGTGAATTTATCCTATTATTTCATGTTTGGACTAACATTAAAACAACATGACTCTGACCTTTTTGGGCACTCCCTCGTTGTTACCTAAGTGAAAATCATTTGACTAGCCAATTATTTTTTATCCTTCTCTAAAATGGACTGTTGGTGTTTTGTCTTTTTGTTGATTATTTCACTTCACAATATGGTATATCCGTTTCATAATAAGTGTCACTTTAACAAAAAATATGCATATTAAAAAAAATAAAGTTTACCAAATTATTTTTATATAATAAAAATAAATTATTCTTTCTTTATTAGTAAAGCATGCACAAGTATTAAACCTTTTGACATTGGAAATTCAACAATACTAAGTTACTATGTGACTTTTTCAATCATCATTTAGATGTTACTTTAACTTTTCAGTTTTTGTCTAAGGATAGAATTGGAAAAAATAGTCAATGTATATCTTGGTTTCCTAAGGTGACACTTATTATGAGACAATTTTTTTTGGATAAGGTGACACTTATTATGGAACAGAGGGAGTAATGTCTTAGAAAGCCCCGCATAAGATGTAGACATCGTAGATTAGTGTATTTTTATTGACGATGTTCGTGACAGAATGATAAGTATTCTTTCACTTTAACTATCTATAGGTCATATCTTTCGAGTTTTGAGTATGAAATTATCTTTGTTAGAAAACGTTTTACTCTCAATATATGTGGGGACTCTTCGACTTGAATTTAATTGGGCCCATGGCCCATGCGGATACTGAACACTAAACAAAAAATAGATCCGTGTATTTTTACCAACAAGGATTTGCAGTAGTATTGCTCATTTATAATTAATCATAGGTCTCTCATTCAAATCTAAATTTAGTCAAATCTCAATGTCTGTACTAGACATTAGGTGAGAAACCAATAAAAAGATTAATGTGTTTTAATGTGTTAAAGATGTGAGTCTTGACTTACGATAGTATATTTGAATAAGGTATGTGTTAAGGATGAAATACATCATGGTACAAAATAATATTGCAACTGTGGAGTCATCACTACTATTTGAGACGATCACAAAGCAGCCTCTACATATGTTATTTTTGTGAACATGTAATGCAGACTTGGATAATTTTTTCGTAATGAGTATCTAGAGAAGAAAGAGAAGAAATATGTCATTGTACATCCTTTGTTTTGAAGCAGTACGAGGTATTTATAATACCTTAGGAATTTGTTCGTAGCAGACACGTCTGTTCAAAGATGGATTTTCATAACAAACACGTCCTTTAGAAATATACATTATAGCCATAAAGCAGAAATGTTTTAATTAATTTCAAACTTAACCATGAAGTTTTAATACCTTAAAAGAGTAACTTTCTTTTCTATAAAAAATAATTTTTTTTCTCTTCAAAGTTCATTTTGTCATATACTCTCATAAACACTAACTATTCCAACAATTTCCCACTTAGTGATTGATGTTGTTTAAAATTGTTATACATATAGTAGGTGTCTTTTGATTTAAACCTACTATTTGTATAAACTCTCAAGAACTTGTCGAAATTGATGGTTAGATTAGATTCTATTAAACCATAATTTCTTTATGACAAAACGGAAAAGCTTTATACACATAAATGTACCAATTACACGATTCATTCATGGTGAGTTTTAGCACCCGATTATGGTCTTGCGCTACTTCCTGAATTCATAAACACTTTACCAAGTTTGTCTTCCCACTTTGACCGAAGCGACACCACTTCAAGTGTTTATATAGGTGAAGTATTAAATCAAAGTCCTTATTTTGGACTTACCAGGCCCTTACCCTGGACTTTACTTAGTTCTTAATCCGAACTCTGGTTTCTTCATTAAAAGTACTTTTGTATTCACCCTCCTTTTTCTAAGTACTAAATTACAATACTTGCTAATAGTCACAAAATAACTTGTTGTTATTTAGTATTGTTGTAGAGCAATAGTAGAGGTAAGGTTCCCATTATCAGTGACAAATTTAATTTGATTTAGACCACCAGCACCTATAGTGCTATAACAGTACCTTTCGAGAGAATTTTAGATGTCAATAGGTCAGCAAAGTCGTTTAGACATGACATAAACAACTGGTGATTATTCTACCCACATTCAGTTGTCTTATACATGTTTCAAGCAATATGTCTAATTTTTTTTATTTTTGTTAAATGCCTTAGACATAGTTGCTTCACTACAGTGTAAGGTTGTCCAGTGGGCCGGGTCGTCCCAATCCCGACCCGACCTCGCCCCAATCCCCCTAAAAAATTACGATGTTGGGACTCTAAATTGGGACGAGACCTAGACTCGTCCCGTCCGGGCCCGTCTCGCTTCGACCCGGCCCAAATCCGCCCTGCCCCGACCCCGTCCCAATCCCGATCCCCCCTTCCCCCTTTGCAAAACTAGATGTTGCAACAACGTGCAAATTTAGATTTTGGCCGTTGTGTAACGGTTTCAACGACCATTTTTGTCCCCCCACCCCATAAACCTTCCCTACCCCCCTTAATATTTATTTTTAACCCCTAAGTTAGTAAATTTACACTTTAACCCAATTTCCAACTATAAATACCTCATTTTCTCTTCATTTTATCTCACAAATCTTCCTACAATCTCTTTAATCTCTCAATCTATCTATCTACAAGTCTACATTGCCTACTAAATATTTTATTTTATTTGCTCATTTGTATAATTATATCAAAGTTAAAAAATTAGGACTGAAGTTGGCAACTAGCTTGAGGATCATCCATCGAGCAAAGTTTCAATTTTCAACCTCGATTACACGTCGACGTTTGTTACCTTCGTTCCTTTTTTTAATTATTATTGTTACTTTATTTTAATTATCGCACTTAATTTCATTAACTTTACTTATTTATTTGCATAATTAAAATGGAAGGATTTAGACGTATGATTAAGATAAGGGTAAGGGTGCTTTTTTCTAGTAGGGGTTATAAGGGCAGAGGTACTTCTTCTAGTCATCGTATTCCTAGTCAGGATGATTGATTGATTACACTCATATAGATGAAAGACTATTTTTTTAATGATATACCATTAGATGATGAGATATAGTCTGAAACTGAACCTGACTTTAATTTAGACGATAATCTAGATGACACACTCACTAGTGCACCTCAACAACCTCAACCTCAGACTGAGTCTCAGCCTCAAACTGAAACTGAAACTTCTCATATTCCCCTAGTATGAGTCGAGGCCCCACACAACGAAAATTAAAATCAGCTACATGAGATTTTTTTGATAGGGACCAAGAGAATCAAGTAGTTAGATGTAAAATTTGTAAAAATATTTATAAATTTAAAATCGGAAAAGGTTAGGGTGGGACAGGAGGTTTATTGAGACATATATAGGGCTTTCACAAGATAGGTGTGATGAATACGAGGCTACAAAGTCGGGTGCGCCAATGCGCTCTCAATCGGGACAAGGTTCACATAGTGTCCCGGACCAAGTACATAGTCAAATTAACCCAACAACGAGGGAATTGTAGGTCCTAAATACGATAAAAATACAGAGATAGGGAAGCAATAACAAAATTAGTTGCGGTGGAGGGTTTGCCTTTTTCATTTCCTTCCTCTCCTGGTTTTATTCATTATATTAGAGAAATGTATAATCTTGCTTTTAATGATTTTCCTAGATCAATTGTTAGGAGATACGTTTTTTAAATTTGTAAATGAATATCAACAATATTTACTTTATGCATTATATCGGCAAAGTATCTGTCACTTCTGATATAGGCTGTAGTACTAATGACAATGATTATTTAACTGTAACATGTCATTGGATAGATCATAATTGATCTATGCAAAAATGTATTTTAGCATATAGATATATTGATGATAGGCACATTGGAAATTTTATTGCACAAAATCTTCATCAACTTTGTGGTTATTATGGTATAACTGATAAAATAATGATTGTTACGTTAGATAATGTTTTTTTTAATAATTATGCTGTGAGACTTTTAAAAGATCTATTAACTTCATCTTTTCCTAATCATTTTCATATAAAATGTGTGTGTCATACTTATAACTTAGTTGTAAAGGATGGTCTATCACTTTTTGAAGACATTCTTAATTAATAAAGTACAATTTGCTATAAAATTTATTTTTAGAAGTAATATAATACAAACAAAAAAAGAATATAAAAAAACTTGTCATGATTGTGGATTACCTTTTAGAAAAATTTATGAAGAAGTAATAACGACTAGGTGGAATTCTCTATATGAACAACTACTTGTTGCTTACGAATATAGAAGACATATAACTTTATTTTTAATGCCCATAATCAAAATCCAACTGATATGCTTGTAGATAATGATTGGAAAAAATTTCAGAACTTATTGGATTTTTAGAGAATTTTTTCAAGCAACTAAAGAATTTTCTGGTATATATTATCCTACTATTTCAACTATGTTATTTTATATAGTTCTAATATTTTTGTTACTTAGTGAATATATAGAAAAAACCATCTTATAAGGCACCTATTAAAAAAATATTTATCAAATTTTAAAAATATTTTTTTCTATTCCCACTATTTATATTATTGGTGCTATATTAACTCCGACTATTAAAATAGACGGTTGTAAAACACTTATTGAAACTATTTATGATTGTATAGCAGTACTTCCACCTCCAACTCCAAAAAAACCAAATGAACAACCACCTAAGGAACCAACTAAAGAAGAAGTTTTGTCTAGCATACACGATGAATGCAAAAAAGTATATATGCATTACCAACAAGAAAGTGCTAGCAACCAACCGACTTCTATACCATCATCTTCTTCTTCTTCTTTTTCTTCTTTAATACAACCTTATAAAAGACATGTTGTTTCTGCGGCTAGTATTGAAAGCCTTAGAAATAGAATGTTTAGTTGTTCCACTGCTAATCAAGTTAACGAGTTTGATGTTTTTATTTTGCAGGGTGTTGTACCGTACCAAGCAGTTCTCGATGAAGAAGGTCGTGAAGACTTGCTTAAATACTGGAGGAAAAATGAGAAGACATTTCCGATACTAGCAAAGATGGCCCGAGATGTGTTGAACATTCAAGCGCCATCAACAGCGTCTGAAAGCGTTTTTTCTGCCGAAAGATTTCAAATAGGAGAGCACATACACTCATTAGCGGGAGATAGTTTGGAGATTGCAGTTTTATTCAGAGATTGGATACGAGCGGAGCATAGAAGGTGCGGTCAACCAGAGATAAACGAAGAAGACGATTTATACTACAACGAAATCTTGTTCGAGGGAACTGGAAGCGACGTCGACCAATTTGACCAATAAATTCCAATTCCAACCTGTTAAATATACACAATATATCGCAATCCCTTGATTATTTTATTAATTGAAAGGCTACATATACAAGTTACATAATAGGAGAATCCTATTCCTAAAACCTTATTCTATACATTTATGGTAATACACTAATTATGGTAATACAATACTAATTATATTACAACCTTACCTAAACTAAGATACTAAATATTTACCATAAATTACACATAATAATCAGCCCATCCGAGGGCCAATCCGTGAGCATAGCCGAGACCTAATATACATAATATACATATGTCTATTGTCCACGAGCCTGGTATACAAGGTTTGCTGACTATGTTTCAACTATTGGGTTCACTCACAGCAGGTCGGATAATTCCTTGTTCATCTACCGTCGTGGTTCGTCCGTAGCCTACATTATATTATATGTGGATGATATTATCTTGACTGCCTCTTCCGATGCCTTACGTCAGTCCATCATGACTATGCTCAGCTCCGAGTTTGCTATGAAAGACTTGGGGTCCTTGAGTTATTTTTTGGGGATTGTTGTCACTTGTCATTCCGATGGGTTATTCTTGTCACAACGGAAGTATGCAGCCGAGATCATCGAGAGGGCTGGGATGTCATCCTGTAAGTCCACTTCCACTCCAGTTGATACCAAGCCCAAGCTTGGTGCCGCGACCGGAGTCCCTTACGAGGATCCGACCCGCTATCGCAGTCTTGCAGGGGCCCTTTAGTATCTTACCTTTACTAGACCGGATATTACGTATGATGTCCAACATGTATGTTTATTCATGCATGATCCACGAATTGAGCGCATGAATGCACTCAAACGCATCATCCGGTATATTCAAGGTACACTGGACTATGGGTTGGATTTGTATCCTTCATCGACATCCACACTTGTCTCATACACAGATGCTGATTGGGGTGGGTGTCCAGACACCAGACGGTCTACGTCTGGCTACTGTATGTTCCTTGGCAACAACTTGGTCTCCTGGTCTGCGAAGCGTTAGGTGACTCTATCCTGCTCAAGTGCCGAGGCTGAATATTGAGGGGTAGCCAATGTGGTCTCAAAATCATGTTGGTTACATAATTTGCTTTTGGAGCTTCATTGTCCCATTCAGAAGGCAACCTTGGTATATTGCGATAATATTAGTGTCATCTACCTTTCTGGTAATACGGTTCAGCACCAACGCACTAAACATATCGAGATGGACATTCACTTTGTCCGTGAAAAGGTTGCCTGTGGTCAAGTTCGCGTATGCCATGTCCCGTCGAGATATCAAATTGCCGACATCTTTACAAAGGGTCTTCCCTCGGTCCTTTTTGAAGATTTTAGGGACAGTTTTAACGTTCGAAGACCGCCCGCTATGACTGCGAGGGTGTGTTAAATATACATAATATATACATAATATACATGTATATATTGTGTATATTAGGTCTCAGCTATGCTCACGGATTGGCCTTCGGATGGACTGATTATTATGTGTAATTTATGGTAAATATTTAGTATCCTAGTTTAGGTAAGGTTGTAATATAATTAGTATTGTATTACCATAATTAGTGTATTACCATAAATGTATAGAATAAGGTTTTAGGAATAGAATAGGAATATGATTATCCTATTATGTAACTTGTATATATAGCCTTTCAATTAATGAAAATAATCAAGAGATTATTTCTTTCACAACCGAAGAACCACAAGACATTGTGAAGAAATTAGAAAAGGTGTTTATAACTATGTAATTTTTTTAATTGCAATTTTACTATGTGATTTGCAACTTTTGAACAACACCACAAAATCTGCAATTTTGAAATTGTATTACAAAAAAATTATATTTCTATTAAATAATATAAGAGGCACAAAAACAGCATTGGGATATTTTTATTACACTATCTTGTTCAATTATTCAAGTGTTTATATTCACAACATTTTTGAAATTAAGTGTCTAAAAAAAAGGAATCCTGGACCCGACCCCGCCCCGCCAACACCGGTCCCCTTTTCCGGCGGGATGAGGGACGGGACAGGACATCAGCATGTCCTGCCAGTCCCGTCCCATCGGTCTTGTCGGAGGACCGATCCTGATCCTTTCCCAGGCCCGCCCGATCCCGTCCCGTCGGGACCCACCCCGCTCTAAACCCGGCCCACTGGCCACCCCTACTACAGTGTATATAGAACAATTGACTTCCGTTGTGACCATAACTTTATAATAATTTTCTAGTTATTTTGTCTCTCTTTCTGCATCTATATATTCAAATTTTATAAAGAAATGAGTAACTAACATCTGTTTCTTAGAAGCTCATGAAACTGTTTCTCCATCCAAAATAAGATCCCATTAAACGCTAATCTAATATCACTTACACTGATTATCCAACTAGCATCACAACATCCTTCAATATTAAAGAATATATTTTAAAATAAGATAAAGATTTTGCTCTTTTAAGATACCAAGTATCCTTATAATACTTCTCCAATATTCACTGCTAGTATTATGAGTATATTTCGATATTTATAAGTAGCAAAAGCAAAATCTAGTGCAATTAAATTGCCAATGCACTAGCATAGTCTTATTGACTAATAATATTTTCCCAATACTCAATGAATTTATAAAAAAACATCAAATTGAGTATAAATTTCATAATATCCAAATGATTGAACACATTGGAAAGAACTTTTTCAATGTAGTAATATTCACATAAAATGAAAATCACACTACATTTTTAATTTTGATACCTAGGGAATAGTATCAACTTCTCTCAAATCTTTCATCATAACTTGAGAGTTCAAAACTTCTCAGTTTCTTTTGTGCCTTGCATATTAGTTCTTATAGCATGTCACCAACATAAGGATATACTATCACTCTGTAATTCTTTGTGAACCTGAGATTCATTTATCCGCTCCATTATGTTTAAAATCATTTGATGATATTACCTTATCAATTTTTCATACTTTTTCGAGCTTATATAGTCCATACAACGACCTTATAATAACTTTCTTCTCATTTTCAGAAAGCACAATCTGAATCCATTGCTTCACATCTTTTGATCCTCATCCAGATGCAAGACAATAATATTTTATTTAATATTTTATCCATACTTCCTTCAACTAAAACATAGTTTACTTGAGAAGAAATAAAAATCAGAATTTAAATTCTTTTTCTCATCAAGTCTTTCACTCCTTCTAGTTCAATAGGATATTCAATCTCTTTCTTTATCCAAAGAAGAAACGAGTTTATATTACATATTGTCCAGAGTTAAAACACTCTTATTCATGATTACCGTAGTATCGTTCCGACTTACTATATTCTCAATAGTCATCATAGTATTACCTTAGGTTACTTTCTGATTAGAAATTTCTATAATTATAAATAAATAATTATTCTTCATTGGAAAGTATTTCACCACCTCCTCCGTCACTTCGTAGGATTTTAATTTTCTTTTTCAATGACTTTCAACTAATCCTTTGTAACTCTTAAACATCAACTGTTTGACCTTTTGTCCAAACGAACATATGTATATCTTCACTCATCCAAATTGATATACAAACTATTCATGATATCAAGAATAAATATTTCAAGTATTAGTGTAAACCTAATTTATAATCTTTCACATATTTCATGCGTGCTATCAATTGTATACCTATAATTAATTTTATGACATGCAAATAGAATATACTTTGAGACCATCAAATTATAAATATCTACCATAACATTTATAAAACTGAATTTCATAAATCATAAATGATAGAAAATAAAAACCAGCGAAGTATGAAAGAAAAACCAAACTCGATTTTCTCTGTATCGATTAAGAGTGGTACCCAGTCGACTTTTGAGGAGAAACGATTCCAATGGCATTGAGAGTTGTCTTTTCTCCAACCATTTTCTCATCACAAAGAAATGGTGCAATTCAATTCTACCATCAATAGTCACATTATCCAATGCAAACAACATATTGTTATCATCATTTGCTCTCTTCACTTTGACTTGTGGGTTAAATAGCATTGTTGTTACATGTTTGGTATCCTTAAAGAAACCAGTCGTGGCCTTCATAGTGGAGTGTCATAATATCTCCATAACAAAGAATCTTCAAACATCTGTAATTTTAATGATCATTCCAAACAAGATGTATTGGGTTGATTGCATCTTCCAACTTCCGTACCATCTTACAATAGAAATATAATAGTCCCATTTTCGCAACTAAATAGGCAAGTGGCGGTGCAAAACAAAGAAATAAGAATATTAAACACCTAATTCCGTAGCCAATTAAAAACATTTTTATTCTTATACATATGCATCGCACAGACTGACTTTGGAATGGAAACAAACCATTTGAGACAATTCACCTCGCCTTCATGGCAGACGATTCGATTTTTTTTCTTCTATCAGTCATCAACAAATAATTCATTTAAATTCCTTAAGATGGTTAGAAAAATAGGTTACGGAAGTGGGAAAGAAAATAATTCCGCTTTGATAGAGTAATCTATGTCCTTAAGGAGTTTAAGCCTCCCACTTTGTTGCTGCTGCAGGGATGGTGCAAAATTCCTCCAGGAAGCCTATGAAATTCAAGTTTCACCAATTAACTTGAATTTTCCACAAGAACATAATTATGTTTTGTAATGAGTATTTAGAGAAGAAGAAAAGAAATATGTCATTGTACATCCTTTGTTCTGAAGCAGTACCAGGTATTTATAATACCTTAGGAATTTGTTCGCAGCAAACATGTCTGTTTAAAGCTGACTTTTCGTAACAGACACATCCTTTGGGAATATACACTATAGCCATAAACCAAATATTTCAGATTTAACCATGAAGTTTTAATATCTGAAAAGAGTAACTTTCTTTTCTATAAAAAAAAATAACTTTCTTCTATCTACAAAGAGTAATTTTCTTTTTCTCTCCAAACTTCATTCTCTCATATACTTCCATCAGCACTAACTATTGTAAGTGAGATTATAATAATATTCACAATTATTCATTTTTTTACAAAAGCGTTTTATTTGAAAGATTGTGTTTTTGTGAATAAATATATTTCAATGGTTGTGTCTTTATGAAAAAACATCATTCAAAGATTGTGTCTTTATGGATGGACACCATTCAAAGGTTGTGACTTTATAAATGATACATCTTCGAGAAGGGTTGTGTCCATTATGAAAAGAGACTTAAAAGTCTATAAATAATCCAGATTTTACTACTGATTTTTGAAGGGTTTTGTTGAGTTCAAAACATATAAGTAAGGTACAACGAAAGTTTAAAATTTTTGTTTCTTACTTACCCCAACAACTTATTCTAGTATGGTTATACAATAATCAAAACCTGTAACATAAAGCATAAAACTTACAGGTTATAGTATCTGAAATCTTTATCTACTATAGGGATGACACGCGGTTGCCCTTTCGATTGCAAGCTCCAAGCTTCAATGTATTTCTCTTTCGGAAAGCTAAAAAATCCGACAGAGGTTTGAGAGAGTATTTTAATTCTAAGTCTCTAAGGCTTAGAATGATAATCTGAAATTGGTGTATGAATAATGAAGAGAATGCCACTATTTATAGGTGAAAATTAGGTCAAACCGGATTAGGGTTTGACCTTGGGCCTGGCTCAAAAATTGAGGCAGAGGCGCCGCGACCCTAGGGTATGGGAGCCGCGGCGCTCGACGTGTTCCTGCATTGTCTCGATTTATTTTCTGCACATTCTTAATTAAATCCAAAATCCAATTTTGACTTAATTAAAATAATCATTATTCATTTAAATATCTCAATTTTAAATCGAACATTTAATTACTCTCTCAATACATCCTTAGATCGAAAGGACAATCGACAATGTGATCCTACATGCCTTCACATATCGACATTAATCAAATTAAGGTCTACGTGGAACTCCTAGACGGCACCGTAAGATGAACTCAATATGTGAAGTACGTTTACACGAATCCAGTAAACTTAACCTTTATGTGGTAAGATAAAATCCTTTCATTCATAACACACCCGATCATGCTTAGGATTTGTCAAGCGTCTATCCAAATGGCTTAATCATTGTATCTCATCTATATATTAGTTGACAACTAGACTATATTATAAATATGTCTATTGCGTTGGCCAATGACTTAGTCAACCTAATATCACTGAGAATCCGAGTGTTCTCTCGAATATACATTCGAGGAATGAATCCTAATCTTGGCTTAACTACCACCTATAATCCATATCATAATATACCCAATACAAGCTGTATCTCAACCTACAAGGCATTTGAGCTTAGGACGGGATCAAAGTACATTACTTTGTAGATAATGCGCGTATTGACCTCAAGTCTAAGGACTTTTATCTTCCACACGCTGATGATACGTTAGATAGGTATAACAAACAGTATATCAGCAGGGTATACCGATACTTCCAAAGTATCCATATGTCCATCACGAGTAGTCATTATTCGTAGCAGGTGATACATACTACATCATCTAAGGATGTGATGCAGACCACATATCCACTTATCACATATCATCGATATCCCATTCTCGATGATCATTAGTCGAGGCTATTTTAAGAGTTACGTTATAATATTAATAACTCACACTATTAATAACAGCGTAACCTCCAGGGATGCATATTATAGAATATTATAAACAATTAATTAATAATTCAATAATTGCAAATGCCAAAATATTAATCTCTATTAATAATAATACGAATATGTATAAATTACATTTGTCCTAATACAGATTGTCTCTAGGACATAAATATATTTTCAATCTCCCACTTGGCCTAGAGACAATCTCCAGCATATCTAACGCTCATATTCTAAAAATGATCATTATGCTTGACTAAGCTTAATGGTTTAGTGAATGGGTCAGCTAGATTGTCGTCTGTGAGAACATAGTCTAATCTAATCTCTTCAGTCTCCACCATCTCCCTGAGTATGTGGTACTTTCTTGGTACATGCTTGTTTCTGTTGGTTGATCTTGGTTCATTAGCTTGCACAATCGCACCAGTGTTGTCACAATAAATCGTTATTGGACAAGTGGCACTTGGAACAACCCCTAGTTTCTTCTGGAACTCAGAAATCGTGACAACTTCTTTACCAGCTTCCAATCCAGCAATGTACTAAGCTTCTGTTGTCGAATCAGCAGTTGTAGCTTGTTTGGAACTTTTCCATCTTACTGCTCCACCATTGAAAATGAACGTGTACCCAGACTGAGATTTGTAGTCATCAAGATCCGTCTAGAAGCTAGCATCAGTGTACCCAGTAGCAGCTAGCTTTTCTTCCCCACCATAGACTAAGAAGTAATCTTTAGTTCGTCTAAGATACTTAAGAATACTCTTGACTGTCTTCAAGTGTTCTTTTCCAGGATTCTACTGGAATTTGCAAGTCATACTAAGTGCAAAGGTTGCATCTGGCCTAGTACAGGTCATGGCATACATGATCGATCATATAGCCGAAGCATATAGGATCATTTTCATGCGTTCAAGTGCTATAGTATTAGAAGGACTATCCTTCTTAGATAACTTGATGCCTTGTCCCATATGTAGACCGCCTTTCTTGGAATTTTCCATAGAAAAGCGTCTAAGCACTTTATCTATGTAGACTGAATGTGACAGCCCCAACAATCTATTAGGTCTATCTCTATAGATCCTAATTCCCAGAATGTAGCAGGCTTCACCTAAATCATTCATCATGAATGTACTGGACAACCACTCATTGACTGACTGCAGAAGAGTCTTATTGTCTTCTATTATTAATATATCATCTACATATATGATAATGAAGGAAATACTGCCATCCTTGCGTTTACTATGAACACATGGATCCTCTTTGCTTTTAACGAAATCAAATGACTTAATAGTCTTGTCAAAACAAATGTTCCAACTCCTCGAGGCTTGCTTAAGCCCATAAATGGACTTTTGTAGCTTGCATATATCATTTGGTTTGGACTCAAGTGAAAAACCCTCAGGTTGTCTCATATACACCTCCTCAACTAGATTACCATTGAGGAAAGCAGTTTTAACGTCTATCTGCCAAATGTCATAGTCATAATATGCAGCTATTGCAAGCAAAATCCGAATGGACTTAATCTTAGCAACATGTGAAAAGGTTTCATCATAATCGACCCCATGCCGTTGATTATAACCTTTATCCACCAATCTTGCTTTATAAGTCTGTACATTGCCATATACATCAATCTTCTTCTTGAAGAACTATTTGCATCCTATGGGTCTAACCCCTATTGGCAAATCAACCAAGTTCCAAACTTGATTTATGTACATCGAGTCCATCTCAGATTTCATGGCTTCTTGCCATCTCCGTGAATCAATGTCTAACATAGCTTCGCTGTAAGTTGTAGGTTCATCGTCATCAGGAATATCTATCTCATTATGTGTTTCAATAAGGATATTAAGTCTTTCAGGCGGACGATGAGTCCTAGTGGTCCTACGGAGTTGATTATTCTGCGTTTCAATATTTATTGCATTCTGATTGTGAGAAGGTCTTTGTGTGTTAGACAATCCATCACCTTGAGGGCTTTCAGGAATGTCATTTTCATGTATTTCCTGAATGGAATGATTTACAACCATTGTATCATCTTTCATTGGTTGTATATGAGAGTCTTGCATTTTTGCACTATCTCTCACAACACTCCCACTGGCTGAAGGGCGTACTCTAAATACCCAATCTTCACAGATACTCCCACTGATTCCTTATTTAGCTCATTCGACAAGGGTTCAACTTCTGTGTTATCTTGTGGTTCTTGAATTTTTTTAAGTTCTATCTCTGTGCAACTATGTTCCTTGTAGACATATTCTTCTTCAATGAAAGTTGCGTTCCTGGAAATAATGACCTTATGTTCTCCAGGAAGATAGAAGTAGTATCCCTTAGTTTTCTTTGGATACCCCACGAAGTAATATTTCTCACTTTTAGATTCTAACACTTTTAGATTCTAACTTGTCAGTGAGCATTTTCTTAACATATGCAGGGCACCCCCAGGGTCTCATATGCTTAAGAACTAGTTTCTTGCCACACCATATCTCATAGGGTGTCTTTTTTACTGACTTGGAAGGAGCCCTGTTCAGAACATATATAGAGGTTTGTATAGCATGTCCCCAAAGGATGTAGGTAGAGCTGAAGAGCTCATCATGGATCAAACCATATTCAATAAGGTTCGGTTTCTCCTTTCGGCAACACCATTCATCTGTGGTGTTCCAGGAGGTGTCCATTCTGACTGAACTCCATGTAGCTTTAAGTAATCTAGAAAATCATTGCTCAAGTATTCACCTCCTCGATCCGATCGAAGGGTCTTAATACTTGTTGCAAGTTGCTTCTCTACTTCCGACTTGTACTCTTTGAACTTCTCAAAAGCCTCGGATTTGTGTCTCATAAGATACACATATCCATACCTTGTGAAGTCGTCAGTAAAAGTGATGAAGTATAGGAAGCCTCCTTTAGCTTGAGTCGATAATGACCAACATACATCAGTATGGACCAACTCAAGCACCTTCTTGGCTCGCACACCTTTCCCAGAAAGTGGTTTATTGGTCATCTTTCCTCTCAAGCAAGATTCGCAGTTACCATAAGACTCCAAGTCAAATGGTTCGAGGTAGTCTAACTTCCTCAACCTTGCTATCTTTGATTCGTTGATATGACCAAGTCTGCAGTGCCATAGGTAGGTAGAGTTTCTATTACTTATCTTGGCTCGTTTATTTTGTACATTGAATATCTCTCGACCACAGTTTAGTGTATATAATACATCCACAAGAGGAGCAGTTCCATATATAATATTATCAAAATACAGTACTTGACTGCCATTATAAATATACGAGGAAAAATCCTCCATGTCCAAAACTGGGATAGAAATGATATTCTTCGTTAACGAGGGTACATAGTAGCAATCATTCAACACTAAATAATAGCCAGAAGGTAAATTTAATCTATAAGTCCTTACGCGCTCAACATCCACTCGTGCTTCATTTCCAACGTGTAGGTCTACCTCTCTTGGTCCAACCTTCCTGCTATCAGTTAGCCCTGCACATTTGTACAAATGTGTGAGCCACACGCGGTATCCAATACCCAAGAATGAGAGTTATTTATAGACATATTTATTTCAATGACGTACATACCTTGTCCACCACAGGCAGAAACACCTGGTGCTTTTCCACCTCCTGGTGCCATGCAGTCCTTCTTCTAATGCCCCTTCTTGTGGCAGTTGAGGCATTCATCCTTAGCCAGATTTACCTTCTTCTTCTTCTTCACACCTCTCTTAGGCTTCATAGCTTTGCCTTTCTTCTTCTGCCATTCCTTGCCTTTCGGCTTGGGTCGGCTAGAAGAGTTCACCATGAGCACAGCTTTGCCTTTGGAGGTGGAAGATTAAAAGGTATTGAGCATATTGTGCAGCTCTGACAGACTCGCCTTCGTTCTATTCATATTGAAATTCACTATGAAGTTTTCTAAGGAATGAAGAAGAGAGTTTAGGATGAGGGTGGTAACGACATTCTTCTGCAGCTTCGTTCCAATTGAAGCAAGCCTCTCTATTAGCCCTATTATCTTCAATACATGTTGCGAGACCTGGCCCCCTTCATTGAGCTTACACTTAAAGAGTTCTATTAGCAACTCATAATCCATAGTCTGGGATTGTGAGTCATAGAGACTCTTCAAGTATTCGAGCATCTCATTGGGACCCATGTTCTCATGTTGTCTCTGAAGTTCCATTGACATGGAAGACAACATCGCGCACTGTGCTGAAGTGGCATCATCTAAGTGTTTTTGGTAAGCATCCTTATCAAAAGAGGCATATTCAGCAGAGTTTGTTGCAGAGACTGTTGGGAACCCCATGTCCAATACGTATTCTATTTTCTCTTGTCTCAGCACTATTCGTAAATTCCTTAGCCAGTCAAGGTAGTTAGGTCCAGTAAGTTTGTTCATCTCAATCAACATTTTCAATGATAAGCTCGACATCTTTGATAATCTGAAGAATTAGATAGACTGGAAATCAAACTCAAAATTTATTTCCTATTACACACATTCGTTTAGGCTAATCAACATGACCTTTTGTTTAATTAGCTCCCACTATTTTAACATACTTCTACGACCCCATGGTAGAATACAGACCTATTTTAATTGAGGTCATAATGGGCCAAGATCCAAGACTATGTTATCTCCGCGTTTGCTTTGGCTGATAACTTCAATAACACATCTTGGTAGGTTCTAAACCAATTGCAAAACTTATTTGCAACTCTTGGTTGATCAAATATTACATTTAATCTTGCGTCCTTAGATTAGTCCGACACATTGGCGCCAAGATTTGTCTAAGCAAGTCAACCCCGTTACACGACTGCGTTTATGTATCTAAGTAAATTTGGCCTTTGTGAGCAAACACTTTGGTGTAAATACCCACAAAAGTTTATCATTTACCTTTACATTAAAACGCATCTATGAAAGAGTCTGGGTCCTCTTAGACTTTGAGCAAATGCTTTGGCATAAATACTCGTATCGCCGAAAAGGATTTTTCACTCTAACAATTATAATGGACGACGCGTTTTAATTTAGACTTGTATTTAAAGTTTTGGGGAATATTTTAATTCAGGATTTTAACCAAGATCAACTCTTTTACGCCATATACAATATGACATCTTAACATCATGCAAAACCAATGACACATATAGTTGGGAACCGCCAACCCAATATGCATGATATAAGATAGTTTAATCAAATATTGGGCGCCGCCTGCCCAGACAGTTATAGCGGACGCTATTCTAGAAATGTAAATGACAACCATTTTGACATTTAGCACATAAACAGTATATTTATCAAATAATATACCGTATAATAATCTTGGGTTAAACATTTTGAACTCTGATTTTTTTTTGTTTGGATGGGTGGGGGCCGCGTCACTAATCATTAGGGTCGCGACGCCACTGAGGAAGAAGCCTTTCGGCTTCTGAAAAATGCATTAGCGTTGCGGTGCTCCACCATGGAGCCGCGGAGCTGCAGAGGCAGAAACCTTTCGGTTTCTGCAAATACATTAGCGCCGCGGCACTCCACCATGGAGCCGCGACACCTATTGTCCAGTGAGTCCAAGTTTTGAAAAGAAGCATTAGCGCCGTGGCGCCGCCTTGAAACCCTAGCAAGCGTCGCGACGCCCTACCATAGGGCCGCGACGCCGATGTCCTGACAAACGTTTCTTTGTTGATTTTTCAAAATCGGTCGACCCCTAAATCTAATTTAGGGATCAATTCACATGTCCTTTATCATCACCCACCATTATCAATAACGCCCATATCGACCATCATCCATTCTTACCCGTTCTTAGCCGTGCATCGTGCAATGAGCCGGACAACGCACTTTTGGCTTAGTTGATGTTAGAGCGGAATGACTTCCTCGAGTTAGCGTAGGAGATAATTTAGGGTGATATCAAAAGATTAACATTCGTTCAAGACATGTAGGATTTGAAGAAACCTCATTTTAATCCAATTTTATATTTAACCCATATTATTAATTTATTCAATTGTTATATAACCATTGAACCAGCCTGGGCTTTGATACCACTGAAGGGTTTTGTTGGGTTCAAAACATATAAGTAAGGCACAACAAAAGTTTAAAATTTTTGTTTCTTACTTACCCCAACAACTTATTCTAGTATGGTTATACAACAATCAAAACTTGTAACATAAATCATAAAACTTACAGGTTATAGTATCTGAAATCTTTATCTACTATAGGGATGAAACGCGGATGCCCTTTCAATTGCAAGCTCCAAGCTTCAATGTATTTCTCTTTCGGAAAGCTAGGAAATTCGGCAGAGGTTTGAGAGAGTATTTTAATTCTAAGTCTCTAAGGCTTAGAATGATAATCTGAAATTGGTGTATGAATAATGAAGAGAATGCCACTATTTATAGGTGAAATTAGGTCAAACCGGATTAGGTTTGACCTTGGACCTGGCTCAAAAATTGAGGCAGAGGCGCCGCGGCCCTAGGGTATGGGCGCCGCGACGCTCGACGTGTTCCTGCACTGTCTCGATTTATTTTCTGCGCATTTTTAATTAAATCCAAAATCCAATTTTGACTTAATTAAAATAATCATTATTCATTTAAATATCTTAATTTTAAATCGAACATTTAATTACTCTCTCAATACATCCGTAGATCGAAAGGACAATCAACATAGTGTGACCCTACATGCCTTCACATATCGATATTAATCAAATTAAGGTCTACGTGGAACTCCTAGACGGCGCCGCAAGACGAACTCAATATGTGAAGTACGTTTACACGAATCCAGTAAACTTAACCTTTATGTGGTAAGATAAAATCCTTTCATTCATGACACACCCGATCAATCTTAGGATTCTTCAAGCGTCTATCCAAATGGCTTAATCATTGTATCTCATCTATATATTAGTTGACAACTAGACCATATTCTAAATATATCTATTGCGTTGGCCAACGACTTAGTCAACCTAATATCACTGAGAATCCGAGTGTTCTCTCGAATATACATTCGAGGAATGAATCCTAATCTTGGCTCAACTACCACCTTTAATCCACATTGTAATGTACCCAATACAAGCCGTATCTCAATCTATAAGGCATTTGAGCTTAGGACAGAATCAAAGCACATTACTTTGTAGACAAGGTGTGTATTGACCTCAAGTCTAAGGAATTCTATCTCACACATGCCGATCATACTTTAGACAAGTATAGCAAAAAATATATCAGCAAGGTATACCAATACTTCCAAAGTATCCATGTGTCCATCACGAGTAACCATTACTCGTAGCAGGTGAGACATACTACATCCTCTAAGGATGTGATGCAGACCACATATCGACTTATCAAATATCATCAATATTCCATTCTCGATGATCATTAGTCAAGACTATTTTAAGAGTTACGTTATAATATTAATATCTCACACTATTAATAACAGTGTAACCTCCAGGGATGCATATTATAGAATATTATAAACAATTAATTAATAATTCAATAATTGCAAATGCCAAAATATTAATCTTCATTAATAATAATACGAATGTGTATAAAGTACATTTGTGCTAATACAGATTGTCTCTAGGACATAAATATACTTTCAATTTTGAGATAGATGATTATAGATTTATAATTAGTTCTAGAAACACCATCTTATTTGCTTGAGATAGTGTTTAGAATTTGTTGTATCTTGGGGGTAATTTGCCATAAACTCTTAGCAAGCCTTGTGTTGGTGAAGGCAAATAAAACCTTAAAGGAAAGTGTTTCTACATGCCTCAAATCATATTTTGTCATTTCTCTTATTTTTGCCTCCTTATTCTTCTTTTACACCAACAATCTTTAAGATTTTATTTTTTGCAATGGAGGCTTCTAAAGATATCACTTAGTTCCTCAATTCAAATGTTCAACTTGATCGTTTTGACGGCACCAACTTCACTCGCTGGAAAGGAAAATTGTTCTTTCTTCTCACTGTGCTCAAGATTGTTTATGTGCTTGATCCAAAGTTGCCACCACTTCCAGAGCCAAAGGAAGATGACACAGAAGTGATCAAGGCCGCTAGGAAAAAACATGAAGATGATGAAGTGATTTGTAGAGGTCACATTCTCAACACTCTTTTCGATAGGCTATGATCTCTATAACTTGATGGAATCTCCGATTGAAATTTGGAATGCTCTCGAGTATAAATATAAGACGGAGAAAGAAGGTACAGATAAATTTCTTGTATCTAAATATCTTGAATTCATCATGATTGACAAAAAGTCCATTCTTGATCAAATACATGAATTGCAAGTCATTGTTACTAAGCTTCGAGAATTGAAAGTTGAAATTTCTGAACCATTTCTAGTGGGGACAATTATTGCTAAATTGCCTCAAAGTTGGAATGGTTATAGAAAGAAACTTATTCATAAAAGAGAGGACATACCTTTGGAAGAATTAGAAAAGCATTTGAGAATCGAAGAAGAGACTAGATCTCATGATTCTAAGAACACATATGATTCTTCCAAAGTTAATGTCACTGAAGCTAGTAAGTTCTCAAAGAATTTCAAAATCAAGAACAATCAGAAATTCAAGAAGTCCGGTAATGGCCCACTAAAGTTCTCCGGAAATTGTTTTAATTGTAGAAAAATGGCCATCGCAAAAGTGACTGCAAATTCAAGAAGAAAGAAGAGGAAAATTCCAACAAGGCCAATGTCATTGAGGAGAAAATTTAAGAAATTTGTGCTATGATCTCCGAATTGCAAATTGGCATGATTACCCAAATCAATATGGCTGAAACAAAGTATTCAGATTGGTGGCTCGACTCGGGCACAACCATTCATGTTTGTAATGACAAGAATCTATTAAGTCTTACAAAATGGAGAATGAAGGACAAACAGTTCTTATGGGGAACAATGACGTGGTTGCTGGTAAATGTATGGTGGAAATTAACTTCACTTCCGGAAAGAAAGTCACATTGAACAATGTTTTCCATGTGCCTTCCATTAGGAAGAATCTTGTTTTTGCTAGTTGCTTGTGTAAGAATGAGCTTAAGATTGTTCTTGAGGGCAATAATTGTATTGTATCAAAGAATGCAATGTTTGTGGGGAAAGGGTATTCTTGTGATGCAATGTATGAGCTAAACATTAATAATAATAATTTCAATTCTGCTTATATTGTTGAGTCTTTTGATAATTGGCATGCTAGATTAGCACATTTAAATTTTTGATCTTTGAAGTACATGTCCAAGCATGGTTTGATTAATTGCAAAGATATAAAAAATGATAAATGTGAAATATGCATCCAAGCAAAATTGACTAAGAAACCTTTTCTAAGTGTTGAACGTAATACTCAAATATTGGATTTGATTCATACCGATATTTGTGAGTATAATGGTATTTTGACTAGATGAGGGAAAATATACTTTATCACTTTCATTGATGATTGTTCAAGATACACTCATGTGTACTTACATAGAACAAAATATGAAGCCTTTGAGAAATTTAAAATTTTCAAGGCTGAAGTTGAGAACCAAAAAGATAAGAGAATCAAAATGGTTCGAAGTGATAGAGGAGGTGAATATTTTTCTAATGAATTTGATAATTTTTGTGAAGAACATGGAATAATTCATCAAAGAACATCGCCTTTTACTCCTCAACAAAAAGGTATGGCTGAAAGAAAGAATAGAATTTTTACAGATATGATAAATTCTATGATTCTTAATTCTAAGTTACCAAAAAACTTATGAGGGGAAGCATTACTCACTGCATGCCATGTTCATAATAGAATTACCTCTCTAAAAACACATGTATCTCCCTATGAAATTTGGAAAGGAAGAAAACCAAACTTGATGTATTTAAGGGTATGGGGTTGTTTAGCATTTTATAGAAAACATGACCCAAAATCATCTAAGTTAGATGCTAGAGGTAGTAAAAGTGTTCTGTGGGATATGCTAAGAGTTCAAAGGCTTATAGATTATTAAATTTAGATTCTAATACCATTGTTGAATCAAGAGATGTTGAATTTATTGAAAATAAGTTTAATCATGATTCTGCAACTCAATTAGAATCTATCATTGATCAACCATGTGATGATTCTCTTGGTGTTTCTATTGATTATAAAAGGAAAGAGTTTATGATATCTTTCGAACCAAGGAGAAATCAACGTGAAAGAAAATAAAAAGATTTACCACCGAGGAGAAGTCAACGTGAAAGAAAATAAAAAGATTTGCCACCGGATTTTATTTCATCACAAGAATTACTCTTCTTGGTTGAAGGGGATTGAAATAATGTACTAAATAAAGTACCATTATTGCTAAATGTTGAAGCAGATCCAAAGACATTTAATGAAGCTATGACTTTAAGAGATGCCTCCTTTTGGAGAGAGGCGGTAAATGATGAAATGGATTCAATTATGTCAAATCAGACATGGATTTTTGTTGATCTTCCACCGGGATCTAAACCAATTACAAATAAATGGGTCTTTCGTAGAAAGTATAATACCGATGGCTCTTTGCAAACTTTCAAGGCTAGATTAGTAGCCAAAGGGTTTAAACAAAGACATGGTATTGACTACTTTGAAACATATGCTCCGGTAGCAAGATTAACATCTATTAGAGTGCTATTTGCAATTGCTTCCTTGAACAATTTGCATGTGCATCAAATGGATGTGAAAACAACTTTTCTTAATGATGATCTTGATGAAGAAATTTATATGGAACAACCCGAGGGATTTGTTTTGCCTGGAAATGAGAAAAAGGTATGCAAGTTAGTCAAATATATTTATGGTTTAAAGCAAGCACCAAAACAATGGCCTGCCAAATTCGACAAAGTCATTTTATCTTATGATTTTGAGCATAATAATGCAGATAAGTGCATATATTCCAAATTTACAAGTGATTTTGGTGTGATTTTATGCTTATATGTTGATGACATGCTTATCTTTGGAACGAACATGCAAGAGGTAAAAGACACTAAGAATTATCTAGCTTCACAATTTAAGATGAAAGATCTTGGTGAATTAGATAATATCTTAAGGTGTAAAAGTGCAGAAAAATAGTGGAGGATACTCGTTGTGTCAATCTCACTATATTGAGAAAGTACTTTTTAAATTTAATCAATTCAAATTTAAAGAAGCTAATACCCCATTTGATTTTAGTATTAAATTACTATATAACTCAGGCCGAGTTGTAGCACAGCTTGACTATGCTAGTGCGATTGGTAGCTTGATGTATGCTATGCATTGTACAAGGCTTGATATAGCTATTGCGGTATGCAAAATATCTAGATTCACGAGTAACTCTGGCATTGAGCACTGGAAAGTAATTGGACAAATACTTGGTTATCTTAAAAGGACCATGAATTTGGGTTTGCATTATAACAACTATCCTGAAGTACTTGAAGGGTATTCAGATGCTAGTTGGATAACCAATATAAGTGATAATAAATCCACATCTAGATGGATCTTTACAATTGTTAGAGGAGCCGTCTTTGGGCATCCAAGAAACAAACGTGCATAACTCACTCAATAATGGAAAGTGAGTTTATAACACTTACAGCAGCAGGCAAAGAAGCAGAATGGCTAAGGAATTTGTTATTTGATATAAAGTTGTGGCTACAACCGATGCCGTCTATTTCTGTGTACTGCGATAGTGAAGCTACATTGTATAGGGCTTATAATAAGGTGTATAATTGAAAGTCTAGATACATTAGCTTGAGACATGAGTATGTGAAACAATTCATAACCGATGGTGTTATTAATGTGATTTACGTTAGGACAAATAAAAACCTAGCGGATCATTTAACAAAAGGTCTTTCAAGAGACTTAGTTAAGGATACATCTAGTAGAATGAGGCTGAAACCTTTTAGTTTTACAGTCACCAATGATGGTAACCCAACTATGTAATAGTTATACCGCTATTCCATAGTTAAATGGGTAAGAACAAGTCATTGTTTAGTGACTGGTTTGGCACCGAAGAATATATATATATAACTAGTCCCTTCCAAGATGTTCGGTGAAAATAACTATGAAGTAGAGGTTGAGTAGTAACTCTTAATGAAGTTCAAGTCTCATAGTAGCTAGAGACAAAATTTGAAACTTCACCTAAGTGAGCATAAGAAATGGCGTCGTTCTTCCCTAGCCAAATCTTAAATTGGTACAAGTATTAAGTTGAATTTCATGGAGAATTCTTGAAGAACTTAACAACTACGAAGTTTGAGGTTAAGCTATGTTGTATGGGCTATTTTCACATGATTAGAGCTATTAAATGGAGTTGTAAAATTATGAATATCATGATAGTAAGGAGTAGGAGTAAGGATGAAGGTTGTTGGGCCGAGACATGTCAAATTTGACCTAGAAAGGACCTCATGAAGTATTGCACATAAGTTGTTCGATAAAATGTCTAAGTGAACTTACCTATAAGATATGAATTTATTATTGATACCCAACCGTTATGTGATATAGATAATCATCCGTAGAAGGCGCGAGGACTCGCGAGACTTTCATAGCCTCGACAATAAGGTACGTAGAGCTTTTTTCATCTCTTTGCATGATCTATATAAATGAGACATAAATGCAACGCTAATCCATAACTATTCCAATCTTAGTAACTAGAAGTCTTTATGTTGATTCATGATCAGACAATAGTGCTTTCAAGAAGTTTATTCATGATTTGTGAGTTTTATAGAGTCATGTAATAATAATGATGTTTGTCTCATGATGTTGATCGGAGGTGTAACGACCTTACATTACTCCAACTGGGTTGGTAAGTATGATATTTCCTTCAGTTGATTGTCATACATATATATATTATGCACTTATATTGCCCTCAGAGGCCTATGGCGTTATATACACAGCTTATACACATATGTCATTGATGATATTTCCCTTAGAGGCTTATGACATTATATACGCAACTTATACATACATGATATTGATGATATTGCCCCCAGAGGCCTACACCATTATATATGCAATTATTATACACATCTATACAGTTTGATGCATGTGACATTATGAGTTTCAGGTGGTATCTTTTTTGTTCTTTCCCTTATTGATGCTTTATTTACTTCAATTATGCCCTACATATTCAGTATATTCTTTCGTACTGACGTTCCCATTTCTGGGGTACTGTGTTCATGACCACATGTGCAGATAGACTGGTGGATGTACCTCATTCGTAGGGTGCCCATTTATAACAGTTGATATTTGCACTTCACTTCTCCGGAGTTGATGTCTGGAGTTTCTAGGTATATATGTACATATGTTTTGGTATTTCGGGTTTATAGTACTCGTAGAGGCTCGCAAATTAGTATCAGTACATATTCATCTTGTCTGGCCTTGTCAGCCTTCTTGTCAGTTGTCTATACTTTTGATATGGCCTCGTCGGCCTTGGTTATGTATATATATACTATTGGTAGGCCTTTTCTGGTTGCAGGTGGTACCATTTTATCCTCTTATGATGATTTGGAGGCACTGTGGGCCCCCCAATTGTATGTTAAATCTCCCAGGTACTATAATCGGTTCGCTCGGGACTTTGGGTGCCGAGTGTCGGCTACACCCCCCAAGTTTGGGGGTATGACAGAGTGATTTCCCCCTTCGTAGTCTCATTTTTCGTGTTGAATCCGTTGAGAACTCAGGTTGCTAGTACAATTTGATCTAACAACCCTAGTTGTTTTCTTCCACCGGATGATGTTGGCCGAGCTACCTGGATCAATTAAAATCTGCTTAATCTGAAATTTATTAAGAAAATAGAGATTACCAGTGCATCATTGTGAGGCTGAATGATGACCTACATATCTTCATTGTTGAAAGATATTGTTTCTTCCGACAAAAAATTGATAGTTCTCTTTTCTCAAGTTATTGAGACTTTGTCTTCTTTGCAGCTATGACGGATCCCTGTGGAATGTCCATTCCTCCGATAATCATATTTATGATATGCTGGGGTTCAACCGGATCGACTTGTTTATTCACTTTTCTATTTCTGTAATTTCCCTTTGCTCGGTTACTTAGAGATTCCTGAAGATGACCATTTTTAAGAATTGGGTCCACTTCATCCCTCAATTGATGGTAATCTTCCATCCCATGACCATGAGTTCCATGATAATTACAAATCAAGTTTGGATCTCTTTGAGTCGGGTATGTCCGAAGTGGTCTTGGCCATCTCGTCTCCTTGATGTGCCCAATAGCTGAAACAAGTCTGGCCGCATCAATGTTGAAATTATATTAGAAAATCCTTGGACTTTCCACACTGTTAGAAGATGCTCCATCGATATCATTCTTAAATTACAAGTCCCTACTGATAGACCCTCAGTCATTACGTCCTATGTCCCATAAAAAGTTGCGATTGTTGCGACCCCTATCTGATCTGAAGTTCGATCTTTCAGGTTGTCTGTAGGTTGATACCTATCTTTTAGACACTTTAATTTCGACTCAACTATCCTCTTCGATTTATCAAGATTCTTGTTCCGTCCTGATGACTCCGGAGAAAGTTCGAGCTGATCATCATTTACCCGAATTTTGGACTCGTACCTATTATGTACATCTTCCCGTGTTACTGCTGGGAATTCTAATAAATTCTTTAATTTCAATGAGGAACTAGAGCTCCTAGGATTTAACCCCTTGGTGAAAGCTTCAGATGCCCACTCATTCGGTACCGAGGGAAGAATCATATGTTCCTTTTGAAACCTAGTCACGAACTCACGCAACAACTCTATATCCTTCTGAGCAATTTTGAATATGTCTATTTTTCTTGCTTGGACCTTCCGCGCTCCGGTATGTGCCTTTATAAAAGCATCTGCAAGCATTTCAAATGAGTTAATAAAGTATTCAAGCAACATAGAATACCATGTCATTGGCCCTTTAGACAACGTTTCGCCAAGTTTTTTCAACAACCGATTTGATCTCATCTGGGTGCATGTCATTTCCCTTCACCGCACAAGTGTACGAGGTCACATGCTCATGTGAATCCGTAGTTCCATCGTACTTTGGGAGATCTAGCATTTTGAACCTTTTTGGTATCAACTTCAGAGTTGCGCTCGGTGGGAATAACAACTGGATGTATCTCTTCGAGTCCGGTCCCTTCAGGATCGGAGGCGCTCTAGAAATTTGGTCTACCCATGAATTGTAGATTTCAACCTTCTTTTCATTAGTATCTATTCACTTAGTTAAATCTTGGAGCATTTTCAAGACCTTCGATGACTCATTTTGCCCCCGAACAGTGCGATCTTCTTCGACTCAATCCTTTTCTCAGACCCGATCTTTATTCCGAACGGGACAAGTTTCATCCGTCGCACTTGCTCCAAACTGCTCTTCTTTTGCAATTGAGTAATAGCCTCATGTTGCTCCTTCAACATGTTAAAAATTTGAGCCAAATTTATTTTTCCATCCTTATCTTATCATCGTTCAGTGTTTTCTCACGTGATCTTCTAGACCCCTAGGGTGAAATCAAGGAGTTATGCTGATACTCGCCAATGATTAGGTCGACATGCAGGCTGTTATGCTGATGCTAGCCAGTTATTGGATCGACAGGTGGGCCGTTGTTGTTGTTGTTATCGCTAACCTTAACATGGATTTCGCTAACCATTTTACAAGTGTTTGGTATTGACTTGGTTTCACAAAATCTCAAAATAAACAAGTGAAATTTGAGTTTGAACAAATCACCACAATTATCCTTAGCTCCATAGTGGGCGTCAAACTGTTTACCCCAAAAAGATACAGTTGAATTTGTAAGTGATTTTTAGGATACATGGTTTGATTCACAATATAAAATGATAGGCAATTAACTATAAGTAAATAAAAGTAAGTAATAAGTAAGAAAATTGGCATGTAATGCATTATGCTTGATTGAAACTTCTCAGCAAGACTAGTCCGGTCCTTAGCTATATTGCTTCGGGTTCGAGCCAATAATGAGAGCTTGTGACTGAAATTGCTATAAGTAAATTGTACAAGTGAGGATAACGAGAATTGGATGTCCTTCCAACATGAAGGTTAAGCTCCTTTTATAGATATGAACACAAGATATTGATGCCTAAGAATTATTCTTAAATTAAATGTAATTAATGACAATAATGGTCTCTTAATGAGCAAGGAGTAACGGCTGGCGCCATATCCGCAACGGGTACACGTTGGGGCGCCTCCAGTTCTTCACTCGGTGTCAACTGGCTCGATTGCTACCCAATCTCGACTTGACATCCGAACTAACCCGATTTCATCCATCTCCGATTTAAACTTAATCGCCTACCTCTAATCTCATACCCAAACTTTGTCACGTGTCGTGCCGGTTTTCACCGTATACAATAACTTAGAAGAGTAGTTTGATTTTCATGACAATACCTCAATGTTCAAATTCCATAATTTGAATTTCAAATTCCGTTTTTGTTACCATCATTGTCATACTGTTTTAAATTTCTTATCCGGGTCTGACCATTTCTCTTGCTTTGCTTGTATTTATGCTGTGTCTTGAGCCGAAGGTCTTTTGGAAACAGCCGCTCTACCTACCAAGGTAGAGGTAAGGTCAGCGTACACTCTACCCTCACCAGACCCCACGTTGTGGGATTTTACTGGATATGTTGTTGTTGTTGTGGTATAAAATTTGAATTCAACAATTTGAATTTTAAAACACTGTCATAAATGAAGTTCGAATATCAAGATATATTCTGAAGTTCAATTTGCCTTGAGAGACAAATATTTAGGGGTGGTTTGGTTGTTGGTTAGAAGTGAAGTTATTCATGTATTAAATCCTTCATAATTAATATCATATTTGGTATCATTATTTTGCTACGTATAAAATTCAATACATCCGTTTGGTTTGCAATTCAGAAAACCGCATAACTAATATATACATGTATAAGTTATGACATAATCTATGTATTATTTCATGCAGAATAAAAAGTGAAATAACTAAAGTACATGAATAACTAATCCCTACATAAAATAACATAATTTTCCTCATAACTAATCTCTGCTTTACTAGTAACTGCAAAACTCTAACCAGCTACAAAACGACCCCTTGCATTACTCTAACCAACTACCAAACGATGTCGTTTGGTAGCTGGTTAGAGTTATGCACGTATTAGTAATACATGGATCCGTTATGAGGGAATTTATATATTATTTTATGTAGGAATTAGTTATGTAAGTATTAGTTATTCATGTATTATTTATATATAGTATTAGTTATCCACCTTCTATCATGCATAAAATAATACATAGATTTTCTTATAACTTATTAATGTATTAGTTATGCGGGTTTCTAAATTACAAAATCAAACACCATATTAATTTTATACATAAATAACTTACCTCCTAACCAACTACCAAACGTAGTATTACTTATACAAAATTTAATATTTGTATAACTTGTACCAAACGATTTGAATGAAATACATAAAGATCCTTAAAAATGAAATATTCAAAATGCTACCATAGACGAGTGAGGAAACTAAAAGGAACAAAAAAAAAAGATAGCGCAATGCACTAAGTTTTCGCTATGCGTGGGGTTTGGAGAAGGACCGGATTATATGCAACTTTATCTTGCATTTCTGCAAGAGGCTATTTACACTGCTTAAACGTGTGACCTCCTGATCATATGACAACAACTTTACCCATTAATCTCGAGCTCCCTTCAAATTAAAAGGAACAAAAAAGAGGAAAAAATAAAAACTAAAATTAGTGACCTATGTGTAATTTCACTCATCTTGTGGGGCTAATAACTTCATCAAGAATCAAAAGCCCTAAAAACATCAGCAAAAACCCACTATTTTGATTCTCAAAACCCCAAAAATCATACAAATCCTAAACAATAATCTCAATTCATACATTCAAGAACCAAAAAAATGGGACTAAATTTTCTAACAAGCTTAGCTAAACACACAACAATTCAACATTCAAAACGCTACTTCACTTCCAAGAATTCAATTTCAAGAATATGGACAAACTCTACTAAATCTTGTCCTAACAATTTCAATACAACTAATGTTCCTACAACCCCTTCTTTTTCATTTTTGTTTTTTCTTAGAAAATCGTATTCATCATCTTCATCATCAAAAACCCAAGTGGGGGTTTTGGGATGGTATTTAGGAGCTCTAGAGTCTCGTCCAATTATTACAAAAAGTATTTCTTCTGCTATTATATATGCTGCTTCTGATGTAACATCCCAGGTATATTTTCCATTTTGTTGTCTAATTTTTAATTTTGAAGTGTTTTTGGTAGGCATAATACATAAACAAGCCTCAGACTTGGCCTCATCTGACAAGTATGCGCACCAACTTTGGTGCGCATAAGTAAACATCTCAATTTGTTAGTTGAATAAACTTATAAAATGATCATCTAGACAACTCCAAAATTTATATGTTACGTCAACATTTGTGTTTACTTGTTTAACTTTATACAAGTTGATGTGTCTACTTATGCACACCTAAAGTTTGAGGGATTACTTGTCAACTTATTTAAGGGCCTACTTATGTATTATGCCTTTTTGATATACATAAAATGTTTCCTATGGAGAATATCTTTTGTGGAAAATGTTTTACATTACTATGTTGCATAATACATAATTAGACACCTTAACTGGACCTCAACTGACAACTAAACACTTCAACTTTTAGAATACACATCCAACTCGTCCCCACCGGATGTAGTGGACACCCGACACTGACGGCACATAAATTTTGGAGGTGTCTAGATGATCATTTTATAAGTTGAAGTGTTCAACTGGCACAATGGGGATGAGTTGAGCTGTCTAGATGTCTATTCTTAAAGTTGGGCATTCAGTTGCCAGTAGAGGCTAAGTTTAAGTGTCTATCTATGTATTATGCCAACGATGTTATTTTGTGGACCATTTTTGTTTGTTGGATATCTAAGTAAGTAAAATATGATTATGGTAGAAAGTGAAAGTTACGAATAGTTTTTTTTTGGGTGAAATTTTGTGTTCTAAGTTGGCGAAAATGTGTAAGTGTTGATTTAAGCAAGTAGATACAGTAAGAGATAGGTATATTTTGAAGGGCGTTTAACATATTTGGCAGCTCGACCAAAAATAATTACAACCGCTAGCTAATTTAGAAATAATATACATTAATTATGTATAAAATATGTATATTTTTTGTATATTACAATTAATATACAAAAATGTACATTTACTGAGTATTATTTTGATGGGCGGCTATACAATGCAAGAATCCCTGTTTTAAATGAATGACTTCCATTCTCCGTTTTGTGTGAGAAAATATATTCAACAATTTAAAATAACCAAATTGGAAAATGATTTCATCAAGGAAAACAGTTCCTCGAAAAGCATTTTCCTCCATACCAAACACAACATATACTGGTGATTTTTTGCTTTGACTAGGTAAACGAACTGGCAAATTTGAATATTTTGATGAAATAAAATTGATTAAATATAGAATTTTTTTTGTTTGTTGGATATCTAAGCAGGTAAAATATGATTATGGTACAAAGTTTTGGTGAAATTTTGTGTTGTAAGTTGATGTAAATGTCTAAGTGTTAGATTGAAGCAAGTGAGATACATTAAGAGATGGGTATATTTTAATGAATGACTTCCATTTTCCCTTATTTGGGAGAAAATATTTTCAACAATTCAATATAATAACCAAATTGGAAAATGGTTTCATCAAGGAAAACAGTTTCCACCAGACCAAACACAACATATATTGGTGATTTTTTGCTTTGATTAGGTAAATGAACTGGAAAGTTTGAATTTTGTGATTCAATAAAATTGATTAAACATGATTTATGAGTTATGTGTTTTGCATTTGCCAGATGATTACGATGTCACATTCAGATTCTTTAGATATAATTAGGACTCTGCGAATGGCTGGCTTTGGACTATTAATTCTAGGAACAGCGCAACATCTTTGGTTTGGCTTTGTGGCAAGGGTATTACCAAAGCGGGATATCATTAGTACGTTGAAGAAGCTGTTGATGGGACAGCTTGCTTTTGGGCCTGTAATTAATTCTATTTTCTTCTCTTTCAATGCTGCTCTACAAGGTACACATTAAGTTCTGTCTTTCATACGGTTTCTGCTTAGTTCTTGCTTTCTGGTACTGACGTTGCTAATATCTTTCTCAATTATGTTATTTGTCACAAATGACACTAAAAGGTGCATAATTTACATCCTGAGTATGACTATGCATCTCAAATTTGGAAAGTGGAAGACTTCCTTAATCTGTAAAATACATCTTAAATGGAGTAGTAAAAATGATAGATTCTCTTTTCCTACCAAATGATTTCACATTAGTCATTTGGTAGTATTATTCAACCATAAATAACAACAACAACAACAACATACCTAGTGAAATCCCACAACGTGGGTCAGTTATTCAACCATAAATCCAACCAAAAATTTATTGAGTGCTGAGAGCTTTAGCATTTTTTCCTTGACAAGAATTTAGAAGCTTTGGAAAAACTAAACAATAAAATGAATAGTTGTGGAAGTAGAATTAAGACTATTTGACATATTGAAACCTAATGAGCAGAAACAAAATTGTTTCGTATTATTTTTTTTTGATCGGTGAACTAATGTTTCGAATTGTTTAATCTTAGTCAAGCATATACATAATATCAAAGTTTTTGTGTACACAAATGCTTCATACTTGTCTTTGCATAGATGCTTCCCCCACTCCCCCAATTTCCCCAAGCAGCACTTCGTGCACAAGATAAGCCTTTTTACTCTTTTATTGGTTCTTAATCTTGGTCTTTGGTTCAGCCAATCGCGAATGACATTTAACTCCTCTCACTTCATGCACTGTGATATATATAGCAGCTCTTGTGACAGAGAATTTAAGTCCAGTTAAAATCTGATGTTGATGTTGACAACAATTTGAATGGACTTTAATGTTATCATTTACCTGGTTATATAGAATTATACATGTATATACATAAGCTAGAATGTAGGGAAGTACATAATTTAGAGAAATATTTTTGATAAGTAAAAGGGAAAAAATATCCTTTAGGTTATGTACTTATCTACATTCTAGCCTTTATATACACATGTATATAGGATATCTTATTACGATGATATTCTTCTACTCTTGATAGGCAGAGTTACTTGGTATTTGTACCGGTGGATACAGGTACCCGGTGAAATACTCGAGTGCCCGCAAGCTGGGGGTGGGGTTTTGGAGAAGATTGAGAGGGCCTAGAGGCGATTGTCATGGGGAGTGTTGGGCAGGAAGTTGAAGCATGACAGCAAGAGAGCTCTGTGGCAAGAAGGGAGTTGCAAAGGGTTGGGGCTAGGGGACGGGTCATGGTGGTTGAGTAGGAAAATTGTTCATTCTGTGGTTCTCAATCTTGATTCATATAGTGTTGATTGAAGTGTGACAGCCAATGAAACAGATTGGTAAACGGATAGAAGCTATCCCCAATCACTCTAAAAGTCCTCCATTGGAAAAATAAAATGGAAATGAAAGGACCTTTGACTGGAATATATCTATTAATTGCCACTGAGTTACTAATCCTAAAGCATTGGCAACACCCAACACTGTAGGCTGTGTGGGCTAGTGTCAATGAAGTGGGTTTAGAACCATGAGGTCTCAGGTTCAATTCCCAGCCAAGGCAAAAACACTAGGTGGTTTCTTTCCATCTGTCAAAGCCTTGGTGGACAGAGTTACCCGGTACTTGTGCTGGTGGGAGGTATCGGGTGCTCCGTGGAATTAGTCGAGGTGCACACAAGCTGGCCTGGACACCACGGTTGTAAAAAAATGTACTAACGCCTTGGCTGGGTATTCAGCTGTTATCCATTCAATATGAGTTGACACAAATTTTCAATCACCAGATTTGATCTCTTGAGAAACTTAAGAAGATTAATTATTATGACCTAAAACTTGATTGGCACAGTGAGGATATTAGATTCCAGTTGTGATTTCTTTTCTGCTATTGTTGGTGTGTCTCTCTATCAGACCTCCGGAAACAGGTATTTTGTGAGTTGATGCCTGTAGAATACTTGAAACTATCTACTTAACTACATGCAATATTTTTCTGTCAAGATGTTTAAGTTGGTGGGACTGGTTGACTAATATAGTTGAAAATTTACCACATTCAATGGTTGAGGTTCTGGATATTACATTAAGGGATTTGTTTCTTCTTAGCTTTTTTCTTTAGTGAATCTCTGCCAATATGGCCACTATATAGAGTTTCATGACTATGCAATCATTATCTGGGGAGCTTCTTTTTTCCTCGTAGAGTTAGAAGTTCTCTATAGGAGTTCGGCTTGTGTGATCTAGAGGATTATTTGTCAGCTTTATGTCTGATGACTCTTCTCTTATTATCACGTTCAGGTGAGAATGGGGAGGAAATTGTTGCAAGGTTGAAGCGCGACCTGCTCCCAACAATGATGAATGGCCTAATGTACTGGCCGTTGTGTGATTTCTTGACATATAAAGTAATCCCCGTCCATTTGCAGGTACTATGTTACACTTGTCTTCATTCTAAGACAGTTTGTGCATTATGTCTATTGCTCTAGTTTCCATCAATCTAAAATTTATTTAAATTGCTCAATTCGACTCCAATTATTCTGAACGTGGTCTTTTAAATACTCATGAGATTAATGTTTTTGGTAATGCTCTTTTTGCAGCCATTGGCCAATAGCGCATTCGCTTATGCCTGGACGATATATTTGACGTATGTGGCAAGTTCAAAGAAAGCTGTTGCTGTCTAGTATGTAACTCCTGCTCTGGAAGTCTCTGAAGCGGGCAAGGATAGAATTGAGATAAAATTATTGCTGATTAGTCCTGTATATTGAGGAGATCAACAATGATCACAGGATGGTGTAGAATAGGTCAAGGCCCTCAATTTGATTCATTCTTCATTTATTTTTCTGCATCTTAAATTTGCACTGTATCAATGAATGAAAGGCGTTGAGATATGCCCACGCCTGTACCGTTACAATGTTGTACTTTTCGTAGTGTTTGCATTACACAGTAATATTATTTTACATAGCTTTTTTAACTTCTGTAACGCTGTAGAGAAGCAATTATGCTGAAATTCAGGTTGGGTGTATTTATGGACTCAGCAGCTTGCAGGACTGTTGATATCTAAGTACTCTAGGAAAAAGAAACAACGGATAGTGAGGTGTGTTTTAATACATAAATAACGATGATTCAAGTAGAAAAAAGAAACAAGTGATATTTTGGATGTGACTCAAAAAAGTGATAGTTCATATATATATTTTTTATCATTATCTCTATCTCAAATAATATTTCATTCAGATAAAAAAGAATGTTCAGTATACATTTTAAAAAATATTAATTTTTAAATAAAAATAGATAATTTGATTAAAATATCGTAAAAGCAAAGTAAATTCTTTCTTGATTTGACGTTTATTCTATTAGGAGGGAGTACAACTTACAACAAGACAAAAAAGCTCTCTTTTGCGGCGATATGAAAAAAGACCAATGTTCAAGACTGCAAAGGCTCGTTTCCCCCATGTTAAGCATTCAATTCCTGTTTCTGCAAACTGAAAGAAACAAAACAAAGTGCAATGATATGGGGGGAAACGAGCCTTTGCAGTCTTGAGCAAAGGCTCATTTACTCTCCCTATACACATTGCACTATACTACATCTTCTCCATGACTCATCCTCACTAAATCATTAAAATACTACTCTAAATTATATACTCACTCAATTCACTTTTTACTTTATATATATATATATATATAGTACTATAGTAGTACAAAAATATTTAAATTAAATAATTAATCAATCTAATTATAATAAAAAATATAATTCTATCTAAAATAGATACCTAATTACAACAGGAATACAATTCTATATAAAATAAAAGAATATTCGAGAAATATTATATTATTAATTTTTCATTTCCAATTCATCTGGAGTTTGAAATCATACATTAATTAATATGAGTATTATAGTAAAATATACACTTTATTTATTAGTTCTTAGGGATGTGGTAAGTAAAAAATGGACAAGTAAAAGTGAACGGAGCAGTATATATATTCTCACATGGGGCTACAATGATTTCTTCTTCTTATTCTACTCATCCACGAAAATGGTGGCTCTTGAACAAACATTTCAAATGGGTTGAGTTTTATTTCTTTTCTTGAAAAGGGTGTGAAGAAAAAGTTAAAAAAAACATCTTTTTTTTATCAGTTGTATTTGTTGTTGCAGTATGAAGGCTTTTGAGTTCTCTGTTCTGTTCTTGGTGATGGGGATTACTGCTTTTGTGTCCTTCATTTGCTTCAGCACTGAAGGTATCTCTTCACTTCCTGGTAAATTTTTTTTACTTTGGCCTATACCCCTGCTTATTGTTTTGTGATGTTAAAAAGGTCAGTCCGGCGCACAAAGCTTCTGCTATGCGCGGGCTTCGAAGAAGGGCTAGACCATAAGGGTCTATTATTACCTTTTTTGGGTAAAAGGTTGTTTTTACGGCATGAACCGGACCTCCCGGTCACATGGTAACAACATTACCAGTTACTCCAAGCTCCCTTCTGTTTTGTGATGTTAGCTTTTTCATATTTGAGTTTAAGTTTTATTGTATTCTTTTGTGAATACCTGATGTGGCAATATATCAAGTTTATTGAAGAGATTTCACAATTTTGATCCTAAAACTAGCTGTTGCCCTGTGCTAAACTGCTAATGGTTCGTGAACTTGCTGTATTTTGTTCCCTTTTGGAGTTACTACAAAAACAACAACAACAACATACCCAGTGAAATCCCACAACGTGGGTCTGAGTAGGGTAGAATGTATACAGATCTTAACTCTACATTGGTAGGTAGAGCGGATGTTTCCGGGAGACCCTCGGCTCAAGACAAAGCATAATCACAATCAAACAAGCATTATAAAGCAAGAGAAACGGTCAGAGACAAAAAATTAAAGCTGTATGAACATGCTGATAACAAAATCGAATACGCCATAATAGCGCATTCTGACAAGGAAGCACTAGCTAACGCATATAAATAATATAAACAAAGTACACTAGGGAACACATAGCAGTAGAAATCAAACTACAAGGACTATAAAGCAATACTGCGCCTATAAGTGTGATGGGCTAATCAGGCCTACAGTAATAATACTACAACTATCATTTTCTGAGCGTAAGTAGGACTACGCTCGACTACTACTACCCTTCTATCCTAATTCGTGTCCTCCACAACCCTCTATCTAAGGTCATGTCCTTAGTAAGTTGCACCTGCACTATATCCCGTCTAATCACCTCTCCCCAATACTTCTTCGGCCTACCTCTACCCCTTCTGAACCCGTTCATAGCCAACCTCTCACACCTCCGCACTGGGGCATTTGTGTCTCTCCTTTGCACATCCCCGAACCATCTCAACCTCGCTTCCCGCATCTTATCCTCCACCGAGGCCACTCCCACTCTGTTCCGGATATCATCATTTCTAATCATATCTCTCCTTGTATGCCCATACATCCATCTCAGCATCCTCATCTCCACAACTTTCATCTTTTGGATGTGCGAAGTCTTGACTGGCCAACACTCCGCCCCATACAACATAGTCGGTCTAACCGCCGCCTTATAAAACTTGCCTTTAAGTTTTGGTGGCACTTTTTTGTCGCACAAGACTCCATATGCGAGCCTCTATTTCATCCACCATGCTCCAATACGATGTGTGACATCGTCATCAATCTCTCCATTCCCTTGAATAATAGACCCGAGGTACTTGAAGCTTCCTTTCTTTGGAATGACCTGAGTCCCAAGCCTCGCCTCCTAGCTATCAGAAATGTTACTTTAAGTTTGTTCAATTCTATTTATGTTGTGACTATTAGCAAATATGGAACATGAAAAAGGCTAGTTTACTTCATTGCTTGGAGAACACCAAAAGAGAATTGATTGAGTATTTGAAAGAATAGAGGAACATTTATAGTAGCATAATATATATATGTGGCCCATATAACAGGCTCTTAACTAGTTTGAGATTGAAGCTTGGTTGATTGATTGACTTATATGAGAATTTTATTCATATACCACATGCTCCACTAGTTTGAGATTGAAGCTTAGTTGATTGATTGACTTATATGAGAATTTTATTCATATACCACATGCTTCACTGCTTGTGTTGGCCCCGTCAATTCCTTTGAGTTTCATTCTTGCGAATGTACTTCCCTGGCGGGATACGGTGGATTTCAAAATATTTTAACTGGTATTTAAGACTTTGACCTTTCTCTTCATCTTTCCTACCTTTCGGAAAATAAGCAAAATTTCCCTCTTTTGTAGTTTGTATCCGTGCAAACTATCCTTCTTGGTTGCTCTCCAAAAAAGGCTATTTCACTCACCGACTATTTGTTCATTTCGTTTTCCTTAGCAGATCTAATTCTTCATCTTTGTCATTCACTCTATTCTTTTACAAATGGATGCGAGCGTACATGACTTTCTCTTATCACAAATCTTGTGATATATATATATGATACACATAAAGCTTATCAAAATAAATAAACAATACACATAAAAATGAACATATTTAAGCAAGGAATCCTAGTTGAACGATTGGCTGATATCCCTCCTTGCAAGTTTTAATTATATAGGCAATCAAGTGAGCATAGTGAGAAAAATGATTATCTACCTGTATACTCCTCGCTTCCCTATCCTCCTCCTTCTCCTCCTCCTCTTCCCAGCATTTACACCAAACCAAACAATTTAATGCATATCTGTGGATGGGGAGTAGACCAGTTAACAGATTGCGAATGCGTCCTCATGTTCTTTTTGAGTTGTTCCAAATCTATTTATATCTCCTACCATAGAAATGCCCTTTATAGTTGTAAATGTAGGTAGAGTTGAAAATAACTTGAAGAAAGCCCATGTCACTGACCAACTTTTTACAATTTTTTGGCATTCTGGTACGAGTATGTTTTGGATTGTACAAAGATGAATCTTTCTCCATGGATATATGATTTACAACACACCAATTCTCAATAAGATTCACTTAATTGAGGATCAGATTTGATATCAATGGAAGCAGTAAACTAACAGCTTTGTTACTGCTGTTATTTCCTTTTCCTGACTGTTGTGGTTTAGTTTGCTTTTCTTTGAGCCGAGTGTCTATCGGAAACAACCTCACTACCTCCATGGTAGGGGTAAGGTTTGCGTACACTCTACTCTCCCCAGACCCCACGTTGTGGGATTACACTGGGTATGTTGTTGTTGGAAGCAGTAAACTAACAGTTAGAAGAGAAGCCCTTCTACTTAAATTGTCTTGCTGTATGCTTGTACGCACCAATGCATCTTACTGTTATTGAGCTACTTATGTTATTGATCATAGTTGTTTCTTGATGGTTCTCAAATGTCTGCTGAGGATCATTCACAAAGTCAATGTCAAGACTAGATACATTTTGTGGTCAGTTCCTTTTTTGTGATAAATTCATTTCAGTTTGTTAATATGCACGGTGCTGCTGTTAGAAGAATCATATGAGATATATATCGAAACTCTGTTTGCCAGATACTGCTAAAACTACAGAACTGAGCAGATAGTTGTATTCAAGTTTTACACAAGGGTATTTACGTAGCCTTCTCATAAATGAACCACAGGAATGCCATTTAAATGGCAAAATAACGATATGACGATGACTATAAAGAGCAGAAAGCTACAGGTACTTTATGGACGGTTACTTGTAGTCATCTTTTAGGTGATTTGAGTGTGTAGAAATTCCTTACACTGACAGTGTATATAGGTTAAATTGTGTATGGATAACTAAAAGCCTATTTTTCTCCACTGTTTCCCATCCTCAGGACAATGGCTATGGTCCAAGCACCAACGAGGGCAATTCAAGCAACTTAGGTCTGGAAGATTATCGTCCCATAGATCCAGTTCCTAACTCGAAAGCTTCTATAAGACCAGGTCCTATTGAGCATGTTACTCCTCTTATGCCTTATATTCCAAACCCTTCACCTCCTCCTATTAGCACCAATGATGGGCACCCATAAGCTCATCTTTAGTCCACTTCCACTGCTTTTTCCTAATAGTTGGACATATGTAGTAGCTTCAGAAAATCCATGTCTCGACTAATTTTGTGTTTTTCCTGTAAAACTTTTGTCGAAACATTGTGTATTACCATGGCATGTAACTATTAGTACGCCTCTAGGCGATACCTGCACAAGTAATTAGTTATTTATGTTGTTGAATTACATAACTGATAATTCTTCGCTAGATGTTACAAGAGCAGGAGTAGTTGTTAAACCGTTCCTTGCCCCTATTTAATTGCGCAGTTATATGTAATTGAAAGGAGCTGCCTATTACAGTATGTTTTGGCACATAAAACATTGCATTTTTTTTCTTTTTATCTTTTTATTTTCTTCTTTTGTTAAACTTAATCAGAGTTTTCTGAATTTCTCATTGATATTAAACGACTTTACATTGTGTTGGTCACACCATCCACTAGTTTTTGAGATTAGGTAATTTTTCTTAATTACTTTACTATCACTTAATTATAGACTGTTGAAGTAAAAGTTACTGGCATAAGCCATAGTTTCAGACTTGGACCAGAAATTGTAGTAAGATTATAATGATAGTAGTAGTCTTGTTAGGCATCCGATCATGTCCAGAAGTGTTTGAAGATGGAGTCTCCTTGTTAGATTTTCTTGATCAGTAATTGTTAGCCTTGGCAATGGTAAGATTTGTTGTTGTGTGATCAGAGGTTCACAGAAATACAAGGTAAGGTTGTGCATAGTAGACCCTGTGGAAATAATAGAAAGGTGCACAAGGGTACCATGAGAAGGTGTGTATGTTAATATTATTATGGTAGAGTTTGTTATGTTGGTTGAGTTAGTTAGTTGAAATTTGTTAGAGTTTGTTATGTAATTAGTAGATATTTTTGATGCATTGTAATGTGTATAAAAACAACTCTTGTGGAGTATCGTAAGAATATGATACTCATATATGAAAATTGCTCTTCTCGAACACCAAAATTCCCTCTGTTTTCTGTGCTTTACATCAATGGTAGATTAGCCACTTGTGTTCGATTTCTTCTTCTAGGACCAGTGCTGGAGCTCAACATGGTATCAGAGCCACCACATGGCGTAGATCGAGAGGGATCCAGTTACATGCAGTGATGAGTTCAAGAGATTTGTGTCTGCAATTGAAGAAGCTAAACATCGAAAACCTGTATTAAATCATATTTTGAAGATAAATACTGCTATCGTACATGGAATTGAAGTTTGAGGACTCATAAATTAGACAACAATGGAAGAAGCAATTGGAGAAGATATGGTTAATATAGCTGCGACGACAACAATGAATATCGATCACAATCATCTATTGTACCTATTTCCATCTGATGCACCAGGTTCACTATCGATTGGAATAATGCTAACATGTATGTATAATTACATTCTATGGAGTAGGGCAATGAAATTGGCTCTACTAGGAAAGAATTAAAATAGGATTTATAAATGGCACAGTAAGGAGAGAAGCATTCAATGGTGAATTAGCTAGACTTTGGGATAGGTGCAATGCCATTGTGGTGTCATGGTTGATTGGAAATGTGAGCAAAAATTTGCTCACTGTAATGTTGTTCATCAGACTCGTATATGATATGAGAGGATTTGAAGGATAAGTTTGATAAGATTAACAGTTCGAGGGCATTCCAGTTGCATAAGGAGATAGTCACATTGAGCCAAGGAACTTTATTAGTATCAATGTACTATTCCAAGCTTAAGGACCTTTGGGATGAGTATGATTCAATTATACCACCACCTTCTTGTTGTCCTAAGTCCAAAGAATTTGTAGATCATTTACAATATCAAAGGATGCTACAATTTCTAATAGGACTTAATGACAATTATGGCCAAGCTAGGATCCAAGTGATAATGATGCAACAAGTGCCAAACATAATTAGGTTTATGCAATGATTAACCAAGAGGAAAGCCAGAGAATGATACATGAAACAATGGAACCATCATCCATGTTTACAGCCAAACATGGAAGTGGAAGATCTAGGCGAAAGAAACCATATAATCCTAATGCAATATGTGACTTTTGTCATGCAGAGGGCACTTGAAAATGGACTGTTTTAAACTAATGAAGTGTGACTTCTGTCACAAAACTGGACATATACAAGAGGATTGTTACAGACTTAATGGGTATCCTGAGAATTTTAAAGGAAAAGTTGTTGCTTTTAAGAAAGCAAACATAGTGACAGGGGGAAGTTTGCAGTTTGATGACATTGGACAAGGAAATAAAGCCTAAGGTTACCAGCATATTTGCAATTTGGGAAGAATATACAGCAACATCATGGAACAATATCAATGCCACACTCAGAGGTGTACAACCACCAACATGAATCACATTGTGTACATGGATACAACACATATTAGCATCAACAAGACATAATATGAATGCTGGTCATTTTACCCCCGGCCAACACCAGGAGCTTCTCAACATGCTTAACAACAAAGATATAATTGGAGGGACCAGTGCTAAGGCAAACATAGTAGGTATATCTAATTTTATTATAAGGGAAATGTTAAAATGGATTGTGGATACAGGTGCAACCAATCACTTGATTGGTAACCAGAAATACTGACAAAACAAAAATATGATAGAAGATGCAGGAAAGGTGCAAATGCCTACAGGAGATTCAACCAAAATTACACACATTGGTGACTATCATATAAGATGAGGTGATGTCCTTAAGAATGTATTGTGTGTGTCAACATTCAAGTTTAATATGATG